>CM040627.1:28005789-28249462 GCA_022817965.1 Solanum lycopersicoides | reverse complement strand
TGACCTTTCTTGGTCATGTTGTGACCGACCAAGGTGTTGAGTTGATCCAAGAAGGTTGAGGCGGTGAGAATTGGCCGAGACCCTTACTCCTAAATATTCGAGCTTTTTTGGGTTTAGCCAATTATTATCGCAGGTTTGTGGAAGGTTTTTCCATATTGCTTTGCATTGACCGCATTGACAAAGAAGAAGGCGAAGTTTGAGTGGTCCGAGAAATGTGAAAAGAGTTTTCAAGAACTCAAGGACCGACTCACTTCGGCCCCAGTATTGACGTTGCGAGAAGTGGTGAGGGTACGTGGTATATTGTGATGCTTCCCGAGTAGGTTTGGGATGTGTTCTCATGCAGAATGGTAAGGTGATTGCATACGCATCAAAAATTGAAAATCACGAAAAGAACTACCTACTCACGATCTTGAACTAGCCGGTTGTCTTTGCGTTGAAGATGTGGAGACATTATTTATATGGTGTACATGTTGATGTGTATACTGACCATAAGAGTCTTCAGTATGTATTCACGCAGAGGCAGTTGAATCTTCGTCAGAGAAGATGGCTAGAACTTCTCAAGGATTATGACATGAGTGTGTACTATCACCCAGGTAAGGCCAACATGGTGGCCGATGCATTGAGCAGACTGAGTATGGCAGCGTTTCACATATTGATGATGAGAAGAAGGAGCTGGTTAAAGAGGTGCACCAATTGGCAAGATTGGGTGTACGGCTGACAGATGCACCAAGTGGGGGTGTTTTGGTTCACTCAAGTTCCGAATCCTCATTTGTTGTAGATGTTAAAGCCAATCAACACCTTGACCCAGTACTCATGGAGTTAAAGACTCAGTACTGAGTAAGATGAATGAGTCATTCTCGTTAGGTGGAGATGGCGTACTCAGATATCAGAATAGATTATGTGTGCCCAATGTGAATGATTTGAGGTTAAGTATTTTGGCAGAAGCTCATGGTTCCCGATATTCATCCATCCAGGTGCCACCAAATGTACCAAACCTTAAAGAGGTCTATTGGTGGGAAGGCATGAAGAGAGATATCTCTAAGTTCGTGGAGGAGTGTCCGAACTGCCAACAGGTTAAGGCGAACACCTTAACCTGAGGTCTCACTCAGACGATGAGATCCAACGTGGAAGTGGGAGGCTATCAATATGGATTTTGTGGTTGGTCTGCCAAAGACTAGGAAACTACATGATTCCATTTGGGTTATTGTTGACAGAATGACCAAGTCCGTCACTTCATACCTGTGAAGTCTACCTTCAAGGCCGAAGACTATGCCAAGCTTTATATAGATGAGATAGTGATATGCATGGGATTCCTCTATCTATTATTTCGGACAGAGGGGCTCAATTCACTTCTCATTTTTGGAAATCTTTCCAGAAAAGTTTGGGTACACAGGTGAAGCTTAGTACTGCTTTCCATCCGCAGACAGATGGGCAAGCAGAGCGTACCATCCAGACCTTGAAGACATGTTGAGAGCATGTGTTATTGACTTCAAGGGGAGTTGGGATGATCACTTGCCGCTGATAGAGTTCTCTTACAATAATAGCTACCATTCCAGTATTGGAATGACTTTCGAAGCATTATATGGCCGAAGATGTAGATCTCCGATTGGCTGGTTCGAAGTAGGAGAATCGCCATCCTTGTCCGAGATCGTGCATGAGGCTGTGAGAAGGTGAAGATGATTAGGATAGATTGGCTACTGCTTACAGTTGTCAGAAATCCTATGCAGATAACCAAAAGAGAGCTCTTGAGTTTGAGGTGGGTGATCAAGTCTGATTGAAGATATCACCCATGAAAGGGGTGATGAGGTTTGGTAAGAAAGGCAAGTTGAGTCCGAGGTATATAGGTCCTTATGAGATCTTGCAGCGAGTGGGAAACACTGCATACGAGCTGAAATTACCTCAAGACTTGGCTTCTGTTCATCCAGTGTTTCACATTTCTATGCTTAAGAAATGTCTAGGCGATCCAGCATCTATTTGCCTGTTGAGGGGTTAGGAGTTGATGAGAACCTTTCTTATAAAGAGGTTCCAGTCAAAATTTTAGATCGCCAAGTGAAGCGGCTGAGGAACAAGGAGGTTGCCACTATGAAGGTCCTATGGCAGAACCATCTTGTTGAGGGAGCAACGTGGGAGGCCGAGACCGATATGAGATCCCGCTACCCTCATTTGTTCAGTTCTTAAGGTTAGATATTCTCTTCCTAAGTCTGGTTTATGTTTAAGAAAACTCTAAGTATAAGTGCTTTAGTCGATTAGGTGTGATAGGCCACTAATCATATGTCTTATAATAGCACTATGTGAGTTGAAAATTAAGTCATGTTTGCATTTCATGTTGCTGTTTTTGTGTAGCATATACATGATTTTTGTATTGCATGAGTTGTGATGTGCATTAAGTTAAGTGTGATTGAGAAGGAAATTCCTCAATCTCAAATATGAAGATTCAGATAAGCTTAAATGTTATGCATCATCCAAATAAGTGTGAATCAGATATTCACAAAAGAGAAACGTTTAAGCATGATAAAGTAACTTTCGGAAATCACCCTCTTTGTTTAAATGATGTGTAAGTGTCATTCGGGGACGAATGTTCCTAAGGGGAAGATAATGTAACGTTCTGGAAAATCACATGTCTAATGAAGACAGTATGCCCTTAGGACAGCCTATTAGGGGTACATAGGCACCCCAATGCCCAATATTGAGAATTATTGGGCATAGTATAGAAAAATTGGCTAAGAGATATTAGCCAATTTTCTATATACGAATATGAAATATACTTTTTGGGTTGTCATACTCAATCCAAGATTGATATTTAAGAAATGTACCTGCAATGAAGACCCTAAGCTAATAAAATATATTTCTTCCAACTCATAAAATGTATGAGGCATCCAAGTGTCAAGCCTAGATACCATGGCACATGATCAATTAATATGATCATGCTGATTAAGCAGTGCCAAGACATGGTGAGGTCCTTGGGACAATAAGTAAACATTCCAAATGATCCATCAAGATAAATTAGTTAGGAAAGTGCAACCAAACCCATGTGCAAGCACATGGGCATCACACGTGAAGAGCCGGCAAGGGGGACCACGGAACCACCTAACGAATTCGGTTAGGGCGGTTAGGCAAGACACGCACGGGCGGGTCCCTCCATGTGGGACCAGCCAACTCTAACTCTAAGTCTAACAACTATCCTAACTAGCCAACTAATAGGACTAACCGAATTGGCCCCCTAATGCACCCGAAACCTAGGACAAATCGGGTGAACCTAGTACCTAACCTATGATGGTCCAAAAGGGTTAGCCATGGTCCCAAAGACTTAGGGGTATTTTAGAAATTTCCCTACGTCACTAAATTAATTAAATTAAGGATTTAATTAATTAACTAATAGTCAAAATGTTGACCGAAACAAGGGTCAATTCCAATTTCTAGATTTCGGTCAAAGTCAACATCTTCCTATGTTTAGTCAACTTAGGAAGGACGTTTTGGTAATTTACTAATCAATTGGTTAATTTACTAAAATAGCCTTAGTTGAATAAGTCAAAGTCAGTTCCTAAACCTAATCATTCACGATCAAAACAGTTAGAACAAAAACGCAAGAAAGAGGCAGTAAACGGAGAACGCTAAAACGGAAAAGGGCATAGACGTTCTTAGGCGATTTCAAGGTATATTCAAGGTTTCATTCGAGGTGTTCTTCGTAGATTAAGTTCTATTCAAGATATGGGTTTATCTCGTGGAATTCTTTCTCCAAGAGTACTTTCCATCGTCGTAATTCATGAAATCTCGAAAACTAGGGTTGTTCCCAAAGTTCTCGTCGAACTTCCCTTTCCCTGGTATCCTTGTTACGATTTCAATGTTGAATAGGTTAGAGATCATGTTGTTGGTATGTGGTGCTGACTGATCTTAATGTGTATGGTTTTTGATTAAAGAATGTTGAATGAACCTATTAATTGGACTCGTTTGATGCTAAGGGTTTCTTACGTGAATTAAAGAACAATGTATTACTAAGATATGTTCAAAAAATGTTAAGTGTGATGTGCGACGTCTTAATACATATTTGCTTTAAGGTGACTTTATAAAGTGTTATCCATCAAATGTTAATATGATGCTGTCCAAGATGCTTAAAAACGTTATGCCTAAAGTCATGAACTAAGACTGTCTTAAAAGATCTCTATGAAATCACATCTTGAATGAATTGACTATCTGGTGCCCATAAAATTGGCTAACACTACTTTGTCAACACAAATGCATGCTAATGGCTAGGGGCTTATGTAAATGATTGAAAGATTGGATAAAGGTTCATACATATTCAATTTAAATATGAACATACGTAAAATTGGTCTATACCAACAAAAATGGTTATGTAGTTTATATCAAAACGTTGAGGCCAATACTAATCATATGCCAATATTGTGTAGTTAGAGTATGAAATGATATTATAAGCACTTCTAAAGTAACTAAATGAATCCATAACTAAGGGCATGACATTCATTGGGACAACTCCCAACATGCTCTACGAGAATGAACTATGAACATATGTAACTCATTGAAAGAAGTGTGCATCGTCCATAAACGATGAAATGAAGCTACTACACTAAAGTAAAGAAGTAACGTGAGTCTATAACATAATTAAAGGAGTCTAAACTAAGTAAGTGACCAGAATGGGGTGTTAAAGAAAGTGAGACAAGTCTTACTTACACCAAAGTTAATATGTTAAAAGAATACTCACGAATGAAGGTGTTAGAATGTGTGAGACTAGTCTCATTAACACCTAAAGATGATATGTAAGGACATTTCACATTCATCAATGTAAAGTAAGGATGATATGTAAGGACAATTCACATTTCATCAATGTAAAGTAAGGATGATATGTAAGGACAATTCACATTTCATCAATGTAAAGTAAGGATGACAAGTCATCAAAAGAGTAAATAAATCTCAATCTAGAAGTAAACTTCCATAATGCTTGAGTCAACTCTAAAATATAAAGAAGATAATGAAAGTGAGCACAACACCAATAGACTAGTTATGAGTATGTGCTTGCACGTGTAAGTCTCATGCGACGAGGCTACCACCGAGGTGGATAAATAGTCTGATTAAATCCCTAGTCTTCGAACTATGTCTAGCCAACATAGGAACTAGCCAGTGGTTTCCACCTAAGCGAGCTAGGCATGTACGGTTTCACCTTGGCCGGTGATTCCACCCCTTTTCGGTGTGGGCCAGACACAGGATTTCATGTTTAGATCACATGATCTATCTCGGTTAATGCTCACGATATGTTCTTGGTTCATTATAGCCGTGAGCCACTCCTTTTCGGTGTGGAGTGAACACTTGAGATGGATCCGCCTTAGCCGGGGATCACCCCTTTTTGGTGTGGGACAGACACCGGATTCCATGAGTAGCTCACATGGTCTAATATTCATTTTAACCGGTGAATCACCTCTTTTCAGTGTGGGGAAGACACTGGATTTCATGTTAGCTTGCATGATCTTATTCCTAATGATGTCACTATGAAAGTGAGAATGATGATGATGATGGAATGTATGTTCAAAGTAAGCAATGATGAAGAGCTTAAGAATGTCAATTGCCAAATATCACACTCATGAAGTTTCAGCAAATAATGGGCAAAGCCAATAAGATTGGCTTATACTGACTTCTTATATGATGCCAAGAAGGGAAGTAGGAATATCATGGTAATTAAATAACTTATAACTTCCCTAACATGAAAGTAATGAAACAGATGGATAGCCAATAAAATTGGCTTATGAAATGTTAATGAATACATAGAGTAAAGAATGACTCACTATAAGGTAGGGAAATCATTCCTTAGTCCTTGGATTACTTACATCGATTCATTGTGGGTATGGGACTACAATGAATCATTTCACTTGTAAGTAAAATATAGGACTAAATGAATTATTGAACTACACAACAACAAGAAGAAAAAGACTAAAAAATAATCTAAGTGTCAAAGAAAGAGCTCTCGGGTTGGGGGAGATCAAAATTTCAAATCTTCGTTCGAGTTGTTCTAAAATTATGTTGATGATACTAATGTCTTTTAATCATATAGAAAATGAGTTTATGTGCTTTGAATGCATTAAAATACATCATATTCATACCACAATTCACAAATAACGAATTAGGAAAGTCTAAAGACTAGACTTTCCAGAAATGGCATGTTGCTTAGGAAGAGCTTTCATTGATCATGCATAGCTTTATGTGTATGTGTGCATACACCCATACTTAGTACAAGTTGTGTACTAACCCCCTACTATTTACTATTTTTATAGGTGCAGGTCAGAGGATAGATTGACGACACTTGCAGCGGTTTGAACTTCAGCGTTTCTCCAGACCATTTAGTAGGTCCTCTTGATTTTGAGGATGCTACACGCATTAGTCCAGCTTTAGATATACACATAGCTAGTGGATATTGTCCCTAGCGTTTCTTTCTTAATTTATTTTGGACCTTTTGATGTAAGCCCTGTTTGGCAAACTATTTCTGATATATTCATCTTCAGTTTCGAATTGATTTTTTATGTTAGATGGTTGTCTATTGATGTTGAACTTAGTATGTAATGATTAACATGTAATGACTATATGAAGTCTAAGTAAACTTCATACATTAAAAAGTTTTAAATTTTCTGAAAATTTAAACTAGATAAATGTGATGAATGCAAGATAAGGCTTGTCTGCAACATCTGAGAGGTCAACGACGCCGGTGGCGATTCAGATTCAAGAATCGGGTCGTTACAGGAATGACATCATATCATAACTTAGGAAAGTCGCGATGAGCTTCTTGTCGCCATAGTGAGATAGCCTTAATGGACCTTGCTTTGGTAGGGTAAATGTAATTGGGTCATGAACTTGATATGGGACCCATTTGTATGAACCTTAATGTAAATTGATCTATGAGAACTAAGGCTAGCACCGAGTGAGTATGGTAAAGGGAAGTAGTTCTAGTTAAGTATGAGACTAGAATATAAAGCACACCCTTCATATTCCTTAACCATGTTCCTACATGGGATCTTTATGTTCTACCATTGGCAAGTAGAACACCTCATCGAAGTAGGATAGAACTTCGGATTCCATGCTTTGCTACCATGGTCTATGTCGGTTATTGCCTATTCTCATCATATGGAATACCTATTAGCATTAGAGAAGTTTATGAGGCTTAGGTGGTGGTATGGGACGCTACTTAGACATTGCACAATAGATTTTGAAGGGGTTATTTGGAGTTCCTAGGTCTTGTCTAAGACCATTATTTGAATGTCCTTTATGTGATGTATGTCTTCTAAATGAACTAATAAACTAATGACTTATGTTAGAAAGTATGTAAATGAATAAGTACCTAATCTAAAGTAACTTAAGGACTCCTTAGCTAAAGTGTGAAGAGGGCATATGGGATGATCTATTTATGTCTTATCTTTGGAAGTCTTGAGTATGACTCTAGTTAGGGAAAAGGTTTGGTGTTGTTGACATGATCTAAGCCTTAGGTAGTCTCAAGGACTATTTAGGTAATCTTGAAGAGGTCACTATGGACGTTATCTTTTTGATTTACTTAACTAGGTCTTTTGATATCCTTTGGAAGGAGAATGTCCTATCATCTATGTGTTGGTGTGTTTAGTGAGATTGATTTCATCCTAGGGAGTCTATTGGATCTCTTGAGTGTGTGTGTAAGGGATTGTATGGGCGGTTGCTTCACAACTCACTCAAGTGAGACTTAGAGTCACCTTTGGTAGAAGAATATTACCTTGATGATTATGATACTTTGTAAGTGTGTATGTGACTCATTATAAGTAATCTTAAGGGTCGTTTAGGTACATCTAGAGAGGGTGTATGGGTGGTCTCTCTTTGTGTGACTTAAGTGAATCTTAGGATAGCTTTGAGTGGGATAATTACATGCTAAAGTGTGTCTTAAGTGAAGGGTAAGTAGTTCACTGTACAGTGAAGAGACTTCACTGTGTAACAGTGAATTGGATCACTGTTAAGTGGTCCTAAAAATGCATTAATTTGTCTAAATGTTGTCTTATGTGTTTCTAAGTTGTTAAATGTTATTCTTATGATTATAATATGATTTTAAATGGAAAAGATGCATATTTACAATAAAGTCCATTTTCATGATTTTTATGCATAATGCCATACTTAGTACATGTGGTTGTACTAATTCCATGCTTTATTTTCTATCTATAGTTCTTGGTAGGTGAAGAGCTTTGGGAAGAAGACTTGGACTTAGAAGATCGTTCAAGAAGAGTTGAAGTATGTCCTCATTTGACTCGAGGGCATATATGTCATTTTATGTTTCTTTTATGAAGTTTTGTAATAGACTATTAGTAGTATGTTTTAAATTCGTATGGGTCGTGTCCCAAGTATTATCGTGTCATAAGATGATGAATCGAGACTTAGTGATTTCATATTTCTACATATATGAAAGAGTTTAAGACTTCTATACTGTTTTTATGAAAAGTTTTAATTTCGTACTACTTTTCATTATGTATATGCGATGAATGATATGAGAGGCTTGTACGAGACCTCTGAGAGGTCGAATACGCCGCTCGCAATCCAAGATTTCACCCTTACTTCTAGGGTGTGTTTCGGGATGTTACAAGCTTGGTATCAGAGCATAGGTTAATGAAAGTAGTCTTAAATATCAAAAAGTCTCGAAAAGTCACGTCTAGTAGAGTCTTGACCATCAGTGTGAGTCGCGACACATCTATGGGCGAGAGGCGAGAGGCTATAGAACTATAGTGTTTACCTTCATTTCTACTCCTATGTTAGTGCGGTAAAGTTATGTTATGAGTTTCCTTCTAAATGTATTTTTTCCTTGTTTCTAGAAGATGAATACTAGAAGGATGGACGCTAGAAGGATGGAAGAGGGAAGGGTGAATGAGGAAGCTCCTCCTCAAGTTGAGCAAGTTGAGCAAGTGCTTCAAGATGTGCAAGGTGTCCAAGGTGCTCAAGTGCCTCCTCAAGGTGATCATGCCCCTAATGTGGGAGGAGGTGATGAGGTGTTGGAGTTGTCTAATAGGGTGATTGGAGAGGCTTTGCTTGCTTTAACCCGAGCCGTAACGGCTCAAGCTAACTTGAACATGGTGCCTAGGGTTAATGCTATGGAGAGCACTATGTCATCTAGGTTGAGAGACTTTGTGAGGTTGAATCCTCCAATCTTTCTTGGCTCTAAGGTGAATGAGGATCCCCAAGAATTTCTTGATGGTGTGTACAAAGTTTTGAGTGTTATGGGGGTTACGTCTAGGGAGAAGGCGGAGTTGGCTTCTTATCAATTGAGATATGTGTCTCAAATTTGGTACACTCCATGGAAGGACAATAGGCCGGTGGAGTCGGGTCCTATTGAGTGGGAAGAATTCAAGGAAGCTTTTCTTGGTAAGTACGTTCCCCGTGAGAGGAGGGAAGTGAAAGTAGAGGAATTTATCAATCTCAAGCAAGGCAATATGAGTGTTGAGGAATACTCTTTGAAGTTCTCAACTTTGTCTAGGTATGCACCTTCCCTAGTGTCTAATCCAAGGGATGAAATGAGTTTCTTTGTGACGGGTGTATCCGACTTAGTGAGGGAGGAATGCCGTACGGCTATGTTGCATGATGATATGACTTTGGATAGACTCATGGTGTATGCACAATCAATTGAAGACTCTAAACTTAGGAGGATGTCAAGTAACTTCAAAAGGAGTGTTGCTAGTGACCAAGTGCAACCTATGTTCAAAAAGAGGGTTCAAACTCAAGATGGGCATAATATTCCTAGGAAGAAGTTTGAGAAAGGAGGTGGTTCTAGCAATGAAAAACCTACATGTGCCACTAGTGGTAAGAAACATTATGATTAGTGTTTATTGGGTACCGGTAGTTGCTTTGGATGTGGAAAAGATGGGCACAAAGTGAGAGATTGTCCAAACATTGCTTCTAGGAAGGAGGGTAAGAAAGTTGATCCTAGTGTTCCAAAGGAGGATGCTCCAACTTGGAGGCGTTTTTATGCACTCCAGACTAGATGTGAGAAGCCGGATGAGGGTGATGATGATATTGGTAAGTTCTTGTTTCTCTTATTATAGTATGAGTTCCTTCTAAGTGGGGGAGTATGGTTAGAATTGTGCTAGTTGTTGCATGTGCATGATGTTTAGGAGTTTGGTTGAAATTGAATTTCATTAACTTCTTGCATTGTGTGTTTTATGAAGCTTTGAGCATGTTGTAAAATGTCTTTATATGATGTTACTTTGCATATTAGCATGTGTATATCATGAATTGCATAAGAGTTGCATGTTTGAAAAATTTAGTAAAATCACTGTAGCTTGAAACTGTTTACTGTAAAAATTTTGGCGAAATTGACTATTTGATTCTTTGGTCTAAACTTGTTTTTATGTGATTTGAATTGATGTATATAAGTATGATATTGAATATTAAATGAGTTTTTGCTATTTGGATTGAAGAATGTGAGTTTTGTAGCATAATGAGTTATAGAATTGTTTTCCAGTTTCTTGTTGTGTTGTGAATCTCTTGACTATGGGAAATTGATGTTTTCTTCTTGGTTATGTGTTGTATGGTTTGGTTATGTGCTGATATTTGATTCTCTAATCTTGGAAATGTTCAGAGAGTGGCAAGTGTCATTCGAGGACGAATGTTGTCCAAGTGGGGGAGAATGTAAGACCCCGAAAATGACTTAGGTTAACTAGAGCCTAACATGTTGGTAATGGTGGTCTAAGGTCTTCAAAGTGTGTATAATATGGTATAGGTCCAGTAGTTAAAGTTTTAGGTGCATTGGAAGTCAAACGTCAAGGGATGACTAAGACGTTCAACGACTAAGTCACCTAAATGCCTCATCGGTGGTTTTATGTGTTTATGTGTGATTCATGAGTTTGTAAGGTCATTAAATGATTTATTATAGCATGTATAGGCAGTGTGTCAAGTTTCGTGGAGTTTGGAGGTCAAACGTCCAAGAACGTTCATGTCGTTTGAAAGATATGCCTTCAATTGACCTTGTGTGTCTAAGCATGTTTCGTTGATTTTTACGTGTTCGTTTTGGATGAAATTTATGTGAGAGGTGTTAAACTTATAGACAATCGTATTTGGGTTGGAAACGTCCGGGAAATTATCCCCAAGGACCATCCAAGGGTCCTTGAGGAAGGACCCAAGACTTGGTGTCAAGGCTGCCCAAGACAGCCCAAACAACGGAGGCAGTTGACGCCCAGTGGGTCAATCGACGCCCCGTTGGTTGGGTTTCGTCGACTAAGACTTAGCCCGGGGAGGTAAGGAACCAAGGACCAGCCTCAGTCCCAGACCACGGACCAACATGACGGTCCGTTGGTCAAGGGACGGTTCGTAGGTCCCTCCGTCAGTGAAGCTGTTTTTCCTGCACAACTTTACTGTAAGTCTAGGGGTGAATTTGTAAATTCACCCCACTTCCAAATAAGAGTATTGGCGGTTTATCAAGGGTATATTGGGTATTTTAAACAAGTATATAAGTGTTAAGCACTTAGGGTGTGTTTGGTATGGAGGAAAATATTTTCCATGGAAAATGTTTTCCTAGAAAATGTTTTCCTGGAAAACAAGTAGATTTTGGACTTATTTTCTCATGTTTGGATGGTGAGCAGAAAATATTTTCCTGAAATGATTTCTAGTGTTTCATTTATGAACGAAAAATGTTTTTGAGAGACATCTTTATTTTTAATAGAGTAAAAATAATTTATGAAATTGAAAATATTTTTTTAAAAACAAAATTATTATTTTTTTGGGGTGGGGGTGGGGGTGGGGGTAGTGGGTGGGGGAGGAGGTATGAGTGAAAAAATAAAAATTTGAAGTTGATAGTATTTTTAAAAAACAAATTAATTTTGGAGGGGTTGGGGGTGGGCGGGGGCTGCCCGGGGGTGGGTGGGGATGGGGGGTAGGGGTTTAAAAATAAAAATTTGAAGTTGAAAATATTTTAATAAAGCAAAATTAATTTTTTGGGGAGTGGGGGGGGTGTGGCCGATGGGTGGGTGGGTGGGGGGTGGTCAGGGATTGGGTGAAAAAATAAAATTTTGAAATTGAAAATATTTTTTTTAAATTGATGTTTTTCCCAAAAAAAAAATGTAATTTGAAATTGGAGGAGAGTTTTGGAAAATGTTTTCCTTAATTTTTGAAGGGAAGTCATTTTCCTTAATTTTGAGGAAAATGAGTTGATTTGGAAAATATTTTCCAAAACTTTTGTCCCAACCAAACATGGGAAAATTGGAAAACATTTTCCATCTTCATACCAAACAAACTCTTAGAATATTTCATTCTTCTAAAATCAAAACCCCAAAACCCCTTAGAAAATCCCAAAGACTCCATTGAAGTCCAAATCAAGGAACAACTTGGAGGTGACATTTTGAGTGGAAATTCTTCATCAAAGTGAAGAATTATCATCATTGAGGTATGACTTTTGATCCTTGAAACTCGTTTCATCAAGGAGCCCAACTTCCAAAGATGTTTTCAAAGTTTTCAAAGAGAAATTGTCCAATTTCATGATTCTTCCATGGGTTCTTGCATTAGAGGTTTTCAAACGTCTATTATGGATTAGATTGATGTTGTATTGATGATTTTAACCTAAATTACCTATGAACCCATGAAATTGATGAACCTAAGATTTTGACTAAATTATGGGTTACTTGATATTGACTTAATGTTGATGAATTCATGTGTAGTTGTCACGACCGAAATCTAGACCCCAGACGAGACCGGCGTTTTTGACCTCTCAGAGGTCGCAGACAAGCCTACTTACGTCATTCTTACTTCATCTAGGTTAATTTTAGCGAAAAATTTGAAACTTTTAGTTTCTAACATACTTATTAAACATTTTCATCATTTCATAATTGTTCACCATCAACCATCTAATATTAAGATCATCAAATGAAAGAAATAGTATAATATAGTAATGAAGATGTACTTGCCAAAATAGCACCAATACAATGTTTGAATAAAGCAGGAAAGAAACACTAGTGGAACATGCTCCACTAGCTCAACTCTAAAACTAAGCTAGAATATAAATGGCAGCATCCTCGAAAGCATGAGGACCTACCAACTCCGGATGAATGCTGGACGTCCGGATAACTGCAACAATGATCCTGTAGCTCTATCGTCCACCTGTGCCTGCACCTAAAATAGTAGAGTTTGTATAGGGTTAGTAGACACTTGTACTATGTATGGGTATATGCAAGCACACACCAAGGACATGCATGAGAAAAGATAGGTGTTTCCTAACAACATGATTATGGAAAGTCAAGTCAGTGGACTTGCCAAATTGGGATTAGGAAAGTTTCCAAATTTGGATTAGGAAAGTCAGTGAACTTTCTAGATTTGGAATAGGAAAGTCATGCCATGAGAATAACATACGTTATCATACTTTTCATATTGCACACAGCATATAACATCTTACACATAGCACGTAACATATTGCATACAACACACATTGCATATAGCACATAACTTCTTTCATATCATTCGTTCATATGCCATGAGACCTTGGAATCATGAACTTAGCATTAAGACATCCCAGAAATGAGGGCTCAACAGATGGGACCTCAAATAGGGAGTCTTCATTAGCAAACAAAGAGTCTGCTTCGTTCATTCATACGTACTCCATTTCATTTCATTCATAGGCCAGTGTAAACACCAGCTATACCTAGAATGTAGTTTAAGACTTTAATTAGATTTGTTGTGCAATGACCATGAATGACCTAATGTCATTACTTAAATCTATCTCACCTTTTGATTATCCTATCCTAACACCTTTGGTATCGTTCATTTCATTATGTGCATCATTTGAGGCTGGCCTCATTCATTCATTGGGAACTTTAACTTTAACCGACATATATCATGTGAGCATCATGAAATCCAGTGTCTCCCCCACACCGAAAAGAGATGGAATCACCGGCCAAAGTGACCCAATAACATGCTAGCGTACTTGGGAATTTAACCCCGCCAGATCCCTATATTGGCAGTATAGGTTCGAAGACTAGGAGATATAAGGAGACCCATACCCGGCAAGCCGGACAGTCTCATCTCATGAGAATTATGTGAACCTCCGCCCTTCCCGAAAGAAGGCATCACCGCTCATAGCTAGCCTATTGGTGTTCAGTATAAAGTTCCGTTACATTCATCTCATACGTCATGGAAGCTGGCTTCTAGTATAAGGACATCATAGCTCATTAGATGATTTCTCATCTCATCATTAGTATTGAGTGTGTTAAGCTCAATACTCTCATTAGAGTGTTCATATAGACTGGTCTCTTCATTATCTTACACTCTCATAGGTGAGTACGTATTGGTAACATTTACTTAAGATCATTTGAGATTGCTCTCATCATTTACATTAGCCTCATATCATGTTGTCACCACATTCATTATCATTATCATCTTTGCTTTTCATCGTTACTCGCCTCTTATTACGTGAATGTAAATTTCATCATATGCCAATGCACTTGGCCATTTAGTGTGTTTCACACCCTTACTTAACCCTTCTAGGGTTTCATCATTTCATTGTTCATTTCATCATTTCATTGTTCATCTCATCATATGCTAATGCACTTGGCCATTTAGTGTATCTTACACTCATACTTAACCCTTCTAGGGTTCATCATTTCATTACATACCTCTTAGGTTCACTTACTTTTGAACGTATGTTAGACTTATGTGTCTATACATACAAGCCATGAGGCTTCATTCATATTTCGTCTAAGTGATTCATATCTTTCTAAGATTATGTGATACAAGACTTATGCATCTTGTATGTATATCAAGATCTTGATTTGGATCTAAGTATGTGGCATTATTCTTGGATATTTTGTTCACGTATGACTTATGTATCAATACGGAAGTTTGGGCAAAGAAACCCAAATTCGAATCACTTGGATAGCATTTACATTTTTCATTGATTTTATTTTTAATATCCATAACATTGGGACTCTGGATTAAATCCCAACATTAACATTGTACCTTAAATTTTCTACTTGGTTTCCTCTTAAATTGGCCGAAGGGTTGTGGGTTCAAACCCCCACAACCTCTTTTTATTTTTCATTAATATCTCATTGCCCCTTTTCGCCCAAACCAAGATGTTGTGGGATCAAACCCCCACAACCTATTTTATTTTTGTTATTTATTTCGCTAGAATAGGGAGGTTGTGGGTTCGAACCTCCACAGCCTCCTTATTTTAATTTAAATTCGCTAGAGCATTGGGAGGTTGTGGGTTCGAACCCCCACTGCCTCCTATCTTTATTTTTAATTAAAGATTTCTTAACTAGGCGCCTTGGCAGTGAGGTTGTGGGATCGAGCCCCCACATCCTCACTTTATTTTCTTATTTAATTTTGTCATTCTCCTCTCTAACCTTGAGGTCGTGGGTTCGATTCCCACGCCTCCCATTTTTTTCCCTTTAATTTCTCTTCCTCACTCACTGCCTGGAGGTCGTGGGTTCGATCCCCACGCCTCCCATTTATTTAATTAAATCATTTTCCTCTCCTTTCCCAAACCAGTAGCCGAGTTCGATTCCCCTCAACCCCATTTTCGTCTCCTTTTCTCGCGAATTCCAGTGGCCAAAGGGTGAAGTCACAGGTTCGAATCCTGGTGGCCTCACCTCTTTAATATGTATTAAATTTCCAGATTTTCATTATTAAACTTTAGTCTAATTTAACCTTGCATAGTTACTGGAAATTTTGGTCATTTTCGATTCATTTTTATCAACATTTTCACTTGATTCATAGGGTGTATTCATATACCATTTTAACACATCTTTAGGCGTATTTTTCATCAGTTTATTTGGCTAAAAGATTGTCACTCAATCAGCCACATTTCCTTAAATGAACATCACGATTTTTTTATGGATTTATGCACACAAAACAACAACTACAACTTTATCAAATTTTGAGCATCAAGCCGAGGTCCTTGCCACATTCACAAACTTGCACACACTTGCACATAACTTCAAATACACATTGATTGTCATTTTCATGATTTCACGTACATAAACATATTCACATTCAACACAAGAACATCACACATACCTAAATCTACCAGCAAACATACCCAACCTACGAATCATTGGGAGCTAGTGACAGGGACATGCAACGGGGAATCAACCCTAGTTTTCGGAGTGAATATATTGAAACTTAAGGGGTATCTTGGGAAAGAGACCAAGAGGAAAGAAACCCATACCTTAATTGATGTTCAAACGATGAATTTTCTGCCCAAAACCCTCTCCAAAATCAGTCCAACCTTCCTCAACGTACACACCACTCGACGGACAACTTCTCTTTGCCTTAACGTTTTTGGTTACTTTGTTTTTCTTAAAATTTCATGTGAGTTATTCAAGTGTGAAGAACTCTAGATATTATTTATGTTCTTTGTTGTTTTTGGCAGAAACCAACGTGAGATAGAAGTGATGAAACGTGAGAGAGATTGTGAGAGAGTGAAACGTGTGAAGTTGTTTAGGCTTAGATAATGACTTAGTCAATTTAGGACTCTCCTTAATATTTAAAAATCTGATTTTCCTTTTTCTTAAATCAGCTAATAAATATTAATTAACTAAATTAATTTATCAATTTAAATAATAACAATTTAAATCATTGCTTCCACCTAGGTTCGAACCCGGGTGGAGCAAGACTCCACTGCAAGAGCTCAATTTCGGCTCTCTCTCCCAAAATTGCCCCTCCATCTTATTAAATAATTAATTAATTATATATTTAGGGTAATTACGATATTAACCTTAGCCTGGTAAAAGACCATTTTACCCGTAGACCCTCAAAACTTAAGATTTCTTCTTTTAAGTCCGGTAAAGACTCCTTCGATTAAATCTCATTTTCGAGAGCCTTACTTGGTTGGTTCCAACATTTCCAAGCTCAACTAACTCTCCAAGTTAGTTGGCTTGGACGTAGTAAGGGTTCTGAGGTCTGGTTCTACGCGTATCAATCCATGTGAACCTTGGTCTAATCGCAAGCATTCTTGACACCTTAAGCATTTATCTTATTCATTTTTAGGGTTGTTACATTATCCCCCCCTTAGGAACATTCGTCCCCGAATGACACTACTCTTTACTAACAATAATTATGTCATCTATAGAACGTACGCATACATAGGTACTTCAATACTTCCACTGGTGAATATCTGATTCACATATTAACATGATGGTGCACATCCTTGAGATTTACTAGTAGCTTCACATTAATAGACTAAGGAATTCTTCCCTAAACTAGTCTCATCAAAGCATACAATATAAGTCAACATACAAGTCATACAAATCAGCAATCAACATGATGACTCAAACATATTAACCTCATATTAGTGCATAAACACCATACACAGTCAAATATATGAAAGACTAATTAAGGCTACGCACCGGAGGCTTAATCAGAAGTGCCTTCCCCAGCACCCCTAAACTTGAGTGCGAAGAATCGTTGCTTCCTTGGAGACTCTTCATTTGGGACATTAGGCTGAACTCTCTCCTTCCCTTGTTCTTGACTTCTCCTATTCGGACAATCCTTCACCATGTGACCCGGTTTTCCACAGCTGTAACAAGCGTTAGAGCCCATCATACACTCTCCTCCATGCTGTCTGCCACACTTCCTGCAAGGTTGCCTTTCCTTAGGTGTATCTACTCCCTTGTTTCTCTTAACTCTGGACTCGGAATCCCTATCATAGCGACCATTGGACGAACTTGATTACCCTTGGTGGGAGAGTCCCTTCTTAAACCTGGGCTTATCCCTGATTTCAGTACTATTCTTCCTAGAAAAATTCTCCTCAGCTTGCCTTGACCTGTTCCCTGCTCTAGTGTTCTTCCTCTTCCTGCTTTCTTCCACTTGCTGGACATGGACCATAAGCCTAGAAAGGTCCATGCTGTCATGCAACATAGCTGCCCTACACTCCTCCTCGAGATCCTCAGCAATCCCTGTCAAGAATCTACTCATCTCGTCTCTGCTGTTAGACACAAGAGAAGTGGCATACCTGGATAATTTCACAAAGCTCAGTACTCCCCTAATTCTTGTTATTAAATACTAAGGAAAGTAACATACCTTGATAGCTTAACAAACTTCAGGGAATACTCCCTAACTGTCATAGAACCTTGTTTAAGGTTGATGAACTCCTCAACCTTGGCTTCCCTCATCTCTCTGGGGAAGAATCTCTCCAGAAATGCTGTCTTGAACAGCTCCCAAGTGACTGGCACTCCACCCAAAGCTCGGCTATCCTGCCACATCTTGCACCAAGTCTGTGCAACATCCTTGAGCTGATAGGAAGCCAGCTCAGCCTTCTCAGTATCTGTGGCCCCCATGGCCACCAAGATCTTATGTACCTCATCCATAAACTCCTGGGGATCCTCTGAAGTCTTACACCCTGTGAAAATAGGAGGATTCATCCTCGTGAAGTCTCTCAGCCTGTCAGCCATGCTACGAACCGGTGGGTTCTCCCTCTGGACATCCGGCCGGTTTACGTGGGCAGTCATAGCCTGGGCCTGTATTGTAATGGCCTGTGCCATCTGGGCCAGAGATGCCCTCACCTCAGCATCAATCAACCCAGCTGGGTTAACTGGTATATCCACTCCTTCAGCTGGAGCCTGGGGTGGAACCTGATTGCGCCCAACAGCTGCACCTCCTCTCCTCTGACCAATGGTTCTCCTAGTATTCATTCTATGAAAACAACAAAGATTGATGTTAGACACTCTCATAACACCAAGAAATTAGACATTAGGAAAAGCACGATAAGATCAGAAGAAGGGAAATTTTCCTACGCATCATGCAGTCTCTAATCCAGGATAGTGGTGCACTTCACTACCATGACTTAGAAACTACTCAATGTGGTTGATGTGAACTCATTATTATCGGAATTTAACCTAGTGCTCTGATACCAACTTTGTCACGACCAGAATCTAGACCCCAGACAAGACCGGCGTCGTTGACTTCTCAGAGGTCGCAGACAAGCCTACTTACGTCATTCTTACTTCATCTAGGTTAATTTTAGCGGAAAATTTGAGTTTCTAACATAGTTATTAAACATTCTCATCATTTCATAATTGTTCACCATCAACCATCTAATATTATGATCATCAAATGAATGAAATAGTATAATATAGTAATAAAGATGTACTTGCCAAAATGGCACCAATACAATGTCTGAATAAAGCAGGAAAGAAACACTAGTGGAACATGCTCCACTAGCTCAACTCTAAAACTAAGCTAGAATATAAATGGCAGCATCCTCGAAAGCATGAGGACCTACCAACTCCGGATGAATGCTGGACGTCCGGATAACTGCAACAATGATCCTGTAGCTAAATCGTCCACCTGTGCCTACACCTAAAATAGTAGAGTTTGTATAGGGTTAGTACACACTTGTACTAAGTATGGGTATATGAAAGCACACACCAAGGACATGCATGAGAAAAGATAACTCTTTCCTAACAACATGATTATGGAAAGTCAAGTCAGTGGACTTGCCAAATTGGGATTAGGAATGTTTCCAAATTTGGATTAGGAAAGTCAGTGAGCCTTCGAAATTTGGATTAGGAAAGTCAGTGAACTTTCCAGATTTGGAATAGGAAAGTCATGCCATGAGAATAACATACATTATCATACTTTTCATATTGCACACAGCACATAACATCTTACACATAACACGTAACATATTGCATACAGCACACATTGCATATAGCACATAACTTCTTTCATATCATTCGTTCATATGCCATGAGACCTTGGAATCATGGACTTAGCATTAAGACATCCCAGAAATGAGGGCTCAACAGATGGGACCTCAACTAGGGAATCTTCATTAGCAAACACAGAGTCTGCTTCGTTCATTCATACGTACTCCATTTCATTTCATTCATAGGCTAGTGTAAACACCATCTATACCTTGGATGTAGTTTAAGACTTTCATTAGGTTTGTTGTGCAATGACCAAGAATGACCTAATGTCATTACTTTAATCTATCTCACCTTTTGATTATCCTATCCTAACACCTTTGGTATCGTTCATTTCATTATGTGCATCAGTTGAGGCTGACCTCATTCATTCATTGGGAACTTTAACTTTAACCAACATAGATCATGTGAGCATCATGAAATCCAGTTTCTCCCCCACACCGAAAAGAGGTGGAATCACCGGCCAAAGTGACCCAATAACATGCTAGCGTACATGGGAATTTAACCCCGCCAGATCCCTATATTGGCAGTATAGGTTCAAAGACTAGAAGATATAAGGAGACCCATACCCGGCAAGCCGGACAGTCTCATCTCATGAGAGTTACGTGAACCTCCGCCCTTCCCAAAAGAAGGCATCACCTCTCAGTATAAAGTTCTGTTACATTCATCTCATACGTCATGAAAGCTGGCTTCTATTATAAGGACATCATAGCTCATTAGATGATTTCTCATCTCATAATTAGTATTGAGTGGGTTAAGCTCAATACTCTCATTAGAGTGTTCATAGAGACTGGTCTCTTCATTATCTTACACTATCATAGGTGAGTACGTATTGGTAACATTTACTTAGGCTCATTTGAAATTGCTCTCATCATTTACATTAGCCTCATATCATGTTGTCACCACATTCATTATCATTATCACCTTTGCTTTTCATAGTTACTCACCTCTTATTACGTGAATGTTCATTTCATCATATGCCAATGCACTTGGCCATTTAGTGTGTTTCACACCCTTACTTAACCCTTCTACGGTTTCATCATTTCATTGTTCATTTCATCATTTCATTGTTCATCTCATTATATGCCAATGCACTTGGCCATTTAATGTATCTTACACTCATACTTAACCCTTCTAGGGTTCATCATTTCATTACATACCTCTTAGGTTCACTTACTTTTGAACGTATGTTAGACTTATGTGTCTATACATACAAGCCATGAGGCTTCATTCATATTTCGTCTAAGTGATTCATATCTTTCTAAGATTATGTGATACAAGACTTATGCATCTTGTATGTATGTCAAGATCTTGATTTTGATCTAAGTATGTGGCATTATTCTTGGATATTTTGTTCACGTATGACTTATGTATCAATACGGAAGTTTGGGCAAGGAAACCCAAATTCGAATCACTTGGATAGCATTTACATTTTTCATTGATTTTATTTTTTAATCTCCATAACATTGGGACTCTAGATTGAATCCCAACATTAACATTGTACCTTAAATTTTCTACTTGGTTTCCTCTTAAATTGGCCGAAGGGTTGTGGGTTCGAACCCCCAAACCTCTTTTTATTTTTCATTAATATCTCATTGCCCCTTTTCGCCCAAACCAAGAGTTTGTGGGATCAAACCTCCACAGCCTATTTTATTTTTGTTATTTATTTCGCTGGAATAGGGAGGTTGTGGGTTCGAACCCCCACAGCCTCCTTATTTTAATTTAAATTCGCTAGAGGATTGGGAGGTTGTGGGTTCGAACCCCCACAACCTCCTATCTTTATTTTTAATTAAAGATTTCTTAACTAGGCGCCTTGGCAGTGAGGTTGTGGGATCGAGCCCCCACAACCTCACTTTATTTTCTTATTTAATTTTGTCATTCTCCTCTCTAACCTTGAGGTCGTGGGTTCGATTCCCACGCCTCCCATTTTCCCCCCTTTAATTTCTCTTCCTCACTCACTGCTTGGAGGTCGTGGGTTCGATTCCCACGCCTCCCATTTATTTAATTAAATCATTTTCCTCTCCTTTCCCAAACCAGTAGCCGAGTTCGATTTCCCCAGCCCCATTTTCGTCTCCTTTTCTCGCGAATTGCAGTAGCCAAAGGGTGAGGTCACAGGTTTGAATCCTGGTGGCGTCACCTCTTTAAAATGTATTAAATTTCCAGATTTTCATTATTAAAGTTTAGTCTAATTTAACCTTGCATAGTTGCTGGAAATTTTGGTCATTTTCGATTCATTTTTATCAACGTTTTCACTTGATTCATAGGGTGTATTCATATACCATTTTAACACATCTTTAGGCGTATTTTTCATCAGTTTATTTGGCTAAAAGATTGTCACTCAATCAGCCACATTTCCTTAAATGAACATCACGATTTTTTTATGGATTTATGCACACAAAACAACAACTACAACTTTATCAAATTTTGAGCATCAAGCCGAGGTCCTTGCCACATTCACAAACTTGCACACACTTGCACATAACTTCGAATACACATTGATTGTCATTTTCATGATTTCACGTACATAAACATATTCACATTCAACAAAAGAACATCACACATACCTAAATCTACCAGCAAACATACCCAACCTACGAATCATTGGGAGCTAGTGACAGGGACATGCAACGGGGAATCAACCCTAGTTTTCGGAGTGAATATATTGAAACTTAAGGGGTCTCTTGGGAAAGGGACCAAGAGGAAAGAAACCCATACGTTAATTGATGTTCAAACGATGAATTTGCTGCCCAAAACCCTCTCCAAAATCAGTCCAAGCTTCCTCAACGTACACACCACTCGACGGACAACTTCTCTTTTCCTTAACGTTTTTGGTTACTTTGTTTTTCTTAAAATTTCATGTGAGTTCTTCAAGTGTGAAGAACTCTAGATATTATTTCTGTTCTTTGTTGTTCTTGGAAGAAACCAACGTGAGAGAGAAGTGATGAAACGTGAGAGAGATTGTGAGAGAGTGAAACGTGTGAAGTTGTTTAGGCTTAGATAATGACTTAGTCAATTTAGGACTCTCCTTAATATTTAAAAATCTGATTTTCCGTTTTATTAAATCAGCTAATAAATATTAATTAACTAAATTAATTTATCAATTTAAATAAAAACAATTTAAATCATTGCTTCCACCTAGGTTCGAACCTGGGTGGAGCAAGACTCCACTTCAAGAGCTCAATTTCGGCTCTCTCTCCCCAAATTGCCCCTCCATCTTATTAATAAATTAATTAATTATATATTTAGGGTAATTAAGATATTACCCTTAGCCTGGTAAAAGACCATTTTACCCCTAGACCCTCAAAACTTAAGATTTCTTCTTTTTAAGTCCGGTAAAGACTCCTTCGATTAAATCTTCGTTTTTGAGAGCCTTACTTGGTTGGTTCCAACATTTCAAAGCTCAAATAACTCCCCAAGTTAGTTGGCTTGGCCTTAGTAAGGGTTCTGAGGTCTGGTTCTACGCGTATCAATCCGTGTGAATCTTGGTCTAATCGCAAGCATTCTTGACACCTTAAGCATTTATCTTATTCATTTTTAGGGTTGTTACAGTAGTTTCTTATGGGATTTCTATTGATGTAAGAATTGTGTTCAATTGTTATCAAATTGGTATTGGATTGTTGAATCTATGTTGAATTGGTTTAGATTTCATTGATTTCTATAATTGTGTATTGAATTGGTGTTCATGACCATGGGTAAGGGCCTTATGATGTTGAATTGGGTGATTTGGTATTGGCTTGAAGTGTTGATGATGAAGTGGTGGTACGCTGCCCTATTTATTCTTATTCAATGTTAATTTTACTTCAATCATGTTATGATTGGTTTGGTCCACCTTTGGTGGCGGTGTTATGTGAATTTATGTGGCCTTGTCAGCGTTATTTTAAGTACATTGATGATCATGGCCTTTTCGGCATTACTTGAACTTATATGGATATTTGTGTAGTTGATTTGATGATGTATAATCATATCTACCTATATGTGGAAGTATGTGCTAGACTATTGCTACTATCTAGTTAATCATGTTGTGCTTTGACTATGTGTTATTGTTTAGTCTTAGATTTGATACATGGTTATTCCCAAATTGGTTAGATGAGTCTAAAATGGTTAAATTAATGATGTTAAGTTAATGAATATGTTGACTTGATAAGGTTAAGGGTCATTCCTAAGAGTCTAAAGGAAGATAGGCTATATGCGTTAAATGGAAGTATGTTGTGTCTTGTTTAGGTAGACTTGTGTCTCTTACTTGATGCTTATGTAAATATGTGATGTTTTGACATAGGAACCTAAAGGCGTCTTAGTCTTGAATAAATGAATATAGGTGAGACCTTGAATGATGATAAAAGGGTCACTTATGTGAAACCTTGAACCAAGTGGTAAGGTTATGAATTGTGAAATAGTTAGCCGTAATGGTATCCTTCATGTAATGAGTGATGGACTTAAGGTTTGATTGGCTGGAACAACATCATATCATACCTATAGGAAAGTCGCGATGAGCTTCTTGTTGCCATAGTGAGATAGCGTTAATGGACCTTGCTTTGGTAGGGTAAATGTAATTAGGTCATGAACTTGATATGGGACCCATTTGTATGAACCTTAATATAAATTGATCTATGAGAATTAAGGCTAGCACCGAGTGAGTATGGTAAAGGGAAGTAGTTCTAGTTAAGTATGAGACTAGAATACAAAGCACGCCCTTCATATTTCTTAACCATGTGCCTACATGGGATCTTTATGTTCTACCATTGGCAATTAGAACACCTCATCGAAGTAGGATAGAACTTCGGATTCCATGCTTTGCTACCATGGTCTATGTCGGTTATTGCCTATTCTCATCATATGGAATACCTATTAGCATTAGAGAAGTGTATGAGGCTTAGGTGATGGTATGGGACGCTACTTAGACATTGCACAATAGACTTTGATGGTGTTATTTGGAGTTCCTAGGTCTTGTCTAAGACCATTATTTGAATGTACTTTATGTGATGTATGTATTCTAAATGAACTAATAAACTAATGACTTATGTTAGAAAGTATGTAAATGAATTAGTACCTAATCTAAAGTAACTTAAGGACTCCTTAGCTAAAGTGTGAAGAGGGCATATGGGATGATCTATTTATGTCTTATCTTTGGAAGTCTTGAGTATGACTCTAGTTAGGGAAAAGGTTTGGTGTTGTTGACATGATCTAAGCCTTAGGTAGTCTCAAGGACTATTTAGGTAATCTTGAAGAGGTCACTATGGATGTTATCTTCTTGATTTACTTAAGTAGGTCTTTTGATATCCTTTGGAAGGAGAATGTCCTATCATCTATGTGTTGATGTGTTTACTGAGAATGATTCCATCATAGGGAGTCTATTGGATCTCTTGAGTGTGTGTGTAAGGGATTGTATGGGCGGTTGCTTCACAACTCACTCAAGTGAGACTTAGAGTCACTTTTGGTAGAAGAATCTTACCTTGATGATTATGATACTTTGTAAGTGTGTATGTGACTCATTATAAGTAATCTTAACGGTCGTTTAGGCACATCTAGAGAGGGTGTATGGGCGGTCTCTCTTTGTGTGACTTAAGTGAATCTTAGGATTGCTTTGAGTGGGATAATTACATGCTAAAGGGTGTCTTAAGTGAAGGTTAAGTACTTCACTGTAACAGTGAATTGGCTCACTGTTAAGTGGTCCTAAAAATGCATTAATTTGTCTAAATATTGTCTTATGTGTTTCTAAGTTGTTAAATGTTATTTTTATGATTATAATATGATTTTTAAATGGAAAAGATGCATATTTCCAATAAAGTCCATTTTCATGATTTTTATGCATAATGCCATACTTAGTACATGTGGTTGTACTAATTCCATGCTTTATTTTCTATCTATAGTTCTTGGTAGGTGAAGAGCTTTGAGAAGAACACTTGGACTTAGAAGATCGTTCAAGAAGAGTTAAAGTATGTCCTCATTTGACTCGAGGGCATATATGTCATTTTATGTTTCTTTTATGAAGTTTTGTAATAGACTATTAGTAGTATGTTTTAAATTCGTATGGGTCGTGTCCCAAGTATTATCGTGTCTTAAGATGATGAATCGAGACTTAGTGTTTTCCTATTTCTACATATATGAAAGAGTTTAAGACTTCTATATTATTTTTATGAAAAGTTTTAATTTTGCACTATTTTTCATTATGTATATGCGATGAATGATATGAGAGGCTTGTATGAGACCTCCGAGAGGTCGAATATGCTGATCGCAATCCAAGATTGTACCCTAACTTCTAGGGTGTGGTTTCGGGATGTGACACATTATTCCCTTGGAAGGTTTGGTAGTTAAAAAGGGTGTTTCATATGATGTAGTTTCGATTGAGATTTTGGACTAGCAAGTTCAAAATCTTAGAAATAAGGAAGTTGCTTCTATAAAGGTTATTTGGGGGAATCATTTAGTTGAGGGTGCAACTTGGAAGGCCGAGGCCGATATGATTTCATGATACCTCATCTCATACCCTCTAACCCCACTCTATCTTGAGATATTTTGTTCCTCGTGGTCCATCCTTATTTGTCAGTCATTCTCATGTTTTCTCATGCATGCATGCTCATAAAACTTAATTTTTGAGAAAAATGAGTTAACTTGATAGATTTCCCCACTTTTATGTGCATTTGAGTATGATTTGCCTATAGTCCTTATGAAATGATGCTTTAAATATACTTTATCTTGGAGTCGATTTTTCCTCCTTGGATATATGAATTTATATGACTGCATTCATCTTGGGTTGTTAGATATTCTCCCTATCCTCCTTATGATGCCTTGAGTTCCATTTGAGGATGAATATTCCCAAAGGGAGATGTTGTAACACCTCAGATTTGGAAAATAAGAAAAATACAGTTTAGGGTCGGTGCTTGTGTCTATGGTTCCCGTGTATGGACCGTAGAACCTTCTATGGGCAGTAGATGGAAACTGTAGGAAGCGGGAATATTTTTGTTCAAAACAAGTTCTAGTACCCTTTTTTACAGTTCATCAGGATGACACATCACTCCATGTACGAGTTGTAGATAGGTTTCGTTGGTGAACCCATACTTTGTAAAATTTAAAGCTTAAAATTTGTTCCTACCCAGACCGTATGAAGACCTACAAATCGTACTGAAATCCATCAAAGAGGGGTGAATTTTAAGGTCCCCGTAATAAATCTGCGGGTGGCCAGTATTCGTAGGTCCAACCCGTAAAATTGAGGCGACTTTTATTTTAGGGGATTTTTAGTCCTTTTACTTGTCGATTAATTCCTAAACTAGGTCATTTTGATCCTAATCCTACACCCAATATTATAAATATTTTAAGACTAAAATCTAACTATTCTCAAATTATTCTTCAAATTCCCCCAAATCCCTCCAAGTTCTTCCCAAGAAATAATTTTCCCTCTAAAGCTTGAAGAAAAGTCTAGAGTTTCAAGATCAAGTCTCCAAATTTAACATTGATTGAGGTTTTAGACGTTAAGGTAAGATAATATTAACCTATAAAGTCCTTTCCTCTATATGGTTCCTAAGTTCTCCAAATTTTACAAGTTAGAATTCTCCAATTGAAGTTTGGGTTTTATTCAATCTCATGGGTTCTTTTAAATTATGATTCAATTGATTATACTCTATCTTTTTATACATGAATTTAAGTAATTACATGTTTTTAAGTTGAATTGACACGAACCGATGCATGATCCATGACTTCTACACTATGATCATATGATGAAGCTTATGAACTATCAAAGATGGATTTATGAAGACATGCACCTTTCTTTATGGAATTTATAAATGATTAATGTTGCTTTGAGAGTAAACCATCAATGTTGTTACTATTTTTTTTGAAAAGATTTCTTACATACTACTCAAAACATGAATGTGAAAGGATTTTCTCACATTAAAGATGTAACACTTCGAAAGTCCATGACTTAGTCTACAACCTCACATGTTGAACTAAGACTTGAAACACTGTTTTTAAGCCTAAATTAATGGATTTAAACTAGTTAGGAAGTGTTAGATTCAAAACTTCTAGAAACGTCCATCACGTCTTGAGACTACTGAAATAGAGGTTAGTGTGCCTTCGCATGTTTCATGGGGGTTTAAGAGTCAGAATATAATGAAAATTGGTAGAAAGGTGTTAAACATGTATAAGTGTGTGTTTAGGGTCAAAAAATCTGGATACGACTCTCGAAGGACCACCCTAAGGGTCCTTGAGGAGGACACTTCCATTTGGACCCAAAAGCTGTCATTTGACAGTGTCCATCTATGAGCCAAACGAGAGTTGTCGTTTGATCAATGAGTCGTTGATGGATCCGTAGAACAAACACTTAGAAAATTCTCCAAAGTTGTCGTTTGATGAATGAGTCGTTGATGGATTCCATCGACTCCTTGCCAGTACGGGGCCGTCGATGGACCTACGGATGGTAGGTCGGGTTCTCGTAGGTTGGGGTCTGGTTTGGCTGCCTAGTTTTAAGTTCAGTGAATTAATTAGTTAGTTGGTTAATTAAGGGTTGAGGGGTGGTTAATTGGTTATTTGAGTGACTATATAACACCTAACCTTCACTTAACTAACCTAATACCCCATATTTCCCAAACCCAAACCTCTGCACCTTCTCTCTACCTTCTCTATCTTTCCCAAAGAATCCATAGAAGACCAAGATTCAAGGTGAATTAGGGCTTCAAGATTCAAGATTTATTATACAATTCTCTAATAATTAACAAGGCATTGAAGATCTTCACTCTTGGGAACCCTTTCCCAAGAGGTTCTTTCAAAATATGATTTCTATGTTCTCCCAAAAATGGGTTTCACTCCAAATTCATATATTGTCTTTCAAATTGATTTCTGATGAAGTTATATTGTTTATTATTTATAGACCATTAATTCTTAATTCTTAATTTTTGTAGTTCTTAGTCCTTTACCTTGTTTCCATGAAAACTCTTGAATTGAACCCTTCTCCCTAACCCTAGTTATGAATTAGACTTGTAGATGATTAGGGTTGATGGAATTGACTATGTTATTGTGTAATTCACTATATTATTATGATTTTCATGTGGATTATTGGGTAATTATTATAGATTGATGGTAATATCTTGAAGAAGGGCTTATGAAATCTATGTGGTAAGACTTGGTGATCTTGATCCTTTACTTCAATAATGATGGATTATAATTGATGATGATGAGCAATTGAAGCATTATATGTGATTAGATTGAGGCTAAGATGATGTGATTATTATTATGTCTTGATATGTATAGGATGGTTGTGACGTCTTGATAGGGATGTGAACATGCAAGTTTGAGTGTGAACTACTTGTATGCCTTATTACGAGTTGATTATGATGACTTCACTAATGTTGGTGTAGATGAAAGGTAGTTCACATTCTATACCTATTGAGATAATGACATGAATATACAAGGGGTTAGTCCCTATGACCTATACTATGGTTTACTTAAAGGCTTATGAAAAAAGGGACTCTAGCTTAGCACCGAGTGAACTAGTAGTGAGATGTGTCCCTTCCCAAGTAGAAAGGTAGGTTCACTATGTTCCATGAGATAGAGATTATAATGCTAATGGCATAAAAAGGGTCTCTACTATGTCTCCTTCTTGAACTATGTTTCCCCCATAGGAATACTAGCTAGTGGATCCACCTAGAGGCTATGTACATGTTTGGTTCTACCTTGGCAAGTAGACCACCTTCTTTTGGTGTAGGGTTTCATGACACCGGATTCCACATTTAGCTCATGTGGTCTATGTCGGTTAAGGTAATTATTCTGGAAAGTAAAATGAATGACTAAATGAAATAAAGGGACATTGATTAGGATGACTTTTGAGAGGTCTACTTAGGATAGGTAGGGGTATGGGACTCTACCTAGACATTGCACAAGTTAAATTTAAAAGGAGTCCTAGGAGATGGTCTTATGTATTATGATATGATAAAATGTATGATGTTGACTTTATATGATGATACTTTTATATGATGTTGGGTATACTGAATGAACATATTGTGATATAAATTTCTATATGTGGTGATGGCTACTTATGATGATATGTAATATGTAGAAAAGCATTACTTATGATCGCTTATCTTGTTTACTTGATTGTGTAGGGTTATGGGGCTTCACATGAGCATTGCACTTGCAGGCTTGGGATGGGATTGTTGATAAGGGTTTTGTATGATATGTTGTTATGATCTAATGAATACAAAATTTTATAATGGCCTTATGTTGTGTTGCCTTTGGTTTTGAACATGTTTTATGTTATTGCAATCCTTATATTGTATATGCTCTCTTGTATGTGCATCAAAGTCTTTCTAAATGACTTAGCATGTTTCTAAAATTATGGTCCCTTTCATGCATGCTTTCAAATGTTTTATGTGCATTTTTTCCTTAATTAGTACAAGTGGTGTACTAACTCATATTTCTTATGTTTGTCTACAAATATGTAGGTTTCAGCCATTGAGGTTCTAGGAGTCCGATTAAAGAAGACTTGGACACTTTCCCCCAAGTTGTTGGTAGGTCTTCATGTTTGGGGATGATACTTATTCACTATTCTAGCTATGTTGTTGTTATGTTTAAGAAACTCTTTCATTCCTTTATCGTTTGAGAACATTAATGTAAGCCTATAATGGCATGTTGACTTCGTATTGGCTATGTCCAAGAATTGTACTCGTTTAGATGGTTTAATTTGAGACAATCTTATTAGACTATCTCTTTATGTATTGGTTATGTTGTCTAAAAGAGAAGCCTAAGTAAGCTTCCTATGCGAGAAGTCTATGTAAACTCTCTATAAGTAGTATGTGAGAGGTCTATGTAAACCTCACTATGTATATGTAAAAGTTTAAATTTTTCGTATTTTTGGCCTATGACATGTAACGACGAATGCTAAGGGATAGTTTAAGTCCTCTTCGAGGACGATGACACCGGTTACGTCTAGGGGATGCTCCCCAGATGTGACAAAATATTCATAAGGTGGAAAGGTTTTCTCCCCTAAGTTGACACAAGATTAAGGAGCTATTCTAAATCAACTCTAGCATGGGTTGTCTACTTAATGTGCATTTAATAAATAATAAGACAATTTAATATTAATGACTATTCCATAGGGTTTATCCTTAGCACCGAGTGGAAAAGCGGTGATTACCCATGTCCCATAACTATGTGCCATCATAGGTTTGTCTTAGATACGCATTAGCTAGGGGATCCATTTTAACTCAGTTTATAGTTGTCACGCCTTGAGGTTACCCCCTTGACGTAAACATGGGTCCTAGGATCACGAGTGAGACTAATCTAACCCTGAAATGGAATATCATATCATACTAAGATAAACTGAAATAAGAAATACTGTGCGGAAGCTTAAACATGAGATAACTAACTGATGGGGAATACCCAATATAAGTCGAAGTATATGTTAAAACTGGAATAGAGTTTGTGTCCTAAAACTCAAATACTAAAGTTGAATATGTCTATGTTTGAAATAAGCCTCTAACTAACTAGAGATGTTGAGACATTCCCCTAGCTAACTCTACCAAATACTGAACACTGAAATGAAAAGACAAAATATAGAAACATGTCTATTGTCCTAAAAATATGAGGACTCACCACTAAAGCTGCTGAAATGGAGATCGAAAGCCGATCTACACGTGATCTTGATGTTGAATACCTGAACCTACATCACGATAAGATGTATCGCACAATATGTCTTACTAGTTGAAAGGTACTTAGCATGCAGAATATGATACAACTGAAAAACATATAACTGAACAAGGCATACAGATAATGATATAATCTGAACATGAGAAAAGATATTGAGATATGTTGAATATGAACTAAATTGAATGTAATGACCTATTTCATAACATGATGAAACTGGATACTGAAATGTAGCTAGGAACCTGGTCAATGCACTCAAATCTAACTGTGGAAGCTACTATTAACCGACATAAAACCACGTGAGCTAAATATGGATTCTGATGTATATGCCTCTTTGGGAGGACCCAATATACCTTTCTAGAGCTATAATGACATGATTGTTGTCATCACTAAATATGATGCGCAGAAAGGGTACTTAACGTACGAGGGCACATAGTTTTAGGACTATTAGGGTGAATAACCCTAGTCCACTTGGCATTAATAATACTCCTAACTAGAATGTATACAATATAATATAACTGAATATAAACTAGATAGCTCAAGATTCTGACATGCTAACTGAAATGAAACATTAAGTACTAATAATGAACATTTATAAATTGATGCATATATTTCTGTATAAATTTGCCTAGCAGGTGTGATTCATTAACTAAATGAATTTATACAACTAGGGTTATGAATTTCATGTAAGAATGAATCAACATCATTACAGAAACGTAATATTCTGATATGGATTAGTCTTACAGCTAAATCACAGCAATATCCTAAAGATTTAGAAACTCCATGTCTTAACATATTAGAGGGAATCAAGAATCTTACTGAGTATTACAGACCTAATGGGAAAAGAAATCCGCTACTGAAATCCCACATGCATGGTGACGAATTCCATGGAGAAATCTTTTGAATTTGTGGTTGAAACTGATGAAAACCTGCTACGTTCTTGGAGAGTAGTTTGGTTGACTCTTTCTCCTCTTTTTCTATAAGTTTGCAATATTTTGGTGACTGAATCACTTAACGTAGATTCTCATTAAGTTACTAGGCTAAAAAAATAAAAAATTACATAGTTTTTATGAGTTAAAAGACGTATTTTAGGTGCCCCAATGCAAACTAGAAAAGCCCAAATGACCCTTCACTTAAATGTCTGACGCAACCAACCACGTCCCTTCTGACGGACCATCAAAAGGACCATGGACCATCACTTTTGTCGTGGTCCTTGGGCCAATGGCTAATGGTTTTGACGGTCGCTTTCCACGGCCAATACCACAACCTGTCGTCAGGACCACGACCCGTGAATGGCCCCGTGGTCTCACAGCTGGGCATGGTGAACTCTGCCTAGCCCCAGGAGCACCAGTACGACCCGTGAAAGGATCCACAGTCCACCTCTATGACACAAGTGATCAAACCACGAGTTGGTCGACAATCTTTCACCCTATCGCGGTTCACTGGTTCATGTGCTTTTCTGCAACATTTCTACGTCTGGTTTTTCCGAGGTGTTAAAATATCTCCCCCTTGGGAACATTCATCCTCGAATGAAGTCTAAACTAGCTAAGTATGGAGGGAAGAAGATGCAATACCTACCACTGTCAAGACTCGAGTTTACACCCTGGACGTGGTCGGCACTCAAGAACCATTTCTGGTCTCCAATACAACCCTCATCCTGGCTGACTGCAAGCGTAAGAATAACATAAGCATGCAAAAACTTAAAAAATTAAAGCAAACTTTAACTCTAAAGAAAACTCTGAATAATAAAATATATTCAACTTGCCCCAAAATAGGAAGCTTAAGTCTTTAAAACATTTTAAAAAATAACTGAATAATACATACTTCTCATCTATACAATCTATCTATGAAGCCTCCAACTTAAAAGTAAATGAAACCCTCCAGAAGCATGAAGGCTCACCATAACTAACTCAAACTCTCGAATGTATCAACGAAGCTCCTGTTAATGATCCTTAATACTTGTGTCTGTAACTGAGAACCACCACTATGAGCCTAAGTGGTGATACAACGTCTCGCCCACGTTGCCAGAACTGTCCTATACTTTGCCGTCACATAGAACTATTCAACTTAGTGGATCCACTAGCTTAACTTACGTGATCATCTAAAAAGTATGACCCGTTAATACCAAAGAGTGCTACATGGTTGTCATGGAGAATTGAGTTAATATGAACTCTCATCCCCACATCGATGGTCAATACTACTCCCAAAATATTTTTAGCCCATGCATTTTTAAAACAACTTCTTTCTTTAGGTTGAGATAATTTCTCAACATTTAGCTTTAAAAGCTCTCTTGGAATCGATGTTTCCTTTTCTTGCTCAAAACTCTTTTGGAACTCATAGTTTCCTCTTAACTCAAATGTGAAAACATTTATAAACTCTCAGGGAATACTTTGTTCCCTTATAGCTTTTGAAAAATGAACTCAACTCTTAGGAAATACTTATTTCCTTATATTACTTTGAAGGAAGATCTTCAACTCTTTACTCATTACTTGACTTGAAAGTTGATCCTTAAAACGAAGTTAAAACTTTTAATAAAGACTCTTGAAACTTTAAGAACTTTGCTTTGACTTACTTCTTAACTTCTAAACTTAACTCTTAACTTTTCTTGAATTGAAGTATGTATTCAAGGTTCATGATCTCATTTTTATGGCTGATTTCATGATTTTAAACTTGAAGGGTTCATGCAGAATTATGAGCATGAACTACTCTACTCGAGAATGGAAAGGTGTTTCTTATCTCAAGATTGTTTGACTTATAGGGTTCATGTGGAACTATTGGTATGAACAATTCAACTCAAGGAATTCATGGGTAACATGTAATAGTCGCATGATTAGAAATATAATTTCAAAGGCGTTAGAACTTATTACTCAAGACTTAGAATTTGAAGATGATACTCCCCTCAAAGATACTCAATTTGTGGAGTCCATGCGGAATTTATGGCCATGAATGACTCGACTCGAAGGTATACATAATACATTGAGCTCATGTATATGACTCTTCCCATTTTCTTATTTACTTCCTAAAAACATAGTTCAAATTAATAGTTGATCTCAAAGGATTCACAATTGAACTCAAAGGCTTTCTTGAACTTTACTTTTAACTCTCACTCTTAACTCTCTATTGAATGTGAATTATGAATTCAATAGTTATGGTTCATGATATGAAGGATCTAGGTGATATTGTAGAATCATGAACACATTTCCTCATCCTCTTACTCACTTACTCGAGCTTTGAAACAAATTACTAGAAGTTGTAGAAGACTCTTCAAAAGGACTCAAAGGGACATTCTTAGTATGCTCGAAAGAATTCTCAAAACTTAACTCTCAACTTTACCTTGAATTTGAATTATGAATTCAATGTCACGATCATGTTAGGAGTGATTTTAGGTGTTTAGAATTAGCTTATATTAGTTAGAATCGAAAGGAGTGAAGGTGCAGTTTAAACGAACTCAAACAGAGCAACTGGAGGCAAACTAGATGGGACAAACGACCCTGACACTATGGGTGGCACGGGACGCCAGACCCTAAAGTTCAGAAGTGGGTTTGGGGCGCCCTGGCAGGTGCATCGCGCCAGACCCCAACCCAGAAATTCTTCCGAACGTCCTTGCTCGTTTTCTCACCCTAACTCGCCTAAAATCAAATGATTTCTTCCCTAATCACTTGAATTCGATTACTTAACTTATTTACACTCTAATATACTGAAAACAACATTCAAATAACTCAATTTCATCTCAAGAAATCATCAAAACCCCAACAAAATATGAATTAGAATGAACTTCAATAACACCTATCAAGAACTCATCAAGAACTCTAAATTTTCAATTTTAAGAATGAAATTCGCTGAAAATAAAATAATTGGCGTGTTGGTGAACTAACCAACACTATGGAATATTACATAACTCTTAGGGATAAAACCCATGGCAAAAATCCACGACATCATGCAAGAATCTCGACGAACGCTTGATCCTTCCCTCTCTTCTCCTCTTTTCTCTTCTTTTCTTTTCTTGAACTCTCAACTAAAACCCTAGGTGTATATTAGGATTATAAAACTAAACATAAAAGGATTAGACCCCTAAAATATTATCAAAAACAAATTAAATATGATTGGATAAGGAAAGGACTAAAATACCCCTCACTATTTTCTGCTAACTTTCCTTAACTAGACAGCCTAACTTCACAAGGTCATATCTTACTCATTCAAACTCGAAACTTAGCAAGCTCGGTGGCGTTGGGAAGATAATTAAAAGATCTTCCTATGGTATCTTGTAGAACACATAAATCATCATGTAATACGAGTTGGGGTCATTTGAAATTGACCCAGGGCTCATGCTCAACTTAAATCTCCAAATTTCAGATTTGCTATTTCCAATTTAGTTCTTTTTGGAACTCTTGGTGCTAAATATATTGAGCTAACCTTAATACTTAGGAAATTTTAATTTCTTGGTAAGATATCACTCACTACGATTAACGGTTCGAGTCTTAGTTTAAAAATATTTCTGGGGTGTTACAATATCTCCCCCTTGGGATCACTCGACCTCAAATGACGAGTGAACAGGGTATAGTATGGATTGCTCTTACTAAGGTCTGCATCTAATCGTATGCTCTAAATATATTCAAGATAAACTCAAATCCTTAAGTTCCGATTTTATTCCTCTATATAGGGAATCTCATCTCAAACTATTACTCTTAACCATCACATTCAAGCTTAGTAATCTAACAACTCCATGAAATCCTACTAACCAACTCTTTGGGATCGAACTAAGGGCTTTCATTTAACTCTTTCTCATGGGAAAACCTAATCCTCTTAATCCTTTGCATTAATAACCTTATATAAAATTATCATACCATCATAACACAATAAGATCATCAACCTCCTGTGTCTAACATCATTTTATTACTAAATGGGCCTTAGAAAGGATATATCTACAACTCCTTGGAACTAATTACTATCTTACTCTCAAATACTTAACTTGATTTCTCATCTTGTCATCTCCTTCTTATGTCTAAAGTTGACACTTGAAAGTGATGGACTTATTCAATCATCTCTAAACTAGTATACATCCTCTTTTACTCTAACACTCGGGAGAAGCTTATCTCATGAATATCCAACTCTCCATAAAATGGTACCAAGACCTCTTTAGGTGATTATCTTAACCTCTTATAATTACAAACCCTCCCGGTATACCTCTTAATACTCTTGTTACTCTTGTGACTTAGCGACACTTCACTGCCCTTATCTAAAGGTTAAGGTCTCTCAGTTGTACCACTCATATTTATTGCAGCTAACATATCGATTCCTCACCGACTATATGAGAAGTATTCTAGCTCAAATATCTAGACTAACATCATCACCCTCATGTTGCCATTCTTTTTATCATGACACTCGTCTCAAATTCAAGCTTCATGTTTATTACTAAACCCGAATATCAATATGATTGCTCTCTTACTATACTATGCCTCAATACAAATATGATAATTTAGAAACACTTGTCCACTAGGACCTCATGACAATTAGTCAGTCCTTACCTCTCAGTCTGCATACTCGAATTACCATCACATTCAACTTCACAACTTAATTACTACTTGCTCTCTTATTGCCCAGTACCTCCCAATTATTCTATCATCCTCTGAATACGACGAGGTTCTCCTTTCAAACTTCATAAGCCTAGATTAGATCTATCACTTATGAATACTTTTTCTCTTCTATTCACCACTTACACTTGGTCATTACTAACACAATGACACATCATTGTAACCCCTTTTTAGTTAAGGTATACTCTAACTTATATTGACTTGCAACACTTACTCTACATCCTATCCTGAACTTTTCTCAACTCTTTACTTCTTATTCTACCCATAAGGGAAAACTTTTCATTATAATCTTACTAGGTGCATGACTATAATAACATAGCTTGTCGAACACCATCTCCCTTACTTAGATTGCTAAACCTCTGCATACTTTCCTCCAACTCTGGGCATTTTCACTACTATTGCTCATGATCTCATAACTCATGCTACCCTTTTTGAGTGAAAATCTTACCCAAGTTCTGAACATACTTCTTTAAAAGGATCTTAGTTGAAACCAGGCTTAAGGAAAGGGTATAACTTACTTTTAGCTCAAATGCACGATTCATATGAATATGAGGGCATTCTCTAAAACTGAATACTTAACTTACTCTTGGCCTTCTCTTAATCCCCTCTAGAGTCTCATGATTTCCTCAAAACTCTTTCTAAGAACAACTTATTTACAAAGAACTGACTCTCACCCCTAACCACAACTCACCCGCTGAACTTTGAGTTTGAATTTCCCTATTTGATCTAGTAAGGGAAAAGGCAGACCGCTTACCATAAACAGAAGATCGATATCGCAAAGAAGGCCTGATATCACCCTATCCCATAAGTTTGATCCTGTAGAATTTGACCCATTTTCTCATTGAACGAAAGGTACGAAATAAATCAGGTATGTCCTTTCAGTTCTGGTCTGGGGAACGCTGATCACCCCAGAGACTTTCGTCCCTAGTATTCTCTATGGTCTCGACCTAGACTGATCTTTGTTCTTATGATGATAAACCATCATCAATTTTTATAGTATATATACCCCCAAGCCCTCTTTTTGTACCATTTTTTTCTTTCTAAAAGAGGGCCTGGAACTGGGATCTCTTCACAACCCTAAAGGCGTTAGGTGTTTTTCAACCACCTCTAGTATGATGGGTAGTCGAATTAATATCAGAACGCACGAGTTAGAATATATCTCTATGACTTAGATCTATTGCACGATTAAGAGTATTAAACAAAGGAAACTTAACTTAAATGTCTGTAGTCCCTCAATTATAGAAGTGGGTCCCTCACAATCATAAACAAGATCCTACTTGACACGACTTCACAGACACCCTAGGACACTTGAACTCTGTGCTCTGATACCTAGTTTGTCAAGACCCGAGTCTACACCCTAGACGTGGCCGACACTCAAGAACCATTCCTGGTCCCCAAGCGAACCCTCATCCTAGCTGACTACAAGCGGAAGACTAACTTAAGCATGCAAAATCTTAAAAACTAAAATAAAAGTTCCTAAAACTTAAATAAAATCTTTAACTCAAAAGAAAACTCTGAATAATAAAATATATTGAACTCGCCCCAAAATAGGCAACTTAACTCTTAAAAAAATTAAATAAAATAAATGAATAATACAGACTCCTCAACTATACTGACTATCATATGAAGCCTCTAACTGATAAAGATGGAAGTCGAGACAAGACTCGCAACGTCCTGACTAAATTGAAAAGAAAATAAAACCCTCTGAAAGCAAGGAGGCTAACCATAGATAACTCGAACTCTCGGATAAATCAACAAAGCTTCTGTTGATGATCCTGAATACGTGTGTCTGCATCATGAGAAGATGCAGGTCAAATGGCTCAGTACGTGGAATGTACGAGCATGTAAGGGAATTCTAAAGCATAACATAAGCTTGATACTTGATTTTAAAAAATGGAAACATACTTACCTCTTCTCAAACCTGAAACTCATGGAATACTCAAGAATACTCAAACTACTCAACTTACTCAACTCAGCATACTCAAGGATAAGATACTTAACTAAGAGATTAAATATTGAACTCAAAGATATGATACGCGACTATGGATACTCAACTCAATATAAAGCAATAATACATATGTTATGTATATAACAAATTTATAAAACAGTAAAAGTAACTTAGTTTGTTAAAGTAAATACAATAACAAACTCAACTTTAATTATAGAAGAAAGTAATATAGTTTATGTGGAGATTTTCTAACCGACAGCCACCACTATGAGCCTAAGTGGTGATACATCGTCTCACTCACGCTGCCAAAACTGTCCTATACTTTGCTGTCACATAAAACTCCTCAACTTAGTAGATCCACTAGCTTAACTTACATGATCATCTAAAAAGTATGACCCATTAATAACCATAATGGCTACATGGTTTTCATGGAGACTTGAGTTAATATGAACTTTCATCCTCACATCAATGCTCAATACTACTCCCAAAATAAACTTTATCTCATGTGTTTTTAAAAGAACTTATTTCTTTAGTTTGAGATAATTGCTCAACACATAGCTTTAAAAGCTCTCTTAGAATCGATGTTCCCTTTTCTTGCTCAAAACACTTTTGGAACTCTTAGTTTCCTCTTAACGTATATTTGAATACATTTATAAACTCTTAGGGAATACTTAGTTCCCTTATAACTTTTGAGAAATGAACTCAACTCTTAGGGAATACTTAGTTATCTTATATTACTTTGAAGGAATATATTCAACTCTTTACTCTTTACTTGACTTGAAACTTGAGCCTTTAAACGAAGTTAAAACTTTTAATAAAGACTATTGAAACTTTATGAACTTCGCTTTGACATACTTATTCACTTCTAAACTTAAGTTTTAACTTTCCTTGAATTGAAGTATGGATATAAGTTTCATGATCTCATGTTTATGGATGATTTCATGATTTTCAACTTGGAGGGTTCATGCGGAATTATGATCATAAACTCGAGAACTCAAAGGTACTTCTCATCTCAAGATTGTTTGACTAATAGGGTTTATGTGGAATTATGGGCATGGAAAATTAAACTCAAGGACTTCATAGGTAACATGTAATAGTACCATGATTAGAAATATAATTTCAAAGGTGCTAGAACTTAATACACAAAACGTAGAACTTAAAGATGTTACTCCCCTCAAAGATACTCAATTTGTTGAGTCCATGTGGAATTTTTGGGCATGAAAGACTTGATTAGAAGGTCTACTTACTACATGGAACTCATTTATATTACTCTTCCCATTTTCTTATTTACTTCCTCAAAACTTAGTTCAAAATTATAGTTTATCTCAAAGGATTTACAATTGAACTCAAAGGCTTTCTTGAGCATTACTCTTATCTCTCTCTTGAATGTGAATTATAAATTCAAGAGTTATGACTCATGATATGAAGGATCTAGGTGATCCTGTAGAATCATGAAAAAAATTTCTCATCCTCTTACTCAGTTACTCAAGCTTTGAAACAAATTACATGAATTTGTAAAAGACTCCTCAAAAGGACTCAAAGGGACATTCTTACTATGCTTAAAAAAAATTCTCAAAACTTAACTCTTAACTTTACCTTGAATTTGCATTATGATGTCAAGGTTATGATCACGTTAGGACTGAATTAGGTGTTTAGAAGTAGCGTAGCTAAGTTAGAATCGAAAAGGAGTGAAGGTGCACTTTAAACAAACTCAAACGGAGCAACCGGAGGCAAACTGGATGAGGCAGGCAACTTTGAAGCTATGGGTGGCGCCGAGAGCCAGCCCCTAAAATTCAAAAGTGGGTTTGGGGAGCTCCAGCAGGTGCCTCGCCCAAGGACCCAACCCAGAAATTCTGCCGAACATCCTTGCTCATTTTCTCACCCTAACTCGCCTAGAACCAAACATTTTCTTCCCAATCACTTGGATTGAACTACTTAACTTAATTACACTCTAATATACTAAAAAAACACTCAAATAAATCAATTTCATCTCAATAAATCATCAAAACCCTAACACAATAAGATTTAGAATGAACTACAAAAACACCTATCAAGAACTCTAATCTTTCAATTTTAAGAATGAAACATCGCTGAAAATAACACCATTGGCATGTGGGTGAACAAAACCAACACTATGGAAGCTTACATGCCTCTTATGTATCAAACGCATGGCAAAAATCCACGACATCACGTATGAATCTCGACGAACGCTTGATCCTCCCCTCTTTTCTCCTCTTTTCTTTTCTTGAACTCTCAAATAAAAACCTAGGTGTATTTTAGGATTATATACCTGAACCTAAAAATATTAGACCCATAAAATATTACTAAGAACACATTAAATCTTATTGGGTAAGGAAAAGACCAAAATACCCCCACTATTTTTGGCTAACTTTCCTTAACCGGACAACCTAACTTCAAAAGGTGATATCTGACTCATGAAAACTCAAAACCTAGAAAACTTGGCGTCATTGGAAAGATAATTCAAAGATATTTCCTATGGTATCTTGTAGAACACCTAACTCATCCTGTACTAGGAGTTATTGTCGTTTGAAGTTGACCCAAAACTCATACTTAACTTAACTCTCCAAATTCGGATTTTGCTATTTTCAATTTAGTTCTTTTAGATCTCTTGGTGCTAAATCTAGTGAACTGGCCTTAATACTTAAGAAATTTTTAATTCCTTGGTAAAAAATCTCACTCACTACAATGAATTGCTTGAGTCTTAGTTTGAAAAATATTATGCGGTGTTACAACCACTAAGTGCTAAAACTGAAATATGACTGAACTATGTTCCAAGAATATTCAAATATGCAGAAAATGCTAGTATAAATTGAAGGAACATGATACTAATACTGAATATACGCAAGAGTAACTGAAAAATTATAGAGGAACTATTACTTCAAGCTAGAATAGAATTGGAAGAAAAGAAATGAGGATACTTGGCCTTCATGGATGCTTTTGCTTCCGAAGTAGCTCCCAATACCGACTGACTCCTCCAAAAAACCTTAACTGAAGCAACTTCTTTGATTCTTAAACTTTGAACCTCATGATCAAGAATTTAAACTGGTACCTCCTAATAAGTGAGACTATCCTTCATAGCCACACTTTCTAATGGTACCATTGATGTTTGATCACCCATGCACTTCTTCAACAATGAAATGTGAAAGACTAGATGAACTATTGCTAGTTCTACTAGCAACTCTAACTCGCAAGCCACTTTACCAACCATTTTTAAGTTGTAAGGGCCTACATATCTAGGACCGAGCTTCCCTTTCTTGCCAACTCTCATCACCCCCTTCATAGGTGAAACTATCAGGAAAACTCAATCCTCAATTTGGAACTCTAAGTCTTTTCTCCTTACATATCTTCATAGGACTTCTGGCGACTCTGAAATGTCTAAAGTCTATCTTTGATGAGCTGAACTTTTTTCGTAGCGTCATGAATCGAATTTGTCCCTATCAAGGCTGATTCACCTACTTCAAACTAACCAACTAGTTATCTATATCTATGCCCATATAATGCCTCATAAGGGGTCATCTGAATGATGAAATGGTAGTTATTATTGTAGGCAAATTCTATAAGAGGAAGGTGGTCATCTCAACTACCCTTGAAGTCGATCACGCAAACTCTTAGCATATCCTCTAAGGTATGAATGGTACACTTTACCTGAACATCCGTCCGTGGATAAGATGTTGTGCTGAGGTTAACTTGAGTACCAAGACCTTTCTGAAATGACTTCCAGAAATGACAGGTAAACTAAGGATTTTTATCTGAGATGGTAGACAAACTAACCCCATGTAACCTGAATCCTCTCATTAATGTAAAGCTTGGCATAGTCCTCCACCGAATCTATCGTCTTGACAGCCAAGAAATGAGCAAACTTAGTAAGTTTATCTACTATTACTCAAATGAAGTCATTTTGTCTGCGAGTATGAGGTAAACATGTAATGAAGTCCATGTTGATAACTTCCCACTTCTATAATTGAATGTTGATCTCTTGACTCATACCACCTGGTTTCTGATGTTCTAACTTAACCTGCTGACAATTGGGGCACTGAGTCATGAAATATGCTCTATCTTTTTCATGTCATTCCACCAAAAGACTTTAAGCAGATCACGATACATCTAAGTGGAACCTGGATGAATAGAATACCTCGAGTTATGGGCTTATGTAAGGATCTTCCGTCTCAATTTATTCACCTTAGGAACACATAAACAACCTTGGTAACGAAGCACACCATCTCCCCCGGGAAGAAAACCTTAACTTTCTGATGATGAATTTCACCATTCAATGGAAGTAATATAGGATCACTATCTTGTTTTTCCTTAACCTACGTTATTAATGAAGATTTTGACCATGTGATATGCTCATAAGAAAAACTCCTAATCAAGATAGATGGTGAACATGTTTTGCTAATTTCTTCCTTTTCCTAAACATGTGCTACACTATGCATAAATAGTCTTCTAAGAGCATCAACTACTATATTGTCCTTACCACGGTGGTAAAGTACATTCATTTCATAGTCCTTGAGGAATTCAAGCCATCTCCTCTGGCAAAGTTTATCTCCTATATGTTCTATAAACACATATACGTGAACACCATACAAGATGTCTCCAAATCTTAAAGGAAAATACCATGGATGCAAGCTCGAGGTCAAAAGTCGGATAGTTATTCTTATGCACCATAAGTTGTCTAGAAGCTTAAGTTGTAACCTTGCATCGCTGCATCAACGCAAAGCCTAGTCCAAATCTAGATGCATCACAATAGATAACATAACCATCTTAACCCTATCATATAGTCAAAGTAGGAGATGTAGTCAACCTAGCTTTCAGTTTGAGAAAATCTTCTCACAATCATGTAACCACAGAAACTTAAGCTTTTTTGAGATAACGTAGTCCATGAACCTTCTATAATAACCGTATAAACCCAAGAAACTTCTCAAATTTGTAGTAGAGGTAGGACATGGCCATTGTTTTACTGCCTCTATCTTATGAGAATCCACTTGAATCTCTTTACTAGACACAATATGTCAAAGTAAAGCAACTGATTGTAATGAAAACTCACATTTGCTAAAGTTAGCAAATAACTGACAATCTTTGAGAGTTTGTAGAACAACCCACAAATGAGTCACATGTTCTTCCTCATTCCTAGAGTAAATGAGGATATCATCAATAAAAATGATAATGAAAGAGTCCAAATACTGCTTCAACACATTGTTCATCAAATCCATGAACGTTGCAGGAGCATTGGTTAGTACAAATGACATAACTATAAATTTATAATGATCATACTATGTTTTAAAAGCTATTTTTGAGATATCACTATCTCTGACTCTGAGTTGATGATAACCAAATATGAGGTCTATCTTTGAGAAATGACTAGTACCCTAAAGTTGGTCAAACAAGTCATCAATCCTTGGGATAGGGTACTTATTATTGATTGTGACTTTGTTCAACTGCCGATAGTAAATGCACATCCTGAGAGAACCGTCTTTTCTTCATGAACAACATTGATGCATGATAAACGTTCAAAAACACTTCATCCAATTCTAAGTTGTGGTACGTGTTTCAGATTCAATTGAAAAATATTAATATGTTCAAATCAGTCATAGGAATAAAAATTATCAAATAAAGACATCATTAAAATCAGGAGATGACACAAATGTCAAATAAGGGTTTTGGGTTTTTGTTATCAACTCAAAATAGTGTCAAGCAATACGAAAGAACAATAATGAGATGTATTCTTAGGAAGTAATTCGATTATAAGCTAATATAGACAAATGGGTAATTGAAATTATTAGAAAATAGCTAGATAATATTGAGTAAGCTAGGCTACATAGGAGATAAACTTTCTCTTGAACAATTTACTCCGAATCAAGTTGATTTTTCACGTACATCTACAAGCTTGCAAAATAAGAACATCTCACACCTTAGTCCATTCGTTCTGTCGAGTTGAATCACTCTCTCGAGCTGAACCCATGTCAACCCAATACACGCAAACCATCATAATTTTAGTTTTAAGACCTCTCTCTTGAGCAAGCCAAAGACACAAGGGTAGAACTACATTTGCAACTACAATCCTTAAATTAAACCATCATTAATGATTAAACTCACTTCTAAATAGCATTTAAATTAACAATTAGCAATACCCATAAACTAAATCAGCCCATAATCACATAATCACGCCCCAAAAGTTGGGGTTTTAGCTAGACATCATAAAAATTTCAAAACAACTACCGAAATGATTATCCATGAACTAGGTAAATGTGGATTCGTCCTTGCAATACCCAGATTTGAACAATATCAAAGACCCACTTCCAATTTTTAAAAAGTGAAAAACTTCATTTCTTCAAAACATAAGGAAAACTAGAGAAAATTTGTCTCCTCGGCTCAAAACTCAATAATACTCTACTAACATACTAAAATGGATACTAAACTAAATGTTTAAACAATATTTAAAGTTGCCAAAAATGTGCTGCAAAGTCTCACTCATTAAAGTAAGTCGGGATCACCAAACCACTCGGTGAGACAGCCTTTGGTCATTTCCATCGCCCTTCTGCCTTGGAATTCATCATCCTCTTGGTCTCTAACTTTGGGAGATCCTGTATCGCAAAACTACTCGGCGATCTGCCGACTGTTACTTTCTCTCGCGAATTTGGTTCTTTCCTTTAGGGCTTGGCACACTAGAACTTTAGGCGGTCAAGTATCCATTGGGCGACTTGCCAAGTGGACATAGCGATCACCAGACTTGCTTTTCTTCATTAATTTACCTTGCTTTGTTCCTTTTTTGCAAATTAGTGTCCTTGCTTTGTTCCTCAATCCACATACCTGTAAAACAAGGGCTTTATAGCCGATATTGACACAAAATAAGCATTTGAGAACATTAGATCTATATAAATAAATCTCTAAGTGATTCCAAATCTCAAACTCATCAACACCCCTAACTTACAATTTTGTTATTCTCAAGTAAAACTCAAGTTCAACAGTTCAAAACGGATGTCTCTAACAGTGCTATAAAAGACTCAATCATGGATTCACTCAACTGACTCATTGAAGGATCAATTTTGCACGTAAAGATTCAAGTTGTGACTCACCATTATCAAAGATTCTTAAGTTCACGATACTTGCTTGAAATGAAAGTTCAAGCTCAAAAAAGGTACTCACATTCCTTCACACAAAGATGATTCCATATTCACACACAATTGTTCAACAATTTAAGAATCCGGAATCACAAGAAACTCTCACACTCAAAACGATGAAAACATGCATGATTTCACCCATAGGTTTTCCCTTATTTTCCAGCCAATATTCGTTTCAACGCACTCAAGATCAAAAAGGTCTTTTCAATGTTTGTAATGGGGCTGTAAGGGTATGATCATTTAGGTTGAGTGGTTACTATCCTCATGAAATGTGGTATGACCATCAATTTCTTTCCTTTCTTCAATATTTTTACTCATACTCAAAATTCACCCCATTATTCATACCGAACACCTCATTTCTTTTGCAACTTTCACAACTTTATTTCACAACGATTTCCTTCTTCTTTTATTTATTTTTCTTTCTTATTTTCTTTCTCTCTTTTTTTTGTATAGAAGGGTTCCATCTTTTTAAAGTCTATGGATCAAGGGGTACTTCTTCACACCTCTTGATTTTCCTCCTCTTTTTACCACACCCCCAACTTAGGCTTTTGACCTAAGTTGACTATTTAAACGCACCACACTTCATGAGGACTATGGGTGAATAGATAAAGAGGGGTTACAATTTCATTAAGTCTCTTCAAAGAAAGAGAGAATACTCAAAGGGAAAGTTCACACACTCACAAGGTTGGAAACAGAAGAGGTATATTTTAAAACTGATTCATTCTTCCAAATTGTTGCCTTAGATCATTTCAAGAGCCTGCATCACTTAGTCAACTGGAACAATGGGACAAATTCTAGGTGTCATCACACAAGGTTGACTATAAGTTCATCACACAAGGCATTGGCATCAATATCAAATAAGACTCCACACTTTCTCTAGTGTGCAATGTTCATCACAAGAGACTCATTTGATAATTGACTATTGACATCGGGATGCAAAAAGTCCACATATTGTCTATGCAACTTCAGTTAGCCTCATCATAGTTGTGCATTCATATTTGTTTGATTACGAGCACTATTTCAGTCATCATTATTGATCATACTGATACACAAAATTGCACAGAACAGCCAAAATCATACACAAGAGGTGGCAAAAAAAATTCGGAAGGGCCAAGAACCATTTCCATTCGCAATAAGGAGCCACAAGATCAAACATCCACAAAACAATAAAACACAATTTAAACAAAAAAAACCAATATATACAAAATGATCACAAGAGGTAGGTATAGTAATACCTTACCCACCACAAACAAAAAAATGTAGTTGTCCTCAAATGCAACAAAATAATCAAAATGTTAATAAAAATGATAGAGAGGGAGGTAGAGAATGATCTTATATACACAGTCTCTCTATTTGTCGAGACATCAATGCCCGATGCAACAGTCTGATCATGGGCATAGGTACCAGGGGTAGTATTAGTACTAGATCCATCCATGGTGGTGTCTCTCAAGGAGGATTGGCGACAAATCTCAAACATCACATCCTCTAGGTCGGCCAGGTCATCATATACAGCAGCATCCCGCTCCCCAAGTTGCTCCACATCGGTCTCCGCCTATGATGCATCATTTACCACATCCTCCATAGGTACATCTTTGGTGGTAGCCGAAGAAATCTCAGAACTATCCAGGACATGCTTCAAAAAAAGAAGTAAAGTTTGTAGAGTTTAGATAGTCCACACCTTTCTCAAATTTGCAACCTCAGCTTTCAAAATTGTCATCTCTGAAGTAGACCTCTGTCGACTCTCACAAGTCTCTAATCACACTATAAGAGCGTCAATAGATGTCCAGAGAGGTGTCAATGTCGCTAGGATGGCTTGCTCGATCATCTAAGGTATCCCGGCCTCTAATCGAGTAGCACGCACATCGGCCTAAGTAATCCAGGTGGGATGGAAAGGAGTAGATGTACCAGGATCCTCAGATAAAGTGGAAGCAAGTGTAATTGATGTACTAAGGCCGGAGTAGAAAAATATGCCTCTGCATGTATTGTCTCAACATCAACCTTCGGGTATGTGTCCATCAGATATGCTCTCCTCATGTTTGCCTTCTCTCGAGTGTACTAGGCCTCTATACACCAAATGTTTGTATAGTATGTGAGGGTGACCTCGAAGTCACTCTTCTCATCATGAGGAACTCCCATGCGACGGCATAGCTCTATGATTAGGATCAGAAATGGAAGGGACATCTGGCGCTGCTTGGACCTCATGGCCATCTCCTGCTCGATGTTGAGTCCCAAGTCAATGCTCCTCCGAGCTATGATTAACCCCAAGCAGGCCGACTTTGGATGGTGGAGGATGGAATCATATTGAGAAACCATATTGTAGTTGTTGATAAATATGAACCAGTACCGTGCAACTACATTCAAGTCGTTCTTCTCGATCTAGAGTCCCACCTCAATCCACCTCCGGGTGGTCTCATAAATAAGAGGGTCAAGCTATCCCTTGAGATATTCCAAAGGTATCATAGTGGTAGCCAAATTTGGGTAGTCATAAACTGACCCTCTATCAAATACATCATTGATGTCACCGCGGATGCGTCTCACTGTTGTCCACCATATAATGATAGACTCTACAGGTGTATGCTGAGTGAAACTCCAGACCCATATAGAAATATAGGGGTCTAGGGTCCTAGTGAACTACTCAAATTTGTGAAATATGAGAGTGTCCATCATATTGGAATATCTCCCCACTAAACACTCCGTAGAAAGAAAATATTCTTCCAGAATCATCCTTAATCCCTTATCTTTAAGTCTATTGAGTAGTCGAGGAGGAGGAACCTGAACTAGTGGCACTGGAACCACAGTTGATTTCAAAGTTGGCACTGTATCAATAGAAGAAGGGGTGGCCTTTGGAAACCTACCCAAATTTTGGTGAGATCTAAAACAAATTTTCGCTCGCTGAGATTGGTCATCATCAAACTCGGAAAGTGAGACTTGAGAGGCAAATTAGTCACCATCACTACAGGAATCGTGCTCCGATCTCTCAGCTTCGAGAGACTTGCACTTGCCTTTTCCTCCCTTTCGATGTGTCCTCCTTCCCCTTTTAGAGGGGTTAGTTGCCCCCTTATTGATAATAATGTCCCGTGCTCATTTGCGAGGCAGCATGTCCAGGTTAGTTCAAGACATATCTACAAGTACATTGTAGAATTTTAGAAACAGTTCAGGAGAAGTAGCAGAAAATATGTTGCAGAAAGACTCGCCGAATCACTTGGATGAGCCAGATCGGGCTCTCCGAAAGGATTAACTCATAAATTTTTCTAGAAAAATAGATGGTCGGTGATGTTTATGCCCTTCAGTGAATCATCTACACCAATCAACGAGCACAGACTATCCCATCAAAAGTTACATTGCATTTTAGGGGTTAGGGGCGCAGAAAGGGCAATCAAAAAGGACGTTCGACGAGTCGCTGTGTGCACTCAGCGGCTCAAGCTTCTCACCAAAATTTATAGAAGCAAACTCAACAAAGTAGTGAAATTAAAGCTAGATGGACTTTGTCGAACCGCTGAGTACTTCGACGAGCTCGACCTAGCTCACCAAACTGCCCAATGTGCCATTTCAACCCTAACTTCCAAAATCAACCCCACATCCCTCGAAAACAAAATCAAACAAAACACATATTTAGTTACACTCCGATCCACTAGACCCATGCCAATGGGGTACTCAAACTTCCCTCGACTAGACTCACACACAAGATTATGATCAATTTTATAGCACAAAATTTAAGAAATCAACAATTTAGGCAATTCATGCACGAAATCAAAACTAGAATAGGCAACAAAACACACAAACATGATCTCAGAGAAGCCCAATACACATCAACATAATTTATAATTGATGAATTTGAGTTTAACCACTAATATAGAGTTTGGGATTTGGAAAACCAACCTTAAATGCCGAATATATGAATTTGTAAAGCTACGCGGCAAAGTATCCAACTCCGAACACAAAATGACTAAAAATTGGTAAAATGCAAAAATATAGGAAATATATAGTGTGGGTGTGATTGTATAAAGTTAAAAAGTGAGGGAATGTGAAATATTTTGAAAGTTTAAAACTTTGGTCTTTTAAAAACCTTCTAGTTCGCGCCCTTTCGGCGATGTTATTTTTCCTCGCCGAACCACTTGGAGACATGCCGAGTGGTGAGTTTCCTCGCTGAGTTTTAAAAGACCTTTTATCAATTTGGGGGTCCAAACAGTGGCAAGCTCAGGCTTGTCGAACTGTTTGGTGAGTCACCGATTAGACATTTTGCTCGCCAACCTACACTTTTCAAACATATTCTACAATTTAACCCGAACAATCAACACACTTTATTCTAAAAACAGAAAGAAAGCAAATAACAACTTGGGTTGTCTCCGTAGAAGCGCCTTAGTTAACATCATGGCACGACGCAAGTCCTTGAGCAAACATCATTCTTGGGGTTTTCCATAGTATCACTATGCAACCCACTTTGTTATCTCGGGTTTAAGTGAGAAGAAATTTGACCCATTTGGGTCTCCAACTACTTGATAAAGATAAAATGAGAGGTCACCGTCTGGTTAAGGGTCGATACATCTTCCTTCATTTCTTCAGAATTTTATCGGACCCTTGAACCTTGTTGAGAATGTGAAAGAGCATATCCTCAGCCCGGTCACCCCTATAATCCTTGGGCTTTTGATGCTCATGGGGAGGAACATACCTATCCTTCTTCCCATATCTTTCCTTCCAAGTGGCATTCTGATCTCGCCACTCTTTATCACGATGTCTCCAACCCTCATCTCTATTCCAACCTTGGTTACCACTCGACCTTGGGTAGTTTGCACGATAACCACCTCCTTAATTGGCTAGGAAGTCCACTTCCTCATTGTACAGTGCTTCAAACATGGCTTCATCGAGATTAACACAACCAACATTGACAGTGTTAACACTCCTAGTACCACCACTCATGACTTTCTTGGCCAATATGTCCAATTGAGTAATCATATTTTCCACTTTTCGTCCCTCTCTTGGTGTTACTCAAGTTCCTCCTTTGTCAATTTAAAAGTGAGAGGGGAGACCTGATCTTCACGGGTGTACCATGGCCATTTTATTTTGGTCATACCATCCTATAGTTGGGTTACTATAATGTAAGGTTGTTGCATCAACCCCCCCCCCCCCCGGAGAAAGTTGATCAACTCCTCCCTTGTTCACCGAATCAAGGCTTCTATAAAAGTATTGTAGTAGACGTTGTCGGCCAATTCATGATTAGGGCATTGCAACACCATCTTGTTGAACCTTATCCAAGTCTCATGGATTGGCTCACCCTCCATACTCTTGAAGCTTTGAATAATGTCCCGAAGAGCCATCACCTTCGAGGGAGTGAAAAATGCACTTGGAATGTGGTGACAAGCTCTTTCACAAAGTGATAGAATCTCTTGGCAACTCATCCAGCCACTTGCATGCTTATCCTATTAGAGAGAATGGGAACAACCGGAATCAGACCGATTCTTGAGAGATGTTTTTGAAAGAGAACGAGCCACAAACATATACAAAATTCTGATGTGCTCACAAGGGTCTTCATGAGACAGCCCACCAAACAAACCCTTCAGATGAAGGAGCTGCAACATGGTGCTTATAAAGTGAAACACCACATTTCCTTCAGTATGAGACATTCAAATTTCCTCAACACCACCCAATTGGAATGGGTTATTGATGTTTGGTCATTTACATCATTTTGATTTTTTAAATCAACTTGGTGCCCCACTTGTCTATCGTTACTGCCATTGACACTCATTTTCCCTGTTCTAAACAACAACACAAAAACCAAAACTCAAAGTAAGTATATTCAACTATGATTAAAAAGAACAAAATTCAACTTCACCAAAAGAATCACAAACAACACCACTCCCCGACAGTGGTGCCATTTTGAATAACAGTTCAAAATCACTCCATCCAGTTGTAAGTGTCAACTATTGTAAATTAGTATAAACTCAACCAAATGAAGGGTCGAATCCCATAGAGACAAGTACATGTTTAAGTTTCAATTGAGATATATGAACATGATCAAATGAATTAAACTTATCGAATAAAGACAACATTCAAATCAGAGGGTGACACGAATGTCAAATGGAGGTTTTTTGGTATTGGTTATAAACTACAAATAAAGGCAAACGATATGAAATAACAATTATGAGAGGGTTTTTTCGTATGTGATTTGATTATAGGCTAATATAGACAAATGGGTAATTGCAATTACTAGAAAATACCTTGGGCTAGGTTATATAGGAGATAAACTTTCTCTCTTTACTCCGAATCAAGTCCATTTCTCTCAAACATCAACAATATTGCAAAATAAGAACTGCCCACATCTTAATCCATTTACTCTCTCAAGCTGAATGTGAAGTATTGAGTTTAGGATTCACTCTCTCGAGTTAAACCCAAGTCAACCAATACCCATAGACTATCAATAAATAATTTTAATTTGAAAACCTCTCTCTCTAACAAGCCAAAAACACAAGCGTAAAACTGCATTTGCAACGATAATCCTTAAACTAAACCACAATTCATGATTAAACTCACTTCTAAATAGCATTTAAAGTAACAATCAGCAATACCCATAAACTCAATCAGCCCATAATCACAAAATCTCACCCCGAGAATTGGGTTTTAGCTAGACATCATAAAAAGGAAAAAATAGTTACCAAATTTATTATCATCAACTCGATAAGTGTGGATTCGTCCTTACAATGCCCCAATTCAATGAATCTCAAAGACCCATTTCCAATTTCTCAAAAGTGAAACACTTCAATTCTTCAAACCGTAGAAAAACTAGAGAAAACAATTATCTCCCCAGCTCAAAACTCAATAATATTGTACTAAGATACTGAACATGATGCTAAACTAAATGTTTAAAAATGTAGTTATAGTCTCCAAAATGTGCTGAGAAGAGTCACTCGGCGAAGTAATTTGCGCTCACCAAACCACTCGGCGAAGTTCCCTCGGTCATTTCCATCGTCATTCTGCCTTGGCGTTTAGCATCCTCAAGGTCTGTAACTTTGGGGGGTCTCAAACTACAATGCAAAACTACCAGTGATCCGCCGACTACTCCTTTATCTCATCAACATGGTTATTTCCTTCACGGATTGACACACTGGAACTTTAAGAGGTCAAGTAGCCATTGGGCGACTCACCAAATGGACTTGTCGATCACTAGATTTGCTTTTCTTCATTGTTTTGTCGCCCTTTGTTCCTTTTTGCAAACTAGTGACCTTGCTTTGTTCCTCAATCCTTATTCTTGGAAATAATGGATTTTATTTGAGCTATTGGAACTAAATAAGTATTTGAGGACACCAAATCTATATAAATAAATAAATGAGTCAAAATCTTGAACTGATTAGTGCATCCCATAGGGAAATACTGGTTCTAATAAATCTCTTATCTATAAGGTCTTCAACTTCCTTTTCAATTTCTTAAGCTCAGTTGGAGCCATCCTCTAAGCAGGAATAGAAATAGGTTGGGTATCTAGATGGAGATCGATTCCTAGTCTATTTCCCTTTCAGGAGAAACTCCGGGAAGATCTTCTACAAACACTTTTGGGAACTCATTTACTACTAGAATTGAGTCAAGAGTTGGGGTTTCAGAGCTAGATTCTTTTACCCCAACTAGATCATAGATATACCCCTTGGAAATCATATTTATGGCATTAAGGTAAGAAATAAATCGACCCATAGGAAATAAGCTACTACCCTTCCATTCTAGGATTGGCTCGTCTGGAAACTAGACATAAACTACCTAGTTCGACAATAAACTGAGGCATAACAGGAATGTAATCAATCCATTCCTAGAAAGATATCAAAGTCTACCACTTCAACTTCCACAAGGTCTGCTAAGGTGAATTTCTAAGACAGTGTGACATATCAATTTTTGTATACCCGTCTAGCTATAATTAGGTCACAAACTAGAGTAGAGACCGAGAAGGATTCTAAAGAAGTTTCTAGACTGACACCAAAGTTCAATGCTATATATGCAGTCACAGGAAAGAGTATCCCTTGGATCTAATAAAGTATAAACATATATGTGAAAGACTCGTGACGTATCCTGGCAAGCCTGAGGAGCATACAACTTGTTCTGGCACTAATTGCCACTTATACCAGATAAAACACCCTTCTATGTTGGGCGACCTTCTGGTGTTGCTGGAGCTGTAGATTGAGCCCTACTATTGGTAATTGCATGTTCCTGTTTAGAAGAAGAGAAATCGCTCAAACTATGGCCAGACTGACCACATCTAAAACACCCTTCTTTCCCTACAAGACACTCCCCTGAATAGTTCTTACCACATTTTGGACAAGTTGGATAGTTCCTATTACCTGAAACACTCCCTTAAGACTTAGAGCATGATGCCCTACTTTTCTGATCATGTTTAAACCTGGAGAACGGAAGTTATGAAGGTGCTGGAGCGGTAGAATTTTGCTGAAATTGAGAGAGATTTCCACCACCTCATTTCTACTGAGAGTACTGATAGTTACTTTTCCTAGACTTCTTATTTTCCTTAGCCTATTCCGTAAGATTGTCTCCCTCAATCTGCTAATCATGGGGTCATAAGCCTAGATATATTCATATCATCCAGAAACATAGCGTTTCCACATTCTATTTTCACTAGGTCAGATACCCCAAATAGAAACTTATTCATTTGTTTCCTCGAATCAGCAACCATATGTGGAGCATACCTTGAGAGTTGGGTGAACTTGAGTTCGCACTCTTGAAATTACATGTTACCCTTGCCTCAAATTCATGAACTCCTAAGATTTTGCCTCCCTCAACTCGCTTGGGAAGAACATGTCAAGAAAATCCTCATTAAAACCTCCCAACTAATAGGAACTGCATTCGTACCCCTTTTTTCTTTCCATTGAGTAAACCTGATGTGAGATACATCCTTAAGCTAGTAGGGCTCCAACTCTACCCTATCATTTCCATCTCTTGCATCACTCTAAATACTTTCTTGACCTCATCAATAAAGTTTTCGGATCTTTTCCATCTTGCAACCCTAAAAATTCTTGTGGATTAATACGTATGAAGTCTATGACCCTGACCGTTGTTGACCCAACATTAGTGTTAGTAGGAATTAGGCTTGTTGATTGTTTTGGATGGCTTTGCTCTAAGCCAAAATCTGAATAGCATTTTGAAACTCTACATTTAAAACCTCATTGTCAGGTACTGGAGAAGTTGTGTTAGCATTGTGGGCATTGGAATTCCTTGGGCAAGCTCTACAATGAGGCATGTTCTAAGACGCATAACGACAAATTAGAAAGAGAAGTTGGGGCATACCTCACACATGATAAGAGTAGAAAAGAAAGTGAAGTTTTCATAAAACACTTCACAATCTCCCTCTCATTAGATGTGGTGCACTTCACACCTATATAAAGGACTCTACTTAGTGCGACATTTCAAACATGCTAGGAAACTTAAACCTAATTCTCTGATACCAAGTTTGTCACAACTCGAGGCTACCCCCTTGACGTAAATAGGGGAACCAAGATCACGAGTGACCCCAAGCTAACATTGAGCTAGCATATCATAGCATACTAAGATAAACTGATATAAGAAATATTGTGTGAAAGATTAAACATGAGATAACTAAATGATAGGGAATACCTAATCTATGTCAAAATATATATATAAACCATAATAGAGTTTATAACACTAACTATAACTCAAATACTAAAGATGACTCTATCTATGTTTAAAAAAGCCTCAAATTGACTAGAGATGTTTGGACATGCCCCCAACTAACTCCAACAATTATTGAAAACTGAAATGGAAAGACTAAATATAGAAACATGTCTATTGTCCTCGAAATATGTGGAATCACCACTAAAGCTGCTAAAGTAGAGATTGGGAGCCAATCTATGCGTGATCTGGATGTTAAGTACCTGAACCTACATCATTAGAATATGTACCGCAGAATATGCGTCAGTAGTTGAAAGGTACTAAGCATTTAGAATAGGATACAACTGAACAAACATATAGCTAAACAAGGAATATTGAGCAATGATATAATCTGAATATGATAAAAAATATTGAGATATGTTGAATATGAACTAAACTGAATGCAATACCCAAGTACATAACATGTTGAAACTGAATATGAAAAAATAAGTGGAACTTGGTCAATGCACTAGTTCTAACTTGGGAGCTACTATTAACCGACATAAAACCACGTGAGCTAAATGTGGAGCGCGATATATATGCCCCCATAGAAAGGACCCATTATACCTTGTAAGAGGTATAAAGGCATGAGTGGCATGATCACTAAATATTATGCCCACATAGGGGACTTAACCTATGAGGCACATAGTTCTAGGACTATGAGGGGGACTGACCCTAGTCTACTCGGTATTAAGACTACTCCCAACTAGAATATATATAATAAAATATAACTGAATATAAACCGGATAGCTAAAAATCCTTACATGCTAACTGAAATGAAACATTAAGTACTAATAATGAAACATTTCTAAAGTGATGCATATATTTCTGTCTAGACTGACCTAGTAGGTGTAATTCATGAACTAAAAAAAGCTACACAACTAGGGTTCTGAATTTCATGCAAGACTTAAACAACTTCGTTACGAAAACAGATTATTCTTATTTATATTAGTCTAACAGCAATAACTTGAAGTTCTAGAAATCTTAAGTCTAAACATAATAGAGGGAATCGAGAATTTGACTGAACTCTAGGGACTTAATGGGTAAAAAGAACCCACTAATGAAATTAAAAATATCTGGTGATAAGTTCCACGAAGAAATATTTATATTTTGGGGTTGAAACAATGAAAACCTATTGTGTTCTTGGAGAGGGGTTTGGTTTACTCTTTCTCCTCTTTTGCTCTAAGTTTGCTAAATTTTTGTGAATCAATCACTTAAAGTAGATTCTTATTAAGTTACTAGGCTTAAATTGACCAAAATTATATAATTTAGGGGTTAAACGACGTTATTTAGTTGCCCAACACATAGGGAAAAGACCAAACGACCCCTGACTTAAAAGTTTGATGCATCCGACCACGACCATACTGAAGGACCATCAAAGGGACCACGGACCCTCAATCTGGTCGTGGTCCTTGGTACAGTGGCTACTGGTTCTGAGGGTTGCCTTTCACTGCTACTACCACGGCCAGTCGCCAAGACATTGTATGACGTTTAGGCCTGGTGAACTCTTCCTGGCCCTCACGAGCACCAGTACGGCCCGTGAGGTGGTCCACGGCCTGTGAAGGGCTTCGTGGTCCACCTCTATAGCACAGGAGAGCAAACCACGGGAAGGGCGACAGATCGTGGTCTTCTTTACGGTTCGTGAACCCTGTCGTGGTTCACAAGTTCATGTGCTTTTCTACTGCATTTCTACGTCTGGTTTTTCAAAGGTGTTACAATGGTTCTTACGTTAGCATGTAAGGACATATCTTTTCGTTATGATATAGACTCTAGATTTTATGTTATAGCTCACGTGGTCTATGTCGATTAATGGTAAACTTCCCACAATAAAGAACTAAGGTTACTTTCTTAAGTATCTCACAAGTGTTTTGTAAGATTCTTAGCTTGCATTGACTATCATTATGACATGTTTTTAACATGTTATGTCATGATATAGCTTGGTCATTGCACGTCATATAAATTCTCATTTTTTCTGATTTCCTAACTCTTATGCATTGATATCACACTTGATAAATTCTGTGTACGAATGCAAACTTGTGCCTAAATTATTTCAGTAATGTAGGGTTAGACGATCTTATCTCTCATACTCATGGCTAGTTGATTCATTTAAGCTTTGAAAATTCATGAGTCCTCCGAGGGCCAAGACTCTTTAATATTTTTTGTGTCATTTTCTTTTTTAGATTTTGTAAGTGATATATGGTTACGTCCCAATCACTTTCCTTATGATGTAACATATGGTTTTGATGCTTATATTTAGACTTCCAATTTTCTCAAACTATTTCATATGACATGTTGTTTCTAAGCTCTTACTTCTATAATCTTGTATGATGTATGCTAAGTGGCTTGTATAGGGCCTCTCGGGTTTCTGTATGCCATGTTACGCCTAGGGTCTACTTTTGGGTGTGACACTATCATTGGGAAAATCATGAAATTGGGTCAATGTTGGGCTACTAAGACTTCACCCGTATTCAGTTCAGCTTAGACACAACATATATAGCAACTTAATTTCACAAATTAACCAACACAATTACGATTCACAATTATATAAACATTCATAATCAAAATCACATAGGCATAGTTCAAATCAAGTACTGCGATACTACCCGTTTAAGTCCAGCCCATACCCACTACACATTTTAAATTAAAAATCATCAACAAGAATTTAAAAACCAACTTTAATGCCAAAAAAAATAGAGCAAATGAGGGGTCGGGGTTGGGTTTACACGAACTCCAAATAAATGCACTTTTAGTACTTTTAAACACTCACAAAAACTCAAAATATGTGAATGGGAGAAAGAAATCAAAAAGCCTATTTAATTTCAAAGGTTTTGATTATTAAATTTTAAAAGGCACTCTACCTTTTTATATTAGGCTCGCTCGCGATCTTGACTAACATCGTCGAATGTGTTTGGTGAATCTTCAATTTGAGCTTAAGTTTGTCGAGCATGCACAAACAAACACCAAACCTAAATGTTGATTCGGCGGACCCAATGGAATCTGCGTAATTCACTTCGGTGAATTGCCCTTTGTAAATCTGAGCGCAAATCTTGACAGTACACTTTTCCATATATTCAAGCACAAAATATGAACAAATATTATCATGTGTAATGCCTTCGACGGATCGTAGTATGGGTTTTAGATCCCCTATGGTCCCTTATCATATTCCAATCTCTTCTCAATCTGCACTCACAACAGACATTATTCGAAAGTAATAAAAAAAGTAAGAACTTGGGTTTCCTCCCAAGAATAGCCTTATTTAATGTCGTGTCATGATGTATTGCCTAAACTCAATTATAATTTTTGGAGTTTAGGATGGTATCACTAGGCAAAATTCCCATTTGCCTTGGGTTTAGATGAGTGACAATTTGACCCAGTTGGGTCTCTAGGTGCTTGATAGAAACTAATTGTAAAGTCACAGTCTAAGATAAAGTAGGGAAGTCATATTTCAAATCCTTCAACACCTTATCGTACCTTTCAACAATTTTGTAGAGCCTTATGTGCACGTTTTTTATCCGCCTTCCTTATAGACTAGATGGTTATTTTGGGAATAGAGCTCATCAACACCATATCTTTCTCTATCTCCCTATATCTAAAATTTCCATCCCACCAGTCTTTCCAACCACCATCCCTATCCTTGTTCCAACATTGGTTCCCACCTTGTCGTTTATAATTGGTATGCGGTGCCCCACATGAACTTCTTCATTGTATAATGCCTCAAATTTGGCATCACCTAACACTGTCCCCTGTTGGTTTCAACCACATTAACTGACTTGGTTCCATCTCTCATGACATATTTGGACATTAAATTGATTTGAGTCATCATTTTGGTCATGTTCTCATCTCTTTCATGGTCCTTCTCGACTTGTTCATTACTTAGATACACTTATAGATTAGGGACTTGATCCTCTTTAGTATACCATGCTTAGTTGAACTTAGTCATATCATCTAACAACAAGTAGCTACATCATACAGTTGTCTCATTAATCCAACATGGACTAATTGATCAACCACACATTAATATACTGAGTCAAGGCTTCAAAAAAATAATGTAGTAGCAAATTGCCCGGAATGCCATGCATTGGATACTGCAAAGCAAATTCTTGAACCTCACCCACATTTCATGCAAAGGATCACCTCCAATAGGCTTGAAATGTTGGATTTTGAGAGTAAGTTTAACCATATTTGAGGGTGAAAAGAATCTCTCTAAGAATTCATCATTTAGCTCTTCTTAGAGATTGAACCAACCATTAGGTAGCCTTTCCCATTAAAGAGAACGAGAATAACCTGAACCTTGCAGATTCTTGAGAGATATTCTTGAACACAAATGGTCCACATACCACCTTGAAATTCCTAAGGTTCTCATGGGGATCCTCATGAGCTAGAACCTCAAAAAATTCCTTTGATCTAAGGCAGTTGCATCATAGTTCCGGTGATGTGAAACACCATCCTCCCAGTCGTAGGAGGTATCCAGATTGCTCCTGTGGTTTCAATGACATTAATGGGATGTCATTTAGATCACCCATGATGTTGTTTTGACCATAGTGATTGTCAACGTCACTCCCATGGTTACTCATTTTTTGAACCTACAAATCAGGCATCAACAACACCAAACAACAAATCTAATACAAAGGAACCATATTAAAATCTAATTTCTTAATTAAAATTCTCAACTAGCTGTCACCGGCAGCGGCGCTATTTTTGGTACCACTCAATTCAACCTCCAAAACCAAATAAAAGAGTGAGTGATTGTAGTTAGTAAAAACCCAACAAAAAGTCTAGATCAAATCCTATAAGGAATGGTATGTCATGGAGAATTCCTTATCAAGAACTTTGGAGTTTAAATTTGTAACAACCCGAAATCAAATATGCTAAGTAAACGTACTAAGGACCCTAGAACCAGCCACCCTAGTACCCTAGGGGTACCCGCATGGGCCACACCCCACCGGATGCACTCAACCCGTGAGGGTGAGGCTTCTCGACAACGTGTGGGGGCCATGGTCCCACGGCTTGGTGCGTGTGGAACCGGGTCCCCGGGCCTATGCACTCCCCTATCCAATCAACTTGGTGAGTTGGTTGAGCAGGTGGGACCAGGTTGGACAAGTTTAGGACCCCGAATATGGGTTTACACCCGAGTGTGTCCAAACCGGACTTGAAAGGGTTAACCTTACGTTTGGAGGGTCCAGGGGTAAAATGGTCTTTTCTAGGCCAAGGGTAATATTGTAATTACCCTAAGGAATTAATTAATTAATTAATTGATTTAATTAAGTGGACGGTTTGGGTCGGGTCGACCCGAAATGGCCCATTTTGCGGTGGTCACTCCACCCGAGTTTGAACCTCAACGGAAGCACCAAATTAAGTGTAATTAAATTGAGGTTTATATTCTGATTTTGTAAGGGCATTATGGTCATTTCACTAAGCTAATTAAATCAGATTTTTAAAGGTTTGAAAGAGTCCTAGTTGACTAAGTCTTTACCTAAGTCTAAACTATCTTTCACGCTTAACACTCTCTCACGTTCATCTCTCACGTTTCTCCATTATCTTTCACGTTCTCTCTGCCTAAACAACTTCAAGGACAGAAAATATATTGAAGTTATTCACACTTGAAGACACCCACGAAAATTTTAAGAAAACAAGCTAACCAAAAACGTTAAGCAAAAAGGGAGGAGTTTCCGTCGAATTGGTGTTGAAGTCGTGAGGATTTGGACGTGATTTTGGAGAAGGTTTTGGGCAGCAAGTTCAAGCTTTGAACATCAAATAAGGTATGGGTTTCTTCTCTCTTGGTCCCTTTCCCAAGAGACCCTTTAAGTTTCAGATATTCAGTCCGAAAACTAGGGTTGTTCCCCGTTGCATGCCCCTGTCACTAGCTCCCAATGAAATGTAGGTTGGGTATGATTGCTGGTAGATATAGGTGTATGTGTGCTTTCGTGCTGAATATGATTATGTTTGTGTACGTGAAATCGTGTATATGACAACCCATGTGTGTTCGAAATTATGTGCAAGTGTGTGCTAGCATTGTGACCGTGGCTAGTGTCTCGGCCTAGTCTCCAAGATTGTGAAGTTTTGGTTGTTATTTTACGTGCATAAACCTATGTAAATCGTGATGTTCATTGTAATGAAATATGGCTGATTAAGTATCAATCTTTTGTCCAATCGAATCTATGAAAGAAGCACCAAAAAATGTGTTAAAGGGTCTATGAACGTACCCTATGAATCAAGTAAAATGTTGATGAACATGAGCTGAAAAATGACCAAAATTTCCAGCAACTTACAAGTTTAGTTTAGGCTAAATGTTGATGAATAAAAATCTGGAAATTAATTGAATGTTAAAGGGATGAGGCCACCAGGATTCGAACCCGTGACCTCACCCGTGTGCTGTAATTCGCGGAAAAGAGTGGGGGTCGGGGGATTCGATCCTGGGTGCTGGCGGGATAAAACAATAAATAAGAAATGAGAGGAGTGGGATTAGAACCCACAACCTCTCGGTCATCAGCTAAGGAGAAAAGGAATTAAAAGAAATGTGAGGCGTGGGAATCGAACCCACGACCTCTAGGCGTAAAAGAGAAAAAAGAAAATAAAATAAAGTGAGGTTGTGGGGGTTCGATCCCACAATCTCACGGTCAACTCAGAAAAGTCAACATTTAAAAGAAAATAAAATAAGGAGGTTGTGGGGGTTCGATCCCACAACCTCTCGGCCCTAAGCGAGTGAAAGAAAAAGAAGAAAAATAAGGAGAAAAGAAAAGTTGTTGTTGGGACTCGATCTCGGGTCCCAACGTCCTAAAAGGACCGAAAATGAAATGAAAATAAAAAGAAAATGTAAGTGTTGTTCAAGGGATTCAAAATTTGGGTTCCCTTGCCCAATCTCCGTATTGATACATAAGTCATACGTGAATAAATGTTTAACATAATGCTGCCTACATAGATCGAAACCGAGATCTTGGCATACATACAAGATGCATAAGTCTTGTATCACATAATCTTAGGAAAATATGAATCACATAGACGAAATATGAATGAAGCCTCATGGCTTGTATGTATAGACCCATAAGTCTATCATACGTTCAAAAGTAAGTGAACCTAAGATGTATGTAATGAAATGATAAAACCCTAGAAGGGTTAAGTACGAGTGTAAGATACACTAAATGGCCAAGTACATTGGCATATGATGAAATGAACAATGAAATGATGAAATGAACCATGAAATGATGAAACCCTAGAAGGGTTTAAGTAAGGGTGTGAAACACACTAAATGGCCAAGTGCATTGGCATATGATGAAATGAACATTCACGTAATAAGGGGTGAGTAACTATGAAGAGAAAATGTGCTAATGATAATGAATGTGGTGACAACACGATATGAGTCTAATGCAAATGATGAGAGCAATCTCAAATGAGCATAAGTAAATGTTACCAAAACGTACTCACCTATGAGAGTGTAAGATAATGAAGAGACCAGTCTCTATGAACACTCTAATGAAAGTATTGAGATTAACACACTTAATACTAATGATGAGATGAGAAATCATCTAATGAGCTATGATGTCCTCATACTAGAAGCCAGCTTCCATGACGTATGAGTTGAATGAAATGGAACTTTATACTGAGCACCGAGAGACTAGCTATGAGTGGTGATGCCTTCTTTCGGGAAGGGCGGAGGTTCACGTAACTCTCATGAGATGAGACTGTCCGGCATGCCGGGTATGGTTCTCCTTATATCTCCTAGTCTTCGAACCTATACTGCCAATATAGGGATCTGGTGGGGTTCGACTCCCATGTACGCTAGCATATTTTTGGGTCACTTTGGCCGGTGATTCCACCTCTTTTCGGTGTGGGGGAGACACTGGATTTCACGATGCTCACATGATCTATGTCGGTTAAAGTTAAAGTTCCCAATGAATGAATGAGGCCAGCCTCAAATGATGCACATAATGAAATGAATGATACCAAAGGTGTTAGGGTAGGATAATCAAAAGGTGAGTTAGATTCAAGTAATGACATTAGGTCATTCTTGGTCATTGCACAACGAACCCGATGAAAGTCTTAAACTACACCCTAGGTATAGATGGTATTTACACTGGCCCATGAATGAAATGAAATGGAGTACGTATGAATGAACGAAGCAGACTCTGTGTTTGCTAATGAAGACTCCCTAGTTGAGGTCCCATATGTTGAGCCCTCATTTCTGGGAAGTCTTAATGTTAAGTCCATGATTCCAAGGTCTCATGGCATATGAATGAATGATATGAAAGAAGCTATGTGCTATATGCAATATGTGTTATATGCAATATGTTATGTGTTATATGCAATATGATATGTGCTATGTGTAAGATGTTATGTGTTGTGTGCAATAGGATAAGTATGATGATGCATGTTACTCTCATGGCATGACTTTCCAAATCCAAATTTGAAAAGCTCACTGACTTTCCTAATCCAAATTTGGAAAGTTCACTAACTTTCCTAATTCCAATTTGGCAAGTCCACTGACTTGACTTTCCATAATCATGTTGTTAGGAAAGAGTTATCCTTTCTCATGCATGTCCTTGGTGTGTGCTTGCATATACCCATACTTAGTAAACTCTACAATTTTAGGTGCAGGCACAGGTGGACGATAGAGCGTACAGGTTGACGTTGCAGCTATCCGGACGTGGAGCTTTCATCCGGACTTGGTAGGCCCTCATGCTTTCGAGGATGTCTACCGTTACTATCTAGCTTAGATATAGGCTTTAGCTAGTGGAGCATGTTCCACTAGTGTTTCTTTCCCGTATTATTTCAGACATTGTATTGGTGCCATTTTGGCAAGTATACAATTATTGTTATATTAAACTATTTCTTTCATTTGATGATCTTAATGTTAGATGGTTGATGGTGAAAAATTATGAATGTATTAGAAATGATTAGTAAGTATGTTAATAAACAAAAATTTCAAATTTTCCGCTAAAATTAACCTAGATGAAGTAAGAATGACGTAAGTAGGCTTGTCTGCGACCTCTGAGAGGTCAACGACGCCGGTCTCTTCTGGTATCTAGATTCCAGTCGTGACAAAATTAGCTCATTTCCAATAGTAAGAACAATTGGGTGGATTGTACCACCAACTTAATATTAACCTTTGTTTATCAATTATCGCAATTAAACTAAAGTATCAAAGAAAAGCAAGATTTAACAAGCAATTTAGCGGAGCGAGGTTTGGAAATTGATATCATGTATGGGTGATTTTGTTGCACTATAGTAATGAACATTCATGAATAGACTAAGTCATCTTCACTGAAGCAACTGATCTTTCAATCTCAAAGCTTTTGTGCATAGAATATCTTTTCGATTTCATCTAATTGTCAATCTAAACAACCCAAATCCTTATTTTGTTCTCTCTTTCAAGAATAGGGAAAATAGATCTAACTCATAACCACTCTCTAAATAAATCTACTGTCGTCAAACCTAAATTGTTATTATTGAACTAATCATCCATTTCAATCAATCTCTTTTGAGTAGGAGCCAGACCAACCAGAGATTAGAAGTAGGAATTAAGTTTGCAACCTTAACCGTTAAGTTAACCCATGGTAATTAGACCAAATTAATGCATGAACATCAACAAAATACAGCATGGAAAAATAACCACTACATTAAATCAATACCCAACCCCATTTGAGAACCCCAATATCTTGGGGTTTTATCCACCCATCATAAAACGTAAAGAAATCATACCTTCCATGAAATCAGACATGGGTAACATGAAATTCGGCAATTAAGACTAACCCACTTTGGATTCAATATTCAATTTCTCAAATTCAGATTCCAAATTGTAAAACTCCCAAAAGCTATAAAAAAAAGTGTTCTTCAAAGGTAAAGTGTTCATAGAATCTCTCTACTCAAAAGCTCTCCAAACTCCCAAAAACTCTACTACAAAAACCTCATTCCAAAAACTCTTCTAAAAATTATATCCTTCTCTATTTGCTTTTTCTCAAACTAAATTGAAGAGTAGGCACTTAGTCCTCTCTAGTGTACCATTCTTGGTTGACCTTGGTCATGTCATCTAGCAATAGAGCATCCATATCATATGGTTGTCTCATCAATCCATCTTATACTAATTTATCAACACACCTTTTTGACTAATTCAAGACTATAATAGAAGTATAGTAGCTGCAAATTGTTCGGAATGCCATGTGTTGGACATTGCAAAAGTAACTTTTTGAACCTTAGCCATGTCTCATTTAGAGCCTCATCTCCAACATGTTTGAAATTTGAATATAGGTTCAAAGTTTACCCATCTTCGAGGGTGGAAAAAATATCTCCATGAAGCCAGCTCCTGCCACGAACTGATAGAATTATTTGGCAATTCAGCCAACCATCTTGTAGTGGCTCCTGTTAAAGAGAACATGATAATAACCTCAACCTTACAGACTCTTCAGACATATTATTGAACACAAATGGTCCATTAACCTCTATAAATTCCTAAGGTGTTCCCCAAAAAAATCCTTTTAGTTGGAGAAATTGTATTGTTCTTGTAATGTGAAACAAAACCCTGTTGGATGTGGGAGGTATTCAGATGGCTCACTTGCTATGTATGACATTCATTTCCATGTCATTCAAATCACCCATGTTGTCATCTTGACCATAGTGAGTGTCGTTGTAACTACCATGATCACACATTATATAAGACTTGTAAATTAGCCAACAACACGAAGCAACAATCTATTACAACTAAACAAAATTAAAACTAATTTCTCAATCCGAATTCTCAACCACCACTCCCCTATAGCGGCGCCATTTTGGATAACGCTCAAATTTCCTCCTTAAAACTAATTAAAAGGGACATTGATCGTAGTCAATAAAAAATTCAACAAAGAGTCGAGGTTAAATCCTACATGAAATGATATATCATAGAGAATTCCTATCAAGAAATTTGGATTGGAGAATTACTCATTTGTAATAGTAAGAATGAGTGGGTGGATGATTTCACCAATTTAATAAAAAGTTTTATTTATAAATTATCACAATTAAACTAAAATTCAAAGAACTAAAGAGTTAACAAGTAATCTAAGGGTGTGGGAATTGGAAATAAATGTCATGTAGGGCTAATTATGTTGCTATATAGTGATGGACATTCATGAATAGGCTTATTCATCTTCATTGCCGCTAATCATCTTTCAATCTCAAAGCATCTATGCATAGAATCTCCTTTCGATATCATCTAATTTCCAATCTAAATAACTCAATACCTTACTCTATTCTCTTATTCGATGCAGAAATAAGAAAAATAGATCCAATCAATAACCTCTATTTTCAAGAAATTTAAATATATCAAACCTAAATTGCTAGTATTGGACTAATTAGCCACTCCAACCAATCTCTTTCGAGCATCAATCAGAGATTAGAAGTAGGAATTAAGTTTTCAACCTTAACTCAAAATTAACCACATGCTTATTAGAAAAAAATCATGTATGAACAGAAGCAAATTAAAGCATAGAACAATACTCAATACATTAAATCAACACCCAACCCCAAAATTGCACCCCTAGACTTGGGTTTTAGAGACCCATCACTAAGAGTAAATAGATTATACCATCCATGAAACCAGCCATGGGTAACATGATATTACAAAATTACAAGTAAAACCACTTGGGATTCAACTTCAATTTGTTAATTTCAAGCACAAAATACGAAAACCCCAAAAGGTAGAAAGTGCTCTTCACAAAAGTGAAAGTGTTCTCTCTATAAAAACTCAAAGTATTTTTCTATTCAGAACTCTACTTCACTCCTTCTATAATTTCAATCTCCTTTGGATTATTTATAATTTCACAAAAGTAGGCCTCTAACCCAATATACGACTCCCTTAGAAACATTAGTCGGGCTAGCTGAGCTCATTTGGTAAATCGACTTTTGCTTCTCAGCTCGCCTATTTTATGCTCTAGGTTTAGGTATTTGTACCTCAGTTGGTAAACTCATTTATGTCGGCCTTCCACATTTGGTATATCTTCGGTTATAACCTTTGTTCGCCTTTTGAGCATTTAGTCATTCTTTTTACGCTATCTTTTTTTATAATGGTCAACAAGGCTAGCTTTCTGTTTTGGTGCATCGCCTTCTCTAATAAAGTTTGCCGACCTGGTGCGATAAATAAAAGTGTCATGCGCTATCGTTTTGGGCGAGGTCGTGCTCATGAGGTGATCTTCCATTCTCGTTTGGCGATCAATAATGTATATTTTGGCACATCTTTTTGTATTTTGGTCATTCTTTCAAACATCACTCCCTGCCTTGTCAATTTGCCTTCATAGTTTTAAATCATCAATATATCATCAGAATAGGAAAAAAGACATTGCGGATAGTAAATATTGCGCTAAATAGACCATATATGAGTGCAAATCTATCACTCATGAGTCATCTACAAAAATCAAAACGATAATAAAGTCACAGTTAGAAAACCTTCTCACAAAAGTACAATGATCTGAAGAAGCCTTGTTGAAGTCCTCATGACTCATAAAATAATCAACTTCATGTACCATTATCTATGAGATTGTTTTAGACCATACAAGCTATTATTTAACTTGCAAACAAAATTATGTTTTCCCTTGATTTCAAAGCCTTCCGGATGCTCTATCCATCTAAGTCACCATGGAGAAAAACAACCATTTGTTAAACCTCTAAGTCATAGCATCCAAGGAATTTTTACTCCATTGAAGTATAAGGATCAATCTTTAGAAACTACAAGGAGGACCATAAAAGGATCTCAAACCAAGGAGTTCAATAATAAGCTCAATGGGTTTCAATCGTAGATCAAAAGGTGTCTTGTGGGGAAGAATAAATTAAGCTCAAGGATATGAATCAACCAAATGCTACAACTATTTGGTGGCCCAAGTCAAAGTCCAAGAAGAGGAACATTAGGATCCAAAGTTTAGTTTTGAAAAATTCCAAAGTGCCGCAGAAAGTCTTAAATCAGCCCAGAAGAAGGCCAATTTCAGCTTTTAAGTGGAGCTAAAATCATCATCAGTAGAACCAAAATGGGGCTCAAAAATCATGACCAAGGGGATATACAAAGTCCTTAATTTAGCCACAACTATTAGGGTTCTAGTTTGACCTTAGCCTCCAAGCTAGAGTTTTATTTTATTAAGTTCTGGATTGTTCTTTTAGGATTTATTAGGGCTAGCAGCCAACTTATTTATTCTATAAATAGGAATGTTATTTCATTTATTAAAAATACATTATATTGATATGAATAATATTTGAGAGAGTTCTTTTGAACCTTTGTAAGTTATTCTATTGTAACGACCCGAGAGTATACCCTAGAAGAAATGGTATTCTCCAGTCGTCACACGGTGTATTCGACCTCTCGGAGGTCTCATACAAGACCTTAGACGTCATTCATCACATATGTATATATTAAAAGTAGTGAGGAATCAAAACTTTTCACAACATTATCTCAAATCTCTTTTGTAGAAAAACATATGAAATGCTAAGTCTCTTATAGCCATCTTAGACTCACGAATATATTTGGTCACATCTCATACATCCACAAAATAGAAAATATCTAAGTCTATTACAATGTCTTTCGAACTAGAAAAGCTAAACAAAGGAATGTCCTCGAATCTATTGAGGACATACCACAACTTGCTTGAAAGATGCCAATATCCAAGCTTCACTTCAATAGACTCCTCTCAATTGTCACCTACACCTTTAGAAGTAAACAACATATGGAATTAGCAAATTGTATGTACAAAGTAGGTGATATGCAATAAAATCATGCTAAAAGGACATTTGTATTAAACATGCTCTTTTGAAGGAAACTTCATAACATAAATATAAGAACTACATTCAACATAAACTTCACATATACGTCATGTTCCAAGTAACCCACATAATAGCATTATGAATACTTCAAAACATATATGCATATAACCCTCTTACCAAAGGTTATCCTAAGACTTACTTAAGACAAGAAGAGACCGCCCATACACCCTCTTCAAGCACACCTAAATAATCCTTAAGACTACCTAAAATAAGATTATTCCCTTTTCAATCTTTACTCACCACCTAAGGTTACTCTAAGATTTACTTGAGTAAAACATGAACAGACCGCCCATACACCCTCTTCAAGCCTACCTACGCAACCCTCAAAGCTACCCTAGATAGGGGTCCTTTTCTTCAACTTTCATTAACTTAAGCCATAGTCATTCATTAAGTCAACTAAGAGACATTACATTCATTAAGAACTTCACATAATGGTCTTAGAAAGACCAATTGAACCTACACCCTAGCACCTTCAAAACCTACTCGTGCCATATGTAGATTAGTGTCCCATTCAACTACCTAAACGTTGTAGAACTTATCCAATACTAGAATGTATCACACATAATGAGAATAGCATTAACCGACATAGACCATACTAGCTAGCCATGGAATCCGGAGTCTACCCTACTCCGGTGGAGGGTGTTATACTTTCCAAAGGTAGGACTAGGACACATCCCATGTAGGCACATGATTAAGGAATATCAAGGGCCTCTTTGCACTCTAATCTCCTTCTCAAGTAGAGCTACTACCCATAGCATATTCACTCGGTGCTTAGCCTTGTTTTTCATAGAGTAAGTTCAATCACATAAGGGCATATGAAAAGGTACCATCTCTTAGTCATTACCAAACCATAATGCACCTACCAAAGATGGGTCCACTAGGACTGTCATTCAATGGACAATAAGGATAGTTCACTGACTTTCTTAGAGATTGTTTCAAGTCGTTCCGACCAACCTATCCCTAAGTCCACCATTCACACAAGAAGGATACCATTACGACTTTCAACTTCAAGGATATCTTAACCTTCTTTCTATATTGAAGGTTCCACGTATTCGTCATGAGTAGAAGGGCACCATCTTAGGTCTACCGATCCTAGACTTTCATTCAACATCATTCATATACATACAAGACAAAGGTGCATACGCCTACTAAGTCAAGATACTCATTTCACATTCTTAGCATGCATCAAGTAGAGGGACATAGTCTACCTATCAAGACACACACACCATCTTCATATCACATATACAATAGTGTTCAAGTATCATATAGGAATAACTAAGTCAACCTATCAAGATACACTAGTAACACAACTAGACATCACCCTAGTCTATCATGATCACATATAGTCAATTAGGAGAGTTCATACTCTAATATCACATATACACATATATCACATAGTCCTTCACATTTAACATATACAAGTCATAACATGATAATATCACAATTCATAAAGTAATGCCGACAAGGCCATGTTCATCACAATTTTTGTAATAATGCCGACAAGGCCATGTTCATCACAATTATAACACATAAGCACCGCCACCATAGTGGACCATACCAATTATCACAATTCAATCAGTATACTACACAATATGGAAGAGGTTAGGTCAACATACCACCATTCCATCATCAACACCTACAATCCTTAGTCATTTCAATCAATTCAAGTCACAAGGCTCTTACCCATAGCCATAAACATCAATCCAAATCAATAATCAAACTATACAATTGCTCTATCAAGATCCAATATGAAAATCATCAAATTAAGGCATCATATATACCATTCTAACATAATTCATACATATATCAATAGCCCATTACAATCTAAACAAGAATTCACTAAGATCGAGCTATTATGAAATCACCCACATTAGAGCCAAAATAAGAATGTAGTGTATTGCATGGGTTCATAGGAATTTTGATCTAAAATCATTCAATTAACATTAACTCAATCATAAAACATTAATTCAAATCATTTTATGCAAGAACCCATGGCTAGAAATCAAAATAGAAGAATTCATATTTTTGATCATATTTTGGAAACCATTGAAATTGAATCCTTGAAAGAAAGAGGATTCAAGGATGAACAACCATACCTTAATTCAAGAAAAGCCCAATAAATTTGGAGAAGAAATCACTTGATAATTCACCTTCTAGCTTGAGCTTGAGCTTGAGTTTTCCCTCCAATGGAGGTTTGAGAGAATAATGACGAGAAGAAGGTTTTGGATTTTTGATTTCTAATTGGGTATTGGGGTTTTGTCTTGGGAAAAGGGTTAAATATGACTTAAAAACCGTCAATAAACGACTCCCAAAGTATCCAAAATACTGCCACATTAAATGGACATTTTTAGACAAGTCTAACTTAACTTCAATTTTAGGAATTATCGTCGGGAAACAAGTCCGCGACACAGAGCTTCTCCCACATGATTTTTGAAAATAAATCCTGAGACATTACGCGACGCAAACCAAACTTTTGGTCCTTGATGAAACAAGTCCGCGACGCGGACTGGTTCCACCATAACAGAAAAAGCTGCTGCCTTGGGCAGCTTGCTAGCCCAAGGTTGGGTCCTCCTGAAGGACCCCATGGCAGTCCTTGGGGAATTGTGCCCGGACTTTTTGACCCTAAATAGATTCTTTACATGTTATGAACCCATCCTATCAATTTCAACTCCAAAGAACACATAAAACATGCCAAGACACACTAGAACACACAAGCACGTCTGAAGACTATCTTTCGAACGTCTTGGACGTTTGACCTCCAAACTCATCCAAACTTTACACACTGCCTATAAACACTATAATTAACCATTTTAGGACTTTAAAACATCATGACATACATGTTAGGCTCTAGTTTCACCTAGTTCATATTTAGGGGCGTTACACTATGAGAATTCATTTTTAAATCTTTACTTGTTTCATAGTTTAAGGTATGAAGTAATTTCTTCTTATGATATTGGTGGTTTATTTTTGGTATTATTTAGAAGGTTATTACTCTATAAATAATAATTATTTTCTTCAGTTACTCATAAAGAGGTCAATATTCAATTTTTTTTAATTAGTTTATCATGTTAAGGCGTTAGATTTCTTCCATAATTTGTGTGTTGTTACTTGGATCTTCTCAAGGCCTTAGAATACTAAATCTTTAGAAATATTGGATCCTTCCGTTGAATTACCCATATCTTTTTTATTTAGTTTATGTTTCTTTTCTATAACAGCTTACGCACTCTAATTTACAACTCTATATTTGTGATTCCCTTAACCTCGTTGTTATCACTAAGTCCAGACTTGAAGCCCAGCCTAAAACCACACGAATGGAAGGCATCTTCACAACTGGAGAGAATATCTCATCAAAATTAATTTCTTTTTTCTGGTTAAAACCTTTCACAAAAAATCTAGCTTTGTACCGTGGAACTTGATTACCATCTTCATTTTCACCCTAAAAACTCACTTGTTTTAAAGCTTTTTTTTTTTACTTTAGACAGCTTAACCAAATCAAAGATATGATTATCATGTTGATTTTATTTCATTTTCCATAACATGAAACCACCTTTATTTTCTTCACTTTTCATGGTCTCATTAAGACTCTTAGGTTCTCTTCCGTCAGTCGAGAATACATACTCATTGGGAGACTAACGAGATGAATGTATTTTCTCTCTAGTAGATCTTCTGAGAGAACTCATTGGAGCATCAATAATATTTGGTTGTTGACCTACCACGTCGTCTTGCACTAGAGCATCAATGACATACTAGTCATTCTGAATATGATCACCATCTTCAATATCAACTTGATTTTCATCATTTTGAAGATTTTCATTAGGCGCAATAGTCAAAAGATCTGGATCAACATCAACTAGGTTCTCACTTCTCTAAGAAATAATCTTCTCATCTTTGTCAAGTTCTTCAATTGTTTGGTTTTCAAAAAAATACAACACTACGACTTTAACAAGTTTCTTCTCAACTATATCAAAGAAATGATAGCCAAATTTATCTTGACGGTAACCAACAAAGGTGCATTTCCTAGTTTTAACATCCAACTTTGACCTCCCATCCTTAGGAACATGCACAAAGGCTTTACAACCAAAAATTTTAAGATGATCATAAGAGATATTCTTACCAGTTTAAACTCTCTCGGGGATATCACCATTCAAAGTAACAGTAAGAGATAAACTAATAACATAGGCATCAAATATTGAGTGCTTCTTCCCAATAGGAATCTGGCAGCTTAGCATATGAAATTATATATCCAACCCTTTCAACTAGAATTCTGTTCATCCTCTCTGCCAAACAATTTAGCTCAGCAGTCTTTAGAGAAGTTTTCTGATGTCGAATACCCTGTTCTTTGCAATATCTATTAAAAAGATCAATATACTCACCACCACTATCATAACTGATGCATTTTAATTTCTTCCATGTATGTCTCTCAACCGTGGCATGAAAAGTCTTAGACACATCAAGTACTTAATCCTTGGAATTCAAAGAAAATACCCATTATTTGTGAGAATGATCTTCAATAAAAGTCACAAAGTAAAGTGTATCACCATGAGACGTAACCTTACAAGGACCACACAAATTAAAGCGTACTAATTTCAGCATATCAAACTTTCTTGAAGGTGGATGACTCTGAAAAGAAACTATTTTCTGTTTATCAGCTAATCAATGGACATATTTCTTCAAATTTGCTTGTTTCACTCCAGAAAATAAATTCTTCTTAGCCAAATTGTCAATACCCTTCTCACTCATATGACTCAGCCTTCTATGTCATAACTCTAATGAAGTATCATTCCCCACTAAATTTACTGAGCCTCTAGAAATGGAACCCTAAAACACTTACAAGTTAGATAACTTGTCCCCACGAGTCATAACCATCGAACCTCTAGTAAACTTCCACTAGCCAGCACCAAAGGTATTAATATAACCCTTATCATCAACGTGTCCCACAAAAATCAAATTCAAGCGAACATCTGGAGTGTGCTTGACATTATTAAGAATGGGTTAGAAACCATTGTTACATTCCAAATAAATTGTCCAAGGGGAAAGAACCTGCAACCTCATGAATATTTCCCATTTTAAGGATCCCCAAATTACCTAAGTATAAGAAGAAAATAATTCCTTCTTTGGCGGTACATGAGAAGTAGCATAAGAATCAACAAATCAGCTAGACTCATCACAAACAAGATTAACGACATTTTCATCACAAGAAACAAGAAGATCAGTAATAGCATCAACACATTTTTCATTATCGTCATCTTTCATTTGTTGTTTCATATCTCTCTTGTATACGTAGCAATATTTCTTGATATGCTCATTCTTGTGGCAATACTCACATGTAATATTCTTGAATTTAGACTTTCACTTGCCCCTACTTTTATCTTTATCATTCTAACTTCTGAACTTGCTTCTCCCGCTATCTTCAGTAACCAAAACATCATATTGTGAAAATGAAGAAGATGAGCCTAGAGATCTTCTCATCTCTTCATTTAAAATATCACTCTTAGCATTTTCATAGTTACAACACTACTGGGAGTAAAATTAGTTAATGAAACTCAAATTCAAGATCAAAAGAGTTTGGTACAATATTAAGAAGCCAAAGTCCTTGCATCCCTTGATCAAATTTTACATTCATTCGGACAACTGGTCAAAAACACCCTTAAAATTATTAATATGATCAGAAATATGATTGACCGCTTTATACGTGATGTTCATCAATCGTTTTAATAGAAACTTATTGTTACCAGTCTTCGAAGCATAAAGTGTCTCTACCTTGTCCCACCAACTTCTGACATGTGTATCATTCACAATGTGGCTTCTAACATTATCTTCAACTCATTATCTAATATAGCCACAAACCTGCAAGTGCTCAAATTCCCATACCACATCTGTCATAGACTAAGGTTTATTAGAAGCAAACATAGGTAAATTCATTTTCTTGATAAATAGAAGATCTTTCATCTTGTATTTACAAGTATGATAATTAATATCATTCAAACACACCATGTTACTCATATTTGACTCCATCATTCAAATAGACAATCAACATAAACCTTATGCTCTCATACCACTTTGTGGGAAAGGCAAGCACAAACAAATGTACATGATAGGGAAATAGCGAAAGAATCCAGTCTAAACTTGTCATTCTATTTGAACCGGAAGAAGACAAACTAATGCAAAAACAAATACTGTTTGGGAAGCAAATAAATCAACCAAAGAAACAAGAAAAAGTAAAATCAACACATGAGACACCAAATTTGATGTGAAAAAACTCTTCGGGATGACACCAAAACTGAAGTGTCAAACAAATGGGTAGCACAACTACAAGATAACACCAAAACTAAAGAAATAAAAAGAGTAAAATCACCAAAACACAACTATTGTTCACGAGCTAAAATTTGATGCTACATGACTCCAAATCTTCCTCTCTTAGTTCTCAATCAAAGATCTTAAGTTGTCCACAAAATCAACTCAATTTTACAAGGAATGAAGCAAAAATGACGATTTGAAATTAGTTGCTAGGAATTGTGCTAAAACTTGCACTCTCACTTTTCTCTCTATATGGTTGTCGAATAATCTCTTGTGAAATTTGAAAATAAGACCTAAAAGAAATTGTTACAAATGCACCATAATATTAAGTTTATGGACAAAAATGGGTTAGTCCAAATTGGCCTTTTATTTATCCACTTTGTCTTTGGTTTTATACATAGATTGTGTATTAGTTATACAAGTCATAAAAGGTTATAGAACTAGGGAGGAGTAAAATTAAAGAAGGTATAAGAATGTATTTAAGATTTTAAGTTTGACTAATGTTCAAATAATTTAACGGCTAAAAGAGAAGGGAAGAAAAGTCTGTATATGAGTTGCTTCTATTTTATTAGAATAAAAATATATAGTTTATAAAATGAGGACGAGTGACAATATGGGAAGGGTCGTCATCAGTAGTGCCCAGGAATCTGACATAGCACGAGTAGTGGAAATAAAAGATGGTACGTTTTAGTGTTTCAGATTTTATAGCACTAGACGAAATAATGAAGAGAGAGCTATGTGTCTCTTGGCTATTTACTGAAGAATCCTATCAACCCTCCATCGAATACTATTCGTCTTTGTTTTGTTTGATTTCTATATGATGGGTTGTCTTCTTGTCATTTTGCCTGTATGGAGTTACGAAAGAGAACAATGGGTGTTTTTTTCTCCAAACATGAAGACGTGATGTTGACGACACAAGCCAGCACCAAATGTGGCAGAATCATCTCCCCATAAATCCCAAACTTCAAAATTAAAAGATTAGCTTACCAGCTCAGGAACAAATTATATCATGCACTGGAGAAGCCTCTTATTTACTTTCTCCGCCTCTAACAAAGATAAACACACCATCAAAATGCATCTAACTCTAACAAAACTCATAACAGGCAAGAAAATCACTTCCCTTTTGCTCACAAAACAAAAATATACTATAAAATGTTCATGCCTATCAATTAAGAAGTCTGTATGAGGGCAAATCCTCCAACCGTTTTATGTTTTCTTCCAAAAGCTCCCTTTCAATTTGTCGACGAGTGGACTTCATAACTGTCTGCATGAAACATAGCACATTCAGAAATTTAAAGTGCGTCCAAACTGAAACTTTGAAGCAAGCAGCATATAAAGTGGAAAAAGCATGGGAACTTCTAGTTGTTACGACCTGCTGTAGCCAAACTGAAATTTTTAACCAGCATATAAAGTGGAAAAGGCATGGGAACTTCTAGAGAGCATATGGACTCGATTTGATATGTATGAGAAGATTTGAATTAGGATTCCATTCCTTAACTCAATCTCAGTAATTTAAAAGTACAGACAACTTCATAATAACTTAAATGCACATACATTGAAGTCCATATAAGACGCATGCATGGCGAGCCACTGATGATCCATCAGCTTAAACGTGATACAATATAGCAGATCAAATGCTGATTCATTTTCTGTACAAAAGTGAAAGACATGCTTAGATGCTTGGGAAAAAATGTCAATGCAGAAGCACTGAGTGGTCTAGCAATTTACCTGCAAGAAACTTCAAAAAAGTTGCTCCCACCAGATTTCTTGGTTTTACTGCAGAGTAGACACATAATAGCTAAATGAATCAACACAAGGTCTCCTAGACTTAGATTTGTCTTTTTACATTTCACTGTAAACAAGTGCATAGAAGGAACACATACTAGCTTCTATATCAAGTATCTGGATTAGCATAAATGTGATGTTGACACCAGCAACAGCAAATGGGTATTCCCATAATGCCCTATCACCTTCCTGCTTTTGAAGAAGATCCTGGAATGATTTCTGCAAATAAAATTAGGGAAACGATCTTACCAAAAGAAATTAGGAAGAAGGGACGAATTATGAACCTAGCACATTACTGCTTGAATTTGGCTATACAATAGAAGGGATGTTCGTAATAATGTGTACACACTTCAGTATATAGTTTTGCAGATTTATTTCATACTTCTTAAACAAAATAAGAGCAAGGAAATTGTTTGATTCATCAGTCTAAACATTACATGCCCCGGATACAATTCTTCACTAGAATGATTATGTGCAAGCTCAAAATTAGGATTTTGAATTACGTCAAAGTACGCTACCAGACACAGCTATTTCTATTCTTTCTATACCATATTTTAAACAAAAAAGCCTCCTTTCTGTCTTGTGGTAAAAGTTTAGAGCATGAAATGTTGAATCTCCTACCCAGTGTCACCCAAGAGTGAACTATTTCAACCTATGTTACTCGGACTCTCCAAAAATGATGTCGTACCCATGTCGGATCCTCCAAAAATGCACTACTTTTTGGAGGAACCAGTACGCACTCATTAACATTTTTGAAGAGTCCGAGCAAAATAGATTTCGACACATGAAATGGTGAAATTCATTACTTCACCTACAAAGTCCCTTTGGTTCATATAATCATACAATTGTGTAACTCAATAAACATCAACTAAGTCAAATAGTCAATAGTCATCCACTAAAAGAAAAGCAACTTAGACACTTAACAAAAATAGTTTACACTTCTGCGCCAAAGGTAGGTAACTTATGTAACACCCCAAAGGTTCCTAGTTCAAACAAGAAGTTGAGCAGTTCAGAATCTGCAGAATTTTGGAATTTATGAACATGGTTCACGGGTCGTAAAAGGAAGCACAGCTCGTGGAAACCATCCATAGATGAGACTCAGAAACAACAAATTAGGTCTGAGATTTACGAGCCAGGTTTACGGCTAGTAAACCCTTTTACGGGTCGTAGATGGGTCTCGTAAAGACAAACTTCAGAAACTCTGTATCTGAGTGATTTCAACTGACAGGGTTTTACGGTTCGTAGACCGTAGATGCCCCTTGTAGATGCCTTTCGGCAGTTTTTAATGAGGGTCGTTTTGGTCTTTTCCATTCATTTAATCCCTTTAGTACGTTGTTTTGGACTATTCTAAGTAGGATTAAGGGATTCCTAGTGACCGTAACCTCTCATTCCATCTTAACTCTCCAAAATCAATTTTTTTCCCTCTCAAGTCTTCTCTCAAGCAAGATTTACCAAGCTTCAAGTCTCCATTCCAAGAATCAAGTAAAAGTTTCTACTCCAAGTATGTGGGATTTCATCAATTGGTATCCCAAGAAAACCCCATGCCTCAAGTTTATAATTTCTACAAAACCTAGAGTCTCTAGGATCTTTATGGGTTTCTTAATGAATTTCAGTTCTTCATCATGATTAGCCTTCAATTGCATTATTTTAATTATAATCTCATGTTCTCAATGGTACTTTCAATGAACCCATAATATACAAATATTTTCATGATTCAGTGGGTGTTTTAGTGATATTTTCATGAACCCATATTATACAAGTATTTTTCATGATTTAGTGGGTGTCCAGATTGACTTATTTTTAGTGTTTCTTTTTTGGCTTTTAAGCTGAAAAAGTACGGAACAAAAAGGCAAAAAGTTAAAAGTTGGGTGTTCCCAACTTATGGCTTTTGACTTTTAACTGATAAGCCACTTAAAAAAAAGCCAATCCAAACAGAAGCATGTTCATTGTTCAAACTCTATGGTACTGCATCCAGATATCCCCAGAGAAAGAACAATTATTAGTTAATGTTGTCGACATTTGGTCATTTCCTTAAAAAAAATGCTCCCAGGCACTAGTTTCAAGACAATTTTTGAGAAGTTCCTTCCGGACCTTGGTTGACTTTTCCTCTGGTGGACTTCTTCCACCGGAATACTACTATCTTTCTTTCTCTCTTATTTTTTACTCCATTGAGGGTCAGATGGACAACAGAGTTTATTTCAGATCTGGGGAAAGTCTTATGACAGCGCAAAGTCTAGATCAAAAGCTGAAGTACGGTATGACTGGGTTGAAAGTGCTAGGCATCACATGAGGAGAATGGTTCTTAGCAGGGGATCACTTGATTGGGTATGCATAAGGCTAACAGAGGCTTCAGAGATCAGAGGGAAAGCGTCCAAGTCATGAAGATGCAGGGTTTTCCCAACTAACTTCTTTATAGCTCTAAAATTCAATCAATATGGGAGATATCTATCATTAATTTCGGTTAAATGTAGCAACAGAACAGTATTATACTTCCAAAAAGTGCATTCAATGAAGAGTGGGAGAAGTTAGCTAAGAAAATAGAGGCATTCATTAATAGGGGTACAAGGCAAACAAAAGCCTAAGACTATCGAGGGAGGCAAACTGTGCTGCTAAAAAGGGGGCAAGGAGTTATAAAGACTCTTTGCAGAAAAGTAAATGGACCAGAACCAAGACAGAGATAGCAGAAGAAGGCAACATGTTGAAAGCTCGAGTCCAGTTGGAAAACAATGACCCATTGGCCTGTTGTCTAGTGGGGAATTCTTTGGAAAAGACGATACACCCACTAGAAATTATGTAAGAAGATGGGCTCAATAGACTTGGAATGGAGCACATGGAGTCCAAGAGCGGAATGAGGCATGCTCAAGACTCAAAGTAAATTGGAGAAAGAGCGGAATTTTCCAATTAAGGAGGTGCAACAGATTGGGGCTCTTGCAAGTATTTCAAAGTGCAACGTAGAGAAGCTCACAACAGTTTACCTAGGCATGCCTATAGGCTCCGAGCACAAAGCAGAAAAAAATTGGGATGGCATTATTTGAGAAAACAGAGAAGATATTAGTTGGAAATCTCAATACCTATCTCTTGTAGGGGGAGAGGAGTAAGTTACACTAAATTAACTCAGTTCTAGATTCTTTACCCACTTATGTTATGCTCCTCTTTCTTATTACTAGTAGGATAGTGGAAGTTTTAGATGCACTTAGAAGAAACTTCCTATGGCAACAGAACAAGATAGAATAGGGAATCAATCTGGTTAAATGGACTGTAGTACAACAAAGCAGGAAAAATGGGGGACTAGGAGTGAGAAATTTAAAAATTCATAACAAGATCCTTCATTCAAAATGGTTATGGAGATATAATCAGGAGGAGCAGACTCTATGGAAAGAGATAATAACTCACAAATTTGGGTAAGTGGACTTCTGGTGCACTAGTGAAATCAATGAAACTTATGGGGTTGGAGTGTGGAGGACCATCAAAAACTTTTGGGTGAGTCTCAAGAACAACTCACAGATAGTGGTGGGCAGAGAGGACAAAACAAAGTGCTGGTTGGATGATTGGTGTGGAAATGGTATTCTAAGGGACCTATTCCTTGGTCTTTTCTCAATATGCACAAATATTAATAACAGGATAAAGGAGGTGTGGTCACCACAATGTTGGAATTAGGTATTTATAACGCTGCTAAATGACCGGGAGATTGATGGAGTGGTAGAGCTTTTGAGCTTGATTGGTGGATTCCCTGGTACTACTACTCTAGAGCCACACACATAAGCATGGGAAAATCACAAAAATGGGATACTTTTTTGTGAACAAACTATACAATTGGGGGGCATATAAGAAGTGAAGGAAGACCAACTGGACCTTAGAACACAATATGGAAGAGTGTAGCTCCTGCCAAGGTGAAGTGCTTCACTTGGTTGGTTGCTAGGAAAGATGTTTCGACTCATGAGGCAATGCAGAAGAGGCGCATCAACATAGTATCCAGATGCCTCCATTGTAAAGAGGCTCTGGAGACAAACAAATATCTATGCATGCATTGTAAGGTAACTCACAGATCTGGTGTCAGCTACATTTACAAGCATAGCCAACGAAGATTGGACTGTGCCAGAACACACTTCTAACCTCCTTAGCTGCTGGATCAAAAGGGGAGGCAGCAAGAGTCAAAAGATGTTGGAGAACAGTTCCAGCATGTATCTGGTGGATTATATGGAACGAAAGGAATCTGAGAATTTTTTGAGGGAAGGAGTGTATAATATAGAAGATCAAATGAAAAGTAATTACTACTCTAGGCTTTTGGTGTAGAGAATAGGATATAAAAGAGGAGATCCAATTAGTGGGCTTCATAGGTTCTCTACAAGTATTTCTTTTAGTTTTTTCCTTTCTTGTAACAGTTTTTGGAGGTGGCCATCATAGCTCTTAGTGCTGAGGAATACAAAAAGCTACCAATTTCAAAAAAAAAAAAAAGGCCAATCCAAACACCCCCTCAGAATTTTATTTCAGATGCACTCCTCAATTATCAGATCATCATGATTTGAATGCTTATAGATAAACTTATCTTTCAGATTATTTCAGTTATCATGATTTATGAGCTACTCTGTATTTATCAATTATCAGTATGATATCAAATTATTACTATTTCCAGTTCATATGCATGTTTCCATAGGAAATCTACTTAGCACCGAGCGGCTTTAGGGATGAAGAATTTTGTCAGCATCTATGAACCTTTAGAAGCAAATTCCTAAATCCAGAACTATGTAAGACAGTAAGATTGTCTTTGTACACACTAGCTTACTGCATTAGCTCAAGTCAAGTCCCTTACATTGGCAAGTATTGGACACCCTCTTTTCGATATGGGGGCAGTACACTGAATTCATTTTTTTTTTACACTGGTAACTTTTTGTATTCCTCAGCATTAAGGGCTATGCTGGCCACCTCCATAAAACTGTTACAAGAAAGGGAAAAAACTAAAAAGAAATACTTACAGAAAACCTATGAAGTCCATTAATTGGAACACCCCTTCTATATCCTGTTCTTTACACCAAAAACCTAAAGTAGTAATTACTTTCCATTTGATCTTCTGTAGTGTACACTTCTTTCCTTCAAAATTCTCTGATTCCTTTCTTTCCATATAATCCACCAGATACATGCTGGAACTGTTCTCCACCATCTTTTCTGACTTTTGCTGCCTCCCCTTTTGATCCAGCAACTAAGAAGAACAGAGGTGTGTTAAGGCATAGTCCAATATTCATTGGCTATGCTTGTAAATTGAGCCCACACCTGAGCAGTTACCTTACAGTACACTGAACTTCATGTAGTAGCTCACATGGTTTAAGTCTGTTTTAGTATATCTCGCACAGTCGGTCTTTTCAAGTATTGCATGAACAAGTATTCATATATTTCAGTTCAAGTAATTTAGTTTTCATGATAATTACTTAGTCATTCCATCAACATGTTTTACACATTCATTACGTTCAGTTATCATGTTATCATGCATTATCTTACATATGTAGTGTTAGAATAGGAATAAGTATTTCTTACTTAGAATAGGAGTAGGAATAAGAATAGGAATAGGAATTCTAGTCGAAAAAGGATTCCAATGTAGCGTCTATAAATAGGGTCTCAATGTAACAATTTAGATACGCAATTCAATAATATTTTCTCCAATATTTCTCACATGGTATCAGAGCAATTGTGAGGAAAAAAAAAAAGTAGTACATTCAAAATATTGACTGCAGACTTTCTACCTATATTGTTTGATATCCTGACACTCAGTATCCAACCCACAGTTAGTATAGATCCAGTCAACGCTGCAGCAGTCTTTGGTGAGTCCTCATTAACCAAGGACGGCCCCTTCATCTTTGATTTCAGCATTTTACTATCAACTTCAGGTAGTTGGAGTTGGCTAGGGGTTTATCCTAGTAACTCGTATTAGTAGAGGCTTTTCAGACAGTCAGTCAGATTTCGCTCATGCGTACTCAAATTTTTGTCTATTCTAGTTTCGTTTAAATAGACCTATTTCAGTATCTTTCTCTTTTCAGTTGTTGATTTTTTTATATCTAAGTCATGTCATGCCCATTAGGTTAGCTTGGGGTCACTTGTGGCTCTAAGAATTGTGTCGCGTCAAAGGGGTAGTCTCGAGGCGTGATAACTTATTTGATTAACTTAGGTGTTTGAGAGACCCGTAAACAATTTCAGATTGGACTAATTCCCTCCCATGCATAACTTTCGAGGACACAATCTAGCCTAGTTTTCCTCTTTCTCTTCCACCTCGCCTCATTCATCTCTTTTCTTTCTCTTTCTTACACTAAGTTGGATTCCTTATAGATGACACCATATATTTCATTTTAAGTCCTACGACATCACAAGGACATCAGGCACAGGTGGGGAATGGTACGACTGGACAAAAAGGAGCAGTTACTCCATCACACGAACAACCTTCAATGTCAAGGCTATGGAATGGGTATCTTCGACCACTGCACACCATATATTTCATTTTAAGCCCTACGACATCACAAGGACATCAGGCACAGGTGGGGAATGGTACGACTGGACAAAAAAGAGCAGTTACTCCATCACACGAACAACCTTCAATGTCAAGGCTATGGAATGGGTATTTTCGACCATGCAAGAAGCATCCAAGACAAAGGGGAACACAGTTAGAAGGTGGAAGAAAAAAGATCTCTCTTCAGAGATTTATAGCATACAAATTGCAGCGAAGATTGAAAGATTCATTGATGGTCACAAACATGTAGAGAACTTAGGGACACATAGACCGATTGATAGTAATATTTCCTGGGGGGAGGGATGGCATGCCAGCAGAGGATATGATAAAAGAGGGCGGGAGGGGGTGCAGTATCTGCTTTAATGAGGATGCAAACACTCATAGCAGGGTATTAAAGAGGAGACTGGTGAGAAAATTTATGGACAATACAGGCGAGGCACCAACCTTGACAGAGGTTAGAAAATGGGCAAATAGCCTATGGAAACAAGTCCATGGCCTTAACATTTATGAAATGTGGGAGGGCCATTTCATTTTGGTACTTGCATCCAAGGTAACATCGGAACAAGGGTTTGAGGGGGACTGGTTTTGGGGTAATTTCTCGATGAAAATGTTGTGGTGGAATTCAACAGTGTGCGCTTTAATGAAGACAGACAGACCCAACTCGACTTTGATCCGAGAACATCTTCATAGTTACCAAGAATACTAAGCATAGTGGATGTAAATAGAAGAGGAGACTCACTTGCGAAATCACCTCAACTGGATGAGAATCAGAGTTGAAGAGGACGGCTCTAACATGCAAAAGGAAGTGCCAAAAGATGATGCCTCTCTTCTCTTCACGATGCAGGTTGGACTTAAGTTCTGGCAAGGGTGATAACCGAAGAAGGCGAAATGGCTCTAACATGCAAACGGAAGTGAAAGAGGACGGCTCTAACCTGCAAAAAGAAGTGACGAAAGATGATGCCTCTCTTCTCTTCATGATGCAGGTTGGATTGAAGCTCTAGCAAGGGTGTCGCCGAAGAAAGGAAAATTCGAATTTCCATCTGAAGGTCTTTTGCCCAACAGTCTCCCACTGTAGAACCAAAGGATTTCAAGGTGAACTCTATTTTGATAAGAGAAGAAGCACGTACAAGTTGTCGAGCATCTCTTCTTCTATAGGTCCCTTGTTTCGCTCCTAAGAGGTCACAAATAAATCAAAGGGCCCTTTCCTATTCTTCATCTTGATATGTTTTTTAGATAGAGCAAAATCTATCCTAAGGTCCCTAAGATATTCTCGAAATGTCGAAAACCGACCACGTGCAATCGCAGACATGTGGAAGCTTTAAAGACCCTAAATGCAGACTTGGGTTTAATTGCTTTGGGTAAGTCGGATCAAAGCCAATCACAACTGCAATTTAAAAATGGCCAAATAAGCCCAAATAGCTCAGCAAAACATAAAGGAGTGACATGTTATATTTAATGAGGGTGTCTCAGTGGAATTAAGATGTTGGCAACTCAGTTCCAAGAAGCATTTAGCAATTAGGACTCTTAATCGAAGTTTTCACATGGAGAAAGAAAGAGCCCACTCCAAAGAAGTCACGGGGGGAGGGGGGAATTTGACATGCATCAAGACATAGTTGAACAGAGCACGAAGTCGACGAGAATATAGGCGTTCAATTGCTGGAGAAGGGGAGTGGCCAAAGGAGCCAAAATTCAGTTGTGATGAACAAAATGTGCAAATACAACAAATCAATGATGTCGAACCAATAGCTTAAAATATCATGGGAATCTTCATCTAAAGGAAACGAGGCATCCAGTTGGGTTAACTTCCATATTCTGGAATCAAGTTCAACCTATGGAGTTACTTTTGAAAGTTTCACGGAAAATAATCTTGCCCAGTTGATGAGATTAGACGAGTGAAAGGCTGTAATGGAGAGCAATAAAACAGAAGGCACAATTACAACAACTAGGAATCGGGGGATTGGAAAAAAGGAACCAAAAAACTGTGATCCAGTCTTGAATCAGGAAGTGGAGGTTTCAAAACAAAAGGGAGAGTTCTTAACTTGACTTTAAAATGAAGATATAGATACTCTCATGGAATATAAGAGGGGTTAACAATATTTCCACTAGGAAAATTGTTAGGAGTGAATTGCTGAAATGGAAGGCAGATATCTACTGCCTTCAAGAAACATAGGTGAGCAGGGAGGTGGAAAACATAGCCAAACAATTGTGATGTAGCAGATGGATGAAGTGTGGATATATAGAAGCAAATGGCAGTATGGGTGGAATCCTCATGTGGGATTGCAGAGCATGGACATGGAGTTTGGTAGAAATAACCCAATTCTCAATTACCTACAGATTTGATGCAGTACAGAGTGCTTTTAGATGGTTTGTCACTGGTGTGTAACAGTTGCTCACACCAGAAGTGAAACTGAATTTCTAGGAAGAAGTAGACGCAGTTAAAGATCTATTTTAGTCACCCTGGGTCGCTTGTAGAGATTTCAATACATTTAGAGTTATGGCAAAAAGGAGAGAATGAATAGGATCACAAATCTGCTGACTGATTTTTTCAACTGGATTACAGAGATGGAGCTACAAGACCCTCCCGAAATGGAGGGATTTTCACATGATTCAGAGGTGCTAATCATCATAGCGCTGCTAGACTGGGCAGGTTCCTATACTCAATGGAATAGGAGGAAACTTTTAGGAACATCAGACAAATGATCTGCCCAGAGTATCATCTAATCAAAGACATGTCATGCTGCAATGGAAATTGGGATCAGAGAAAGTCATACTTAAAGTTTAGAACTGGTAGCCGTGGCTCAAGGTTGATGGTTTTGAGGGTTCATAGTTGGTGGAATGAATTTGAAGTGCAGACTGGCCTAACTACAAAGTCAATGTGAAGCTAAGATGTTGAAGCAAAAACTCAATGAATGGAGAAAACGTGTATGGGGAATTAGCTGATATTGATTTAGCACAAAACATTAGAACTTAATCAGAGCATGACTTAATGTGAGGGAAACAGTTTTAGTAGAGCTAGAGAGTTGGTGAAATCTGAGGAATCCAAGTGGAGGCAAAAGTCCAGAATTCTCTCACTGAAACAGGAAGATAATAATACTAGGTCCCTTTCGGAGAATGGCAAATATAATAACATTAATAGACATATAATCAATAGGGATACTAGGTCCCTTTCGGAGAATGGCAATTATAATAACATTAATAGACATATAATCAATAGGGAGGAGGTCAAAGATCCGAAGCCATTAAGGTAAATATGGTTGAGTTTTACAAGAAACTCCACTAAATCTGAGGTGCGGAGGCCTTTTTGAGTTTGTAAATTGTCCACGAATCTCTCAAGAGGAAAAGATTTGGCTGCAAAGGCCTTTCACTAAAGAAGAAGTCCTGAATACTTCGTCTCTCTTGTTCAACCTAACAAACAGGAGAGAAACAGCGGCATCACTGCCTGATCGGAAATCGCCCAACCAGGCTCTATTGTTTCTTTCTCTCTTGTTCTGAGTTATCTTCTGAAACCTTCCTGATCATCTTTCTTTGTATCTTGCTTAAATCCTGACATCTTTATTATTGGTGGTATTTCTTGTAATTGGTTTCTAAGTATCGATATTTGCACTCTAGTATATTGGTTGTATAGTTCTTTCTTTACTTGTTTTTGTTCCCAATTTTGTATATGTTGTAATAATATGTAGCTGAGCAATTGGTTACCTTAGCAAACATTAAATTGTTGTATTTTTAAGAAGCTACATGTGGAAGTGAAGCATTTAAGAATAGAGTCTTGTTCAATTTCTGCTCCTTTGTTGTCTATTTCTTGTAGAATTTTGTTGTGTTTCTAGGTTCTTTGCAGACGCTTGTGTATTTTCTTGTTTTGATTATAGTCTCATACTTCAGCTTTAGTGCCCTGGTAAGAGATGGTAGACTAGGGTCTTATCCTCAGTTGGGGTCGGGGGCGAGGGGCAGGGGAGATTATGGGGTTAAGGGGGCCGCCAGGCTAAGAAGGGTCTTGGAATTAGTGAAGATCCTTAAGAAGATGAAGATTAATATAGCTTGCATTCAGGAGACCAGATGGGTAGGCTCTAAGGCTTGGGACGTGGACGGGTTCAGAACTTTGGTACTTGGGAAGTCTGAGGAACAAGAATGCTAATAGATGAAGACCTAAGGGAGCAAGTGGTAAATGTTTGGAGGGTTAACGATAGGTTGTTGTTGATCAAGCTAATCGTTGGAGGGTTAACTTTGAACGTCATTAGTGCATATGCTCCGCATGTAAGGCTTAGACGAGGTGGTCAAGAAGCGGTTTTGGGAGGAATTGGATGTGGTTTTGGGAGATACTCCAATCACTAAGAAGATTTTTATTAGGGAGATTTTAATGGCCACATTGGAACAAATTCAAGTAGTTCTGACGATGAGCATGGCGTTAGTGGTTTTAAGGTTAAAAACGGTGGTGGAAACTTGCTCTTGTATTTCGCTAGAGCTTTTGAGTTAGTGATAGCTAACTCATGCTTTCCAAAGAAAAATCATGACTTTATTACTTTTTGTAGTGTGGTGGGGTCAAGACACACATAGATTAATTGCTTATAAGGAAAGGCGATATAAGCCTTTGTAAGGATTGCAAAGTCATCCTGAGTAAGAATCTTACTACTACGCATACGCTTTTGGAGCACGTGGAGATTAAGTGTAATTCAGGAGAAATTGATGTTAATGGAGGCTTAGAGGACTAGTGCGGATGTGGAAAGCATGTGGGATTGGCTATCAAAGGGTATCTCTAGTCCACACCGAGAGGACTACTGGTGGAATGGAAAAGTTCAAGGTAAAGTGGAATCAAAGAGGGCTGTGTATGCGAAGTAGGTGGACTACACGAACAAGGACGAAAACCTGGTTAATAGGGAAATTTATAGGGCAGCAAGAACAGAGGCTAAGCCAACTGTAACAACAGCTAACATGACAACTTTCAAAAGATTGTATATTGAATATGGGGAAAGAGAAGATAAGAAGTTGTACAGGCTCACGAAGGTGAGAGAGTGGAAGGCCCGAAACATGGATCAAGTGAAGTGCATCAAGATGATAAAGGCAATGTGTTGGCGGAGGAGAAACCCTCATTAAGCAAAGATGGTAAGCATACTTCCACAGAACTATTGAACAACGGAACAGACAAGACATTGTGTTACGAGAGTTAAAGCACTCTAAGAGACATCGGGAAACAGTGTTAGCCAATCAAGAACTCTCATGTTCAAAAGATAAAAGTGGCATAGATGAGGATGTTGGGATAGATGTGTGGACATACTAAGAGAGATAGGATTAGAAATGAGGATAACCAGGACAAGGTGGGAGTGGCTTCGGTAGAGAACAAGATTCAGGGAGTGAGGTTACGATTGTTTGAGCATATGATGAGATGCATGGATACCTAGTGTGAAGGTGTGAGAGGTTAGCTATGGATGGTTTCATGAACGGTAAAGGTGGACCAAAGAAGTAATTGGGGAGAGGTGATTATACATGACACAGTTTTAACTTACCAAGGAGATAACTTAAATAGGAGGTTGTGAAGGACACATGTTATGGTAGAAGTTCAATCGGTAGGAGTGCATTCTTATTGTCCGCCCATATTCGTAGTTGTAGTATTACACTATTACTCTTGCAGTTTCTTGTCCTTTGATTAATGTTACTCTTTGTTGTTTCTTGTACTTCGACTATCGTATTATTTTGTTGTAGTATTGTTGTGTTACCATCTCTTATTTTGTTACGATATGTTTTTTCTTGTACTACCATTACTTTCTATCTAGATTACTTTTCTTGAGCCTACGTACACTATACTTTTCTTAGACCCCACTTTGTGATACTACACTGGTATATTGTTGTAGTGCTCGGCCTAGTTCACATGCACCTCAACTAATTCCATGAGATATTTGCTACCCCCACCAACACAATACTGGATAACTCTATTAACCAAGACCTGAATAGATAAGAAGAAATCACGTGGTGTTTTTACGTTTCTTGTGAAATTTGAAATAAGACTTGATGGTTCTAAACTCACTTCATTGATCCCCTGGCCAGCCGTAGGAGTTTATTGTTATCTTGTTTAGCCTTCTTTTATGCCAAATTTCCATAGCCTTAAATATATGAGTGAGTTCAATGAAATATACTTGTGTCAAATAGTAAAAGTTTGAGATGGCAGCAATGTTTAAAGCACCCATTTCAGGACTACTAAACAATGAAGCAACGGCGAGGCGCGGGGTCGCATATAAAGGTGAGGCAAAGAGGTTTGCATGAAGCAGTTGCTTCTATCCTTCTATCCTTGAAGCATGAGATGCGAAGAAGCATTCACTTTGCTTATTATATAAGCGTGACTTTTTAGCAAAAAGGGAAACTTGGGACTTATTTTAGATTGAAAAATAATTAGAGTTACTAGGTCGCGTCTTCTTTCTCTCTATGGTTCTTCAAAATCTGCTAGTGTTGTTTCATGAGAATTTAAGCAATTTTCTTCTTTGTTTCACTGCGTCTTATTAACGCTGCCATCTTCTTTTTTTTCCTTTTATTTTTTTTCGTTGCTTCTATAATCTTCTTCAACTTTTCTTCCTTCTTTTTTCTTTATAAATTGGTTCATTGCCTCTACATTCTTTTATTTTCTTGTTATTGTCGTAGCGATTGTTAATTTAATTAAGTGCACAATCTTATATTCTTATTTACTTAGTTAATTCATTCAATTTGATATTCTTCAACTTCTCTTCTTCTCTGTTTTTTAAGATTTTATTTGCATATATATACAAGTTTCCTTGAGTTTTTTATTTAGTTATTCTATTTATTTGTGCAAGGTTTTATTTTTAATTAAAAAAAATAATTCAACTGTGGGCTTTACTTCTTGCTTTAAGCGAAGTAGACCCTTATCAGTAATCACTTTGTTTCACTTATGGCTCTCCAAAACACTAAATGGCATATAACTTGCTCCAAATCAACTTTTCTTTATAATGGATATGCCATCTTCCATTAATAATCAGTACCATCAGATTAGGATACCACAAACTGGAACTTGTTCCACCTAGACTCCTACAATTCTGTTGATTTTGTAGCCTAAATATGCCCAAAATACTCCCAAAAAAAAAGGGATCTGACATGTCAATTAACAGTATCATACTCTACAGTCTATGCAGCAAATTTGTTTAATTTTACAAGTCATTTGAAATAGGGATGTCAATGGTAGAAGATTCTATCTTTCTTTGTGGGTCAACTGAGATCTAGGACAATCTATGTAAAAAGGGGCAGCCTGGTGCATGATGTATCTCGCAAGGTCTGGGGTAGGGCCTCACCTCAAGGAAGTGCAATGTAGGCAACCCGCGATGATGCAAGCATCAGTAGTTGATTCAACGGCATGACCTATAGGTCACACAGTGACAACTTTACCAATATACCTATTTATCCAAAATGTTGGAAAGGAAAAAAAGATCTACCTAATTGATCCTGTGTTCATTCTTAAGTCACCCCTTTGTCATTAGATAAAAATACTGATAGAAACATTTAGCCAGTTTTTTAAAAGCAATTAGATGCTACGGTATCTCAAAGAAAACAGAAGGGTGCCTGCAAAACATTTCTGTTTGACAGTAGCAAGGAATAGCAGAGAGTAATTTAACCATACTTTAAGATGTCCATCAACCAACACAGTCCCAACTACTATAGTGTTTTTGAAGGTTGAGGAATCAAATAGAATCAATACTTTTAGAATTGCATGAAAGAAGAGGTGCATAAGAAACTGTCAGAACTGAGAACATACAGAAGTAAAAACAACATCTGAATAATAACTACAATCTCAGGAGACATAGTCATGAAGACCAGTTTAAGAAACATAGGTGTTAGGTCTCCAATGATTACCAAATAATAGCACTTGTTGACTAAAGCATAGCTTTTCATTATAGGCATAAAAGGTTTACAAGGCACAATGTTATTTCTCCATAAAGAGAAGGCAAAAAGAGGACGTACCGGAAAATTTCTCGCAAAATATAACAAGTTCTCCAGTGATATGAATCCAGCACCCCTATCAAAGCCAATCAAACATGTCAGTGGTGAACCAAGAGTGGAAGGACCAGAAAGGCCGGAAGAACTCGGAAAATCGAGATAAGATAAGCTCAATCATCAGTGATTTCTTATTTAAGATGCCTAGGGGGGAGGGAGGAAGAGAAAGAAAACACTGATGTACCTAAAGTCGGTAGATGGATCCTTCCCTTGCCAACCCATTTCCTTCCATTGCTCAGATATTAAACCATGGAGTTCCTCCACAGGGAAGGCAGCTTTCCACAGAGCTCTTAAAGCTTCCTTTTAGTAAAGAGACGGGGATAGAGAGTTCAAGATTAGCAGTAAGAACATAAATTTAACCTTAATGGAATGTTTAAAATCCTTAAAGATGTTCTCTTAAGTTCATAGTGAATGGCTAAGACGTCTTCAAATAGAGGATACCTGATGTTCAGGAATTGAACCATTATATGCAACATCTATACGGTTTTGTAGTTTTTGCAAGCATTCCTCCTAACATTAACAAAGTGAAAGAGAACACAATAAGTGCCGATGTGTCAAAGACACTCCATACTTCCTCACAGTGTTGTGAAAGTTAACATTCTGAATAACATATTTCTTAAGAATAAAACTGGATAAGTTGACATAAGTGGGGAATTGAAAATAAAAGGCTATATAGGCAATCTCGTCAGAATTATCAACTGTGGTTATCTGAGGATTGTGGAGGAAAAGTGAGCGTGAAATTTCAGATATAAGACATTCATGCCTGAGACTTGGCACAATTTAAGAGAGTTAAAGAATATGTGAACCTCAACATGAGCTCAATTAGTGAAATGACTAAGAAACCAAATAAAATTCATTACCACTTGCAACACTCAGCATATTCCCTATTTGTTGTAACTTTCAAGTGTAAAATCTTAGAGAAAACAAATTTGTATAGCATATTGGAAGTACCACAACGAAATCCTATCCAGAATACAAACTTTAAATAAGAGAGGATCAAAAGAACCCAATACTGCATCGTGTTGACACTCCTAGAAATCACCTAGTAGGAAGCTTACACTTCATATAACCTGCACTAGAATCTAAGTTGTAAGTGCTCTTCTCTTTTGATGCCATACCCATGTCAGATTCTCCAAAAATACACTACTTTTGGAGAATCTGAGATGCACCCGCTGACATATTTGAAGAGTCCGTGCAACATAGACTAGAATATTACCTGAGCTGGTGTCAGATCAAATGATGGACTAGCATCAATATCGGTTCCCTGGGCACAAACGCATGAAAGGCCTCTGCCAAGCCATGCTGTTGATCCTGCCATGACCTCTGCAGTAACAGAAGGAAACAATAATCTAAGGATAATGGGAGGTCAAGTTCTAGTAACAACACTTCATAGTGTATAGAGATTAAAAAAATGAAGATTTAGACACATGAAGAGAGGCGCATTCATTTTTTTTATTAAGAAGAGAAGTTAATCCTTCATTTATTTATTTTCCTTTTTTGGAATAAGGAGTTAAAGTGTATCTTTCTAGACAAGAAAAGACAACTCTAATGAGCAAAGTCTAAGTTGCTCGGACCCTTCACTTTTGGTGCCGCACCCGTCTCGACGGGGCATGGGTGTGGGATCTGTGTCCGATTTGGTAAACGGATTTTGGGTACTTTGACCAAAATTGATGGGGAAAGACTGGACAATTTTAATGATTCCTATAATCAATACAAAAGCTAAGGTGAAATTGAAGAAGATGGAATACCTTTTATATAAAAATTTCTATATCACTCTTTTTCCTTTCTTTTTCCTTTAATCTCCTCCCAGGATTCTCCTCAAGTTCTCCACATAATATCTCATAATTTAGGTTTGATAACTCTATTTTTAAATATTTTAATTATTTTTAGGTGAAGCCACGCACCCGTATCCATACATGGATCCATATTCCCGAATCATAAAAATTAGATAATGAAGGATCCATCCACACATGTATCGGACACCCACCCGAGTACGAGCAACTTAGAGCAAAGTTTCATAACTGACAAAGAAGTGTCAAGAATGCATCAATTCAGCAACTATGACAAGGTTCAATTGTGTAATCAGGATAATATCACAATTAAATACATGGTACATGCATGGGTACGAAAACAGAAGCTCACAAATGTTAAGAGAACAAATATCATGGGCTATACTACTCAGTTAGTTAGTAGAAATCCTACCTACCAAAATTGTTCATTGAGGAGTGGAAACATCTGTATACTTTTTTTCTTTTTCAGTGTTTAGATTATGTTGATGATGAGAAATAAGCACAAAGAGAGTGCTGTTGCAGATGTACAAAAACAGCAGGGTGTGTTGAACTTAAATATACCATTCAAGTGTCTTAACATTTTTTGTGCACAACAAGAGAAAAAAAATAACCTCCCACCATTGAGTACAAAACAAGAACCACCTTAACACAACTTCACTAGCGAATACAATTGTCTACCAAAAAACAATTCCCATTTGAAAGCTAAAATTAGATGCAATCATGTAACGTAAATTCATTAAATACAGAGGAATTCTTTTTTAAAAAATAATAACATGTCAGGAGTCAGGACACAGTATAAATTAACAGTTGACAGAATTTAATAGGGCAGCTCATTACACAATCCTGCTTTTTCATAATGTGCAACCGTGAGATGAACAGCCTGGTTAAGTAATATCGATACCCCTTATGCAGCCCAAAGTTAACATAAATGAACTAGTAAATTCTCAACCACTCCATTCTAGAAACCAAAACTATGAAATAATAGATTTTTGGAGAAGAATCAAATAGACGCCTCTATAGGCATATTTGCCTACTGTAATTCCGCAATTTTACAAATAAGCTGCCCAAACTTTATACATGCATCTTTCTTGCGGAACAGTGATCAAAAGAAAATTTGCGGAAACTCACCACAAAATTCAACGCATAGATAAAGAAAGCAATAAGGAATAGAAGTAGATACTAGAGAGAGGCATCATAAATATTAAATTAAACAAGGAAAATAGCATATATACCAAAAGATGAATGGCAAGTACTATTCCCTCTTTCAAATCCTTGCGATATCCTCCTCACTGCCACGAACGACTCTCCTCTATCCTCCATTTTTACCAATTTTAAATCTACCTTTGCTGGAAATCGATTTCTTGAAGAGAAATGGAAGGTTCCTTCATTGAAGCCGTAAGATCTGCAACAAGGAAAGTGTTTGTTTATATACTATGCGTTATATCCAGCTAGCAGATATACATACTTGTTCTGATTGTGATCTTGATACCCAATTTTCTTCTTATCAAAAAAACACGGAATGAGTGAGGTTTTTGGTGGGGTGAGGTGGGGACTGCCGATCCAATTGCTTAATCTATGTATTTATTAATTAATTTTAGGGAAAAAGGATGAAATACCTAAATTATTCGAAAAGGTTACCCTCCGTTTAAAGTTTGGTTCACTCATGCCCTTGCCGTCCAACTTTTGGCCCAAATATGCTCTTATGGGCGTTAGTTGTCATGTTGAAAATCGGTCGGATAATTTATTTAAAAGGGGGTTGATTTATGGGTCTGATTAGATGTTTATGAGTCCGAATATCTTTGCATTTTCATATAAATGTAATGTGGTAAGGTCAAATGACATGCAATTCCATGTGGCATTTAAATAAATGAAAAATGAGTTGGATATGTCCAACATGGCAACTAACGCCCATAAGGGCATATTTGGGCCAAAAGTTAGACGGCGAGGGCATGAGTGAGCCAAACTTTAAACGGGGTATATCTAGACCTTTTCGAATAGTTTAGGGGCATATTTGACCATTTTCCCTTAATTTTATAATGTTCACATACAATCAATAACTTATTACTTTCAAATAACTTTTTGCTCCTAAGTTTCAAAGGTTATATAAAAGGTATTCACATATTAATTTTATATGATTTTTAAGACAAAATTATGTGGATAGAAGTTAAGTGGTATCAGGAGCATACGCTAAGGAGAAATAGAGATAAATTGTGTATCTAGGATAAGGTCAATACTGAAGTTCATTTCTCTTTCAGAGGGAACACTAGGATGATCATCAAGAAACACTTTTGGAAACTCAGTGGCAATCGGAAGTGACTCAACATTAGGGGTTTTAGAATCCGTAACCGAACAAGATGATAGAAGCAATCTTTAGATATCATTTTCCTAGATTTTACGCAAGATATGAATTGACCCTTAGACGCTGAATTGCCCTCTTTCCGTTCTAAGATAGATTCGTTGGAACCTGGAATGTGACCAATCGGATCCTACAATCTATAGAAGCATAGCAAGAGTGAAGTCAATTCATCCAAGGAATAACATCAAATCTAGCATATTAAGCTCTATCAAATCAACACGAGTGACTCTACGTGAAACAAGGGCAATTTCTATAGACTTGTTTAGCAACAATAAAATCAGTAACAGGGGTAGAGACTAAAAAAGGTTCTAGAAGAATAGCGGGACAGACATCAAATCTCATAGTCACAAAAGGAGTCACAAAAGACAATGTAGCATCTAGATCAAGAAAAGCATACACATCACGATGAAAGGCTTTTAATATATCAGCCACAACATCTGGAGAATCCTTGTGATCCTATCGAGTCTAAAGATCATAAAACCTATTATGGCTAGGAGTATTAGAACCAAAACTACTAGGCTAAGCTTTCTAACCATACCTCCCATTAGATACGAGTAACACACAATCTCTCATCTTGTGACCACTCTTTCCACATTCATAGCAAGTGTATGTATGGGATAAGCACTTCCCCAAATGACTCTTGCAGCCACACTTTTGGCAAGTGGGAATAAGTGATCCATTTCTACCACCTTCTTGAGGCTTACGCTAAGAGTATTTGTTGAATTTCTACCACCTTCTCAACATGAGCTCTATCCCCAGTAGACTCTAGCTCTTCTTCTACCCTTTCCTCGAACGCGACCTCTCGCTGTAGATTCCTCCGCTAGAGCATTAACGGGAGCTACGTGCCTGATGTCCTTGAATCTAGTGTTAACCATATGCGGACAGAAGAGTGAAGGATGTTAGATACCAATTTGAATCGTCAGATACCAATTCAATTCGAATCCATTCATAGCACGAAAAGGAGGCAAGAGAAAACAAAGAGATTTCCTAAAGTTCTATAGCCTCACAAAGAAAAGTAAAGGTGTCTCCGTACCGCTCCGCAAGACTCTACTAGACTTGTTTTGTTACATCGAGATCAACGAACATAAGCTCTAATACCAAATTTGTCACAACCCAGACCATCGTGATTGATACCCACACTAACCTCCGATGGGAGAACCATTACTACAACTCAAATAACAATTTAAAACTACGGAAGCAGGTTTAAATAACTAAATAATGAAGTTCTCTATAAACTTCAAACAAAAGTATAACAACGAACTAAACAATGCGGAAGAAATAACCTAGAACCTGAAAGTCAATGTACCAAGACATCTACCAATCAACCAACTTCTTAACAAGAAGGGATACAACCCCAACTAATGAACTAAGTACTAACTCGAAGAGTCTAAGTCCGAAATTTAGACATAGATGAAAAGAGAACTCAAGGAAGCCCACAAGAATTGGCTCACCCTTGAACTCGAAATAATCACTGATCTTAAGCGAGGTCTTTCAATAGTCGCCAGAAGATGCCTTCTAGTCAACAAAAATAAGAGCAAGTGCAGTATCAGTACACAACCAAAATGTACTGGTAGGATCACGCGGCTATCCCACTATATGCAACATAAGCAAGTAAAAGTAACATTATAAACATGCAAAATACCGAACATATACAATATCAATTGTCACATGCTCAACAATATACATTTATAACAATTCATTGATACTCTCACGGAACCCAAACCCAAATTGTTAGCATACTGTCACATGGCACCCAATCCAATAGTCATGTTTGAACGTGGAAAACGATCCCATATTTAAGCCTGAAAGTGGCAACCGATCATAATTAATTATGTTGGAATGTGGCAACCGATCCATTCAACACATGACAATCACAATCACAAGTATATTCTCAAATCATATAATTATAAAGTGATTCGTGACATATAGTTATTCATTCATATTCATTTACATTTAGTGTGATCAACAATGCAGCATTCGCATACATACATGCATCATAATGAATCAAGAACCAACATAGATCACACAATCATAGAATCACAACCATCACCTACCTCAAGACAAGATTGAAACCATTAGAAACTTGATCTTTCCCTTTCTGAATTCGTTCCGCTTGTTTTTGGTCTACAGATAATCAATATAATACGGGAATCAATAAACAATCACTAATTACCAAGATTACTAACAATTCTAACAACCCCTAGATCATACCCATGATCTCAAGTATCAAAAATAGGGTCATTTCCACCATATATACTATATCAAAACCCTCCCCATCGATAATTACTTATTAAATTATGTTCTACAGATCAAAAACGGATTCGGGGAGTTAAAATCTTACCTTTAGACTCAAGAATGGTAGAAAATTGTCAAGAATTGCATAGGGTTCGTTCCTTAGCTTTAAAAATAGAAAAGTGCAGGGTAAAGATGTTTTGGGCTTTATTTACGACTTTAAGTTGTGTCTGGCCCGCCACAACAGTCTTCACCCCGCTACAGCGGCACCGCTAGAGCGACCAAAACCAGTGCCAAAACGTCTTTCACGAAACAATGAACTATTTTAATAATTCCAAGACACCCATTTCACAATACACCTTTAACCAACGACACTCAAAAAATAGTGTTCACGCAAAGATCGATTCCAGAAGTTCTACTCACCCGAATTCAATTCTGTAAAGTTGTACGAATTACTTAACGACTTATCTAACTACTCATGTAATCAAGATAATAATTAAACCAATTGTTACCAAATTTTCTACGCCTTAATGACTCCGATTTGGCCCAAATCTAGACTAGGTTGGAAAATTTCAAGTTACTACAAAAAGTTATCCGACACAAAATTTTCCCATGTTGAATTTTCTATAACGACAGAACCCGGTCGTTCACTACTCCACACTCATATCCTCTTATCAAATATTAATGAACTCAAGCACCTTTGCCTCTTTCTTCTCAAGCGAAAAGAAATGATCAAGAAAAGATATTTTGATTTTTCCCCATCGAGTGGACTCACATCAATTACCCTTTCTTCCTTCCATTGTTTGAATCAAACTTAAGCATTACTCTTGAGTTTATAAGCGGGGAACTCCACTTTTTCCATCGGTGTCACATCCATAATCTTCATTATCTTATAAATCTCATCAATAAACTATTGAGGATCCTCATCAATTTTTCACCCATGAAACACTGGGAGATTCATTCTAGTGAAGTCTTTCACACCTATCGTCGTCGTACCACAATTGAGTTCACGGAAGTAATGACCTCTCTATTAGCTTGGACAGTCATAGCTTGAGCCAACGCTTGAAAAGTGACTCAGAATTTTTTATGAGACACTTTCTCGGCCAAAGGATCAACCGACACTTGAGGAACATCGGGCTCCATATTCCTTCTTGCATTAACTCTTCAAGGAGACATATCCGGAAAAGCATCAGACAAGAGTTAGGAGAAAGACCTTTATTGAAATGAACTTTATTGCACAACTTAAGAGTAGTCAAAGAGGTGAATTTTTTGAAATGTCTTGTAGTCTCTCATTCATAAACGTGGAACGCTTCACACTCACGAACAAAACTATACTCGACGCAGCTTGTTAGACATACTAAGACCTTTTCTAAAATATGGTATATTGAATACCATGTTTATCATGACCCAAAGTACACATTAGAAGTGACATGGTAACTAGGATTATGAGATACCCTAAACAAGCCCCTTGACCAAAGCATAACATAATAAAATACAATTTAAAATATATAATCAATATAAGTCTTGAATCATAAGATGACATAAATGGTACCAACAAAGTACATATAAGATTATGCGAAGTACTACTATATCTTACATAATCCTTTTTCACATCATAGGAGTGGTTGGAACGTAAACCCATACACCATGTACAAATATGAAACAACAAAGATCATCAAAGCAATAAAATTATATGTTTCTAGATTTTTCCTCGAACCATGAGACTCACCTCCAAAGAACTTTTACGAAAGAAACTTCTTTATTTCTCAACTTTTGAACTTGATTGTCTAAAATTTCAACCAGAACCTCTTCATATAAGAAACTTCCCTTAAATCTCCAACATTCCAATAGCAATATAGACGTAGATCTCTAACACAATTCCTCAAAAAAGAGACATGGAATACTAGATGTATTGATGCTAAATTAGTAGGTAACTCTACTCCAAAAACAACCTAGCTAACATGCTTTAAAATCTTATATGGGCCCATATACCAAGGACTAGGCTTCCTTTATTTTGAATCTCATCACACTCTTCATGAGTTATATTTTCAAATAAACTCAATCATCGGCATTATAACACCTCAGAAATCTAACTAGGATTGTATATGAGGGAAAATAGGTGAACCACATAGGGGGTCCACATGTTGTGTACGGGACCATGACCTGTCAACCCATCTTGGTTCAATCTTGGAAAAATGTTGAGGACCACGGACCCCCTTCATGAGCCTTGGAACTCCACACAAGTCGTCAGGTTTCTCGTCAAAGTGCCAAGACCAATGTGACAAACCACAGACCACTAGAAGATCGTGGCCCCACATGGTCGTTAAGTGGCCTGTGGAAGTCACCTCAGAATCATCCTAGTTCTTATGAGGAACCAAATCATATCTACGACCTCTGGTGCTTCACACGTTCTGTCAAGTGGACCGTGGAGTGAATATGCCAGCCTTCAAGTTCTGGGTCAACTTCAAATGGTCATATATTTAAGTAAAAAATTAATTAGGTAACCCATGACCTATCAAATTGAAGATAACTGAATCCTCCTTCCAACGCCACCAAATTTGCTAAAATCCAAGCTCAGAGTAAAAAGTTATGACCACTTTAATGAAGAACTGTCGGTCATGGCATCTTCACGAGCTGCTAGGTGGCCTTGGGTCATCATGACTGCCCGTGAAACCTATTTTGAAGTCACTTCAGCAGAATTAAGTCAGGGTGGCATTGGTCTTTTCCCATATGTGTTGGGTACTTAAACTACGTCGTTTGATGCCTAAACTACGTCATTATATTTAGTCTAAGCCTAATAATCTAGTCAGACAATACCCAGAACACTCGCTCTCCAAAACTCACTCAACTTAGAGTTAAAATAAGTGGAAAAGTCGACCGCTTCTCCCAAGAACAAGCAGAAGTGTTCTTCAAAGTTCAACCCCAAAATCCCAAGGATTTCTTCGTAGATTTTGTCACCATGTATGTGGAATTTCACTAGTGTGTTCCTTTCACCCATTAGGTCCCTATAATTCAGTCAATTCTTCCATTTCTAAACAGTTCAAACTAGGGTTTCTAGATTTTGAAGATTTACTGTGATTTTAGTTGTTATAGTTCCCATGATCTAAATAACATGATTTATCGTAATTTAGTATAATTTGCATGTATAGAATTCAGATACCTAGCTTGTATCAACTATCAACTCATGAATTATACTTGCTTGGGATATTAGTCAGAAATCATGCTTTAGAAATTGAATGTCATAACGTTTAGAGTAATTATGTGCATTCCAAGATAGCATGTCAGCATTTTGAGCTACTCAGTATTTCAGTGCATTTTAACTTTTTATTCACTAGGTAGTAGACTTAGCCCCGAGTTGGACTAGGGTTCAGGATACCCTCACAGTCCTAGAACTACGCACCAACATAGGTTCTGAAGTCCTATCTATTGGGCACCAATTTTTAGTCATCACACCATAATCATGCTTTTATACCCCTAAAAAGGTATATTGGGTCCTCTCGATGGGGCATATACACCAGACTCCATATTTAACTCATATGGTTTATGTGGTTAATAATAGCTCCTACATTCATACTCTTATTACATTGATCATGTTATCAACAGTCACTTCAATATTCAATTCAACATATTATTTACATGATTAGTACTTGATCATTGCATTTAGCTCAAATTTTTATTTCCATATTCATTAAATTATATTGCTCATTTATATCATTATTCAGTTTAGTGTTTATATCCTGCATACTTTGCGTTATATCATTTTATGATGTAGGTTCATGCACTTAACATCCAGATCACGGTTAGTTCGATTCTCAGCTTACATTCAACAGTTATAGTGGTAAGTTCTCATAGTTTGAGGACATTTCATTGTGCTTGGTTTATTTAGTTACTTTCATTCCTTTCAGTATTTTTAGAATTAGCTGGGGACTTGTCCCAACAACTTATCAGTATTAGAGGCTTTCAAGCATAAAGTCAATATTCTGTTTTTTGGGATTGTTTACCCATGATAAGCTTAGACTTATTCTCATTTGGAGTCCTTAATTAGTTTTGACTCCGTTATTAGTTATGCTACCATTTATCTTTGTTATCTATTCAATATGCTTGTGACGTGATATGCTATACTCTGGGTTAGCTTAGGATCGCTCGTGATCCTAGGTATTGTGTTACATCTAGGGGGTAGCCTCGGGGCATGACAAACATCAAATTCAAGTTCTCTTCTCCTAATATTGACATAAGACTTTTATCGACTTCGAGTCGTTTTCAATCTCTCACAAATAAGTTAAACCTTTTCCATATCCTCATGCACTAATCGTGCCCTATAAAAGAGAGCTCGCCAACTTTAAGCCAACCTATAAGAGATCTACACCTCCTACCATAGAGAGTCTCAAATACAGGCATTTGGACACTTGAGTGATAAATATTATTATAAACAAACTCGATCAAAGGAAAATGTTCATCCCAATTACCTTTGAAGTCAGTCATTTAAGCTCTCATCATATCATGTACGCTCGACTAGTCCATTAGTTTGTGGATGAAAAGTTATGCTTAGCTTAACTTTAGTACCAATCCCTTTTGGAATGACCTCTAAAACTTAGATGTAAATTGAATACCATGATCCAAGATAATGGATAAGGAACTGATGACTTTGAGATTTTGACTCATTTGAGGTCTTATTAGTTCAACAATTAGTGTCATCAATGCCTTTATATGTCCATATCTAATAATTTATTGTGTTTGGTAGCTATGAAGACTCAAGGACAAAGCAAGGATGAAATCATACAAAAGAGGCTAAAAACATATAAAAATGCAAATTCACAACATTGATGATTTCTAGAAGGCACTTGGTAACTCGTCGGACGTACCAAACCTTGCTAATATTTATAGCGTCTTTACCTGAAATGATCAAGATAGGTCGGTGATGGGAAGAGCTAAACAACAACTCGTCAAACTTATTTCCCAGAATAACATGAGTTTGCGGAAAGTGGTGGAATAATTGGTCTAAATTGAACACCAAAAAGGCGAGATTGGGTGATATCAAGACCTAACTAAAGTGAAAGGTGAGCTTGATCGAGCTCGCCAATTGTGGTTCAAAGAACTAAAGCTAGAAGCCAAAAGGGTGAGAAGAGGAATAGGTCGGTGACTCACCGAGTGACTCGGTGATCAAGACTAATGTCACTGATAGGAAATTGGATGAAATCTTGGCTAATTTTCTGGGGACGTATAAGTAGGTGAAAAAAGAGATAAAATGTATCTTTTGCTCATACAATTGAGTTTGAAACTTTTATGAGGAGAGTACAATAGAACCTTCGATTTTGTAATGTTAAAAAAAAGCTTGTAACAAATAATTTTTGGGATTTTGGAAGTGGATCTCTTATATTAAAGTTGCACATAATCAATCTAATGGCCGAGAATGTTTTTGGCGTATACTATGCTGTATGTTGTACTTTTAATATGATTGTCTGAAATCCCTATTCTAGGGGTGTGCATATGATGATGAGTTTCAATTAAATTGGTAAGATAATGTGTATTGCTCTATTTTACTTCGATTTCCATGTATTTAATTTGTTTACCATGACTTTAATTTATAAAATAAAGTTGCAAACTTAATTCTAGCTTTAGATCTTGTCTAATTCTTGAGAAAGAATATATGAAGTGGTTAATTGAATTGATGCTTGGAGATTAGTTTGAAATTCTTTATTTTCTTGAGAAAGGAATTTCGGGTTTCATCTCTAATTGTTAATCTTGCTGGAGAGCAAAGACTTATGTACAGGTATTGATTTGCTTAATTGATTGCACATGAGAGTGTCCAAGAGGAATTCTTCTGATAAGCATATTATTATTGAGAAATATAATGTGTTTGAGATTGACCTAGCCTATCCATGAGTAATTAAGGCTATTGAGCAATCACATTGACCCACCTTTTGAAATTGATACCGACTTCTGCATACTCCTAGATTCCCTCTCCGCTTCTTGTTAATTGAAAGTAAAAAGTAAGCACATCCAGATGCCTCTAATATCTCAAGTAGAAAAAGGAGCACACCCCTGATGCCTTGTAATCTCAAAAATCAGTAAGTCTAGTGATCCATGTGGTATGACTCCCGGCCCATTAAAACCAGTTTAGAATAAAAATCAAGTAAAATAGTATCTCATCAATATATAAAGTGATGAAAGATAATGTTTTTTTTAAAAAACTTTAAATTGCTAAACTATACCGTCACTACAAGCAGGCATGTTGAAACTTGAGAAGTTATTAAAAATTTTAAATAATTTTTAAAAATATTATACGTTATTAGTTACTGTGAGTTATAATTCTTTAGCGTATGTGGAATATATATAATTTCAAATATTATTCATTTTTGTATCTTTTAAATATTTTAAATTGTTAATTATTGTAATTTTTAGTATCTTTTACGTAATTTTTACATATTGTTTTTTACTTCTCATGTCCCAATTTATGATGTACAGATATTATTTCAAAAGTCAATCAATTTTGTTTATGTCTTTTAAATTCTAAGTTGTTAATTATTGTGATTTATAATACTTTTTACATCATTATCAAATAATATATGTCATTTCCTCTAGCCCATTTATGTGTGTCACTCATAGAATTTGAAAGTCAATTTTCTTATATTACTTTTAAGTATTTTAACTTATTAATTATTGTAACATAAATTATCATTACTGTAATTTTCAAATATATAACAGGCTAAAAAAGAAATGTAAGATAAAATTAACAGAAAAAAAATTAAAGAATTAATGGTCGAGTAATGTGATGCAAATGAAATTTGAAGAGACAACTATGTGTTGTATATACTTCTTTTAACAAATTAAGTTGTTAATTATTGTGACTTATAGTACTAATGTGCTTTTAGCATTATTTTTTATAAATAACATATGTTTTTTTCTTTTGTCCTAATTTATGTGGCACAATAGAATTTAGAGAGACAATCATTTTTAATATGATTTTTAGATATTTGAATTCAATAATTAGAATAATTTATAGTACTTATATATATATTTTTTCTTCTAGTACTTTTTATATAAACTTTAAATAGTATATGTTATTTTTTCTATACTAATTTATATGTCTTTAATAAAATTTCGAGTGTAAATAGTTTTTTAATACTATTTTTAAATATCAGTAATTGAACAATCATATTATCATTTAAATGTAGCCTTAGTAATGAAATATGAAATATTCAATTTATTAGTTAATTTTATTCTACTTAATCTCAAACACAAAAACATTCATCAATTTCATTTTATTTGGTCTCTATATTAAGAATAAATATTTTATTTTAATAAATTAATTATTATTTTTATATATTTTCGTTTAAGAAAATTAATACGTCACGTGAAAGTTTATAATTGTAAATGGCGATCGCAATAAGTCAGATGACAAATAAAAACATGCTAAAAATATATTATTAATATGATTTGACCAAATAATCTCGTATTGATTATGAAATTTTTATATACTAAAGTATAAAAAGAAAAAATCCCTCCCTAAAAAATGATATCATGAATGCTCTTATGTTTCAGTTTAAAAAAGGATTTTCTATTTATATTTTTTTCCTATAATGATGAAAATAAATTATATATTATCATTTATTTATTTATTACGAAAAGTAAAAAAAATGATAAATATTTTGATTTTTCTTTGAAAGAAAAATTAAACACAAATATAATTAAAAAGGAACAAAATCCTAACACATATTACTATGAATTGATATTAAATAACTGTATCAAAATAATAGTAATATCTAAATTTAAAAGTACATAAAATCATTAATAATATTAATATAAAAAATATATCTTAATTAAAATATTTCAGTGCGATATATCAAACCAGAGTATAAAATGGATGGACCATATATATATACAAAAAATAAAGCCGCAGACGTTGACTCTGTAGGCTTTTATTAATTCCTCTTATAACTACTGCATGGGTCGGGATCCTTCAGAATAATCAGTGAGAATGAGAAAATAATGCAATGCATGCCATCACCAACATTCAAACAAGACACTTAAAATTAAATAACTACACAACCAACATAACTACACTACCAAAGCGTAGAGTACTAACCCGGGATCCAACTAGTCCTCGCATACGACCTCAGGCCCAATTATATAAGCAAGCTCAATAAGAGTATAATTGTTCTATCGCTAAACAACAAGTGAAGGGACCAAAGAAGAGGTCACAAATAAATTAAAAGGGGAACCAACTCAATGGGCGAGACCTTACCCAAATCATACTACTACAGTCATTGACTGAGCATGGCTAGGGCCAACCCACAAATACCACGAGCCACCAAGTTCAAAAGCACCAACACCAAGAGAACAACCCAATACGAGCCCTATAGGGAGAAAATCATAACTACGAGGGTGGTAACATACAATCTAAAGTAGCTAGTGTTCAACCTACTCTAAGGCCACAAAGTAACAATCCTAACAAGGATAAACAAGATCATCTAAACCAAAATCGAAGATATAAGACTAAACTAAGGATCCCAACACCCACACTAAGCCTAAGGCTCCTAAAAAAATTAAGAAAAGATGGAATAATAAGGTGAAAGCTAAATACCTGATAATTATTATAAAAAGTACATGAAATCTAGACTAGGCATTATCTAACAAGCTTGATCAAGAAAGTGGTTTGAAGCATACCTCAAAGCCAACCACGAGCATTCTGGATCCACCACAAATGAGCTATTTGCTCACTAAATGCCTCTAAACTATCAAATTATCAATCACAACGTCATTACAGACGTTTAGACATTAAAAATGCAACAATTGGAAATGGACCCAAGGTCGCTAGAAGTCAAATTTGGTCTCTAGAGGCATAATTTCTGGTCGTTAAAATCCTGCACTAGATATATCCACACTTCAGCTAGTTTAGTCAAACTTTAAATTCTCCAACAGGGTGTTCGATATTTACTTGGAAACTAGTGCGTGCAAATAAATATGCTACCCCATTGAATCTAGCATTTATAATCTAACATAATTATCTAAACTTCCATTTGAGGTCATCTCAATGTTACAAATGGGAAAACTAGTAGGTGAGATTAGAGCCTAACAAGTGTGTTGATTGAGTTAAATATGGGGTTTATGTTGTAAAATAAGTTCTCGAGCTTAGGTTGAGGAGTTTAGGGGTTAAACATAAAGGTACAACTCCCCAAGGACCAACCAAGGGTCCTTGGGGAAGAACATAAACTCTAACCGCCAAATTTTCCAAAAACCAAAACCTATTAAAAATTCAAGGACCTTCATATGAGACCTATGCCTCGTAGGTCCATCCACGCCTCGTGGGCGTGGTCCGTAGGTCAACGCCCCAAATATTGAGTAACTGACCCAACCGCGGACCAGCAAGATGGGGCCTGAGTTGACCTATGGTTCGTAGGTCTGGGGTGTTGGTCACCACTGCAAACTGTCCCATTCGATCAAGGCTAGGGGTAATGTGGTAAATTCCTTTTTAGGTTAGTTAAGTTAGGAGACGGTTTGTATTGATTATTTAAAGTTATTTAAGGCTTTTTAAAATATTAAACTCCCTTTTACAACTCATTATTCCCAAAAAAAAAATAGAAACTACCCTCTCCAAATAATCCTCTCTCTGGAAACCACCATTGGAGAAGAAGAAATAAAGGTTTAGAGCTCAAGAATTCATCTTTCCTCTTCAATTTCGTGGAGTTTTTCCAATTGAGGTATGGTAGTTTTCATCCTTGGTTAGTTTAAACCCAAAGAATCCATCCAAAAGATGATTTCAAGTTTCCTCCAAAAGATGATTTGAAGTTTCCAAATCCCCCCCAAAAGTTAGGGTTTTAATCTAAGCATGGGTTCAATTTCAAAAGTTTTTAAAATGTTTATATACTATGAATTATGATGGGATTGATGAATTAAGATAAATTTCTCCCATGAACCCATGCGTCCCCCCCAAATACTAAATTGTGACTTTGTGATTTTGGTTTATTGATTATGGAATCATGTTGAAATGTTTATGTATATTTAATTAGTTATTGAATTATGATATTCCTCTTATCTAATTTAGTATTCCAGATGTTTTGGTTGAGATTGATTCATAGCCTTAGAGGGAAATTTCATGAAGGTTAAGGTATGATCATGATGTTATTTAAATGTTTTACGATTTTGATAAAAGTATTATGATTATGTTTATAATGCAATTGTGCTATTATTTGAAGGTTATTCTCAATTATTCACTCATGAATAATGATGATAGAATGTGAAGGGTTTCTTCAATATAATGTACACCTTGAATTGGGAGGCTTAAGCATTCTTTTCTTGTGTAAAAGAAAGTAATGTTGATTGATGTACCTTGAATTGGTAGCTTAGGCATCATATTCTTGTGTTACTAATGTATCTCGACTTAATGAACATGAATCTATAGGCTAAAGGAATTACTTTCATGAATGACTAAAGAAGTGTTCTAAGTCTTTGTATTGAATCGATATGCCAATGGCAGTCCTATCATAATGAGTCAATGAACTAATGTAATGATGAATTTTGAATCGATAGGCAAATGGAATTTCTTTCATGAGGATTCAGTGAGCTATCTTAGTAATGTACCATGAATCTATAGGCTTATGACATTCCTTTCATGTGTTTAAATATGTACCTTGGGTTGATAGACCAATGACATTCCTCACAAGTACAATGATGTTAATGTGAATGAACTACTCTATGGAAACGGTGGCTAAGTACCGTGTGTATATGGTATGATGGAAGCTCTCCCTACGAGTGGTTGGGTGTGAATTAACATCTTTCTTATCCCATAAATATGTACATGCATAGATCATTATCTTGTGGCTCCACCTAAGCTAAAATATTACCGATCCTACCTTAGGCAAGTATTCCACCTCTTTACGGTGTGGGGGCAAGACATCAAATTCCATGTTAATCTCACATGGTCTATGTAGGCTAATGTGTAGTACGATCATGTGAGATATGTGCTATAGTTTTTCAAGAGGTTCTATAAAGTGTGGGTGGTAGTATGGGATGACATCCATGCATTACACGAGTAGGTTTTGAGAGGGCTTTTGTGTGATTATCCAATGTCTTAGTCTAATGAATAAATGTACTCTTAACGAAGCTAACGAGAATGTTTACTTAAATGATTAATGTAATGATGCATGCTTTACTTGGATTGTATTATGAGTTACTTTCCTTGTCATGACTTATGAAATGTATGTGTTCCTTATGTATAAGTAATGACTAAACATGAGTAATGAAGAATTGTAAGTTCATCTATGGTGGATTCAAAGTGGTACTTATTAGGAATAGTAGTATGGGATGCAATTCTTACATTGCACAAGTATAGCTTAGGGTTACATAAGGTGAAGGTACTAATGTGTTGTAATGACTTATATATTGATTATGTTTGTATCTTATGCCTTTTATACTAAATTTCATGATATTTCTCAAAATTGTCATATATCATGGTTTTCAACCAAAATGACCTTTTTAAGCATGACTTTTACATGGCTATCATACTTAGTACATTTTTGTGTGCTAACCCATACTAGATTTTTCTACAAAGTGTAGGTTTCAGCATTTGAGTTGATTCCTTCTATTTCAAAGGGCTTGGATTGAGTTCTTACAAATCTTGTGGTATGTCCTCATGGATCCGAGGACAAGTCCTTTATTGTTGTTTCATGTCTTTCATTGTATTAAACTCTTTTTAGACTTTCTATTTTAAGGGCCATGACCCTATTTTTTATTCAAGATATTTTAAATGGTCATGTGAGACAAGCAGACTTCGTTGTCTTAAATGATATTTTCAATTATATGGATTGAAAGAGTTTTAACTTCCACACTATTCATATTATTTTATGTGATGACATTCTATTAGGCTTGTATGAGGCTCTTCGAAGTCTTGTACGCCTTGTCAAATCCGGGGTGTAGGCTCGTGTCGTGAAAAAAATGGTATTAGAGCATAAGATGTTGGAAATGATTTTTAGGATTGATGTCTCACAAGCCACGTCTAGTAGAGTCTTGTTCAAGTGTGAAACGCACCATATTTATGAATGAGAGTCTATAATACCTTAGGAAGCTACACTCTTTATTACTCTTCAAAGTCGCGCCATAGAGTTTAGCTCTACAAAATTCCTTTTCCTAACCCTTTTCTTGTGTTTATAGGATATGAATACGGGAAGGGCGAATGCAAAAAGGACGGAAGATTATAATGTGAATTAGGGAGTTCCTCCCAAGGTCCTCAAGGTAACCATGTTCCTCAAGGCAATCAAGTTCCAGTTGATTCTCCAACCATGTCCAATGAATAAAATAGGTCGGCTATTCTAATGATGGCTCAAGCTGTAACTATTCAAGCCCAAGATATGATGGCTCAAGCCACTATGGCGATTGAGACTCATGTGAACCCTAATGTGGATCACTATGGCTTCTAGGTTGAGGGACTTTGTGAGGATGAGTCCTCCGATATTTCTTGGCTCCAAGGTGGGAGAGGATCCCCAAGAGTTTGTGGATGAGGTGTATAAGGTAGTTGATGCTATGGGGGTGACTTCTATAGAAAAAGTGGAGCTATTCGCTTACCATTTGAAGGATGTTGCCTAAGTTTGGTTTACTCAATGGAAGAGCAATAGGCTAGTAGGAGCGGATCCTATAGATTAGGAGGTGTTTAGGAAAGTATTCCTTGATAGGTTCTTTCCTCACAAGAAGAGGGAAGAATTTATCAACCTTAGGCAAGGTATCATGAGTGTGCAAGAGTACTCCTTGAAATTTAGCCTATTGTCTAAGCGTGCTCTATCTTTGGTGTCTAACCCGAGGGATGAGATGTGTAGATTTGTGACGAGTGTGTCCGACTTAGTTGAGGAAGAGTGTCGTAAGACAATACTCCTTGATAACATGAATATCTCTAGGCTTATGGTGTTTTATCAACAAATTGAGGAGTTCAAACTTAAGAGAAAGAACAGGGAGATAAAGAGAGCTAGGTCCAATAAGCAAGGTCAAGCGAGGTTTAAAAAGAGGGCTTCTAACCAATATTCTTCAAGAAATCCTTGGGTTAGTCAAGAGAGAGGTAGTGGGTCTCCATTTCTTAAACCTATTTTGACCAATTGTGGAAAGAAACACAATTGGAAGTGCCTAGCCGGTACAAATGGTTTTTATGGTTGTGGAAAGAATGATGATCAAGTGAAAAAATTTCCCTACACTCATGGCAAAAGAAAGAGAGGCCAAACAATCTTCTCATGGTGGCCTAGGTCCTAATGCTCCAAAGCATGGTCATTTCTATGCACTCCGGTCTAGAGAGGACAAAGAGAGTTCTTCCGAATGAAGGCACCGGTATGTTGATAGTTCCTTATAGTTGTGAATGTTTTATTGAGTTCCCTATGATAATTTGATGTTATTCTTAATATGTGTTTACTCCCGAAGGGGTAGATAGTATGTTGAATAGTAAGGTTGTAGAGAGTTTCGATAACCTGATCTCTTTCCTTCTATACCTATTCAATCTTGAGGCCAAGAGTTCCTTGTAGCTTGTTTCATGTTTTGGAGTCATGTGTGATTAAGTATTTCCATGGTCTCCTTATGTTATGCATGTTATTTATGAATTCATATTTAAATGAGAAAATGAGATTTCATGATTTATGTTCCTCATGTTGATGTGCATTTAGTACGGGTTGCATATATGCTTCATGAGATGAAATGTTGAAAATGCTTAAATGTGCTTTTAAGAGTAATTGCATAATTTTTCTAATGATGATATGATGAGCATGATTTGAGTTAAAGAAGGTAATTCCTCCAAATAAATGAGAAATGCTAAAGTTTTTATGCATAATGAGTTTGTAGATGTAGTTTGTACTTTCTTTTGTTGCATGGAGTATGTGTGAGATGGAGTTGTTGTTTCCTCCTAGTTTTGTGCATTGTTTATGATTTTTCATGCATGATGGGATGATAGTCTTGAGTCTTTAATTCCTTAAAGTATTTAAAGTGTCATTCGAGGACGAATGTTCCCTAGGGGGAGATAATATTACGACCCGGAAAACTAGTAGGTGAAACTATAGCCTAATGAGTGCGTTGATTGAGTTTGATGTGGGGTTTTATGTTGTAAAATGAGTTCATGAGATTATTTGAGGGATTTAGGGGTTAAATTTCAAGTTACGACTCCCCAAGGACCAACCAAGGGTCCTTGAGGAGGACCCTAAAGTCTAACCCCCAAAGCTGCCAAAAACCAAAAGTTGATAAAAATCCAAGGACCTACGGATGGGACATACGCTCCGTAGGTCAACCCATGACTCGTGGGGGTTGTCCGTAGTTCAAGGGACCCAAATGTTGAGTTGCTGACCCAAAACACGGACTTGCATTATGGGGCGTGAACACACCTACTGTCCGTAGGTCTGGGACGTAGGTCACCCTTGAAAACTATCCAATTCGGCCAAGGCTAGGGACAGTGTGGTAAATTCCTTTAAGGGTTAGTTAAGTTAGGAGACGGATAATATTGATTATTTGGAGTTATTTAAGGATTTTTAAAGTATTAAACTCCATTTTACAACTCATTATTCCCAAAACACAAAATAGAAACTACCCTCTCCAAATAATTCTCTCTCTAGAAAGCACCATTGGAGAAGAAGAAGTCAAGTTCTAGAGCTCAAGATTTCATCTTTCCTCTTCAATTTTGTGGAGTTTCTTCAGTTGAGGTATGTAATTTTCATCCTTGGTTAGTTTCCACCCAAAGAGTCCCTCCAAAATAGGATTTCAAGTTTCCAAATTCCCCCCCAAATGTCAAGGTTTCAATCTAAGCATGGTTATAATTTCAAAACGTTTTCAAAGGTTTATATACGATGAATTATGACGTGATTGATGAATTAATGATGAATTATGATGAATTTCTCCCATGAACCCATGAGTCCCCCCAAAATACTAAATTGTGACTTTTTGATTTAGGTTTATTGATTATGGAATCATGTTGAATTGTTTATGTATATTTAAATTAGTTACTGAATTATGATATTCCCCTTATCTAATTTAGTATTCCAGATGTTTGGGTTGAGATTGATTCATAACCTTGGAGGGAAATTTCATGAAGATTAAGGTATGATCATGATGTTATGTAAATGTTTTAAGATTTTAATAAAAGTATTATGATTATGTCTATAATGCAATTGTGCTATTATTTGAAGGTTATTCTCAATTATGCACTCATGAATAATAATGATAGAACGTTAAGGGTTTCTTCAATATAATGTACACCTTGAATTGGGAGGCTTAAGCATACTTTTCTTGTGTAAAAGAAATTAATGTTGATTGATGTACCTTGAATTTGTAGGTTTATGCATCATCTTCTTGTGTTACTAATGTATCTTGACTTAATGAACATGAATCGATAGGCCAATGGAATTCCTTTCATGAATGACTAAGGAAGTGTTGTAAGTCTTTGTATTGAATCGATATGCCAATGGAAGTCCTATCATAATGAATCAATGAACTAATGTAATGATCAATATTGAATCGATATGCCAATGAAATTTATGTCATGAGGATTCAGTGAGCTATCTTAATAATGTACCATGAGCCGATAGGCTTATGACATTCATTTCATATGTTCAGATATGTACCTTTTGTCGATAGACCGATGACATTCCTCACAAGTACAATGATGTTAATGTGAATGAACTACTCTATGGAAACGGTGGCTAAGTACCGTGTGTATATGGTATGATGGAAGCTCTCCCTACGAGTGGTTGGGTGTCAATGAACATCTTTCTTATCCCATAAATATGTGCATGCATAGGTCATTAGCTTGTGGATCCACCTAAGATAAAATATTATCGGTCCTACCTTTGACAAGTATTCCACCTCTTTACGGTGTGGGGGCAAGACATCGGATTCCATGTTAAGCTCATATGGTCTATGTAGGTTAATGCTTAGTACCATCATGTGAGATACGTGCTACAGTTTTTCAAGAGGTTTTGTAAAGTGTGGGTTGTAGTATGAGATGACATCCATGCATTGCAGGAGTATGTTTTGTGAGGGCTATTTTGTGATTCTCCAATGTCTTAGTCTAATGAATGAATGTTCTCTTAATGAAACTAATGAGAATGTTTACTTAAATGATTAATGTAACCATGCATGCATTACTTGGATTGTATTATGAGTTACTTTCCTTGTCATGACTTATGAAATGTATGTGTTGCTTATGTATAAGTAATGACTAAACATGAGTAATGAAGAATTGTAAGTTCATCTATGGTGGCTTCAAAGTGGTACTTATTAGGAATAGTAGTATGGGATGCAATTCTTACATTGCCCAAGTATAACTTAGGGATACTTAAGGTAAAGGTACTAATGTGTTGTATTGGCTTATATGTTGATTATGTTTGTATCTTATGCCTTTTATACTAAAGTTTATGACATTTCTCAAAATTGTCATATATCATGGGTTTCAACCAAAATGACCTTTTTAAGCATGACTTTTACATGGCTATCATACTTAGTACATTTTTGTGTGCTAACCCATAATTCTAGATTTTTCTACAAAGTGTAGGTTTCGGCATTTGAGTTGATTCTATCTATTTCAAAGGGCTTGGATTGAGTTCTTCCAAATATTCTGGTATGTCCTCATGGATATGAGGACATGTTCTTTATTGATGTTATATTTATTTCATTGTATTAGACTCTTTTTATGTCACACTCGGAGAGCATACGCCAGATACGACCGGTGTCGTCCTCCTCTCAGAGGACTCAGACAAGCCCTTAGCATTCGTCATAACATGTGATTAGTAAAAATTGCGGAAAATTAAAAATTTTATATACTATGTGAATTATACTTAGACTTCATACTTAACATTCATAAAGACATACGATATTCTAAAAACTTGTCTCACATATATTAGAACCATCTAAGAGTACAAATCTGGACTTAGCCAATAAAAAGTAATTATGCCATATAGGCCTTTGTACAATAGAATCCAATGAACATAATGGAAATAGAATATTCTTAATAACTACTACAGTCTTCATAAGCTAGAATACGATGGATAGCATCCACGAACATGAGGACCTACCAAGACTTGGAGAAAGAGTTTCAAGCTTCTTCAAATCGACCTCCTTAAACTTCAATGGCCGGAACCTACAGTTGCAGTAATATAGAGTAATAGGGTTAGTTCGCCACATGTAATAAGTATGGGTATATGCACATATCATATAAGGACATGCATGAAAAGGATCATTTATCATATATTTAGAAAATATGCTAAGTCATATGAAAGTCTTCAATGCACATACCATATAACATATACAAGTTAAGGATTCCATCACTTAAAGCATGATCATAATCAAAGACATATTATCATAGAGTCATGTTAACATTTCATATTCAAAATATCATATAAACGTAACCTAAAAACACTTATCAATGATCTCATCCCCAACCTACAAGTGAAATGGTCATGTGAAGCCCCATAACCCCACACAACCAAGTACATAAGCTAGAAGACCATAAGTAAAGCTTTGCTTCATGTAACTTGTAACATAAGTAGTCATCACTTCATATAAAAATATAACCCAATAACATATTCATCATAATGACCAATATTCATATAAGAGTAACATCATGTATCATAAACATTTATCTTTCATGTTATCATATTAGCTAAAAATAATCATATAGGACTTTCTTTAGAGTAAACTTGTGCATTGTCTAGGTCGAGACCCCTACCCCTACCTATACTAAGTAGACTCCTCAAGTAACCCTAGTCAACATTCATTTACTTGTCTTTCATTTTACATGAGGGAACATTCTCCTTAACCGACATAGACCATGTGAGATAAACATGGAATCCGGTGTCATAAAACCCCACACCGAAAGAAGGTGGTATACCGATGAAAGTAGAACCTAACATGATATAGCTTTCTAGGTGGATCCACTAACTAGTATCCTATGGTGGCAACATGGTTCAAGAACTAGAGATGTATTAGAGGCCCATAGTTCCACATTACATGGCAGCCTCAATCTCATGAGAGTCATTGTGACCTACCTTCCAACTAGGGAAGGGACACCTCTCATATCTAGTGCATCGATGCTTAGCTTAAGTCCCTTTCTTGAATAACCTTTAATTTGTATTTTATCATAAACTTATCATAGGTCATAAGAGATTAACTCCTTGAATAAACATGATCATGAGTTCTTTAGGATTAGAATAGAATTTCCTTCCATTCTAACCCTTCATTTGTGATATTAACATAACATAGTCATCTTGTGTAAATCATACAAGAGAATATCCTAACTTGCATTTATCGTCTTCTCATCATGATCTCACAAGTAACATGTTCATAGCCCAACATATACACATAGAAACATCATACATACTTCCATAACATATCATCATGATTTATAGGATAACATAAACATTATAGAGTAATCACAACTTTAGAAGACTTACCTCTCGCTTCCAAGAACTTTATTCAAAAACTTACATTCGACTTACAACATTCATAACCATAACATAGTGAAATACTTAATAGCATAATCAAGAAAAACTCTTCAAATCATACACAAGATCAATGCATAATGTAGGATAAGGGAAAGGGTCATTAAAGAGTCCATTCAAGTCTTAGTCCTAATCCCAATGTTTACATGTTATCAAGTAATAAGTACAATCCATTCAAAACTATCAATTAGATAAGAACATGCACCACAAGAAATTCAAACATTACTAACCACATATTCATCAATCCGTGTGAAATAGACCATAGAAAACACTTATTTTTCATCGAAAATCATAAATCTAGGGTTAGGAAGAAAATCCGTTTTGTAGAGTAAAAACCCTAGTATTTGAATTTCTTGAAAACTTATCTTGAAAGGACCTCTTGGGGAAAGGAATACCAAGAGTGAAAAACCCATACCTTATAGATGAAGAATCCACGAAAATTGGATGAAAATCTTGAAGTCTTCGTCTTGTTCCTTAAGCTCTTTCTTGTTCTTCAATGGGGTTTGGAAAAGAGAGAGTTCTTTAGAGAGATGAGAGAAAACTTGTTTGATCTGATTTGGAACGTGTAAATTGGTCTAAAACTGACCTAATATCCATATATAGTCGTCCTATGAATTACCCAAAAGGCCCTCCACTTAAATGGGTCTTTTTATGAAGTTAAATTACCAAAAATATGATTTTAACGATTCTGGGAAATGGCTGCGCGTCGCGGGGCCAAATCCCATCATTTTTATTAAATATTGGGTTGAGGCAGTGAGGTGCATTTCAGACTCGCGTCCCGAGGATTCCCCTCACATCATGAGGCAGAACACCTCATGAGGAACGCGCGTCGCGACCTGTCCCTCAAATTCTGCCTGTTCGCAGGCTGCCAGGCAGCCTGCCCACCCATGTTTGGGTCCTCCCCAAGGACCCTTCGGTTGTTCCTTGGGGTGTAGTTACCAGACGTTTGGACCCTTTGTACTACATACTACCTATACAAGGTCTTTTTTCAAGTTTTGGACTTCATTTGACACCTCAAAACCTTCACCAAACATAGGGATGTCAACTAGTTCAAATTAGCTAGTTTACGAACGTCAAGGTCTTTCTTTGTCGTTTTGGCTCTAACGTTTTCCAAATGAGTTTATTACATTGGTCGGGAAACATAATTTTAAACATTATTAAATATATTAATCTCTAGTCTAAGTCATGGCATTTCCGGAGTGTTACATTATCCCCCCCTTTGGAACATTCGTCCCCGAATGACACTAAAAGCTTTTGGAGGGTAAGGAATAAACTCAATACTAGCAGCCCAACCAATCAACAACATAAAATCATAATGAGTCACAGATCATAGGAGTACTTCACAACTCCTTACAACACATACCATAACATTACACATAGCACTCAATTCACGATGCACAACATGTAAGAGTTCAATATTCATAACACATAGTGATGAATTTCCTTCTCAACCTTATCATAAGCTCAAAATGCATCAAAGAGTTACCATGCTATCGTTCTTCTCAAGACAACAACAAAACAACAAAATCTCAAGAAGGCACATGCATACATATTTCATATAAGTGCAAGAACAGAGTACGAAGGCATTTTCTTAAAACTCTAGTTGGTACAACTTTTACCAAACATGCACCTACTTAGGAAAACAAGTTAATTTCATGATTATTCATTAATTTCTTTACTAAGAGGAATGTCTAACCTTAAGGAGTAAAAAGATGAGGGTAGCTGGACTTCTTGTCAGCTTCAGCCACCCATGTTGCACCCTCAAAAAGATGGTTCCTCCATAGAACTTTTACAGAGGCAACCTCCCTGTTTCTCAACTTCTTGACTTCGCGATCTAGGATCTCAACCGGAAACTCTTCATAGGAAAGATTCTCATCCACCCCTAAGCCTTCAATAGGAAGAATAGACACCGGGTCGCCTATGCATTTCTTGAGCATAGAAACATGAAACACCGACCGAAGTTAGTTCACTAGGTAGTTTCAACTCATATGCCACCTTCCCAATGCGTTGTAAAACCTCATAAGGACCAACATACCGGATACTTAACCTCCCCTTTCTATCGAATCTCATCACCCCTTTCATAGGTGAAATCTTCAAGTAGACATGATCACCTATTTCAAACTCAAGATCTCTTCTTCTATTGTCGGCATAAGACTTTTGCCGACTATTGTCTGTATTTTATCTATCTCTTATGATTCGAACCTTCTCTATAGCCTCATAGATAATCTCTGGACCAAGGAGTGAGAACTCACCAACCTCAAACCATCCGACCGGATATCTACACCTTCTACCATAAAGATCTTCAAAAGGTACCATAGAGATGCTCGAATGATAACTATTGTTGTAAGAGAACTCGATCAAAGGAAATTGATCATTCCAACTTCCATTGAAATCAATGACACATGCTCTTAACATGTATTCAAGGGTCTGAAGGGTACATTCCGCTTGACTATCCGTCTGAGGATGAAAAGCAGTGCTAAGTTTCACTTGAGTACTTAAACCCTTTTGAAAAGCCTTCCAAAAACGAGAAGTGAATTGGGCACCTCTATCTGAAATGATGGACAAAGGAATCCCATGAAGACTCATAATCTCATTAATGTAGATTCTTGCATAATATTTGGCAGTATAAGTAGACTTAACAGGAATAAAGTGGGCAGATTTGGTTAACCTATCCACAATAACCCATATAGAATCATTTTGCTTCCGGGTTCAAGGCAACCTAACAACAAAGTCCATATTGATGGCTTCCCACTTCCATGTAGGAACATCCATGATTTGGGTTAAACCACCCGGTTTAAGATGCTCAACTTTTACTTGTTGGCAGTTTGGACACTTAGAAACAAATTTTTCTATGTCACTCTTTGAACCATCCCACCAATAGACCTCTCTAAGGTCATGATACATCTTGGTGGCACCCGGATGTATAGAATAATGAGAACCATGAGCTTTTTCTAGAATTTGATTTCTCAAATCCTCAACATCGGGTACACATAATTTCCCTTGGTACCTAAGAACACCATCCCCTCCTTGGGAGAATGACTCATTGAGCTTACCAAGTACTGATTCCTTCAACTCCATCAATAGAGGATCAAGATGTTGCTTAGATTTCACATCAACCACTAATGATGAGTCGGAGTTATGATGGACCATGAAACCACCATTTGGAGAATCTTCTAACCGCACACCTAATCGAGCCAACCTATGAACATCTTTCACAAGTTCTTTCTTATCTTCATCCACATGAGACACACTACCCATAGTCATATGACTCAAAGCATCCGCAACCACGTTGGACTTGCCAGGGTGGTAAAGAACACTCATGTCATAATCCTTCAACAATTCTAACCATCTTCTCTGTCGTAGGTTCAACTCTTTTTGTGTAAACACATATTGAAGACTTTTATGGTTAGTAAATACATCAACATGCACACCATACAAGTAGTATCTCCATATTTTCAAGGCAAAAATTACAGCAGCTAACTGAAGGTCATGAGTTGGGTAATTCTTCTCATGAACTTTGAGTTGCCTAGAAGCATAAGCTATCACCTTACCATGTTGCATGAGGACACATCCCAAGTCCACTCGAAAAGCATCACAATACACTACAATGCCTTCATTACCCTCCTGTAAGGTCAACACCGGAGCGGAGGTAAGCTTATCTTTCAACTCTTGAAAACCTTTTTCACAAGCTTCCAACCACTCAAAGTTTGCCTTCTTTTGTGTCAAGGCTGTCAAAAGAGAAGCAATGGACGAAAATCCATCAACAAACCTTCTATAATACCCGGCTAGAACAAAGAAACTTTTTATGTCTGTGGGAGTCAAAGGTCTAGGACAATTTCTGACCGCATCCGTATTCTTCGGATCAACGTCTACACCTTCACCAGAGATAATATGGCCAAGAAAAGCAACTGACCTTAACCAAAATTCAGACTTGCTAAATTTGGCATAAAGTTGGTGTTCTTTGAGGACTTGCAAGGCCAACCTCAAGTGACTCTCATGCTCATTTTCATTCTTAGAGTATATCAAAATATCATCAATGAACACAATCACAAATGAGTCGAGGTAATATCGGAAAACTCTATTCATTAGGTCCATAAACGCCGCCGGGGCATTTGTTAACCCAAAAGACATCACTAGAAACTCATAGTGACTATATCTAGTTCGGAAGGCTGTCTTGGGAACATCTTCACCTCTCACCCTAAGTTGGTGATATCCCGACCTTAAGTCAATCTTGGAAAAGTAGCTAGCACCTTGGAGTTGATAAAATAAATCATCAATCCTAGAGAGAGGATATTTGTTCTTTATGGTGACCTTATTGAGTTGGCGATAATCAATGCACATTCTAAGAGATCCATCCTTCTTCCTAACAAACAAGACTGGAGCACCCCATGGAGAAATACTAGGTTGAATGAAACCCTTGTCTAGTAAATCCTTGAGTAAAAGCTTCAACTCTTTCAATTAAGCCGGAACCATCCTATATGGAGGAATTGAAATGGGATTCGTATCTGGTAATAAATCAATGCCAAAGTCAATTTTCCGTTCGGGAGTAACTCATGGAAGGTCATTAGGAAAAACCTCTAGGAATTTTCTCACTACAGGAACTGACTCAATAGAAGGAGTTTCACATTCTAGGTCCTTAACCCTCCGACATGATATAAACAACCCTTGGCTATCATATTATAAGCCTTTAAACAAGAAATGATTTGACCCTTTGGCATAGAATTTCCCCCCTTCCACTCTAAAATGGGTTCATTAGGAAATTGGAACTTCACTACCCTTTTTCTACAATCTATGAAAAAAAAAACAATCATGAAGCCAATCCATAGCCAAGATGATATCAAAATCAAACATGTCCAGTTCTACTAAATCAACAAGAGTAACTCTATTGGGCAGCATCACATGACATTTCCTATAGACTCTTTTTGGAAGTATAGAGTCACCCATTGGGGTACAAACGGAAAAAGGTTCAATCAAAACATCGGGAAGTACATCAAACTTCCTAGCTACAAAAGCTGTAACAAAAGAAAGGGTAGCACCTGGGTCAAGCAAAGCATAAACATTAACATAGAAAACTTGTAACATACCCGTCACAACGTCGGGAGAGCTTTCTTGATCACCCCTAGCCTTGAGTGCATAGAAACGGTTCCTTTTTGGAGCTTCAGAACTAGGATCGCTTAATTGAGTTTGACTATTCCCCTTTACTTGACTTCTCACATTAGGACAATCTTTCACCATATGTCCACCTTTGCCACAACCATAGTAACTATTAGTTAGGTATTCACCCACATGTTTCTTACCACACTTACTACAAGTAGGTCTTTCTCTTGGTGGATCGACATTTCTCCCATTTTGAGGTTTAGAATTAGAACCTCTATCATTGCGATTCTTGAAGAAATTTGAACGAACTTGGTTTGAAAACCTCTTCTTAAACTTAGGCTTGTCTTGAACATCAAGCCTACTCTTAGAAGAACCACTTTCAAAAGACTTTACCTTCTTAGCATCCCTATTCCTCTTCCTTAGACGACTTTCCTCAAACTGTTGATCATGAACCATCAACCTAGAAAGATCCATATTGTCATAAAGCATGGTTGCACGACATTCTTCGTCAATATCTTCGGACACACCGTTACATAACGACTCATTTCATCCCTAGCATTAGAAACCAAAGAAGAAGCATATTTGGACAACTTAATGAATTTTAAGGAGTATTCCTTGACACTCATACCTCATTGAAAAAGGTTGATGAACTCCTCTACCTTAGATTCCCTTTGTTCCCTTGGAAAGAATCTGTCAAGAAAGGCCTTTTTGAAGATCTCCCAATTCACGGGACCACCTCCTACAACCCTACTATCCTTCCACTGATTGTACCATGTCTGAGCCACGTCCTTGAGTTGATAAACAGCAAGTTCAACCTTCTCAGTAGTACTCACCCCCATAGCAAACAAAATCTTGTAGACCTCATCAGAAATCTTTGGGGTCTTCATCAACTTTTGATCCAAAGAACATGGAGGATTCATTCTCGTAAAATCTCTCAAACGGCTAGTCATAGTACTAGCATGTCGGTTCTCTCGAGGTACAATCTCCCTGTTAGCTTGTACCGTAATGGCTTGAGCTTGGGTGGTGATGGCTTGGGCCATTTGGAAAAGGGATGACCTCACCTCACTACCGTCATAGCTGGAGGATTCACCGGAACTTGATCATTTGTAGCAGCTTGCACTTGAGGAGGAACTTGATTGCCTTGGGGAGTAGCTCCCGCATTCGCAATCTCTTCTCCTACTCGTCTCACGTTGTACTTCTTGTGTTCATCGCCTAAATCCACAATAAATGGATTAGATTCTAAACAACACATAGTGTCAAAACTCTAAAGGCACGACATAGGAGTATCAAGAAAAAGAGAAGTTTCCTAGTCATCACATAACCTCTCATCCATAGTTGTGGCGCGCTTCACAACCATGAACAAGACACTAGGTAATGTGTTTTAGTGTGACATTGATCCTAAGGATATTTTACTTCATGCTCTGATACCAAGTTTGCCACACCCGGAGAGCACACCCCAGATGCGATCGACGTCATCGTCCCCTTAGAGGACTCAGACAAGCCCTTAGCATTCGTCATAACATGTGATCATTAAAAATTGCGGAAAATTAAAACTTTTATATACTAAGTGAAGTATACTTAGACTTAATACTTAACATTCATAAAGACATACGATATTCTAATAACTTGTCTCACATATATTAAAACCATCTAAGTTCAAATCTGGAATTAACCAATAAATAGTAATTATGCCATATAGACCTTAGTACAAAAGAATCCAACAATCATAATGGAAATAGAATATTCTTAATAACTACTAAAGTCTTTATAATCTAGAATACGATAGATAGCATCCCCGAACATGAGGACCTACTAAGACTTAGAGAAAGAGTTCCAAGCTTCTTCAAATCGACCTCCTTAAACTTCAATGGTCGGAACCAACAGTTGTAGTATTATAAAGTAATGGGGTTAGTATTACTCATGTACTAAGTATGGGTATATGCACATAACATATAAGGACATGCATGAAAAAGGATCATTTATCATATCGTCAGAAAACATGCTAAGTCATATGAATGTCTTCAATGCACATACCATATAACATATACAAGTTAAGAATTCCATCACTTAAAGCATGATCATAATCAAAGACATATTATCATAGAGTCATGTTAACATTTTATATTCAAAATATCATATAAACATAACCTACAAACACTTGCCAACTATCTCATCCCCAACCACAAGTGAAATGGTCATGTGAAACCCATAACCCCACACAACCAAGTAGATAAGATATGCTACCGTAAGTAAAACTTTGCTTCATGTAACTTGTAACATAAGTAGTCATCACTTCATATAACATATAACCCAATAACATATTCATCATAATGACCAAAATTCATATAAGAGTAACATCATGTATCATAAACATATATCTTTCATGTTATTATATTACCTAAAAAAAATCTCCTAGGACTTCCTTTAGAGTCAACTTGTGCAATGTCTAGGTAGAGTCCCATACCCTACCTATACTAAGTAGACTCCTAAAGTCACCCTAGTCAACATTCATTTACTTGTCTTTAATTTTGCAGGAGGGAACATTCGCCTTAACCGACATAGACCATGTGAGCTAAACATGGAATCCGTGTCATAAAACCCCACACCGAAAGAAGGTGGTCTATCGGCCAAAGTAGAACCTAATATGACATAACTTTCTAGGTGGATCCACTAGCTAGTATCCTGTGGTGGCAACATAGTTCAAGAACTAGGAGATGTATTAGAGACCCATAATTCCATTACATGGCAGCCTCAATCTCATGAGAGTCATTGTGACCTACCTTCCAACTAGGGAAGGGACACCTCTCTTATTTAGTTCATCGGTGCTTAGCTTAAGTCCCTTTCTTGAATAAGCTTTAAGTTTTATTTTATCATAAAATTATAATATGTCATAGGAGATTAACTCCTTGTATAAACATGATCATGATTTCTTTAGGATTATATACCCTTCGTTTGTGTGATTAACATAACATAGTCATCTTGTGTAAAGCATACAAGAGAATATCCTAACTTGCATTTATCGTGTTGTCATTATGATATCACAAGTAACATGTTCATAGCCCAAAATATACACATAGCAACATGATACATACTTTCCTAACATAGCATCATGATTTATAGGCTAACATAAACATTGTAGAGTAACCACAACTTTAGAAGACTTACCTCTTGCTTCCAAGAACCTTATTCAAGAACTTACGTTCAACTTACAACATTCATAACCATAACATAGTGAAATACTCAATAGCATAATCAAGAAAAATTCTTCAAATCATATAAAAGATCAATGCATAATGAAGGATAAGGGAAAGGGTCATTAAAGAGTCCATTCAAGTCTTAGTCCCAATCCCAACGTTTACATGTTATCAAGTAATAGGTACAATCCATTCGAAACTATCAATTAGATAAGAACATGCATCACACGAAAGTCAAACATTACTAACCACATATTCATCGATTTGTGTGAAATCGACCATAGAAAACACTTACTTTTCATCGAAAATCATAAATCTAGGGTTTGGAAGAAAATCCGTTTTGTAGAGTAAAACCCTAGTATTTGAATTTCTTAAAAACTTATCTTGAAAGGACCTCTTGGAGAAAGGAATCTCAAGAGTGAAAAACCCATACCTTATAGATGAAGAATTCACGAAAATTGGATGAAAAACTTGAAGTCTTCGTCTTCTTCCTTAAGCTCTTCTTTTTCTTCAATGGGGTTTGGAAAAGAGAGCGTTCTTGAGAGAGATGAGAGAAAAATTGTTTGATCTGATTTGGAACGTGTAAAGTTGTATAAAACTGACCTAGTATCCATATATAGTCATCCTATGAATTACCCAAAATACCCTCCACTTAAATGGGTCTGTTTATGAAGTTAAATTACCAAAAATACAATTTTAACGATTCTGGGAAGTGGCTGCGCGTCGCGAGGCCAAATCCCATCAATTTTATTAAATTTTGGGTTGAGGAAGTGAGGTTTTTGTCAGAATCTTCCCCTCACATCTTGAGGTAGAGCACCTCGTGAGGAACGCGCGTCGCGACCTGTTCCTCCAATTATGCCTGTTCGCAGGCTGCCAGGCAGCCTTCCCACCCATGTTTGGGTCCTTCCCAAGGACCCTTCAGGTGGTACTTGGGGTGTATTTACCAGACGTTTGGACCCATTGTACGACATACTACCTATACAAGGTCTTTTTACAAGTTTTGGACTTCATTTGACACCTCAAAACCTTCACCAAACATAGGGACGTCAACTAGTTCAAATTAGCTATTTTCCGGACATCAAGGTCTTTCTTTGTTGTTTTGGATCTAACTTTTTCCAAATGAGTTTATTACATTAATATAGGTCTGGAAACATCATTTAAACATTATTAAATAGATTAATCTCTAGTCTAAGTCATGGCATTTCAGAAGTGTTACATTTTAGACTTTCTATTTTAAGGGCCATGACCCTATTTTTGATTCAAGATGTTTTTAGATGGTCATGTGAGAGAAGTAGACTTTCGTTGTCTTAAATGATATTTTAAATTATATGGATTAACATGAGTTTTAAATTTTGCACTATTTCTATTATATTATGTGATGACATTCTATGAGGCTTCTATGAGGCTCTTCGGAGTCTTGTACGCCTTGTCACATCCGGGGTTGTAGCCTCAGGTTGTGAAACTGATGAAAGATTTGGTTGAGCTTGTGTAAAGTCATCTCCCTCATTAAATTTGAGCTTGTCTACAATTATCTCCCCAGTCTATGCAATTGAAGAGCGATCCCTTATCTTATGGTCAATTTTACCATAACCAAATCAAGCATTGGAACCCGCTATACACTTTCCCTCATGCTTCCTTCCACACTTAGCACAAGTAGGAAATAAAGATCCACTAACACCTCCTCCTTGAGGCTTAGTGTTAGACACCCTATATTTTTTAAGCTTAGGAGGAGCACTGGATAAAACTTGACCGGAAAACCTTTGTTGGATTTTTGACGACCATGCCTATCGGACCTTGAATGTGAAAAATTACCATCACCGATTTTAGACCTCTTTGTCTCCCTAGAATTTTCCTTAAGCTTCTCCTCTTTGATTTACTGAGCATGAACCATGAGATGAGATATGTCCATATCATTGATAAGCATAGCGGTACAACATTCCTTAACCACCATCTCGAAAAAACCCTAAACAAACTTAATCATCCTTGCCCCAGTATCGATAATCATAGTAGGAGTATATTTAGATAATTGTGTGAACTTCAAGTCATATTCTTTCACACTCATACTTCCTTGACGAAGATTAATGAATTCAAGCACCTTTGCCTCCATCATATCAAGGGTAAAGAACCTATCAAGTAAAGCAACTTTGAACTTTTTCCAATAGAGAGGACCTTCATCTTCCGGTCTCCCTTCTTTCCATTAGTTGAACAAAAATTGAGCAACACCCTTAATTTGATAAGAAGCCAACTCTGCCTTTTCCACCCGCATTACTCCCATGATCATTAACACCTTGTAAACCTCATCGATGAACTCTTGAGGATCTTCCTAAACCTTAGAACCATGAAACACTGAAGGATTCATAATACTAAAGTGCCTTACTCTAGATTTCGTCGTACCCACATTTGGTTTAATGGGAACCACAACCTCCCTATTGGCTTGGGCCATTACGACTTGAGATAACACTTGAAAAATATCCCTAAACTCCACATTAATCACTTGCTTTTCCAAAGGGTCAACCAGAGCTTAATAAGGAGCTTCTTGTTCCACATTTTCCCTTATATTTCTTTTAGCATAAGCTCTTCGAGTAGCCATCTCCTGTAGAGCATCAGGTAAGGATTAAGAGAGAGGCTTTATATATTTAAACTCTATCACAGACTTTAGAGCGATGAAAAATGAAGTGGAGTTTTCTAAACATCTTGAGGATCTTCGTAAACCTTAGAACTATGAAACTCCGGAGGATTCATTCTAGTGAAGTGTCTTACTCTAGTTGTCGCTGTACCCACATTTGGTTTCATGGGAACCACAAACTCCCTATTGTCTTAGGCCATTACGACTTGAGACAACACTTGAAAAGCAGCTCTAAACTCCACATTAGTCACTTGCTCTGCCAAAGGGTCACCTGAGCTTGAAGAGCTTGATGAGGAGCTTCTTGTTCTACAATCTCCCTCAGACTTCGTCTAGCATAATCTCTTTCGAGTAGCCATCTCATGTAGAGAATCAGGTAAGGACTAAGAGAGATGCCTTATATAGTTAAACTCTATAACATGACTTTAGAGCGATGAAAGAAGTGGAGTTTCTTAAACATCTTGTAGCCTTTCATTCATACATGTGGCGCGCTTCACATTCATGAACAAGACTTTACTCGACGTGGCTTATGAGACCTCTTAGGACCTTTACAAACCTTTTACTATTATTACCAAGTTTGTCACAACTCAAGGTAGCTCCTAGGCATAATATGACGTATAAGGCCCTGAGAGGCCCCAAACAAGCAACTTAGCTTTCATCATACAAGAAATAGAATTAAGAGATTTAAAATATAGTTTCAATGTATCAAAGTTTCGTAAAGCATAGCGGAAATCTAAATATCATTTCAAAGTCATCTAGTACATAAGAATGAATCTGAGTGAAACCCGTACATCATGTTTGAAAAATAAAAGTAAGGAAGGACTGAAAACAATAATTGTTTGGTCCTCGAAGCATGAGAGATTACCAAAGCTCGAAATCTCCTTTATACGCTCAAATTACACCTCCCTAAAGAAGTATAAGCGATCATTATCAAGTATAGAACCCAACTAGTAGGTTGCGATCAATCCTACGAGAAAAATGGTTTAGACTTAACTTTAACCCGCAATTATTTCCGTTTAGTCGATGTCTTTCCGAAACAAGTAATTAAAGGGGGGGGGTTGTGAAATAAATTCCTTAAACAATATAATTATCAAGTAAACAAAAGTAGACTTTGGTCTTTATCAAGATGAGAGAGTAACTAGGGTATACATGTTCTCCTAGTGTATTACATGCAAAGTAATAAGTTAGGGATCTCTAAATCATTGGTCCGGCATCTAGAGAATTTCACCCTACACCTTGGTCCGGCTACATGTGTATAATCTACTAACCCTTACAATTACCTCATATTAGACATCATAATCGATGTATGACTTAGTTATTACTTCACACCAATCGACACTAGCCTATTAGATAGTATCACTCTAAATCTATATTGCTAACACTTTTCCTATTTACTACCTCCTTGGACCGGTAAGTAGCAATAAGAAGAGTTCTAACATTGGCCACCGTTAAAAAGACTTCTAACCGAAAGAATTATCAGTGCATGCAACAACACTATTCAAGAATTTCTTAGTCACTAGTTATACTTTGTTAATTACCCATTGTTCCCATAACCCTAGTTGTGGATTTAGTTACCCATTTTAGCAAGATCACAATTCATAGTTTTAGATGAAGAAATCATGAACTCACTGATAAAGAAGAATAAACCCAGAAATCTCATTTGAAATTTCAAGCAAAATCTTTCAAAACAAATCTGGCAATCGATTAATTGCTAAAGTTGCAAAAGTCAATCTCTAATACACAAAGTAGAACAAAAGTAATAGTAGCTAACTCCAAAAATGAGGTTTTTATACCCTCTAAATAGTAAAAAAAGTCCTAATGAAAAAGTAATTAAAATAAGGAAAGTTTTGTCCAGGTACGCGGCTTCAATCGATGAACCAACTGACGGACCATCGATCAATCGATAGTCCATAGACTGCCTCCGTCAGTCAGGACTTTGAAATATTTTTTACTCCCTGGATGGCACCCTCTTTGAATCAAACAACGGACCAACAGTACGGTCCATCGATCCATCTACAGGCCGTCGATGCTCCTCCGTAGCTCCATACTTAGAATCTTCAAAAATCAGGTACTGGACCTTCTCTGAACCAAACGATGGTTAACCAGTATGGTCCGTCATTCAATCGACCGAGCGTCATTGCCTCTCGTAGTTCCACACTTGGTCAGACTTCCCTGATTTTCCTTCAATGTCCTGAGCTACTCATCTACGATCACCATCTATGGTCATGTCCTGAGCTGCTTATTTTCAGTTGTTTTCTTCTATTGCCACCTAAGCATCTTTCTTGCAAAACAAGACACAAAACTTGTTAAAATCACTACAAAAAGGCTCTAGACACACAGAACTCTTAAGTGAAATGCATTAGAAACACCATGAAATCACGATACATCACTCCTCAATGAACTCTAGCTCGAAATTGGCAACCTTGACTATCGGCTCTACGTTTGAGAAAATGTATTCAAGAGTGTGCGCTAATGTAAAATATGTACCAGTATGATATCCATGCACAAAACATATGAAGACATGCTTAGAAGAGGTGCTTTCATGAAATGCAATGACCAAGATAAAACATGAGGTAAGAAGTTAGAAAATATAAGTCATAAAAACATGGTCAATGTACATAATCATCATCTTAAAAGTGTATGAGATACTTCCTTGAAGTAACCTTAGTTTATCATAGCTTGCTTGTGGGAAGTAGCCTTAACCGACATATAAGACCATGAGAGCTAACATTATGGAACATGGTGCCTCCCACATGAAAAATGGTTGTCCTACTTGCCAGGGTAAGAACCATGAACTTCTAGCTTATATAGATCCACTAGTTAATGTTTATCTAGACAATCCTATGTTGGCACATAGTTTATGGGACATGGGTAATCATCACTTTTCCTAAGATTAACTTCCATAAAATAGTTCTTATTCATATTCATCTTAGCTCTTAAAGGAACATAAGTAATAACATCTTGTCCTTACATTATATGACATGGGTAATCACCTCTAATCCTTACATCATATGACATGGGTAATGATCTCTTGTCTTTCAATAAAGAGCATGTGTAATCGCTTCTTGCCTCAACATTAGAATGATTCCTTAACATTGGTTTATTTTAGGTGAGAAATCCTTTCAACCATAAGAAATCTTCTTATCTAAGATTATACTTTCATAATCATGCTTTCATGTTTATGTGATAAATCCTTTCAATAACACAAAACCAGCATCATCATTGACACTTCACTCTAAAAACATCCTTAAAACATTTACATCTATTTTATAAAAATATGCATAATTCTATAATTACTCTTTCATGGTGCGAATGCCACTTTCAATCCTCAATGTCTAGAAAACATGGGTTGGACACGGGTTCATGGGAAATCATCATAAAATCATGTAGTTATATCAATTCATACTCGATATATCATAGAACAATCAAATAAATCAATATTTAATAGAATCCATGACATGAAATAAAACCTTAACTCAATCGGGGAAATCTATCTTTATAAATAGGAGAATTCGGGAACTCCGTGGATGAAAGGGATCCATGGATGAATACTATCATACCTAAATGCTAATTTCTTAACTTCAATAGAGGAAACGGAGACTTGACTTGGAACCCTTGGTTGAACCCTCCCTCTTCAATCTTTCTAGAGAGAGAAATATTTGAGAGGACGACTTGTTCTTCTTTTGCAAATATGAGAGAATGACTAGAATGTGTTGATTTTGGAGTTAAATAAATTATATAGGGGTTCTAGGTAAGGAAAAAATGACATAGTATCAAGATAAAATAATTAGGAAAAGACCCAACTGCTCATGACTTATAGCTGACGCGAATGCTAGATGGAGGCCCTCACGAGCCGCTTAGGCAGTCGTGACAACGTACTAGTGGCTTGGGATAACCTCCAAATGGCTTGAGCATTCTCACAACCAGCTTCACGAGCTATTTTCCCCTCCACGACCTGTCTGGTGGTCAGTGAGAAAGGATGGCCTTGGGGTGGGTTCTGCCTCCCATCAACAACCACAACATGGCATGAGGCTTACGATGAGCCATCCAAAACCTCGTGGGAGGGTATCCCTCTTTTCCAAGCATGGAAAGGCTCCACGAGCCGTGGTGCCCCTCACGGACTATCAAGGACTCCATGAAGGGTTCCATGACTCAGTTATAGGCTGGTGACCTTCCACTTGGCCCCTTTTCTAGCCTTCTTGATTCTGAGGTGTCACAGCTAGATTGAATTGACCAATGTGTAGAGTGCCATTAATTTAAACAAAATATGCATGATACAGATAAAGTGGATCCTATTAGGGATATTAATTGTTAAGGCTTATTTTACTAAGTTTAACAATCTAGTGGAATAGGTGTCTAGGCTGAGTGTAAAACGAGTGCACAACTCGAGTCTGGAAGAGACAACTTATTGGTAGCAAGGTTTTCCAAACTCACTGTTAATCTTTCACATCCTAAAACATGTGCTACTATAGAATCCTATCAAAAAGTGTTGCCACATCTGTGGTATCTCAAGGATTAGGAGAGAATATCACATCATCGAATATAAAGTATCTTAGAAGACTCAAATTAGTGCGCGAGAGAAGACAATTTATGTTACAGTTCACATAATATCAAAGCGATAATAAATAAACAATTAGCACATTATGCCAAGCAAATACAATATCCAACAAAATAAAATAAATAAATATATAAATAATAAATAAGTTAATATTTACAATCTCAAATTCTGGTTATCCCTAGTGGAATCGTCATCATTCAGAACTCATACCCCTATGTTTTTTCAAACGAAGTTTTGAAAAAAGATTTTTTTCCAACTAATTGAGTTTTGATGTTTCAAGTGACCTTATTTAGATCCCTAGGCAAAATAAAACGACTCTAATTCTTTATAGATCTGCAAACTAAAAATTTAGAAAAGAAATTCTTTTTACCGAGGGGAAGCTATCAGACACCGCTCAAGTCCCGTGGTGTAAGCAAGATTGCTTCATTGACTTATATCTGGCTTGACTTAAAATTTTTGATATATTATACTTGTGAACTTTACAAAAGTGCTTATTTCCCTACTTCTTTGATTTATTAAAAACTTGCTTTTAGACTGTTTTATTTTATTAATTTGTGGTGTATTGGTACTTTCAAACCTTGCCACAAATTATTATTTTTCTTTATATTTCATGTCTAAAATTTACGTAATGCTCTTCATGTAGTGATGTTTGTCTTATCACCCTAAATTATGCTCCTAACGATTCATTTAAAGAAAATTTAATTATCAAAATCATTCAAAAGACCATTATGAAATGAACAAAACGAGATTTGTTTATTTTTTTTAAAAATAAAATGTTTTTTGTTGTACCAATGGAACAATATTAAGATGATATAAATGAGCAAGGGCACTACAAATCAAACCCATATATATATATATATATACACCTCTTATTACCAATAACATAACACTAATTTACCCATTAAAACTTAAAGAAGTTTTTATATAAATTTGATCAAACCTCACTTTACAATGAAAACTAGACTTAATAATGAAAAAAAGTATATCGACATAAGTGATTACTAAACCAAGAAAGATTAATTTAAATAAAAGATATATTTACTATTCTTGTTGCACCACGAAAAATAATAAACTAACAAAAAAATCATAAATTATAATTGAGTAAATAATTTATCAAATTGCTGCACGATCAAGCATGAAATAAGTTAAATGAACGTTAAGACATGAACCTTTAATATGAAGCCAAAGTCTTCTTCAATGTATTGAAATAGAAGATAAAGACGAACGATAATTAGAAACCACAAACTCAAAACTACGAAAATAAACCTCAAATTTTGCATTATTTTCTTTTGTGTGCTTTTGTCTATGTTACCCCTTTTTTGGGTTTGCTACATTTTTATTCTATCTGTTCTTTTATGAGTGTGTAGATATGAATAGGTGTGCATTTTCCTCCATTTTTTTGCTACTAATGTATGACTTTTGAAACTTTTTGTTTTTGTTTGCAGTATGTAGGTGCCTATGTATGACTTTTGTTTTGTAGTGTGAGGCTAAATATAATATATTGTAGGTGATAGTGGTGTGAGGGAGTGTAGATGGGTGTGTAGTAGGAAATATCACTACTAGAAAACATGCATGTAGCAACAATTATTTAGCAACAATTAAATATGTGTTGCAATATATACTCATTCGCAATGATTATAACCTTTGCAATAGATAACTGGACCTAATGAAACACTTTAAAAATTAAATCGTTGCATTAGTACTACAACCGTTTCCATAATATCTTTATGTTGCAACGGTTCTTACAAATCATCGCCGTGGGTACTCTATGGCAACGATTCCACCAATTATTTTCTCTCAATTATTCCCCAGCACTTATTTCACTACACCCGCCAAAATTTTATTTTTTTAATTAATTGTAAAAGTAAAAAAAAGGTAAATATCAGATTAGGTCATTTTTTTCTCGTAGGTAACAACGCCATTCTCTCTGAAAAAGAACAAAGAATTCATCTTCTTCTTCATGGGTTTTCCTTTAACCATTCTTGTTTGACTTTCCTTGAGGATCTGCAACTTGCGGGTCTTCTTCTTCGTGGGTTGTACGTTTCTGCAGCTACAGGTATGTTGTATTTCATCTTCTTCAAAGTTAGAAATTTATTAGAAGCTAGGATTCTTGAGAAATGGGTTTTCGTGAAGTTGTTGTTTTTCCTAGAGTTTATGTTTATAATGTAATCTTATTGTGCATTACAATGTGTATCTCGATTTTGGTGAAGATTGAGAAATCTCAGCAAAAATGTTTGGGTGGAAACTCTAAGTTTATGAAGAGTTAATGTTATGAAAGATGAGTTTTGATTCTTCAATTTGCATGATAGTTCTTATCTATTGAAAAATCTTTTATTTTTGAACAGGACAAACTATTTCTAAGAATAAAATCTTCAATATGCATGATAGTTCTTATCTATTCAAAGTATTTTTCTAATTTAAAAGTCATTGAAGTCGAGCATTAAGGGATTTTGTTTCTCTCTTTCGAGTATATTTTTCAAGTTCTAAGTTTATGCTTTCTTCCTTCTTGTCTGAATTTTTTAGTGGACAAACTACAAGTTGGTCATGAAGCTCATCTCACTGCTCAAAAAAGAGGTAATGTTCCTGTTTCTCTTATTTTTTTTTCTTTTTATTTTTTTAACTTTGATGTACATCTGTGTGTTTTACTCTTTTTCCTGCTTAAAAAGTTAAGTCTTTCCAACATTGAAACAACTTACCTTCAATTAAATGTAATTCGAAGCTACATTGGGAATTTAGATGCATCTTTTGTTTGAATGTTATAATACAACCTGATGGAGTACATGTTTTTGCATTTCTTCTCATAGTATGATGTCTGAATGCATCTTGTAGAACTTGTTTTCAGTATAGGAACATAAAATTATGAAAATAAATAGATATGTAACATCTCATTTATACTGTTCAGCTGATGTCCATATTAGATACAACACTCATTTTTGTACCTATGCTCCACAAGGTGTTATGGTAGAAAGAAACAAAAAGCTATGTAACTGTAATCACTTACTCACATTTGTCAGTACCTGCACATTTATTGATTTAATGTTCTTGTGTATGTTAACTTTGATGTAATGTTCAAGTTGGTAATGTTCTGGTTTCTCTTACTAATCTCTGTTCGTTATTGCTTATTCATTATTCAATTAAGTCATTCCATATGACTATGTTTTTCAAATTTAAGGTCTGTATTGTAAGTTTAGAATGTTGGAAAATTTTCACTTTATGCTTTACTGTAAAAAGAAATTCATGATAAATTTTCTTTGTTATGAGTTAAGAGCTTCAATAACCAGATCATTCATGTTACTCTCTGCCTCAGTGAACTCCATCTCGTCCATTCCTTTCCCAGTGTACCAATGCAATAAAGCTATTCTTCTGAACATAGTTGTGTAGTGGTGGTGTGTATTCTTCTTGAAATGAAAACAGAAGTCCGAGGTGGTAGATTTTTTAATGATTATGATTAGGGTTGCCAGGTGCTTTCAACAAGCATTACTGGTTCATGAATAAATTGAGCAGACCCCGCGTCTAGTTGATCATAGAATAAGGCTTTGATTGTGAAATTAACCTTTTTAATGTTTGAGAACCGAATAAAACCTAATATATTGAGTAGTTCTTTGTTTTCTCCTTTAATATCCTTTTTTATGATAATTATTGTATTTTATGTTTTAATATCATTTCTGCTTTTGGAATACTGGGAGTAGATCCTTGGTGTAGTTGAGCACTTAATAAGGCTTTGAGTGTTAACAACCTCTCTAATGCTTCTTCTAGATTTGGATCTTCATGTCTACATTTAACAATACATCCAAGTTCTCTAAGGCTGCTCCTTGTCTTTTCTTATAAATTTGAAGTTTTACTATTGAGTTGCTTAGTTTCTTTAGTGAGGTTATTGACTTTGATTTTGTTGTCTTTTCATGATTTTCTTTTACCTTTAAATTTGTTTAGAAGTCTTTAATTAGAGACACAACACCCTCAACTTATTAACTTAAATTTGCCTAGTTAGCTTAGTTATGCTTATCTTAAATTTAAAAGGTTATAACTAGTAATGTTTTCATGTAGTGAGCTATTCGCTGCTTAAAAAGAGGTAATATTCACTTGTCTCTTAATTTTGTAGTTAGTTTCCTTTTAGTCTACTCTCGTTTCCATTAATGTGTGTATGAATCTTGATTTTTACTCTTCTTTTTGTGTTGTTTATAATCATTTCCAGGTGATTATTTCCCCATATATGTGCTCTTTAAATGTTGTGCATGTATAGTTAGTTTAGAGTGTTGGACAAGATTTTTCTTTTATGTGACTTTCCTATTAATCTTTTTTTTATGATTCATGTTCTATTTTGTGACCATTGTTGATTCTAGAACTGATTTAGTAGATATTGGGTCTGGTTGAACATTAACTCAGCCTCTCAAGAGGGAGTCGTGCAATCGTGTGTTGCTTAGTTTCTTGTGTGAGGTTGTTGTCTTTGACAAAATAATATGAAGTTTTGTATTTTTTATATGAAATCAATTACATCTTGTAAGTGTTTAGATTTATCAAAAATGTTTGACTTTGTTGTCGTGTCATTATCTTTAGATTGAGTTTTTAGATTTTCAATCTTTTTCTTTTCTTCTTTTTTAACTAATTGAAATTATAGGTAAAATTGGTATTGTTAAGTAGACAACTGATTATGTATAACAAATAGTTCAAGGAAAACACACATTTCAGTTATGTTGTTACATAAAATAAGAGAGAGCCACTTATCAGAATCTTTTTTTTATGTCTTATCTTGGTAATTTGATTTTTGTGTCATATAGGATATTCAATATTAAATAGATAGTGGAGATAAAAGTTGGATGGGTCTCCGGAGATCCACCAATGAGTATATCAGTGGTGTGAATAACTTTCTTGATACAACATTTGAACGAGCTTCCAAAGGAGATAAAATATTGTGTCCTTGCAAAAAGTGTGCTAATTGTAAGTGGCATCAACGAAATGTTGTAGAGGATCACTTGGTTATTTATGGGTTTGTACAAGGGTACACCAAATGTATTTTTCATGGGGAAAGTATTTCCTCGAGAAATAATTCAGATCATAATAAGGAAGGTTCCAACATGCGTGACAATATTGATGACCTACTTCATGATACCTTTAGAGATGTTGCAGGTGATTTAGGGTTTGAGGGAGTGAAAGAGGGGTTATCCGAAGATGCAAAGAAATTTTATAAATTACTGGAGGAAGGTAAACAAGAGTTATATCCTGGGTGTAAGAATTTCTCGAAACTGAATATCACCATTCGATTATTCTTGTTCAAATGCATTCATGGTTTGAGTAATGTGGCGTTTGGAGACTTGCTAGACCTGTTAAGAGAGATATTTACATTTGCTCATATACTTGAGTCATTTCACAAAGCGAAAAATGTGATGGAAGATTTGGGTCTTGATTATGAAAAAATACATGCATGCCCTAATGATTGCATGTTATTTTGGAAGGAAAATGAGAAGGAAAATAACTGTTCTGTTTGTGACTCGCCTAGATAGAAGACTGTTAATGATCCCTTGACTAATGAAAGTACCAAAATTCCTGCAAAGGTTTTAAGGTACCTTTCCTTAAAACCAAGGCTTCAGAGAATATTTATGTGTCCTGAAACAATTGCAAATATGAAATGGCATGATACTGAACGACCCAAAGATGGAAATATAAGGCATGCGGATGATGGGGAAGCTTGGAAGAATTTTGATTCCTTGCACGAAAATTTTGCTAGAGATCCTCGTAATGTTAGATTGGGTCTTTCAAGTGATGGTTTCAACCCGTTTCGAACCATGAGTATTTCCCATAGCACATGACCTGTTATGTTAATGAATATAATTTATCACCGTGGATTTGCATGAAACCGGAGTATATGATATTATCTATGATTATTCCAGGTCCATCATCTCCAGGAAAGGATATTGATGTCTACCTTCAACCACTAATTGCAGAATTGAAAGAATTGTGGAAACTGGGATAGAAACATATGATGCTGATTCTAAACAAACTTTTCAATTGCGTGCAAGCTTATTGTGGACAATCAGTGATTTTCCAGCCTATGCAATGTTTTCTGGTTGGAGCACAAAAGGAATAAAGGCATGCCCAACTTGTAATCATGGGACATGCTCTCAATATCTCAAGCATAGTTGTAAGATGCGTTACATGTTTCATCGGGCATTCTTACATTCTGATCATCCATTTAGAAGAGATAAGAAATCATTTGATGGTAAAGAAGATCACAGATCAACACCTACTCCATTATCAGGCACAAAAGTATTGGAAGAGTTGCGTGGATTGAATAATGTTTTCGGAAAGGGCCATAAAAGAGGAAGCGTCGTGACAATGAGGGTCCATGGAAAAAAGATCCATTTTTTTGAATTGCCATACTGGGAACATAACAAACTGAGGCACAATCTTGATGTTATGCAAATATAAAAAAATATTTGTGACAGTTTGCTTGGGACTTTGTTGGATGTAACTGGAAAGTCAAAAGACCATGTTATTTCTCGATATGACTTGTAAGAAATGGGGATACGAAAGCAGTTTCAACCAGTAAAAGATGATAATAGAAAAGTTCATTTGGCTAAAGCTTGTTTCTCCATGAAACCAGAAGAGAAGAAGTTGTTTTGCACTATTCTTAAGAATGCCAAATTACCAAAAGGTTATGTTTCAAATATATCAAGATGTGTGGAAGTGGATGAGATGAAAATATCAGGTTACAAGAGCCATGATGCTCATTTCATAATGCATTACTTGCTCCAAGTTGCTGTTAGAAAAGTGTTGCCTAAAAAAGTTTCTATAGCCTTGATTCGGTTAGAGAACTTCTTTAGAGTCGTGGCAAGGTGATAAGGAGAGCAGATATTGATAAAATGCAGTTTGAAATCAATGAGATTATATGTGACCTTGAAAATATTTTCCATCCATCCTTTTTTGATATAATGGTACATCTGCCCATCCATTTAGTAAATGAAGTTAAGCTTGGGGGTCCGACACATCTTCGTTACCTATGTTTCTTCAAGGGGCTTGTTCGTAATCGATTTCATCTAAAAGCATATATACTAGAGGGATTCGTGGCACTAGAGGTAATGAATTTATGTTCCAAATACCTACATACTGGGGTGATAACAAAATTCAGTCGATACCAATTAGAGGATGAGCAGGGAACTGAAACAAAGGGAGATAATTTGTCACCTATATTACCTAAATTTGGCCATCCGATTGGAAGGGAGAAAAAGCAAAGGAACTAATTTTCACATGGATCTCCTGTTATGTCTTGATATACATCGATATGTATTGTTAATACCGGAGATAAATAAAATGGAGACCTTTATCATGTAAGATCTGTCACTTTTATTATAAACTTCAATATTTTTTATATGATAAGAACTTTGAAACATGCTAATTTGAAATAGACTTGCTTGCAGGGAACATAATACTGTAATTGAAAATCATAGTATTTCAAATGCATGGATTAGAGCACAGAATCATAGTCAGGAATTTGGCAACTGATTTAAGAAGAAAGTTAAATCTGTTGAAGTGCCTGAACATTTACAACTTTCTAAAGGGCCTAATACTGCGGCAAAAATATATACAACATATTTCATCAATGGATATCGATTTCATACAATGAAACGAGATAGTCAAGGTAAGACTCAGAACTATGAAGTGACTTTATCAGCAACGACTGATAGTTTTGCTAGTGCTAGAGATCAAAACCCCATTGATGGAGTGGTTGTCTATTATGGAGTTATTCAAGATATCATAGAAATTGATTATTGGGGCTGCTTTAGTGTTGTGTTGTTTAAATGTGATTGGTTTCGTAATGAAGTAGATGAATATGTATTAACTCGGGTATACTTCAACAAGTTATGTAGTACTGAAGATCCATTTGTACTAGCATCTTGAGTGAATAAAGTTTTCTATATGGAGGATCCTATTGAGAAAGATGTTTATTATGCAAGGACTAAAGTCAATGTTGATTTATTTGGTTTAGAAGAAGATCAGAATTGCCCTAATATTGGAAACACATTTTTTGGGGAGCCAGAAAATGACATTGGAACATCAAATGGAATATTTGATGTTGATGTTGATCTTAGATGGTCGAGAGAAGATGTACCTGGTGATGTCATTGATATACCAACTCATGATCAACATTCAGAATACATGGAAGAAGATCATATGGACACATCAGAAGAAGATGAGGACTTTGATGATGTCGATTGGGATTGGATGGTGGCTGATGATTGACGAAGGAATTTTCAAACTTCTTTTAATATATCTCTATTGCATTTTCTTATATGTACTATTGGTTTGAAATTAAAGTCAATTGAATGAATGTTGATTTTGCCTATTTAATTAGTATTGTGTACTTCTGTCTTTTTGGATTTTCTAAATATTATTAGAGATTTCTTTAGTGCTTCTTTTGCTGAAATGAACTGATTGATTTTTCTTCAGAAATCCTATGTGAATCAGGTCGCAAGAAGTGGTGATTCTGATTTCTGCTTCACCCTTTCTCCTTTTTACTAGTTCATTTTATTGTTACTGTAATTTTCTTTTCGCTGATTCTGCTTTACATTCTTGATTCTGTTGGGATGTCTAACTCCTTATCTATATATCGTTTTATTACAGTAGGCAGTACTTGGTATTCATGAAACAACGAGTGTCTTCAAAAATAAGGAATAGAGAAGCAAGATCAACTGTTCCAGCTAGAATGCTCACATCTTTGGCGAATCAAAAGAAGTTGTTGCTAGCTAGAAAAAGACAAGATCTAATCCCCAAAAAGCGTCAACGTCTAATAGATGTAATTGAAGAACAAGATCTTCTAGAATCAAACAGTCAAGAGACAGGAGTTCGTATACAAGCTAGCTCAACTAACAATGTAGTGCAACCAGTAGAAGAACAACTTCATTTGAATTCTACTGCTCTTGAAGAAAAGGAACAATGTGCAAAACAAGGCAAAAACATTAATATTTTATTTATAATATTACTTTTATTTTTTATTGTAAAATCAAATTACAATACTACTTTGGAAGGGTTATTTTTATTTGTGTATTATTGTAGACTCCTCCACTAAAAAAAGACAAAGATGTCAAATAAAGATGTTATATGTACATGGAAGGCATGATCGTAAACTGATTATACTGAATAAAGTTGGTCAGCCAGTGGTCCTAGTAATGATGTCGTGATAGAGTTGAGAAGCTTCCTCGGTACACTTGCTAGGAATGCCACCATTTATCCTCTTGATATAGAAATTAGGAAGCTGATGGACACAAAAGATAATTTGTGGGGTTATACCAAGGTTTGAAGTATTCAATTCTTTGTTAAGTTAAATATATTATTGCACTAACTAAATGTTCAAATTTTCAGGAGAAATATGACATTCCAGAAATTGGTGTTAGATGATCTTTAAAAACAGTTCAAAAACCTTGGAGAAGGCGTAAGTTTGATTTGAAAACACATCACTTTGATGCCTACACTAATGATCTAATTCGGATGGAAAACAATCCTGATGATGTTCCAACATCTCAATTTAAGGAACTTCTTAAATATTGGAACTCAGAAAAATCCAGGTAAGTCTTACTAGTTTGTAGTGGTTCAATTATGTTAAGTTGGAGTTTACATTATCATTTTACCTTCTGTCCTTGTTGGATCCGAGAACAACCTGTAATACATGTTTCTTGGTTGACTTTTACTCTTTATGGATTTAGTTACTTCTCTTTTAGTAAGAGAATATTGTGATTAGCTTATTTGGTGGTTATTTTTGCTCTTCATTCCCAAAATATTTTAAGTTATATAAAAATCTCTTTTCTTCTGTAACTGATCACTGGTAGTGTCTCTTCTGTCTCTTCTTATTGGGAGCAACTGAGCTCTTATTTTTTTTTTTATGAATCACTGGAAAGAAGCTTTCCTCTTCTATAAAAATCACTTTATCATTGTGGAACTTCTCTTCTATTTGCAGAAAATGTCAAAAATCAATAGTGAGAATCGGAAAAAGTTGAAGAATCCACATACTGTTGGCAAGAAAAGCTTTGCTTTAGTTCACAATGATTTGGTAAGAGCTCTTGCGTAGCACTGAATAAAAACTTGTCACATTTTAAAGAATATGTTTGATATCCACTTTTAATGTCTACAAGAAAAATAGAGGGAAACTAGTGATACTCCATCACCTAAGGAATATGGTTATAAGAAAAAGAAAGCCCAATCGATCATACAAGGATATATGTGAAGATACATCTAGTAAAATTGTGAGATTTCTATCTAATTTTTATTTTGTTTGATTTGAATTTGTTTTTTCATATTTACTCTTTATATGCGTACTTGAATTATGTTGTTTTTAATAATAAAACTGCATTATTGGTTGAGTTGGAGAATATTGAAATGCAACAAAAAGAAGATGGAAATGAGACAACTGATGCATTTTCTTCTGTCATGGGATCAAAACATCCAGGACATTTGACATTATATGGAAGAGGGGTTAAAAAAACTACTTTGAAAGGGAAAGTGGGACATTTTGAAGCCTTGCCAAATGCAACAAATGACCTCGTGAAAAAGATGGAAGAGAGAAAGATGAGAATGGAGGAAAAAATTGAGGAACAGAAAAAATAATATGACCAACAAAAGACCACGATGCGACAAGAAATTGTAGAAGATGTCATAACAAAACTTTAGCGTTCAGGCCTACCAATTTATGCTAATGTTCTAGCAACAATACTTGATGTTTCGTCAACACAAAAAATAAAAATTCGGTCAGTCCATCGTTCATCTACCAGTAGCAACAATCAAGGTCAGAATCCCTTCCTTGTTCTTCATTTACTTCTACTACTGCTTTTGCAGTTTCTTGTTTGGTTCATCTTCATCTATGAAATTTTATGTTAATATGCTTCTACTTCTTTTTCTTGTGCTACTATACTTGTAATCTTCTTGTATTATTGCTGGTGCAACTGCGATGATTCTTTTATTTTTATCAAAGTTAATATTAACGAGATTAGTGTTACTGTTGTTTGAATAGTTTAGGTGTTGTTGGTTTTTAGTAAATGCGATTATCATTTTCTTTTGTGATTCATCATTTGTTTCTGATGTATATGTTATTGTTGTATTTACTCTTGATGTAGCCCCTATTTGTTGGTTTGTCTATTGTATTTAACTATTATATTTTTGATCAACAAATATCATGTTTATCATTGTGTAATCTTTCTAGTTCTGATTCTGAGGATTGTAATTTGTGATTTATTGGAATTCAATGTCTTCTGTCCTTTGGTGGGAGAGTTTGAAAACTGTGGTAGTGGATTGAGTTGTCTTGTTCAAGTGCAATTCTTGTAATGTAGTTAGCTAACTGATTTGTTCCTGACTTAGTTGTTCCCGATCAGCTTCTTCACCTGGTGCTAATTCTTGTATGTGTTTATAGGCTGCGAAATTGTCCTCATCCGTGTACACTTTTATAGCTATATTTTTTGAGTTGTTTCCTGATAGGTTTGGCTCCTCCTCATGAACAGTTAGAGCTTCTACCTTACCTCTGTGTTAGAGTCTTGGTTTTTGTGAGTTATTTTTATCATGGACAGAAAGAGAAAAAAATAGGAATTGTGTGTCTTCTTTTACCTTTTCATTTTTGAACTTCCTCTTTCCTAATTGTTGACCCTTTTGAAATTGTAAGTGAACAAAATGATGAGCAAAGCGGGGATGAAAGCAGCGAAGACCTTACTTAAAAAGATTGGTTTATCTATATATCTACAAACATTCTAGCACTATTTTACTTTTTGGCCTAATTTGTGAACTTAAATGAATGTCAACTCTTGAACATTCTAGCACTATTTTTACTTTTTGGCCAAATTTTGTGAAGTTGAATGAATGTCAACTCTTGAACATTCTAGGACTATTTTTTTATGTTTGGGCTTAATTTTTGTGGACATCAATGTATGTTAACTCTTGAATTGTAAATCAAGATCATCTGTTTTTATCTATAATATATGAATGCTACAAGTTGATGTACATATTGGTTTAATATGTTCTATCATTGTATTATAGTTTATTTAAAATATGGCTATAATAACCTGCAATAATCATTAAAAAGGTCAACTGCAATAACATAATAACATTGTTGCAATAATTAAGAAGAACCGTTGTAATAGCTTAGGTCGAGTTGTATAATAAAGTTGTTGTGATAGGTCGTTTGCAACGATTTGCAACTGTAGCAAAAACTGCATAATAGTGTTGCCCTAGACTAAAAAATAACTGTTGCTATAGATAATGTGTTGCAACAGTTTACAACTCTTGCTATAAAACCTTTTGCAACAGTTCACAACTGTTACAACAACCGCATAAAAGTATCGTCCTAAACTAAAAAATAATTATTGCTGTAGACAGTGTGTGGCAACGCTTTATCACCGTCGCTATAAAATCTCTTGCAACGGTTTGGAAACTGTTGCAACAACTACAGAAAAGTGTCATCCTAGACTAAAGAATAATTGTTGTTATCGATGGTCTGTGGCAACGACTTTAAACTGTTGCTAGGAATCCGTTACTATAGATATATCGCAACAACCTTATATGCAACACGCAAGTTTCCGTTGCCATAACTCAATTGCAACACTCTTTGAGTCTATGGCAATGTTATTCTGTGTTGCAACAAGCATGTTTTCTAGTAGTGGATGTGAGGAAGTAGGTACATTAATGAGGTTAATGTGGTACCTTAGGTCAAATTACATAAAAATATAATGATAAAATTAGTTTCTATTTAAACTTAAAAAAATATGGAAAAAAGTTAAATACGTAATTAAAAAATATACTTAAGAAACACTAGCTTATTTATAAATACCTAAAAATTAAAAGAAAACATATATTTTCTTTCTTTTCTAAAAAATATTGAAACTTACTTTTCTAAAAAATATTGAAAAACAAAACTTATACTAAAATGTGGCTGTAATTAAATAAGATAAATCAAAATATTTAATTTAGATATAAAAGAAATGTTCAAATACTAAAAATAGTGTAAAATCTCAAGTTGGGTAAAAATTCACGTGTCTACACATATATGTATTTTAGTCATTTTTTATCGTCTTGTTTTATGCATCCATAACTATGAAACAAATATCTTTGTTGGTTCACATGATAGTTATTAGTTAGCCATAGGGGTGTACAAAATCGAACCAAAACGCAAATAGAAAAAGAAATCCGACTAGTTGTTTGATTTGACTTGGCTTGGTGTTGGAAAAACGAATCCGACTATATTTGGGTTGGTTTGGTTTCAACTAAAAAAATCCAACATGATAGAGAACCAACCCGACATTATATATATAATTTTAAAATTTTATTTTATACGTAAAAATACTTACTTTGATATAATTTTTAAATATCTCTTATACTTTTTGTAGTTTAATCTTTTAATATATTTATTTCATGTTTGGAAGTTTGAATTCTTAATGATCTAATAAATATTATAGTCCATACATGTTGGTAATTATAGTAAAGTTTAAATAAAAGTCAAATTAATACTAATGCAAAAAGAAAATAAATTCAATACTAAGAATGACAATAATATTGAATATTTGTTTTACATAGATTTAGACAATTAAAATACATGATCTAATTTTACTTTCTTTTAATATTTGGTCATGTAACTAATACTTACAAAACTTATTTTAGCATGATTTAGTACTTTAAATTATGATCAATTTCATTATGACTTATTAATTTGCAATATTTGTTTTACACAATTTTATTATTATTTGTTGTTGGATTTTAGTGTCATTAATCATATCATATTTTTTGTTATTTTCTTGAGAAATAACTTATATAGTTGCATTTTGGTAGGACTAAAGAAATTTTTGAAGTACAAGTAAATTATATATTTGTATGAATACTTTATCGAAAAAACCCCGAAAATCTGAAAAAATCCAAAAAATCCGAAGAAACCCGAAGTTGAAAAACTCGAGTTTTATTGGTTTGGATTGGTTTTAAATTAAAACATTCGACACAAATGGTTTGATTTTATATTTGAAAAACCCGAACCAACCCGGTCATGTACACCCCTAGTTAGGCATTTATAAATAATGAGAGAACTTGAGTTACTGCTATTAGACAACGGAAAGGATGTGTTGCCTTAATTGAACTAGCTAAAGAGTATATATGTATATGTATATATATATAACGTGTTCATCTCACTCTATATAAACTACGAGTACCTGAAGAATCTCATACTCGAAAGCAGCCATTGCCTACATATCATAAAGGAAGATGAGTAAAATAGTCATCATTGTTTGTCCTTTTTCTTGCAACCATATATAATGGGAATGAATTACCTTTTCAAGTTCATGCTTCACTGCTTTAGCAATTTGATTCTTTTGCTCAAAGACAACATCTAGATTTACCTTTTGGAACACTCGCTCTGCTAGTTGTACAATCATGAGAGGAGCCATCATCATTTTGGAGGAAAGAATAAGTTAGCATCAAACTTTGTGCTCATGCAATTGCATGTAGTATGCTGAAACTTTAGATATAATCATTTTTATTGTGTCACGAGAAAAAAACAATCTAAGATATTTGTATATTTTATCAGTCAGACAACAACATTGAATTGAAGCAAAGCAACAACACTTATAAATACATTATCCTGCACGACAAATGAAATGTTTTACTAGTTAAATCATGACAAAGCAAAAGGTCTTACTGTGATTAAGCAGAGCACGATAGCCCCTTTTAGATTATCATGATTCATTATGGTGGTTCACATGATGTCCTATCATTTCATTGATACTAGAGTTTTTTTAAAAAGGTTAACAAAGACAAACAAACAAGTGCTACAAAATGTGAACTAGTAATCTAGCAAGAATTGTTTTCAATTCTATGTCTATATCAGTTATTTTGACAAAAAACAATTTTAGTGAAACAGTTGCTTTTCCTCTTGAACACTTTGTCACACATTAAACATGATGTATGAGACAGATATGACAAGACTTTTTTATAGTAGTAGAACGCATCCACCTTAAACCACTAGGTTGCAGGGTTCAGGTCAACAAGAGTAAAGTAAAACCATTTTCCCCCGCAGAAGGGATGGGGTAAAAAAAGTTATAATATCAAACCCCAAAAAGGTAGTCAAGACAAGATAAATTTATAACATGACATCATCTTTGCACTAATAGTTTCACTAATCATTTATCTTTTTTTTAATGGTATATATAATTCCCTCAACTACCTGGCACCTATCGAAGACCCAACAATGACCTTTTCTAACTTAGCTCATGAACTTCCTCTTAGTTTAACAGTTTTTTCCCGATTCTCTTTAAATATGAGAAAATTCAACAAAAGAGGTCATAAAATTTAAAACTTAGGAAAGCCATATGATGCTGTTACATGAACTACTTATCCACACGAATTAAGAGAAAGTGTTTTATGAGCATATACTATTCTGAGTTCAACATTTAAGGTTTTTCGCACTAAACCCATTATGTTTTCAAGTAATTAATGAGTTCATATCTACTATTTATTGCAATTTTATTGAGTTTTTTACTTTACATTAGAATTAGTAATTTAGATAAACCTTTCCCATCCACCCATGTGTGGCAGAGTAGAGAAATTCTTCTACATTTTATGATAGTGAACTAATGAAAAAGTCATAGATCTAGTTGAAAAAATAGTTAGCATTCAGACTAAAGCTAAAACCTTCAAAGTAAACTTTAACCATAGTCACCTAGTATTGTAATGACCGTCCAGGTCATTTTTTTTATTTTTTGATATTTTCAGCGTTTAGAGTTTTTTTTTTTATAATGACACCAAGTCATTTATGATTTGCTGGTACTAACAGTTCGATCGTCAAGTCGTACGTTTGGATTTTGTTTAAGTTTCTATATTTAGGAGCCTTTGAAGCTTGAATGGTTGACTTTAGTCAAAAGTTCAAGAAGTCAGCCTTAGAATGAAATTTTGATTGTTTCATTAGCTCTGTAATGCCCATTTTAGGCTAGGGGCGTTATTGGGACGGACCCCGAGATTTATGGTGTAAGTTTGTGCATGAGTTTAAATATTAATCAAGGGTTGACTTTGGTCAATATTCTTGATAAATGTGCTCGAATAAGAACCTTGTCTTCATGATTAGCTCTGGAATATCATGTTTTGTGTAATGACCTTTCGTGGGATTCCTTAGGCTTCTGGGCTCATTTTAAATCTTCTTATGGTTTTGAGCTTTTATAGAAGTTGGGCATGGGATCTACTTTTTATTCAAATGACCATGGATGGAAGTTTTGATGGTCCGTTGAGTCTGGCATGCCGAATTCGATGGGGTAGCATATTTTTTTGCATGCACGGGGTTCCAAATGAATCCTTGGAACCCCGTTGGAGAATTTAAATTTTGAACAAATTAGCTCAAATGTTGATATGTGGTGCAAACTTTTTGCAACTAGAATTTAGGCCTTTAGCGACTAGAAATGGCTTTTAGCGACCAATATCTTTTCTATTTAAATAGCGAAATTTCAAATTTAGTCCTCAACTTCAAAATGAGATTTTTTGAGCTTGAGAACTCTGATTGAGGCGATTCAAAGTGATAGGAATCCGTGTTGATCATTTCTATGCATTGGAATGTTTAGGAGGTATCAGGGACTCTCGGTTAGAGGTATATTCCATCCCAAAGGGGCTGCAAGCTCTCTTTTTATTCTTCAGTTGGTGATTTTGTTGCATGTGGTTGAATGGGATGTTCTGGGCATGGAATTGAGCCCAGTTTCGTGGCACAAGATCATTTACTCAATTAGGACCTTTTGATAGAGTCAATTTTGGGATGCACCAATCAAAACTAAACCCTCAACTCAAAACAAAACCTCTTCATTCCTTTCTTCAAAACCTCCATTAATGAAGGTTTGAAGCTCCAAGGAAGAAGACTGATTTCCCAAGTTTTTCTCCATAGATTTGGTGGGATTTTCTTTATATAAGGTATGTTGTTTCATCCTTGAATTCTCTTAAATGCAAGGATCCAATTTCAAATGGTTTTCAAAGATGATAAAAAAAATGAATTCTCCTATTTCAACTTCTAGCCATGGGTTCTTGCATAAAACGATTTGAAACAATGATTTATGTTAATTGAATGATTTTAGATCAAAATTTCTATGAACCCATGCAAATCATGACATCCTTATTTTGGATATAATATGGGTGATTTGATCATGACTTAATAGTATTGAATTCTTATGTAGATTGTAATGGGCTATTGATATATGTATGAATTGTGATTGAATTGTATACATGTTGCCTTAATTTGGTGATTTTCATATTATGTATTGTTAGTTAATTATATGACTTGATTATTGGATTGGAGTGGTGTATATGGCTATTGGTAAGAGCCGCTGTTAATTGATTTGGTTGGAATGACTATGGATTGGAGGTGTTCTTGATGAAAGGGTGGTATGTTGCCCTAATCTCTTCAATATTGTGTAGTAGAGGTCTTTAATTGTGTTGATTGGTATGGTCCACTTATGGTGGTGGTGCTTATGTGTTATAATCGTTATGAACATGGCCTTGTCGGCATTATTATATGAATTGTGATGTTATCATGTTATGATTTGTATATGATCAATGTGAAGGAGTATGTGGTATATGTGAATATGTGAGATTGAAGTATGAACCTCCTAATCAACTATATGTGATCATGATAGACTAGGGTGATGTATCTAGTTGTGTTACTAGTGTATCTTGATAGGTTGACTTGGTTGTTCCTACATGATTATTGAACACTATTGTATATGTGATATGAAGATGATGTGTGTGTCTTGATAGGTAGACTATGTCTCTTTACTTGATACATACTAAGTATGTGAATATGAACATCTTAAACTTAGTAGGCTTATGTACCTTTGTCTTGTGTTGGTATGGATGAATAATGAATGAAAGTCTAGGATCAGTAGATATAAGAAATACCCTTCTAAGTACGACTAATACGTGGAACCTTCTATATAGAAAGATGGTTGAGATATCCTTGAAGTTAAAAGCCGTAATGGTTTCCTTCTTGTGTGAATGTGGACTTAGGGATAGGTTGGACGGAACGACATGAAACTATCTCTAAGAAAGTCATTGAGATATCCTTATTGACCATTGAGTGGCATCCCTAGTGGACCCATCTTTGGTAGGTGCATTATGATTAGGTAATGACTAAGAGATGGTACCTTTTCATATGCCCTTATGTGATTGAACTTACTCTATGAGAACATGGCTAGCACCGAGTGAATATATTGTGGTAGTAGCTCTACTTGAGAAGGAGACTAGAGTGCAAAGAAGCCCTTGATATTCCTTAACCATGTTCCTACATGGGATGTTTCCTAGTTCTACCCTTGGCAGTAGAACACCCTCCATCGGAGTAAGGTAGACTCCAAATTCCATGCATAGCTAGTGTGGTCTATGTCGGAGGATCCCTGTCTAGGGTAGCTTTAAGAGTTGCTTAGTAGACATGAAGAGGGTGTATGGGCGGTCTTTTCATGTTTTACTTAGCTGAATCTTAGAGTAACCTTAGGTGGTGAGTTATATGTTGAAAAGGAATAATCTTATCTTAGCTAGTCTGAAGGTTATTTAGGTGTGCTTGAAAAGGGTGTATGGGCGTTCTCTTCTTGTCTTACTTAAGTAAATCTTAGGATAACCTTTGGTAGGAGGGTTTATATGCTATATGGTTGAAAGTGTTGATCATGATACTATGTGGGTTACTTGAATGTGTCTTAACTTTAAAGTTGGTGTTAAATGTGGTTCTTATACTTATGTTATGAAGTTCTCCTCAAAAGAGCATAAAAGAGCTATACAAATGTCCTTTTAGCATGGTTTTATTGCATGTCACCATACTTAGTGCATTCTAATGTACTAATTCCATATATTTTGTCTTATCTCAAAAGGTTTAGGTGGCATTTGAAAGGAGTCCTTTAAGTGATGCTTGAGCATTAGTGTTCATTCAAGCAAGTGTTGGTATGTCTCAATTGTTTCGAGGGCATAAATATGCTTAGCTTTTCTATTCGAAAGATATTGTAATAGACTTAGATATTTTCTATATTGTTGATGTATGGGTTGTAACCCAAGCTATTCGTGGTTCTAAGATGGCGACAATGAGACTTAGCATTTCCTATGTTTTCTAGGAAAGTGATTTTAAGACGATATTTGTGAAAAGTATTAATTCCGCAGTACTTTTCATATATGTTCATGCAATGAATGATGTCTAAGGGCTTTTATGAGACCTACGAGAGGTCGAATACGCCGTGTGACAATGAGGACACCTTTTCTTCTAGGGTATACGGTCGTGTCGTTACATCGGTAACCCGTCAAAAAGAAAGTCTCAAGTGCCAAAGTGATAGTTGGATTTCTTGTTGCAAGTAGATCATTGTGATCTTTGGTAAGTGTATTGAACATTGTATGAAATTAAGTTATTGGAAGTAATGAGAATCGACGAAGGGCTTCAAAAGTGTTCATGTATTTTTAAATGATGAAAATAATCTAGTATTGATGTTGTGGAGAGAAATAAGAATCTTGTTCGAATTGTTTTATTTTGGCGAGTCCTATTGGAAATATGATAATTCATATACCATGAATGGTAAAATTGTTGTATTGACTCGCCCATGATATTATTCCAAGAATATCTTTGTGCTATGATATTGTGTGATAGTACCTTGTGGAAATGATAAGATATTGTAGACATGCCACACACTCCATGGTAGATTCTTTAAAGAGGGGTGAAACCACATGTTACATGGAAAATTATGATATGAGGGGTCGAGACACATGTTTTATTGAAAGATGAATGGACTAATAAGTCAACCATTAGTCCTGAACTCAGAGACAACAGGTGTATATTCTTCGGATAAACATGTACTCTCCATATGAAATTGCACTACTTTGCAATGCACTTTATTTGATCATTACTAGTTATGACCATTCATATGTTATTATGGTTATGAATTAGTGAAATATGTTGATGGTTGAGTGTGTGTTGAGGTGCAAGTTCTGATGTTCTACTAGTGCTCTGTTGCACTATAGTGTGAATTGCTAGACTGGGCTGATTGTGCGTTGGAGGTGGTAGTCTTGGAGGTTTGGTTGGTGTGGATGTAGTATTTAGTATAAATTTACCTAGGGTTGTTAGCTTTGCTTGGTGAGTACCACTGTTGTTTAGTACTCACTACCTTGCTCTTACACTTGTTTAGGTTACGAGCTTGGATCATTTTGATTACTCCTTTTTCTCTTCTACATCTGAGGCTTATTGTGGAGAGGTGTGAGGTAGTTGTTAATCAGTCCGGCGGATAACTCTTACTGATTTACTATATTCTTTTTCTATTTTAGAATTAATTACATTGAAACTTATATTTCTTTTGAATCTATTTTTATTAGAAGCTTTTACAATTGACATCAAGGTTTTAGGGTTATATTTGAGTTATATTATATTTTCCACGTAATTCAAATTTTAATAGTATTTCATTATGTTATACTTCCATTTTTCTTATCCACGATTAGGATTTTGGCATACTTTTATTGGTGGGATAAGAAAAGTGTTTTCATGTCAAAATAAATTTCATAACAAAACGGTATAATCCCAGGTTCATAGGAATTGTGTGTGTACAAATATGTTTGTGCTTATCTTTAAGAGACTATGAAACCGTTAGGAAGCTTTTTTTTTGTTCATTTATTTTTATTGGGTGTGGTTATCTTTGCGGTACTGAGTTGGTGCATATTCTTTTGACATATAGTGAGGACTAGATCTTTTTTTGGTGGTAGAGAAGGGGATACAATCCCCAAGCCAGCTGTTGAGACCCCACCCGAGAGTAGGGTTAGACCCCGAGCTAGAGGCCATGCTCGTGAAGTGGAAACTTCTTGATCGGTGTGTACCACCACTTTTGTGCCCAATAAATAAGCTCTAAATTTTTCAAGGACATACACCACAGCCAATAACTCTTACTCGGTGACAATGTAATTCTTTTAAGCTACATTCAAAGTCTTACTCGCATAATACACTAGGTGGAACAAATTACCCTTTCTTTGACCAAGAACAACTCCTAACGCAACACCACTTTCATCATACATTAGCTCGAATAAAATACTCTAATCCGGAGTAACAATGATCGGAGCCGAGATGATATTTTCTTTTAGACACGAAAATCCTTTGATACAAGCTTCATCAAACTTGAAGACATTGTCAATTTCAAGTAGCTTACAAAGAGGATAATTCACCTTAGAGAAATCCTTTATGAATCTCCAATAAAACCCTTCATAACTAAGAAGCTCTGAACACCTTTTACTAAAATGGGAGGAGGTATTTTGGCAATAACTTCAACTTTCTCCTGATCAACATGTATACCACTTACTGAGATTTTGTGCCCCAACACAATACCTTGATAGACCATGATGTGACATTTCTCCCAATTTAGCACAAGGTTTGTTTAAACACACCAAACTTTACCAATGTGCTCAAGACATGTTTCAAATGTGTCCCCTACAACTGAAAAATCATCCATAAGTACCTTTATCGACTCCTCTATCATATCGGCGAAAATAGAGAGCATGCATCTTTCGTTGGCGCATTGCACAGTCCGCAAGGCATTCATTTGAAGGAAAATGTCCCATAAGGACATGTGAAAGTCATATTTTCTTGATATTCTGGTGCAATGGAGATTTGATTGGACCCGGAGTAACGATCCAAGAAGCAATACCATACACTCCCCGCAAGTCTATGAAGCATTTGATCCATAAAGGGCATTGAAGAATGAATATTTTAGGTCCATCCATTCAAATTCCTATAATGTATACATACATGCCAACTGGAGCGATTGTATTGGCACAAGTTTACCTCTGTCATTTGGTACCACAATTATACCACCTTTCTTTACAACGTATTACATGGGGCTCACCCACTTGATTTTTTCAACAAGGTAGACAACTTCTACATCAAGACACTTAATTATTTCTTTCTTGACCACTTCTTGAATTGGGGGTTTGAACCTCATTTGGTGCTCAGCACTTGGATTGTATTCTCTATCCAATTGAATTTTATGGGTACAAATTCGTAGAAGGATTCCCACAATACCAAAAATCATCCATCCAATGGACTTGATGAATATTTTCAATTCACTAATAAGCACTTGCACTTGCCATTCAAGAAAATATGTGGCAATTATTACGTGAAAGGTTTTTTTTGCTCCCATAATACATAATGAAGGTGAGGCGGGAGTACCTTAAACTCAAGTTTTGGTTGTTCTTGAACGAATGGTTTCACCGGAGGACGTTCTTGATTCTTCAAATCTATATCACTTTTTAAGGGGTTCTTAGCGTAAGACCCCAAATCTGATAGTGCTGCCACAACCTCATTGATATGCTCAAATTACACATAGGAGGGAAGCATAAGAGTTCGTTATCAAGTAAAGATCCCAACTAGTAGGTTGAGGTCGATCCCACGAGGAAAATTGTTATAGACTTAACTTAAGCCCACAATTATATCTATTTAGTCAATGTCTTTCCGAAACGAGTAAGTAAAGGGGGGGAGTTGTGAAACAAATTCCTTCAATAGTGTAGTTATCAAGTGAACAAAAGTAGACTTTCGTTTTTATCAATATGAGAGAGTAACTAGGGTATATGTGTTTCCCACAGGTTCATAACACAGTATTCCTAGCAATATCAATCCTTTCCTAGAGTACTACATGCAAAGTGATAAGTTAAGTATCTTTAAATACTTGGTCCGGCATCTAGATAATTTCACCCCGCACCTTGGTCCGGCTACGTGTGTATAATTTCTAACCCTTACCATTACCTCATATTAGGCATCATAATTGATGTCTTAGTTATTACTTCGCACCAATCGACACTAGCCTATTAGATAGTATCACACTAAATCTATGTGGATAATTCTTTTCCTATTAACTACCTCCTTTGTCCGGCAAGTAGCAACAATACGAGTTCTATCATTGGCCACCGTTAAAAGACTTCCAAACGAAAGAATTATCAATGCATGCAAAACACTATTCAAGAATTGCTTAGTTGCGAGTCATACTTTGTTAATTACCCATGGTTCCCACAACCCTAGTTGTGGATTTAGTTACCTATGTTAGAAAGATCACAATTCATATTTTTGGATGAAGAAATCATGAACTTACTTAGCAAGAAGAATAAACCCATTAATCTCACTTGAAATTCAAACCACAATCTTCAAAACCAAATCTAAAAATTAATTAATTGCCAAAGTTGCAAAATCAATATCCAACACATAAACTAGGACAAGAGTAATAGTAGCTAACCCAAAAAATGAGGATTTAATACCCTATTTATAGAAAAAAACTATTAATGAAAAAGGAATTCAAACAAGGAAAATTTTATTCGGGTACGCAGCTTCAATCGAGGAGACAACTGACGGACCGTTGATCAATCGACCATCTCCGGTTTGCTTTTTTCAGTCAGGACTTAGAAAATATTTTTGCTCTCTGGATGGTACCCTCTCTGAATCAAACGATGGACCAACATCACGGTTCGTCGATCCATATATGGGCTGTCGATTCTCCTCCATAGCTCCATACTTAGAATCTTCAAAAATCAGGTACTGGAACCTTCTCTAAACCAAATGATAATTCACTAGTACGGTCCGTCGATCAGTTGACGGACCGTCGATTCCTATCGTGGTTTCACACTTAGTCAGATATCTCTGATTTTCCTCCAATGCCTTAGCTTCCCCATCTGCGATCACCACCTACGACCCTTTAATTGAATGACGGACCGTCGATTGCCTCCGTAGGTATGATTCTGCATTTTTTCCAGTTGTCTTATCTGTTTTCTATTTGAACATCTTTCTTGTAAAACAAGACACAAAACTTGTTAAAACCACTACAAAAAAGGCTCTAGAAACACACAACTCTTAAGTGAAATGCATTAGAAATACTGTGAAATCACGGTATATCACTCATCATAGTCTTGAATTTCTTCACCATCATAATTCAAAATAATGGCAGCTAAAGGTTCACCCACACAAATTGTTTCACACAAAGTAGAAACAGCTTCATCGATTACACCAATGAATGATACCACATGGATGTCACTTGGTTGTTTCATCAATTTAGACACTTTAAAAGTAATTTCCTCATCATTTACTCAAAATTTGAACTAGCCAATTTCTACACGACCAAAAGCTCTTCCAATTGGTAAAAACACCCTACGAAGAATGATAGGAACTTCAACATCAATCTTGCAACCAAGAACCACAAAGTTGTCCAGAAATATGAACCTGTATACCTTCACCAAAATATCATAGAGAATGTCCATAGGACGCTTGATAGATCGGTTGGTCATGAGGAGACACATCATTGTTGTCTAAGGCTCACCCAGCCCATGTTGTTTGTAAATGGCGTAGCGCATCAAATTTTTAGTTTCCCCAAAATTACACAATGCTTTGGTAAATTGAAATATTTGTATAGTACTTGGATAAGTGAATGCCCACGGGTTATCTTTCTTTACAACCACATTTCTTGTCATACTGGCACTATAACCGTGAGATACCTCAATTATTTCCATACTCCTCTTTTTGGTAACCAACTCTTTCATAAATTTTGCATATCCCGGTCTCTCTAACAATTCTTTCACCAAAGGAGACAATGCAGAGATCTTTTTGAAAATTGTCGTCTTCATCCATGTTTTTCAACCCTTCAATAAATGGTGAATTGATTTTAGGTAACATTTTTCTAAGTACCAAAGTTGAAGTAGACCCTGAATTTGTGTTTTTTCATCAACGGAGACAACAACTTTCAGTGCATCATCAACCTCCTAGGACACTTCATTTCTCAATTCTCCAGTAGGCTCATCACCACTAATAAAAACCTCTTTCCCTTTACTAGATACTTTTGTAGCATCATTAGGCATATCACTATGTTCACAACCGGGGAACACCCCCTAGAAGTAACATGACGTACTTGACCTCTCGGAGGTCTTATACAAGCCCATAGTTATCATTCATCGCATTGACATAGTAAATTTAACGGAAAATATAAAACTTTTCATAACACATCATATGCTATAACTTTACTTCATATATATATATATATATATATATATATATATATATATATATATATATATATATATATATATATATATAGAATATCGTAATACATACTTAGACCTTAATATTTTTTCCATATTAGACTCAAAAACTTTAGAGTACATTAGGGACACGGCCCTTACGACATTATACATAAATATACAATATTTAATAAACTTTACAGTAACTAAACATTAGGACATCCTTGGACTTAAGGATTCCTTTCCTTGAGCTGGGGAATCACATATCAAGCTCCTCAATAATATAGACATCCTTTAAGCATCCATAACCTACACTTTGTGTAAAAAGTAGAGAATAATGGGATTAGTACAAGAATGCACTAAGTATGGCAACCATGCAAAAACATGCATTTAAAAGGGTCATTTCCTTGAAATCATAATTCATTTCATTTTGATTAAATCTTCATAAAACCTTTATCCAATAGCATTTATATCATTCACATACTTCATATAACTATATTCAAAGAACAAACATCATATAAAATCACATATAGAGTTTATGACATTTTCAAGTCACATTACAGTGAACTAGTTTCCCTTAACAGTGAACCTTCTTCCCGTTTAGTTATTAACCTCTCAAGTAACCCTCTAGTGATACTTGGTGCAATGCATCACCTTAAGGCCACAAGAAAACATACATATCATATACACAAGGCAACACATACCATCATAGAAGTATAATACAACATAGACATATTTAAGCCAATACCATAGGACAATTACAGTAAGCTACCTTGAACTTGCAGATATACCAAATTCACTTCACATCATTGCACTATAAGACATTACTCATAATCCTACTCTAAGTCTACTAGTGCAATGTATATGTGAAGCCCCATAACCTCACACATATTTAGTAAACCATTCATAAGACCACAAGTATGATGTACCATAGTTTTACGGTACTTTCAATGCTTTTTCCTTAAGTTTAGTGCGTGTCTAGGAACTTTTTGTAGTAATTTTAATGTGTTTTTATCTGTGTTTTGCAGGAAAGTTGTCCAAAATGGAAATGCAGAAGGCTGTGCAGAAATCAGTGCAGAAGTGACCCACAAAGCAATCGACGACCCGTTGTCCCATCGACGGACCGTAGGTGGTGACTGTCGATTGAAGGTTCACGCATCTGGAAGTAACTCGGGGAATTTTGACTAAGTGTGGGGCTATGGAAGGATTGACGGTCCGTCGATACCGTCCTGGCAAATCGTCGATCAGATCAGAGAGATGTCCTAGTACCCGATGTTGAAGAAAAGCTAAGTATGGAACGACGAGAAGCATCGACTACCCGTAAGTGAATCGACGGACCATGCTGTTGGTCCGTCAATTGGATCAGAAAAGATGCAAATGCAAAAGTGAAGGCTGAACAAAAAGCTAAGTGTGGACCGTAGTCTTTGATCTTTGTTTTACTTGTGTTGTTATTGGTATTTAGCTACTGCCCTAAGGGATAATTTATGATGAATTGTTGAGTAAAATGTTATAGGTGATGGAAGCTTGTATTAAAGGGTAAATTGGTTATGTTATTTAGCTTTAATTATGAAATTTTCTTGAGTGGTATAGTCCACCTTCTTGGTGGCGGTGTTTACTTGAATTGTTTGGATGTGTAGTTACTTGTGTATTGTGAATGAGGCCATGAAGGCATATTATGTGAAGAAATATGGAAATGAAGATATTCTTGTTAATGTGTTTTATGAAGCTTGTTATGAAAAGTATGTTAAGGATTATGTCTAAATGAGTTATCTGATTATGTGAAGCATGTTAAAGTGTGTGATGCGATGAAAGAAGGTCTAAGCATGTATAGAATGAAATGTAAATGAAATGATGATTATGTGCAATGTGTGTTCACATGTACACACACTCACACTTGAATGGATGAATGAAGCTAAGTTCAGTTAGTTTACTTCATTCCTTCATTTTACTTTCGGGAACACTTGACTTAACAGACATAGACCACAACAGATAAGTGTGGAATCTTGTATTGTAAAACCTTACACCGATGGAAGGTGGTCTACCGGCCAAAGTAGAACCTAACATGAACGTAGCTTCTAGGTGGATCCACTAGCTAATATTTGTTGTTTCAAATGTTATTTCTGGATTTTCTTCAAACTTGTCAAAGTAAGTTAATGAATTATTGTTTATTAACTATGAATTGTGTTCTTCTAGGCATGGGTAACGAAATTCACAACTAGGGTTGTGGGAACCATGGGTGACTAACAAAGTAAGACTAGCTAAATAACAATTCTAGAATAGGTTATTGCATGTAGTGATAATTCTTTCGCTTAGAAGTATTTTTAATGAGTGCACGCGTTAGAACTCGCCCTGTTTCTACTTGCCAGACCAAGGGGGTAGTTAATATGAAAAGAATTATCAACATAGATTTAGTCAGACACTATCTAATAGGCTAGTTTCAATTGGTGCGAAGTAATAACTAAGCCATACATCAAATATGATGCTTAATATGAAGTAAATGTAAGGGTTAGTAACTTAAACACACGTAGCCGGACCAAGGTACGGGCTGAAATTCTCTAAATTCCGGACCAAGGATTTAGAGATACCTAACTTATCACTTTGCATGCAAGACACTAGGAAAGAATTGTTATAGCTAGGATTACTGCGTTATGAACCTATGGGGAACACTTACACCCTAGTTACACCAAAGATTTAATCTTGCTACTTGTTTTACTTAGAAATAATTAAACACTTTTGTTTCACAAAACCCCCTTTTTATTTCACTATTTTCAGAAAGGACTTGACTAAATAGACGTAATTGTATATTGAAGTTAAGTATAAACCATTTTCCTCGTGGGATCGACCCCAACCTACTTGTTCTTTACTTGATACGACCACTTATACTTCTGTAAGGAAGTGTAATTTGAGCGTATCAAATTTTGGCACCGCTTCCGGGGAAAGTGGCTTTAGATTAACTTTAAAAGCAATTACTGAATTTTAGTCAATAATTTCCTAATTTTACTTTCTCTTTTTATTTTTGTCTTTCTCAGGTTTAGCTTTAGTGTATGCCAAGTACACGAAGCCGAGGAGAACCAACGCTTCCATACGATCCTGAACTTAATCGAACACTCCGCAGAATGAATAATCAACAAAATCCCGCAAATGTAGGTGATGGGATCAACCGTCAACTTCCTCCACCGATTGATGCTCACAATTAAGTGATGGTGGAAAACCCGGGGGATGATGCTTTGAGGAGGAAACCTCCTGTTCCACGACCTCAAGAGTTCTATAGAGGCAACATTAACATCACTGACTTTGATGTGCCTCTTGCCCTACCTCCTCTACCACAGGGTCACACATTCATGGTAACTAGTAGCCTGAAGCAGATGCTCACCGCCAGAGGTTTGTTTTCGGGTCTACCATCTGAGGATCCACATGCTCACATCGCCAAACTCAGTTCGGTTTGTAAGAGTTGTGTAGGGAGGCCATATTTGGTTATGGATGTCATCGGTTAAGGGTGTTCCATCTCACATTGACGGGAAAGGCCGCAACATGGTTCACTGAGTTTCCCTATAATTCGATCTACACTTGGGACCAGTTGAGAGATGTGTTCCTAGCACGGTATTACCCAGTGTCTAAAAAGCTTAACCACAAAGATAGAGTGAACAACTTTGTGGAATTGCCTGGGGAGTCGGTGAGTAGCTCTTGGGAAAGATTCACTGCATTCGTCAGAAGTGTTCCAAACCACCGCATTGATGATGAGTCATTGAAGGAGTACTTCTATAGGGGGCAAGATGACAATAATAAGGCAGTACTTGACACTATTGCGGGTGGTTCTTATGGTGAGTGCACATATGCAGAGATTGCGGAAAAGTTGGAGAAAATTTCCCATAACAATAAGGCTTGGAGCACTAGGAAGTCGGATACAGGGAGAAACACCTTTGGGTGCAGTCTACACACAACCCAGTCGCAGATGAGATTCGTGAAGAGATGGCTCAAATGAGAACTGAGCTTGGGTTGGTGTTGAAATATGTCTCTAGGGGTGCGGAGAAAGTAAATGCGGTGAATTATTTGACTAAAGCACCACCGCCAGCGGATGACTACTACTATGAAGAAGATTCTTATGCAGTGAATGAGAAGACGGGGTTTTTTCGACCGAACGACCAAGGCTCCAATTAGGATAATTGGCACCAAGGTCAAGGAAATCAAGGTCGAAACTATGGGAATTACACAAAGAGGGCAATTATGTTTGAGAAGGAAACTATAGCCGCGACAACAATTTCAACCGGGGTAACTATGGTAACAAAAATGATCGAAGTGGGCCCTATGTTCCGCCTCAAAATAGGGAGTTGCTCCTAGGGATGGTGGAGGTAGTATGGCGCGAGTTGAAGATATGCTGCAAAAGATGATGATGAGGTTTTATGCTAGTGATGAGCACGCCAAGAAGTTTAGAGGTGATTTGGCTAATATTGGGCAGAAGGTGGACGCACACGTAATCTCAATCAAGCATCTTGAGTTGCAAATGGCCCAATTGTCTACTATTGTGAACCCACGTCAACCGGGCACTCTTCCTAGCAATACCGTCCAAAATCCAAAAAATGATGGACATTGCATGGCAGTCACTACTCGAGGGGGTAAGCAACCCATGGATCGACCTATACCGTCTGGCGTAGAAGATGAGGTGAGAAGAGATGATGAGGTAGTGGAAGTTAGTGGTGAGTTGGTAGACAAAGCCGAGAAAGAAGCAGAGATACCCAAAAGGTGATCCCCGTTCCTAGACCACCACCACCATTCCCGCAAAGATTGGTGAAGAAGACAGAGGATGGTAAATACCGGCATTTTATTACTATGTTGAAACATCTTTCCATCAATGTCCCTTTGATAAAAGCTCTTGAACAAATGCCCGGTTATGACAAGTTTATGAAAGATATGGTTACTAAGAAGAGATGAGTAAGTTTTGAGGATGATGATTGGATGCAATATTGTAGTGCTATTGCTACAAGGTCTCTCGTTCAAAAGAAAGAAGATCCGGGCGCTTTCACTATTCCATGTACCATCGGGTTGTTACACTTTGCTAAAGCACTATGTGATCTTGGTGCAAGCATAAATCTCATGCCTCTCTCTATTTACAAGAAGTTGGGTTTGGGTGACTTAAAGCCCACTGCGATGCGGTTACTGATGGCCGATCAAACGGTGAAGAGGCCTATTGGGATACTCCACGATGTGTTAGTGAAGGTGGAGTCATTTATATTTTCGGCCGATTTTGTGGTTCTTGACTGTGAGGTGGATTTTGAGGTGCCTATTATTCTAGGGAGGCTGTTCCTTGCTACCGGTCGTGCCTTGGTTGACATAGAAAAAGGACAGATGAAGTTTCGGTAAACAATGAAGAAGCAACTTTCAACACTTGTAGGTCCATGAGGCAAAGTGGTGAGCTCTAAACGGTATCTGCAATATCCTACAAGATTGAGAATGCGTCTGAGGTACAAATCCAAGAGCGTCTGGGTGTTGAGGCACTAGCGGCGGTGATCATGAATTTTAAGAGGGATGGTATTGAAGAGTATGGGTCGTTGGTTGTGGCACTTGATCGAGGTGATTTTCGGTTCAAACCAAAGAAATTGGAGTTAGATATAAAGCATCGCGAATCACCACCCGCGAAACCATCTATTGAGGATGCCTCAAAATTAGAGCTTAAGGCTCTAGCACCTCATCTGAGGTATGTTTCTTGGGAAAAGATGACACTTTGCTGGTAATCATTGCATCGGATTTGAATGTGGAGAAAGTAGAATGTCTGGTAGAAGTGTTAAAGAGGTTCAAACGAGCCATTGGTTGGACTATTGCGGACATTATTGGGATTCCACCCGGTTTTTGTTCACACAAAATCCAACTCATGCCCGATCATAAGCCAAGTATTGAGCATCAAAGACGGTTAAATCCACCTATGCAACAAGTAGTGAAAAAGGAGATTATCAATTGGTTGGATGCCGGAGTCATATATCCCATAACAAATAGTAGTTGGGTATGACTGTTCAGTGTGTGCCCAAAAAGGGGGGGAATGATAGTGGTTCCTAATGAGAAGAACGAGCTTGTTCCAATGAGTCCGGTGACCGGATGGAGAGTGTGTATGGACTATCGGAAGTTGAATGCATGGACTGAGAAGGACCATTTTCCTATGCCCTTCATGGATCAGATGTTAGATAGGCTTGCAGGAAAAAGGTGGTGTTGTTTTATTGATGGATATTCGGGGTACAATCAAATATCTATTGCACCGGAGGATCAAGAGAAACCACCTTTACTTTCCCTTATGGGACTTTCGCATTCAAGAGGATGCCTTTTGGGTTGTGTAATGCACCGGCTACTTTTAAGAGATGTATGATGTCGATATTCTCCGATATGATAGAGGACACTATTGAGGTGTTTATGGATGATTTTGCAGTTGTTGGCGACTCCTTTGATCGTTGCTTGAGTCACTTGGCCGAAGTCCTCAAAAGGTGATAAAATTGCAACCTTGTGCTAAATTGGGAGAAATGTCACTTCATGGTGAAAGAGGGTATTGTATTGGGCCATCTCATCTCAGAGAATGGGATAGAGGTTGATCGAGAAAAAGTAGAGGTTACTGAGAGACTTCCTCCACCCATCTCTATAAAAGGTGTGAGAAGTTTTCTTGGGCATGCGGGCTTCTATCGGAGATTTATTATGGATTTCTCAAAAATTGCACATCCTCTGTGCAATTTACTTGAGAAGGAATGTAAATTTTATTTTGATGAATCCTGTATGAAGGAATTTGGAGAGTTGAAGGAGAAGTTGGTGTCTGCGCCCATAATTATTTCCCCGAATTGGAGTAAGCCATTTGAAGTAATGTGTGATGCTAGTGGGGTTGCTCTTGGTGTGGTGTTGGGACAAAGAAGGGATAAAATACTTCACCCCATTTATTATGCTAGTAAAGACCTAAATGAAGCACAAAAGAACTACACGGTGACTGAGCAAGAGCTCCTTGCGGTGGTATTTGCTTTCAAAAAATTTTGCTACTATTTACTTGGCATAAGAGTTATAGTGCATACTGTCCATTCCGCTTTGAGGTATTTGATGGTAATGAAGGATGCGAAACCAAGGTTGATTAGATGGGTGCTACTATTGCAAGAGTTCGATTTTGAGGTGAAAGATAGAAAAGGGACTGAAAATTAAGTTGCCGATCACTTGTTCATATTAGAGGATGAAGCTATGCGAGAGTTGGGTGAAAAGGCCAAAATTGATGACACCTTCCCAGATGAGCATGTATTGGCCGCTTCTCATGACTTGATTCCATTGTTCTCCAATTTTTCGAATTATCTGGCTAGTGATATCGTCCCATCGGACTTGTCCTTTCATCAGAAGAAAAAGTTCATGCATGATGTGAAAAAGTTCTTTTGGGATGAGCCTTACTTATACCGGAGTTGTGCTGATGGGCTTATTCGCCGTTGTGTGCCGGAAGTTGAGATGCTAAGTGTTTTGGAGGCATGCCATTCCTCGCCTGTTGGTGGGCATCATAGTGGTATTCGGACTGCCCATAAGATTTTGCAGTGTGGGTACTATTAGCCAACCATCCACCAAGATGCTAATGAGTTCTCCAAGACATGTGATAGGTGCCAAAGAGATGGAGGTATTTCGTGAAGGCAAGAGCTCCCTTTGAATCCCATTCTAGTAATTGAGTTGTTTGATGTATGGGGCATTGACTTTATGGGACCGTTTGTGAGTTATCATGGGATGAAATATATTCTTGTGGCGGTGGATTATGTGTCAAAATGGGTAGACGACATAGCACTTGCCAACAATGAGGGAAGAGTGTCACTGCGTTCTTGAAAAAAAATATATTTTCCAGATTTGGCACACCTAGGGCTATTATCAGTGATGGGGGGTCCCACTTTTGCAACAAGTTGTTCAAAGGGCTCTTGGAGAAATATGGGGTTCGCCATAATGTAGCCACTCCGTACCATCCACAAACTAGTCGGCAAGTTGAGGTGTCCAACATAGAAATCAAGCAAATCCTGTTGAAAATGGTGAATGCTAATAGAACGGATTGGTCAAGAAGGCTTGATGATGTTCTTTACGCTTACCGAAAAGCATACAAGACTCCCATAGGTATGTCTTCATACCAACTTGTGTATGGGAAGGCTTGTCACTTGCCGGTTGAGTTAGAGCACAAGGCCATGTGCGCGATGAAGAAATTGAAGATGGATTGGAATGAAGCAGTGGAACAGAGACTTAATGGGTTGAATGAGCTTGATGAGTTTCATCTAAAAGCATATGAAAGTTCAGCCCTCTACAAAGAGAAGATGAAGAAGTACCATGACCAAAAGATTGAGAAGCGCAAATTTGAAGTTGGGGATTTGGTACTTCTGTTTAACTCTAGGCTGCGCGTGTTTCCAGGCAAAATCAAGTCCAAATAGACTGGTCCATTCTTGATCACTAAAGTGTTCCCACATGGAGCGGTTGAGTTGTAAAACAAGGAGGGCGAAAGGTTCACGATAAATGGGCAAAGAATCAAGATCTACCTAGGGCATGTGGACAGTGACCATGAAGTGGTTGAAGCATATCACCTTGATGAAGTCTGAGTAATCAAGAGTCTTGCGTCGTGCCGCGACGTTAAATCAAACGCTTTTTGGGAGGCAACCTATTATTTATCCTCTAGCCAACAATATGTTTTTCTTTTCTGTGTTGGAATATTTGTATTCTTTTATTTCGTTTTGTTTTACTCAATGTCATGTGTAATTTTCTTTTATAGCTTTTAGTCTATTGGCTATTGAGTAGTTTAGGGTCCGTATCTAAAAAGTGTCCAGAAAACACCAAAAAAATGGCTTAATGGGTGCTCAATGTGCAGGGACCAAACCACAAGAATTCTGCAGAAATTGTTCTGGTGCACAGATCTACGGACCAACCGATGGAATGTCGATGGTGCCCGTAGATCCCATGTATGTTTTAAAGATTCTTCTAAACTAGGGAACAACCGACAGACCAGTCGACGGACCGTCAATTGACTTACGGACTGTCGACGGGGTATTGTCAGTTCACAAAAACCAGTGACCCTGTAACATTTTGAAATCCCAAAGTCATGTTATAAGACTTAAATAGGCTCCTTAAGGTCTAAACCATTGTTACTAGCCAAATTAGGCGTATATGGAGTCGTTGAAGTGTTTTGGAACCAAAATGTTCATAACGTCCGGTAAGTTGGTTCATAAGAGGGCTAGAGTGTCCTTTTAGTTTGACCAAGTTAAAGAGTCAAAATTTAGTAAACGTTTGTAACAATAGGTGTAACACATAGTGTGGGATGGTTTCATGTCGGAAAAGTCTGGGTACGACTCCCCGAGGATCAACTAAGGGCCCTCGAGGAGGACCCTAGAGACAGTAGGCCACGACGAAACCCATGACGGGGCATCACAGGCGCGACAGGGCGTCGAGGCCACCGTCGTGCCAGCCTTAGTTTCGGGGGAGAAAGCCTCCGCCTGCACAGACTCTAACCACCGCGACGGATGTGCAGGATGGAGGGAGGCTGTCTGTCAGGCCCACGACGGCTCGTCGTTGGGGAGCCGTCGTGGAGGGCCTATGATGTTTTCAGAGCTTAGGCTTTAGTTTAATTAATTCATTAAGTGTCTTAGGGGTATTAGGGGATTAAGGGAAGACTAATTAAGTGACTTAGGACCCCACTATAAATACCCCAACCCTCATTAGCCTAATCATTATTCTCAAAACAAAACTCTCTTCCTTCTCTCTACTTTCTCTCTCTATTGGAAGACTCCATTGGAGAATAGCTTGGGAAGATCATTGGGGGCAGGTTAGCACGAAATCACCATCAAAACGTCATCAAACCTTAAGGTATGAGATCTAATTCACCTTTGAGATTCTTCCCTAAAAGGGCTCTTTCAAAGATTTTTCTAAGAGTTGAGTTTCATGTGGGTTTCATCCAATTTCGAATTTGATTATATGAATTGAGTTGTTTATGTATTCTTTGGATTAAAATGAATAGATTATCATGTATTGCAACTTGATTATGATGAATTGATGTAGTTTGATCTAGATTGTGGGTAAAGACCCCTAACCCTTAACCCTAGGTATGAGATTGGTATGAATTTGGGTTGGATTGAAGTAATTGATCTAGTTATTGTTTAAATCATCTTTAATGATTGTTATTGCATCGATCATCAATCTATTGTGGTTAATTTAAGTTTTTCATGCCTATTTCTTGAGTATTGAATATAGGGTAAGAAGATAGACTTTGATATCATGTTACCAAGCTTTGATATAGTATTGCTCTATGGTATAGTGCTTCTCCTAAATTGGTTCTTATAATTGGGTATTGAATTAAATTGATGTGATGACCCAAGATTTGGTTGATCTATGGATTGATGGTAAGGCCTTTATTGATGAACTATGGAGGAGTATTGGTAAGTCTTGATCATCCTAGCCTTTACTTCAAATTGTGGTTAATTGTCATCAAGTGATAATGTTGTGTTGAAGTATGCCTTGATTAAGGTGATAGGTTGGTATGATGATTGAATTGAAATGCTTAGGTTGGTTGTGAGGTTGCCTAGGAGTACATGGTATAGGGAAGTCGTTGTGTAAAGATTTGCCCTACTATGATGAGAGGTACAATGGTTAACTTCACCTATATGAATTGTTAATGAAAGGATTATTTCTCATACAATTCTTATTGAGCTATGATGATGAATATACAAGGGCTTGACCCTACTATCTAACTAGCTGAGGTGGCTAATAAAGTTAAAGACTTTTATATAAAGGGAACTTAGCCTAGCACCGAGTGAACTTGACATTGAGAGGTGTTGACTTTCCTTGGAGGAATATTCACCATTTGTCCCTTATAGAGTGTTGACTTCCCTTAGAGGAATACTCACCTATGGACCTATATGAAGTGTAGACTTTCCTTGATAAATATTCACTCATGATTTCTCATGATGTGAGGCCCCATTATCAAATGATATATAGAGGGAATACCTATATCTTAGTTCCATCAACTATGTGCCACCATAGGATACTAGCTAGTGGATCCACCTAGATAGATACGTTTACTTTAGGTTCTACTTTGGCCGGTAGACCACCTTCCATCGGTGTAAGGTTTCATGACACCGGATTCCACATTAGCTCATGTGGTCTATGTCGGTTAAGGCAAGTGTTCCCTAAACTAAAATGATTGAATAAGCTATAGTCGAAGTAACTTGAGAGGTTGGCTATAACTTAGGTAGGGGTATGAGACTTTACCTACGGCTTGCACTAGTTTGCCTTGATAGGAGCTTTGAGAGGTCAATATTATGTATGTAAAGTAATGATATAATGTAAATGACTTTGTACGTTGAATAACATGCTTATGAGTATAAGGTGGTTGTCTTTGGTTGAAGAAGAATGTTTTATGGAATGGGAGAGTATTTTAGGTAAGGTTTATTACTAATTGTAGTCTTGGTGGGTTACTTGATTGAGTAAGAGACATGGGAATTTACTTGATCATTGCACTTGTGATTCTATGAAGGTTATAGTTAGTATGGTTTGCTTTACTATGTTTCACTTGTATAGATGTTTNAAATTTCTTCACTTTTTAATTAATGAATGCTATGACGAAGCTAAGGGCTTGTCTTAGTCCTCTATGAGGACGACGACGCTGGGTAAAACCGAATGTGACAAACTTGGTATCAGAGCATGAGGTTGAATATCCTTGATGTTAACGTCTCTCTCAACCACGTTATTTAGGTTTGTATTCATAATTGTGAAGCGCGCCACACTTATGAATGGGAACTTATTTGATGCTTAGGAATCACTCTCATTGTTGGAAATCCATATCGTGCCTCTAGAATATACGTCGCATATGCTTTCGCCTAAACCTTGTGTTTTGGTTATAGGAGATGAATACTAGAAGAAATGCGGCAAGAAGACTTGAGGAGGAGGTTGCTTCTGCGGGAATTCCTCCCCGTAATGATCTAGTTCCTCCTCTTGAAGAGATTGCTGTTGATGATCAGGTTCCTCTTGACCCTCCACCTATGACAGAGGCTCAGATGAGGGATATTATTGCTCAAATGTCTCAAGCCATGACTACTCAAGCTCAAGCCGCAACGGTGCAAGCCAAGCCATGACTGCCCAAGCTAATAGGGATATGACACCTAGAGTTCATGAGCAAACTATGGCTTCCCGACTTAGGGACTTCACCCGAATGAATCCTCCTATCTTCTATGGGTCTAAGGTTGATGAAGACCCTCAAGAATTCATTGACGAGGTTTATAAGATTTTGTGTGCTATGGGGTTGTCTTCTAGTGAGAATGCCGAGTTAGCCTCATACCAACTCAAGGATGTGGCTCAGACATGGCATGTGCAATGGAAAGACAATAGGCCACTCCAAGATGAACCATTAACTTGGGAGTTGTTCAAAAGGGCCTTCCTTGATCGGTTCTTCCCTAGAGAGATGAGGGAAACTAAGGTGGTAGAGTTCATCAATCTTCGTCAAGGAGCAAATGAGTGTTCATGAGTACTCTTTGAAGTTCATTCAATTGGATAAGTATGCTTCTTCCTTGGTCTCCGATCCTAGAGACGAGATGAGCCGATTCGTGACAGGTGTGTCGAATGACTTGCAAGAAGAATGTCAATCGGCTATGCTTCATGATAACATGAATATCGGTCGTCTCATGGTGCATGCAAAAAGGGTTGAGAAGGCTAGAGCAAAAAGGAAAGATAAGGATAAGGACTCAAGAAGGACAAGGTCTTACGAGAGTGAAACCACTAAAGATAGGTTTGGAATTCAAGACAAGCCTAGATTCAAGAAGAGGTTCTCAAATCAAGTTCCATCCAAATTCCCAAAGACTAGGGATTCTAAAGCCCCTAGGCCAAGAGTTGAAAAAGGAAAGGGTGGAAACTCGCTTAATGAGAAGCCTACGTGTTCTAAGTGTTGGAAAGGTCACCTTGGAGAATGTTTGGTAGGAACGGGGATTTGCTTTGGTTGTTGAAAAAGTGGTCATAGAGTGCGAGATTGTCCTAATGCAAAGGGACGAGAGAAGGGCGGTCAGCCGAGTGGTTCTAATGATGTTCCCAAAAAGAACCGTTTCTATGCTCTTCGTTCGAGAGATGACCAAGAGGCCTCTCCCCGATGGTGACGGTATGTTACAAATCTTTGCTATTAATGTGTATGCTTGCTTGATCCGGTGCCACTTTGTCTTCGTTACTCCCTTAGTAGCTAAGAAGTTCGGTACTTTACCCGATGTGTTGCATGAACCTATCTTAGTGTCTACTCCGGTGGGTGAGTCAGTAGTAGCAAAAAGAGTCTATCGAAATTGTCCTATTTTTATGCCTCATAGAGTCTCTCATATAGATCTAGTTGAACTAGACATGCTTGATTTTGACGTCATTTTGGGTATGGATTGATTACATGCTAGCTTCGCTTCTATTGATTGTAGAACTAGAGTTGTGAGGTTTAGTTTCCCAAATGAACCCATTTTAGAGTGGAAGGGTGGAAATTCTCTTCCTAGAGGTCGTTTCATATCATGTCTAAAAGCATGTAAAATGATCTCAAAGGAATGTCTTTACCATATTGTGAGAGTCCAAGAAGTGGATTCCGAAGTTCCTCCTATTGAGTCGGTCCCCGTGGTGAGTGAATTTATGGAGGTCTTTCCTGATGACCTTCCCGGCATTCCTCCCGAACGGAAAATCGATTTCGGCATTGATTTGCTACCGAAAACAAACCCTATCTCTATTTCTCCTTATAGAATGGCTCCGGCCGAGTTAAAGGAGTTGAAGGCACAACTTAAAGATTTGCTAGACAAGGGCTTCATAAGGCCTAGAATTTCTCCATGGGGTGCTCCAGTTTTGTTCGTGAAAAAGAAGGATGGGTCCTTGAGGATGTGTATTGACTACCGTCAACTCAACAAGGTTACTGTCAAGAACAAGTATCCTCTTCCTCGGATTGATGATTTATTTGATCAACTCCAAGGAGCGAGTTACTTCTCCAAAATTTACTTGAGGTTAGGGTATCACCAGCTTAGGGTGAGAAATGAAGACATTTCAAAGACGGCCTTTCGGACTCGGTATGGGCATTATGAGTTCGTGGTTATGTCCTTTGGTCTCACAAATGCTCCAGTGGCATTTATGGACCTAATGAATAGGGTGTTTCGAAGTTACCTTGATGCATTCGTTATTGTATTCATCGATGATATCTTGGTGTATTAGAAAAATGAGGTTGATCACATGAGTCATCTAAGGGTGGTATTGCAAACCCTTAAAGGGCATAAGTTGTTCGCCAAGTATAGAAAGTGTGAGTTTTGGCTGAGGTCGGTGGCGTTTCTTGGACACATCATCTCTAGTAAGGGAGTTGAGGTAGACCCAAGGAAAACTGATGCGGTAAGAAACTGGCCTAGACCCTTGACCCCAACTGACATTAGGAGTTTCTTGGGTCTAGCGGGTTATTATCGAAGGTTCGTAGAAGGTTTTTCATCCATTGCATCTCCTTTGACTACATTGACTCAAAAGGGTAAAAAGTTTGAGTGGTCAGAGGCCTGTGAGAAGAGTTTTCAATTATTGAAAGATAGGCTTACTTCCGCTCCAGTGTTGACTTTACCGGAAGGTTCTAAAGGGTTCATTGTGTATTGTGATGCATCCCGCATAGGTTTGGGGTGTGTGCTTATGCAAAATAGGAAGGTGATTGCCTATGCTTCACGACAACTTAAGGTGCATGAAAGAAATTACCCTACTCATGACCTTAAGTTAGCGGCCGTAGTGTTTGCCTTGAAAATATGGAGACATTACTTGTTTGGTGTCCATGTGGATATTTTCACCGATCATAAGAGTCTTCAATATGTATTTACTCAAAAAGAGTTAAATCTTCGACAAAGAAGGTGGTTAGAATTGTTGAAAGATTATGATATGAGTGTCCTATATCATCCCGGCAAGGCCAATGTGGTGGCGGATGCACTAAGTCGTTTGACTATGAGTAGTGTATCTCATATGGATGAAGGCAAGAAAGATCTAGTAAAAGACGTTCATCGTTTGACTAGATTAGGGGTGCGGTTGGTGAGTTCTCTAAATGGAGGTGCCACGGTTCATCATAGCTCCGAGTCATCATTGGTGGTTGAGGTGAAGTCCAAACAACACCTTGATCAAATATTGATGGAGTTGAAGGAATCGGTTCTTGGCAAAATGAATGAGTCTTTCTCCTTAGGAGATGGTGTGTTGAGATACCAAGGGAGGTTATGTGTTCCTGATGTTGATGGATTGAGAGATCGGATCCTTGATGAAGCCCATGGATCCCACTATTCCATCCATCCAGGTTCTACTAAGATGTATCATGACCTTCGAGAAATATATTGGTGGGAAGGTTTTAAGAAGGACATAGCGGAATTTGTTGCTAAGTGTCCAAATTGCTAACAAGTAAAGGCGGAACACCAAAATCCGGGTGGCTTACTACAAGAGATCCAAATTCCTACTTAGAAGTGGGAAGACATTAATATGGACTTTGTGGTAGGTTTACCTCAGACTCAAAAGTCATATGATTCTATATGGGTGATTGTTGATAGGTTGACTAAGTCCGCACATTTTATTCCAGTCAAATCCACGTATTCGGTGGAGGATTATGCGAAGATTTTCATAGATGAGATTGTGTTTCGTCATGGTATTCCGTTATCCATCATTTCGGATCGGGGTGCACATTTCACATCTAGATTTTGGAAGTCTTTTAAAAAAGGTTTGGGTATTAAAGTGAAATTGAGTACCGCCTTTCATCCTCAAATGGATGGTCAAGCGGAGCGTACAATTCAAACCCTTGAGGATATGCTTAGAGCTTGCATTATTGATTTTAATGGAAGTTGGGATAAGCATTTGCCGTTGGTGGAGTTTGCGTATAATAATAGTTTTCACTCATCCATCTCCATGGCTCCTTATGAAGCCTTGTATGGTAGGAGGTGTAGGTCTCCTATAGGATGGTTTGAAGTTGGTGAATCATCAATTTTGGTCCCGACTTGATATATAAGACATTAGAGAATGTGCATATCATAAGAAATAGGTTGCAAACAGCCTATAGTCGACAAAAGTCCTATGCCGACAATAGAAGAAGGGATATGGAGTTTGAAGAGGGTGATAAGGTGTATTTGAAAATTTCACCTATGAAGGGAGTGGTAAGATTTGGCAAGAAAGGGAAGTTGAGCCCTCGTTATGTAGGCCCTTATGAGATTTTGGAAAGGGTTGGTAAAGTTGCCTATCTCTTACAACTACCTAACGATTTAGCTTCGGTTCATCCGGTTTTCCATGTCTCTATGTTGAAAAAGTGTGTCGGCGATCTCGAGTCTATTCTTCCTATTGAAGGCCTTGGAGTCAAGGATAACCTCTCTTATGAGGAGGTTCCGGTTCAAATCCTTGATAGGCAAGTGAAAAGGTTGAGGAACAAAGAGGTGGTTTCCGTAAAAGTGTTATGGAATAATCACCTAGTTGAGGGTGCGACATGGGAGGCTGAGGCCGACATGAAAACCCGTTATCCTCATCTTTTTGATGTTGAAGGTTAGTATTTCTCTCTAATGATATAAATACGTTAGATATTGTGAATCTTTGATGTTTTGGTGAAGCTTTGCAAAACTCCTAGTTTTGAAGACTTTTAAAATGGAGTCACTTTAAGGTGGCCTTAGATAAATTTGAAAGTTGTCTTGCATATTTGAGTCAAGTCGTGTATTGAGATATAGTTAGTCCTTGTGGATATGGTATCAAGCATATTGATAAGATGAACTTTGTGCTAATTGACTTGTGTATCAAATGATTGAGCTCATGTGTGTTGTGAGTACAAAATATCTCATGAGGAAACTTTGAGCTTATGTATGATAAATAGATGTTTTGAAGTGTTTTTATTGAAATAATATGATTTATGCTAATTGAATATTGTGAATTGGTTGAGCTGCTAGTCGTGAGTCTATTCCCTCATTTAAAGAGTGTTTGGTGTCATTCGGGGACGAATGTTCCTAAGGGGGGGGGGATAATGTAACATTTTGAAATCCCAAGGTCATGTTATAAGACTTAAATAGGCTCCTTAAGGTCTAAACCATTGTTACTAGCCAAATTAGGCGTATATGGAGTCGTTGAAGTGTTTTGGAACCAAAACGTTCATAACGTCCGGTAAGTTGGTTCATAAGAGGGCTAGAGTGTCCTTTTAGTTTGACCAAGTTAAAGAGTAGGAATTTAGTAAAAGTTTGTAACAATAGGTGTAACACATAGTGTGGGATGGTTTCATGTCGGAAATGTCAGGGTACAACTCCCCGAGGATCAACGAAGGGCCCTCGAGGAGGACCCTTGAGACAGTAGGCCACAACGAAACCCATGACGGGGCATCACAGGCGCGACGGGGCATCGAGGCCACCGTCGTGCCAGCCTTAGTTTCTGGGGAGAAAGCCTCCGCCTGAACAGTCTCTGACCACCGCGATGGATGTGCAGGACGGAGGGAGGCTGTCCGTCACGCCCATGATGGCCCGTCGTCGGGGAGCCGTCGTGGAGGGCCTGTGATGTTTTCAGAGCTTAGGCTTTAGTTTAATTAATTCATTAAGTGTCTTAGGGGTAATTAGGGGATTAAGGTAAGACTAATTAAGTAACTTAGGACCCCACTATAAATACCCCAACCCTCATTAGCCTAATCATTATTCTCAAAACAAAGCTCTCTTCCTTCTCTCTACTTTCTCTCTATATTGGAAGACTCCATTGGAGAATAGCTTGGGAAGATCATTGGGGGCAGGTTTTAGCACGAAATCACCATCAAAACGTCATCAAACCTTAAGGTATGGGATCTAATTCACCTTTGAGATTCTTCCCTCAAAGGGCTCTTTCACAGATTTTTCTAAGAGTTGAGTTTCATGTGGGTTTCATCCAATTTCGAATTTGATTATATGAATTGAGTTGTTTATGTATTCTTTGGGTTACAATGAATAGATTATCATGTATTGCAACTTGATTATGATGAATTGATATAGTTTGATCTAGATTGTGGGTAAAGACCCCTAACCCTTAACCCTAGGTATGAGATTGGTATGAATTTGGGTTGGATTGAAGTAATTGATCTAGTTATTGTTTAAATCATCTTTAATGATTGTTATTGCATCGATCATGAATTTATTGTGGTGAATTTAAGTTCTTCATGCCTATTTCTTGAGTATTGAATATAGGGTAAGAAGATAGACTTTGATATCATGTTACCAAGCTTTGATGTAGTATTGTTTTATGGTATAGTGCTTCTCCTAAATTGGTTCTTATAATTGGGTATTGAATTACATTGATGTGATGACCCAAAATTTGGTTGATCTATGGGTTGATGGTAAGGCCTTTATTGATGAACTATGGAGGAGTATTGGTAAGTCTTGATCATCCTAGCCTTTACTTCAAATTGTGGTTAATTGTCATCAAGTGATAATGTTGTGTTGAAGTATGCCTTGATTAAGGTGATAGGTTGGTATGATGATTGAATTGAAATGCTTAGGTTGGTTGTGAGGTTGCCTAGGAGTACATGGTATAGGGAAGTCGTCGTGTAAAGATTTGCCCTACTATGATGAGAGTACAATGGTTAACTTCACGTATATGAATTGTTAATGAAAGTATTATTTCTCATACAATTCTTATTGAGCTATGATGATGAATATGCAAGGGCTTGACCCTACTATCTAACTAGGTTGAGGTGGTTAATAAAGTTAAAGACTTTTATAAAGGGAACTTAGCCTAGCACCGAGTGAACTTGACATTGAGAGGTGTTGACTTTCCTTGGAGGAATATTCACCATTTGTCCCTTATAGAGTGTTGACTTCCCTTAGAGGAATACTCACCTATGGACCTATATGAAGTGTTGACTTTCCTTGAGGAATATTCACTCATGATTTCTCATGAGGTGAGGCCCCATTACCAAATGGTATATAGAGGGAATACCTATCTCTTAGTTCCATCAACTATGTGCCACCATATGATACTAGCTAGTGGATCCACCTAGATAGCTACGTTTACGTTAGGTTTTACTTTGGCCGGTAGACAACCTTCCATCGGTGTAAGGTTTCATGACACCGGATTCCACATTAGCTTATGTGGTCTATGTCGGTTAAGGCAAGTGTTCCCTAAACTAAAATGAATGAATAAGATATAGACTAATCGAAGTAACTTGAGAGGTTGGCTATAGCTTAGGTAGGGGTATGGGACTTTACCTACGCCTTGCACTAGTTTGCCTTGATAGGAGCTTTGAGAGGTCAATATTATGTATGTAAAGTAATGATATAATGTAAATGACTTTGTACGTTGAATAACATGCTTATGAGTATAAGGTGGTTGTCTTTGGTTGAAGAAGAATGTTTTATGAAATGGGAGAGTATATTAGGTTAGGCTAATTACTAATTGTAGTCTTGGTAGGTTACTTGATTGAGTAAGAGACATGGGAATTTACTTGATCATTGTACTTGTGATTCTATGAAGGTTATAGTTAGTATGGTTTGCTTTACTATGTTTCATTTGTATAGATGTTTTATAATGATTTGTCTTAAATGTCCCCTTTCTAAATATATTTGATTGGTAATTGTTTATATGTGGTTCCATACTTACTACATGTGGAGTACTAACCCCATTTCTTTCCCTTTTCCCAAACATTTTAGGTTCGGGTCGTTGAACTTGCTCCAAATTGCTGGAAAGGAAGACTTGGATATCTTGCCATCCAAGTAGTAGGTCCTCATTCTCCCGAGGGCGTTGCCGATATCTTACTCTTGTGTTTCTTAGTTACTCTAATTCTGTATTGACTCTATTACTCGTTTGAGACAATGTTGTCTATAGCCTATATGTGGCTTCTTGTATTGATGTAGGGCTATGCTCAAGAATTGTTATCTTTGATAGACGGTTTATGAGATGAGACGGCTTTTATGACTATTATTCTTTACTATATAAATGTATGAAATAAAAGTAGAAGACTATGTAATCTTCGTATATGAACAAGTCTATGTATACTTGATATAAATATGATTACGTGTATGTAGAGGTCTATGTAAACCTCCGAGTAGTTATAGATAAAAAGTTTTAAATTTCTTCACATTTTTAATCAATGAATGCTATGACGAAGCTAAGGGGCCTGTCTTAGTCCTCTAAGAGAACGACAACGCCTGTTACATCTAGGGGGTAAATCCGGATGTGACAGACCCGACCCGACTCGACCGGCTATATAAGGTTATAACTGTTCATTTACCCCACCTTTTTAAATTCCCCCCAACCGTTTCCCTCCCTTATTCCCTTAACTCCCCATTAACTCCCACAATCACCCACTCAAAATTTTTTCAAATTTCCACAATTCCCAAACTCCTAGAATCTCCCAAACCCTACCATCCCTAGTTCCTCCTCCATTTCCTTTGTTTCTCCGATCGGTGTTTGAAGGAGGTCACGTAGGTTGGTGTTGCAAGATCACCCACCCAGTTCACCCCACTACAACTTACAGGTATTTCATGTTCCTTTGCTCAATGAATTCTCGTTCATTTGCTTGTGGATTCGAATATATTGTATGTGGGTCTTGACTTAGGGACATAATTGAATGTTAAACTTGTTAAAATTGGGTTCCATGTCCCTTAGAATGATAGAAAATGAATGGGTTGGGGGTGAAATTTGTGTATAGTCTATTGTTTGTTGTTTTTCCGACTTAGGGCTTGTTAATCTCTTAGAATCCATGGTTGAAAATTGGCAAAATCGAAGCCCTGGGGATGACAAATTGGTCTTTTCCTTGTTATTGGATGTTGGGTGAACTAGTGTGCTTGAAATTGTCCATTTGTGGTAAAAAAAACGAAGTCCCAAATTCTGTCTCTGACCAACAGAACGAGACCCTGTCTACGGACCGTCGGTTGAATGACGAACCGTCGATGGGGTCCCTTGATGGTTCACCCTTGAAAACTGCTAACTGTCGAACGACGGAAGTGGACTACGGTCCGTCGATTCATCGACGGACCATTCTGCCCGTCCGTCATTCCTAACTGAAACCCTGATCTATGAAAAATTCTGAAATTTTCTAAGTGTCCGACGACGAAAGTGGACTACTATCCATCGATTGATTGACGGGCCGTTCTGCACGTCCATCGTTTCTAACTAAAAGTTCTATGAAAAGATGACTTCTGAAATTCGCTAAGTGTCCACCGATGGACCCTATCGACGGACCTTCGATAGTGCCCGTCGCCCGATTCTGCAGTTCTGCACTTAACTGTGTCTTTTGTTTCCAGATTTGTTTTGTTTGTATTGCTTGTGTAGATTGATTCCAATGAGAATAATAAGGTGTTTTTTAGGTACTTATGGCCCCAAAACCATACATCGTTTATTCTAGGGAGAGGTCCAAGTCTGTGGCACCATCTCGGTGCCTGATTGGCGCGTCCGATGATGAGAGGGATCCAGAATATGTGCCCCCAGGCACCCAGACCCCGACACCAGCTTCCAGAGACACTCGGGTCACTCCCAAGAAGGTGTCCCCCGGCGTAGTCACTGCCTCTCAGTCTGATGAGGAGCGCACACTGACCGGCACACCGTCTGGGTCTACCTCAGATTCTGAGGGAGCATCTGGCTCCGAAGAGGCCTTCAGTTTTGAGTCGGCCCACTCTACAGGGTCGAATGAGGCCACTGCCTCCGGTTCCGGATCACAGGGAGCCACTCTCCCAACTGGGCCTGCTCGCAATTCCTCGTCTGATGAGGCCCAGAGGTTGGAGTCTGTTCCGGCACCCCAGTTTGAGGTCCCTGCACCGGTGGCTGATGAACCCAACCGGTGGTGCGTAGATGGCCAATACCAACTTTACAGGGATGCCAAGTTATTGAACGACAAGGGGGTGATGACTCGGACGCTGACAGTTGAGTGGAGGGTTCTTACAGAGAGCCTACACATAGTCCTTGCGGTGCACAACTTGTTTACCCGCCACAGCCTCGAGTAGACGGCTAGGACTGTGGGGCCTTAAAGTGAGGAGATGGTGCGAGATTTATACACCTCTGACGTACCTTCTCTCCGAGGTCCTTTGGACAGGCGGTCTAACCCCTCCAAATAGGCACGACTCATATATGTTCGAGTTTGAGGCTGCCGGGTGGACATTTCTTCTCCTGCCATCCCCCGCTTTCTATACGGTAAGGACACTAACGCCGAGAGGGTTTCCATCACCCCAGAGTTCAACTACAGGTGGGACGTGGTTAAGGAAGGACATTTTCAGTGGAGTAGAAAATTGAGAGATTCCACCAAGAGGTGTATTGCACAGCGGCTCGCCATTGATGGTGAAGGAGCAGCCTGGGTTTTGGACACTAGAGGCCTTATCAAGAAGGCCAACCTCATGTTTGCATCCAAGTTTTTCGGGCTATTGGTCCATCACCGCCTATCCCCCATGGATGCTGATAATATACTCACTTGGGATAGGGAGGTCTTGGTAGCATCTTTGGTAGACGGGTTGGAGGTTGATTTCGCCAAGTTGCTGATCTCCGTCAGCAATGACAGGGCTTTTAAGGACTCTACCACTTACCCGTTTGCATGTATAATTTTCCATATGTGAAGGGATGCTGGAGTGACCATCTGGCACAGAGATTTCCTCCGTACTCCCATCGGGATAGTTGATATCGGTCTTATCAGGGATGAGGCCAATGAGGCGACACCACGGCGAGGGCCCATAGTGGATGTGCAGCCGCTGGGTGAGAAATTGGCGGATACGGTAGAGCAAGCCCAAGGGGCTGATCATGCTGCTTCATAGCCTACCGACACCACCCCAATTGAGTCTGCCCCTGGCACTAGTAGGGTACCGAGTTCCTCCCGGTCTACGCCCCCATTAGCAACACTGGTCCCGATTGCTAGGGTCTAGAAGTTAGAGGCCCAGATGGCCACTTTGCTGCAACATATCCATCCTTGGATGCAGAAGTCCATTGCCGAGGCTGAGGACCGGATTGAGAAGAAGGTAGCTTAGCATACGTAGAAGAGGATTCAGGCGGTCCACCAGCGCCTCGATGCTTTTGAGTTGAGAGTCCTAGCACGCCCAGCCCCCACCATTTCTCTGACGACTCTTCAGAAGGCTGTGGCGAGTCTGCGGGATGATGTTGAGCAATACTAGATGTGAGGATACCCGAGCCTGAGGCTGCATCTGTGGAGCTTGAGGAGGATACATTGCTTGCTGCACTGTTCACTACCACCACTGCACCGCCGCCTCCGCCACGTGATCGTGCCAAGAGGCACCGTTCCAGCCGTACCAGTGAGAGTGAGGATTCTCAGGCTAGGAAGAATGAGCGGACTGATATGGAGGCCGCAAGGAGAGCCTCATTGATTGTTGAGGAGGCCCAGCAGATGAGGGCTCATGAGTTAGCTGCTGGGGCGTCTAGATCTAGATTGGATGTTGTTGAGAGGAGCACCACTGAGGGTGCAGATTGCTGTAGGCACCACTGATGGTGTCCCTACTACTGAGGGAGCAGGTTCCGGGAAACCGGACCCGCCTGCTTGTTGATCTTCGGTGCTATGCGCCTCAGGTTTGCTTCACCTACCACTCTATCTTTATATTTCTTATGCACTGGGGACAATTGCATGTTTGTTTTTGTTGGGGGTGGGGTAAATGGAAAGTGAGTGCTAGGGTGAAATCTGAGTAGCCCAACTCACGATCCTCTCTTGGTGGTTTTCTTGCTTGTATTATTTTGCTCCAAGAGACTGATTATTTTACTGTTGAACCGACATGTGTAGTATATTGTACAAAGTATGAATGTGAAATCTGAAGCATGATGGCTAAATATGAATGATATCCCGTTCTAAAGAGAATGCTTGCATGATTAGGCATAATGAATGTTGAATATATTGGCTCTAAGCATGACATAGAGATGCACCATTGCATGACCCTCAATCTAACACTCGAACTAGGTGTCCGATAATATGGTAGGGTAATGAGGTGTTAAGAGAGTGTGAGAAAAGTTGATTGTTCCACTGTTGGTACCTAACTAGAACTTGTCCGGTTAGTCCTGCAAAAAAAATAATGTGTTAGACATTTAGGAAAGGATCATAGGCCCTTGTTCAAATTAGCCAATCTTTAGCCTAAATAAAAGAAAACCAAATGAAATTGATCCCTTTTTGATCCAAATATTTTGAGCTTACAATAGACCTTTCTTTTCTACCCCAACTCATCTTCCCTGGGTATAATGTGTTGGCCCTGGTCCCTCCTTGGACATGTGCACCTCAACTTAGTCCAAAAGCATAAGTTGAGGATGGCTAATGTAGAAACTGACCCCGTCTTGGCCCTGACCCAACCTTGGGTATTGTATACCTCGACTCATGGCAAAGCCATAAGTTGAGGGTGGCTATTATGAGTAATGTCCCGAAAAGTGGGGATGAAAAGATTAATGTGGAAAAGAAAAGAAATAGTGCATAAGAGAAGTGACTCAGTCAAAGCCATTATCAAAAAAAAAAAAAAAAAAAAAAAATGAAAGAAAGGTGAAAAAGAGAGAATAAAAGAAATGTTTAAGAAAAAGAAGTAAGAGTCATTTCCACAAAAGGAGAAAGATAGGAGAAAACAAGGCAAAGAGTACAAGAAAAAGAAGAATATGGCATAATAGACGATGAAAGAGGTAGGACGCTTAGCCGTAATGTCAAGGAGGGCAACAAGTCACTAAAATATACCCATATGTATCAAACTTGACCCAGAGCCAATGTTATAATCCAATAAAGTCCTATCGTGATCCTAAGAGTCTAATATGGTAACCTTAAGTAGTGAAAATAAGTTCAAGCCTATGGCGACAAGTACTAACTAGGTGTGAAGTTGTTTTGACCGTGAGTGTTAAATAATGATCCTTATACTAAATCTGAAATCACTTTGCGAAAAAGGAGGATATTTTGTGAAGTGAGGGAACTAGTTGCAATATTGGAAAGTTGGTACCTTGGTGAGACATAAAACAGTAGAGGTGTCGGTGCGTGGTGAGTCTGTGTCATGGTCTGATCCACATGAATAAGCCTAGTGAACCTAAGAGTAAAAGCATGCACTAAAGCAATGAAAAAGTCGGGATTTATAGCCATATGATTGTGAAAGATTAAAAGAGGATACTTTTGTACAAAAGTGTTGTGGTGAGTCATAGTGCGTTGCTTGAGAACAAACAACGAATTTAAGTTGAGAGTGTTGATGTCCTGTGGTTCCACGCTACTTTCAATGCTTTTTTCTTAAGTTTAGTGCGTGTCTAGGGCCTTTTCATACTAATTTTAATGTGTTTTTATCTGTGTTTTGCAGGAAAGTTGTCCAAAACGGAAATGCAGAAGGCTGTGTAGAAATCAGTGAAAAAGTGACCCACGAAGCCATCGACGGACCGTAGTCCCATCGAAGGACCGTAGGTGGTGACCTCGATTGAAGGTTCACGCATTTGGAAGAAACTCAGAAAATTCTGGCTAAGTGTGGGGATACGGAAGGATCGACGGTCCGTCGACTGATCGATGGACTGTCCTGGAAATCATCGATAAGATCAGAGAGATGTCCCAGTACCTGATGTTGAATAAAAAATAAGTATGGAACGACGAGAAGCATCGACGGCCCATAAGTGAATCGACGGACCGTGCTGTTGGTCCGTCAATTGGATAAGAGAAGATGCAAAAGTGAAGGCTGAAGAAAAAGCTAAGTGTGGACCGACGGAGGCAGTCGATGGTCCATCGTTCCATCGACGGACCATCTGTGGGGCATCGATTGAAGCCGCGCTTTGGGACACAATTTCCTTATTTTGAACTCCTTTTAATTTAGGACTTTGTTATTAAAAATAGGGTTTAAAACCTCATTTTTGGGGTTGGATCTTTTATTATTTCTCATACTTTTGTTCTTGGATATTTGACTTTGCAACTTGGCAATTTATTCAAGTTTCCGAAATTGGTTATCAAGTGAATTTTTTTGTTTCAAGTGTTATTTCTGTATTTTCTTCAAAGTTGTCAAAGTAAGTTCATGAATTATTGCTTATCAACTATGAATTGTGTTCTTCTAGGCATGGGTAACTAAATCCACAACTAGGGTTGTGGGAACCATGGTTGACTAACAAAGTAAAATTAGCTAAATAACAATTCTAGAATAGGTACTTGCATGTATTGATAATTCTTTCGCTTAGAAGTCTTTTTAACGAGTGCACGCGTTAGAACTCTCCCTGTTTCTACTTGCCGGACCAAGGGGGTAGTTAATAGGAAAAGAATTATCAACATAAATTTATGAGACGCTATCTAATAGGCTAGTTTCGATTGGTGTGAAGTAATAACTAAGTCATATATCGAATATGATGCTTAATATGAAGTAAAGGTAAGGGTTAGTAACTTAAACACACGTAGCCGTACCAAGGTACGGGGTGAAATTCTCTAAATGCTGGACCAAGGATTTAGAGATACTAACTTATCACTTTGCATGCAAGACACTAGGAAGGAATTGTTATAACTAGGATTACTGCGTTATGAACCTATGAGGAACACTTACACCCTAGTTTCTCTCACAACTTGATAAACACCAAAGATTTAATCTTGCAACTTGTTTTACTTAAAAATAATTAAACAATTTTGTTTCACAAAATCCCCCTTTTATTTCACTGTTTTCGGAAAAGACTTGACTAAATAGACGTAATTGTATATTTAAGTTAAGTCTAAACCATTTTCCTCGTAGGATCGACCCCAACCTACTTGTTGGGTTCTTTACTTGATACGACCACTTATACTTCTGTAAGGAAGTGTAATTTTAGCGTATCAAAGCCTTACCATCCAATTCATATATCAACAAGTAAGTGAAGACAACTTCATTCATGTAAAAACAAGACCTTCATCATATAGTCATTTAGACCAACATAGTGCATATAAGGATAAGGTCACATCATATAGATTCATACCATGCACATATTCATCACAAGTAGACAAATACTACCATACCATGCATAAAGACTTATCCATAATCATACACATTAGGTCACCTCCCTAGGACTTCCTAAGGAGCTACTTGTGCAATGTCTAGATGGGTTCATTACTTCCACCTATCCTAAGTAACCTCCCTTAAGTCATCCTAGTTAGGATCCTAGTCATTTACTTCCATTGTCCATTTTACTCTAGGGAAACTATAGCCTTAACCGACACTAATACCATGGGTGCTAAACATGGAATTTGGTGTTGTAGATCCTTACACCAATGGAAGCTGTTCCTACCTAGCCAAGGTAGAACATTAACATATATCCTAGCATCCTAAGTAAATTAACTTTGCTAGAACCTATGTGGCAAGCATAGTTTATGGAACAAGAGATAGGTCTTCCCTCTTCATACTATTTAGTAATAGGGCCTCCTCTCATCAGAAAACATGGGAGAACCTTCTTCATTAATGGAAGTCAACACCTCATGTGGGTCCATAGGTGAGTATTCCTCTAAGGGAAGTCAACACTCTATAAGGGACAAATGGTGAATCTTCCTCCAAGGTAAGTCAACACCTCTCAATGTCAAGTTCACTCGGTGCTAAGCTAAGTTCCCTTTATTGAAAAACCTTTATTACATTTATTTATAAAACATAGGCTTAGGATATTTACTCCTCATATACTTATAACATATTCAAGCACCCATCTAGTTTTAGAGTATTCTTGGGCACACCTAAAGGACCCTCTATTTACTAGATCATCATCAATGTATGTGTGTATATACTTATATGTGAGAAAACCATTCACATAACACACAATAGCATAGGAGACAAGTCAACTTCATATTACACTTTAAGACTCCTAACATTAGTTATTTACACCTTCAGATAGGGGTACATGGGTAGGGGTCATCCATCTTTAAAACTTCATTAATGGCAGCCCCTACACATGATTTTATCCTAACCATTTACATGCTCATAGCAATAATAACATAACCTAGATTCACAACTATAATAGAAGACTAGGCACAAGTTGCACATAAGGTGATCATCATAATCACTCAATCATATATTCATCAATTTGCCTTCAAGAACATGGTCAACACATACATAATGACAATAAAGTAAACACCGACACCATAAGTGGACTATACCACACAATGCCATACAAGGCTTCATCAACATTACTATAGAGAGATAGAGAAGTAGAAGAGTAGAGCAATTCTTACCAATCCTTTAGCCTTTGGTCATCATTGACCATTACTAATCTTTCATCAATAATTCAAGTATAGGGCAGTAGATAGAGTAACATAATCATAAAATAAACCATGTACAATTCGCTACAAGATCATATTACAATCTAATACAATACATCACATATATATTAGAAAGTTAAAGAACATAGATCTTTAACCCAATTGGCTTGCATTGATCAACAATAAACATGTAGTGCAGTAGCTAAAGAGATTATTACTCAAACGGAATCATGCTTTATGTACCCTAACATTGAGATCATGCCATATACATTACAATAGTCACTTTATAGGCTAGAAAAATCTAAATCAATCTTTACCAATTCCATGGTTATCTATTCATATTAGATCAATTATACCTAATTATCATAACATTATACATAAAGGCATTAGTTAAGGAAAATTAACCATAATCGAGTCACAAGACACCCAACCTAACGTCAAGATCACATGTTACCACTTGATAGACTAGAAGAACCTAGATCAATTTATATCAATCCTTCTTCACCTTGATCATGCACGATTCACATTTATATTTCAATCATAATATAAACCTTAGGAAGTAGCTACAAGACTCTCAATATACTCAAAATCCACTTTTAATCAATTAAGGGCCAATGTTACAGTGAATCATGGAAATCTAAGCTAAGCATGTTCAAATCTTCATACATTGATCCACATGGATCCTTCATCATCAATTAATCATTAATTCATGTAAATAAAAGTATATATAAGTAATTCAACGTAATAGAATCATAATTCAACCATTATCACGCCATGATCACAATGCCCATGCAAGGGCTAAATCGAGTTAGGAAGGGACATGGGTTCATAATACAATTGGATTAAAATTCACATTTAAACCAATACATTAAAATCAATTCGTCATGATTTAACCATTAAAAACATTTTTAGAAAGAACCCATGGCTAGATTGAAAGATTGAAAGTTTGATCATGAAATCTCTTTGAAAACTTTGAGAAGAACTCTCCAAGTGAAAGGTTACTTAGAGATGAAGTATGACCATGCCTTTGTATAGTTGAAAACCTCTAAAATTTGATGAATAACCCAGCTGAATCCAATCTACAAAATGTTCTTGACCTTCAACAACAATGGTTGTTTCTAGAGAGGATATTTTTTGAGGGAAAGGTTTAATTCGTGAGAAGGGATTGGGAATGGGTTGTTCACGTGTTTGATCCCTTAAATACACCCAAAAATAGGTAAATTAATCAATTAGAGTCAGTTTAGGACGTGGGGTGAATTTCCCATTCACCCCTTCAAATAAAAAAGTCGCATGGCAGTGTTGTAGGCCACCATCGACGGATGACCATCAACTGGCCGTTGGTCAATCGACTGGCCGTCCTTTGTATTCCGTCGACTGGACCTTGGCCTATTTTTGGGTTGAGACCTGACTAGGATAGTGTCCATCTACAATACCTCACCAACGGGGCGTTGTTCAACTAACTGGCCGTCGTTTGGTTCAGTCGATTGACACTACCAAGGCAGTGTCTCGACCAACCTTGGGTCTTTCTTGTGGTCCCTTTTGCGGGGACCTTTTGAAGTTGTACCTGGATGTTTCCAACGTAAATACAACCCTTAACAAGTTGTATATATTCCACATAAGTTTCACACAAAACAAATACTCGCAACTCGTCCAAACATGTAAGGCCCCATCAAGACACACATGAACGTCTCAAGGGATAACTTTCGAATGTCACGGACGTTCTTGGACGTTTGACCTCCAAAATTCATGAAACTTCATATAATGTCTAAAAACCTCATTAAAACTCATTTTAACACTTCATAATCTCAGGTCATACAAATATAAGAATGCATAGACACATGAGGCACATAGGTGACTAGTCGTCGAACGTCTTGGTCGTCCCTTGACGTTTGACTTCCAAATCACCTCAAACTTTGCACACTGACACAAAACCATATTATGAGCCATTTTAGGACCTTATAACTTAAGATAAACATGTTATATCTAGACACCCTAACTCATTTTGGGGGTCTTACAATATTTCCCACTTGGGAACATTCGTCCTCAAATGACACTTAGAACACGTTAATCATAACAAGCACTTCAATGCATCATAGAGCAGTTCATCTTATTCATAACATCATCACATAGAAGTTAATGCACCAAATTTACAAGGAACACAACTTCAAATCATTTTAGCACTTAATGCACACAAGCAATCAAAACTTTCATTCACTCACTCTTTAATGCATCAAACACAAAGTCTTTTATCATGTTCATAGGAGGAACATCATTCTCCTAATAATAAAATGGGCATTACACTTCAATTCATTAATATCTCATCTATCAACTATATTTAAGTCACACTTAGGCAGATTTCAACAACATTCAAGAATCAAATAGACACTCATTTCAATGCACATAGATTGAGTAAGATAGGTTGACAATGGATTCTTATAAGTTAGACCTAGTGCTATGAGGGTCATACTCAACAATACCATGCTTAGTTGTGTCCATGGAGGAATATCCATCTCCTCAAATCACTTACATGTATCATGAGCTCATTTGCACAAAGGTCATCTTTACTATAATATGAGAATTTCTCAACTTTTAAACCGAGGCATGCACATGTTTCCTTCCTAGTGAAGTCTAAATGGTAAGTCACACCAAATAAATCACAACAAATAGGAAGCCATTTCACAAAATTTCAAATGCTAACATAGCATTTGCCCTTACAGTAAGCATCATTTGAAAAAAAACAATACAAACCATAGGCACACATATGAATATTTAGCTACACATGCTTTCATCTTTTTAGAGTGAACCTACAATCATGCTTCCCAAACGATACAAGTCACATAATTTTCAAGAGACTCAACGCTTTTCATTTTAATGAGGCTCAATTTCTCATTATAAGGCTAAACCTTACATATAAAAAGTGACTAAAACCGAGTTTCTTTCATTATCTCATGAAGTCAAATGCACAATTAGCAGTTAAGATGTACAATACACATAAGAAAACATGGATTTTATCACAATTCTCATTCATCCACTTTGGAATCTTCCAAATATCTTTAAGGTAATGTCAATCAATACATAACAAACATATAAGGTTCATGCAATTTATACTTTATGCAAGACTATATTCATGAATAAGCTTACTAAGAATTCATTAGTCTCAAGTTCGAAAAATAGGACAAATTAGAAATATATACAATCTTACCATTTCACCACCATCCCCCACTTAGGGTAAAACCAATCAAGATCAACTTAACCCAACCTTAAAAAGATTTTAACATAACAACCTTCATTTTTCATCACTTAAAAGTGATTACCATTTAGGAGGAATTTACAGTAAGTTAATTTAGGAACACCAAGGTATTCTAAACCTTGTCATTTTTGGCAAATTATCCCCCAATTATAAAGTTAGCTCATACTCTTTAACCACATAAGTTCTTCAACGATACAATAGACACCAAGATCATACATGATTAGGGGAAGACAACAAGGGGACTTAGCCATAAGGACTGTTTCTTTTCTTTCATCATTAAAGTAAGGTTACTTGTAGGTCAATCAAAACCACATCATCACCCTACAAAGATAAGAATACTACCCTCAATTCTAGGGGAAACATCTATTCCACAACATCAAGGGACTCACAACGCAATAAGAAGTTAGAAACAAATCTATGACTCATCATGCCATAAGACTGTCATTCTTCATTCCAAATAGTAAATATCCTTTTTACATTCTTTATCATGCTTCTAAGCATCAATTCTTTACACATTTCAACAACTTCCAATTAAAAAACAATTTAGTCGATTTCCCAAAAATCTTACAGTAAGCTGCCAAGCATTACATTGAACATGCTTCAAAATTCCAAAAATGCAACATTTGGGCAATTTATGGTAAAATCATTATAATATAAGATACAAAACTTTACCAACTCATCCTACATAAGAATTCATACTACCTTCACACCTAAGATCAAATCTATACAAAGAACTATGATCAATATAAAGCAATCATGAAGGTTCACACCTATAACAAAGGCAACATTTGACCCATTTACAATTTCTTAGGCAACATGCTTCCATAGGTAGTCACTAAGCATTTCAAACTCCAATCATAATATTAGGTTACCATCATGCAAGACCGTATAGTAGCATACCATTCTAAAAGAGACTCATTTTAATCATAACAACTTCTAACGTGCTTTAACTATATCATGACATACATTCTTTAACATAACATGTTATTTCACATAAGTCTCAGACATAGACATAAATGGCATCACATAATCAAAACATACCAAGATTCATTTTCACACATACTCATTCAACCATAAAAACCAAGTTAAGCATTAACTCACCTTTTCTCCCTCAAGCATAGAGAACAATCTTATCCAGGCAATCATATCTAAAAAGATTACCTGACAAGAAAACATAAGAGAGAGATCTTACAGAGTTAAATTCTATGGCACGATGTGAGAATGATGAAGAAGGGAAACTCTATCGTCCTATAGCCTCCCGTACCATTTGATGTGTCGCGACTCACCACCAATGCTACGAGACTCTACTAGACGTGGCAATCTGAGACTTTTAGAACCTAAAACCACTTTATAAACCTCATGCTCTTATACCAAGTTTGTCACAATCGGGGAGCTCCCCCTAGAAGTAACGTGTAGTACTTGACCTCTCGAAGGTTTTATACAAGCCCATAGTTATCATTCATCGCATTGACATAATAAATTTAGCAAAAAAGTTAAAACTTTTCATAGCACATCATATGCTAGAACTTTACTTCATATATATATATATAGAATATCGTAATACATAGTTAGACCTTAAATCTCTTTCCCATATTAGACTCAACAACATTAGAGTACATTAGGAACACGACATAAGACATAATACATAACTATACAATATTTAATAAACTTTACAGTAACTAAACATTAGGACATCCTTGGACTTAAGGATTCCTTTCCTTGAGCGTGGGAATCACATATCAAGCTCCTCAATCATATATACATCCTTTAAGCATACATAAACTACACTTTGTGTAAAAAGTAGAGTAGAATGTGATTAGTATAAGAATGCACTAAGTATGGACACCATACAAAAACATGCATTTAAAAGGGACATTTCCTTGAAATCATACTTCATGCCATTTTGAGTAAATCTTCATAAAAACTTTATCCAATGGCATTTATATCATTCACATACTTCATATAACCATATTCCAAGGACAAACATCATATAAAATCACATATAGAATTTATGACATTTTCAAGTCACATTAGAGTGAACTAATTTCCCTTAAAAGTGAACTTTCTTCCATTTTAGTTATTAACCTCCCAAGTAACCCTCTGGTGATACTTGGTGCAATGCATCACCTTAAGGCCACAAGGAAACATACATATAATATACACAAGGCAACACATACCATCATAGAAGTATAATACAACATAGACATATTTAAGCCAATACCATAGGACAATTACAGTAAGCTACATTCAACTTGCACATATACCAAATTCACTTCACATCATTGCACTATAAGACCTTACTCATAATCCTACTCTAAGTCTACTAGTGCAATGTATATGTGAAGCCCCATAACCTCACACATACTTAGTAAACCATTTATAAGACACAAGTCTTATCATCCAATTCATATATCAACAAGTAAATGAAGACAACTTCATTCATGTCAATACAAGACCTTCATCATATAGTCATTTAGACCAACATAGTGCATATAAAGATAAGGTCACATTATATAGATTCATACCATGCACATCTTCACCACAAGTAGACAAATACTACCATACCATGCATAAAGACATATCCATAATCATACACATTAGGTCACCTCCCTAGGACTTCCTAAGGAGCTACTTGTGCAATGTCTAGATGGGTTCATTATTTTCACCTATCCTAAGTAACCTTCCTTAAGTCATTCTAGTTAGGATCCTAGTCATTTACTTCCATTGTCCATTTTACTTTAGGCAAACTATAGACTTAACCGACACTAAAACCATGGGTGCTAAACATGACATTTGGTGTTGTAGAGCCTTACACCAATGGAAGGTGTTCCTACCTAGCCAAGGTAGAACAATAACATATATCCTAGAATCCTAAGTGAATTCACTTTGCTAGATCCTATATAGCAAGCATAGTTTATGGAACTAAGAGATAGGTCTTCCCTCTTCATACCATTTGGTAATTGGGCCTCCTCTCATGAGAAAACATGGGTGAACCTTCCTCATTAATGTAAGTCAACACCTCATGTGGGTCCATAGGTTAGTATTCCTCTAAGGGAAGTCAACACTCTATAAAGGACAAATGTTGAATCTTCCTCCAAGGTAAGTCAACACCTCTAAATGTCAAGTTCACTTGGTCCTAAACTAAGTTCCCTTTATTGAAAAACGTTTATTAAATTTATTTATAAAACATAGGCTTAGGGTATTTACTTCTCATATGCTTATAACATATTCAAGCACCCATCTAGTTTTAGAGTATTCTTGGGCACACCTCAAGGCCCTCTATTTACTAGATCATCATCCATGTGTGTGTGTACTTATATATGAGCAAACCATTCACATAACACATAATATAATAGGAGACAAGTCAACTTCATGTTACACTTTAAGACTCCTAACATTAGTTATTTACACCTTCACATAGGGGTACATGGGTAGGGGTAATACATCTTTAACACTTCATTAATGGCAGCCCCTACACATGATTTTAGCCTAACCATTTACATGCTCATATAAATAATAACATAACCTAGATTCATAACTATAATAGAAGACTAGGCACAAGTTGCACATAAGGTGATCATCATAATCACTCAATCATATATATCATCAATTTGCCTTCAAGGCCATGGTAAACACGTACATAATGATAATAAAGTAAACACCGACACCATAAGTGGACTATACCACACAATGCCATACAAGACTTCATCAACATTACTATAGAGAAATAGAGAAGTAGAAGAGTAGAGCAATTCTTACCAATCCTTTAGCCTTTGGTCATCATTGACCATTACTACTCTTTAATCAATAATTCAAGCATAGGGCAGTATATAGAGTAACATAATCATAAAAGAAACCATGTACAATTCGCTACAAGATCATATTACAATCTAATACAATACATCACATATATACTAGAAAGTTAAAGAACATAGATCTTTAACCCAATTCGCTTGCATTGATCATCAATAACAATTTATCATTAATACACATATAGGGAATTAGCTAAAGAGATCATTACTCAAAAGAAATCATGCTTTATCTACCCTAACATTTAGATCATGCCATATACATTACAATAGTCACTTTATAGGCTAGAAGAATCTAAATCAATCTTTACCAATTCCATGGTTATCCATTAATATTAGATCAATTATACCTAATTATCATAACATTATACATAGAGGCAGTATTTAAGGACAATTAACCATAATCGAGTCACACACACCCAACCTAACGTCAAGATCACAGGTTACCACTTGATAGACTAGAAGAACCTAGATATATTTATATCAATCCTTCTTCACGTTGATACTGCACGATTTACATTTATAATTCAATCATAATATAAACCTTAGGCAGTAGCTACAAGACTCTCAATATTCTTGAAATCCACTTTTAATCAATTAAGGGCCAATGTTACAGTGAATCATGGAAATCTAAGCTAAGCATGTTCAAATCTTCATACATTGATCCACATGGATCCTTCATCATAAATTAATCATTAATTCATGTAAATAACAGTAGATATAAGTAATTCAATGTAATAGAATCACAATTCAACCATTAACACGCCATGATCACAATGCCCATGCAAGGGCTAAATCGAGTTAGGAAGAGACATGGGTTCGTAATGCAATTGGATTCAAATTCACTTTTAAACCAATACATTAACATTAATTCATCATGATTTAACCATTAAAGAATTTTTAGAAAGAACCCATGGCTAGATTGAAAGATTGAAAGTTTGATCATGAAATCTCTTTGAAAACTTTGAGAAGAACTATCCAAGAGAAAGGTTACTTAGAGATGAAGGATGACCATAACTTTGTCTAGTTGAAAACCTCTAAAATTTGATGAATAACCCAGGTGAATCCAATCTACAAGTTGTTCTTGAGCATCAACAACAATGGTGGTTTCTAGAGTGGATATTTTCGGAGGGAAAGGTTTAATTCGTGAGAAGGGATTGGGAATTGGTTGTTCACGTGTTTTATACCTTAAATACACCCAAAAATAGGTAAATTAATTAATTATAGTCAGTTTAGGACGTGGGGTGAATTTCCCATTCACCTCTTTAAATAAAACAGTCGCATGGCAGTGTTGCAGGCCACCATCGATGGATGACCATCGACTGGCCATTGGTCAATCGACTCGCCGTCCTTTGGCTTCCGTCGATTGGGCCTTAGCCTATTTTGGGTTGAGACCTACCCAGTCTAAGTGTACATCGACGATACCTCACCAACGGCCCGTTGGTCAACCAACTGGCCGTCGTTTGGTTCAATCGATTGACACTGCCATGGCAGTGTCTCGACCATCCTTGGGTCTTTCTTGTGGGTCATTTTGAGGGGCCGTTTTGAATTTGTACTCGGATGTTTCAAACGTAAATACAACCCTTAACAAGTTTTAGACCTTCCACATAAGTTTCACCCAAAACAAATACTCGCAACTCGTCCAAACATGCAAGGCCCCATCAAGACACACATTAACGTCTCAAGGAATAACTTTCGAATGTCTTGGACGTTCTTGGACGTTTGACCTCTAAATTTCACGAAACTTCATAACTATATAAAAACATAATTATAACTCATTTTAAAAATTTATACGCTCATGTCATACAAATATAAGCATGCATAGATACATGAGGCACATAGGTGACTAGTCGTCGAACGTCTTGGTCGTCCCTTGACGTTTGACTTCCAAATCAACTCAAACTTTGCACAGTGCATATTAACCATATTATGAGACATTTTAGGACCTTATAACCTTAATAAATTTTTTATCTCTAGACACCCTAACTCATTTTGGGGGTCTCACAATATCCCCACTTGGGAACATTCGTCCTCGAATGACACTTAGAACATATTAATCATAACAAGGACTTCAATGCATCATAGAGCATTTCATCTTATACATAACATAATAACATAGAAGTTAATTCACCAAATTACAAGGAACACAACTTCAAATCATTTTAGCACTTAATGCACACAAGCAAGCAAAACTTTCATTCACTCACTCTTTAATGCATTAAACTCAAAGGCTCTTATCATGTTCATAGGAGGAACATCATTCTCTTAATAATAACATGGTAATTACACTTAAATTCATTAGGATCTCATCTTTCAACTACCTTTAAGTCACACTTAGGCAGATTTCAACAACACTCAAGAAGCAAATAGACACTCATTTCAATGCACATAGACTTGAGTAAGATAGGTTGACAATGGATTCTTATAAGTTAGACCTAGTGCTATGAGGGTCATACTCAACCATACAATGCTTAGTTGTGTACATGGAGGAATGTCCATCTCCTCAATACACTTACATGTATCATGAGCTCATACCCAAGCAAATGCACAAAGGTCATCTTTAATGTAATATGAGAATTTGTCAACTTTTAAACCGAGACATGCTCATGTTTCCTTCCTAGTGAAGTCTAAACAGTAAGTCACACCAAATACATCACAACAAATAGGAAGCCATTTCAAAAAATTTCAAATGCTAACATAGCATTTTCCCTTGCAGTATACATCATTTGGAAAAAAACAATACAAACCATAGGCTTACACATGAATATTTAGCTACACATGCTTTCATCATTTTAGAGTGAACCTACAATCATGCTTCCCAAACCATACAAGTCACATAATTTTCAAGAAACAGAGTTCCTTTCCTTATCTCATGAAGTAAAATGTACAATTAGCATGTTAAGATGTACAATACACACGAGAAAACATGGATTTTATCACAATTCTCATTCATGAACTTTGGAATCTTCCAAATATCTTTAAGGTAATGTCAATCAATACATACCAACATATAAGGTTCATGCAATTTATACTTTATGCAAGACTATATTCATGAATAAGCTTACTAAGAATTCATTAGTCTCAATTTAAAGCAAAATAGAAGGAAAAAGTAGAAATATCTACAATCTTACCATTTCAGCACCATCCCCCACTTAGAGTAAAACCAATCAAGAGCAACTTAAACCAACCTTAAGAGGATTTTAACTTAACAACCTTCATTTTTTATCACTTAAAAGTGATTACCATTTAGGAGGAATTTACAGTAAGTTAACATAGGAACACCAAGGTATTCTAAACCTTGTTATTTTTGGCCAATTATCCCCCAATTATCAAGTTAGGTCATACTATTTAACCACATAAGTTCTTCAACGATACAATAGACACCAAGGTCATACATCATTAGGGGAAGACAACAAGGGGACTTAGCCATAAGGACTCTTTCTTTTATTTCATCAATAAAGTAAGGTAACTTGTAGGTCAATCAAACCCACATCATCACCCTACAAAGATAAGAATACTACCCTCAATTCTAGGGGAAACATCTATTCCACAACATCAAGGGACTCACAACGCAATAAGAAGTTAGAAACAAATCTACGACTCATCATGCCATAAGACTCTCATTATTCATTCCAAATAGCAAATCTCCCTTTTACATTCTTTATCATGCTCCTAAGCATTAATTCTATACACATTTCAACAACTTCCAATTAAAGAACAATTTAGTCGATTTCCCGAAAATCTTACAGTAAGCTGCCAAGCATTACTGTGAATATGCTTCAAAATTCCAAAAATGCAATATTTAGACAATTGAAGGGAAAAGCATGACAATATGAGATACAAAACTTTGCCAAATCATCCTACATAAGCATGCATACTACCTTCACACCTAAGATCAAATCTATACAAAGAACTACAATCTATATAAAGCAATCATGAAGGTTCACACCTATAACAAAGGCAACATTTGACCCATTTACAATTTCGTAGGCAACATGCTTCCATATGTAGTCACTAAGCATTTCAAACTCCAATCATAATATTAGGTTACCATCATGCAAAACCATATAGTAGCATACCATTCCAAAAGAGACTCATTTTAATCATAACAACTTCCAACATGCTTTAACTATATCATGACATACATTCCTTAACATAACATGCTATTTCACATATGTCTCATACATAGCCATAAATGGCATGACATCACCAAAACATACCAAGATTAACCTTCACACATACTCATTCAACCATAAAACCAAGTTAATCATTAACTCACCTTTTCTCCCTCAAGCATAGAGAACAATCTTATCCAGACAATCATATCTAAACAGAGCACCGGACAAGAAAACATAAGAGAGAGATCTTATAGAGTTAAGTTCTATGGAACGATATGAGAATGATGAAGAAGGGAAACTCTATCTTCCTATAGCCTCCTGTACCATTTGATGTGTCGTGACTCACCACCAATGCTATGAGACTCTACTAGACGTGGTAATATGAGACTTTTAGAACCTAAAACCACTTTATAAACCTCATGCTCTCATACCACGTTTGTCACAACGGAGGAGCACCCTTTAGAAGTAACATGGCGTACTTGACCTCTCGGAGGTCTTATACAAGCCCACAGTAATCATTCATCGCATTGACATAGTAAATTTAGCGGAAAATTTAAAACTTTTCATAGGAAATCATATGCTAGAACTTTACTTCATATATATGTAGCATGTCGTAATACATACTTAAACCTTAAATCTCTTTCCCATCTTAGACTCAACAACATTAGAGTACATTAGGGACACGACCCTTAAGACATAATATATAACTGTACAATATTTAATAAACTTTTCAATAACTAACATTAGGACATCCTTGGACTTAAGGATTCCTTTCCTTGAGATTGGGAATCACATAAAAGCTCCTCAATCATATAGAAATCCTTTAAGCATCCATAAACTACATTTTTTGTAAAAAGTAGATAAGAATGAGATTAGTACAAGAAAACACTAAGTATGGCAACCATGCAAAAACATGCATTTAAAAGGGACATTTCCTTGAAATCATACTTCATGTCATTTTGAGAAAACCTTCATAAAACCTTTATTCAATAGCATTTATATCATTCACATACTTCATATAACCATATTCAAAGGACAAACATCATATAAAATCACATATAGAATTTATGACATTTTCAAGTCACATTACAGTGAACTAATTTCCCTTAACAGTGAACTTTCTTCCCTTTTAGTTATTAATCTCCCAAGTAACCCTCTAGTGATACTTGGTACAATGCATCACATTAAAACTACATAGAAACGTACATATCATCTACACAAGGCAACACATACCATCATAGAAGTGTAATACAAACATAGACATATTTAAGCCAATACCATAGGACAATTACAATAAGAAACCTTCAACTTGCACATATACCAAATTCACTTCACATCATTGCACTATAAGACCTTAATCATAATCCTACTGTAAGTCTACTAGTGCAATGTATATGTGAATCCCCATAATCTCACACATACTTAGTAAACCATTCATAAGACCACAAGCCTTACCATCCAATTCATATATCAACAAGTGAAGACAACTTCATTCATGTCAATACAAGACCTTCATCATATAGCCATTTAGACCAACATAGTGCATATAAGGATAAGGTCACATCATATAGATTCATATCATGCACATCTTCATCACAAGTAGACAAATACTACCATACCATGCATAAAGACATATCCATAATCATACACATTAGGTCACCTCCCTAGGACTTCCTAAGGAGCTACTTGTGCAATGTGTAGATGGGTTCATTACTTCCAACCATCCTAAGTAACCTCCCTTAAGTCATCCTAGTTAGGATCCTAGTTATTTAATTCCATTGTTCATTTTACTTTAGGGAAACTATAGCCTTAACCGACACTAAGACCATGGGTGCTAAACATGGAATTGGGTGTTGTAGATCCTTACACCAATGGAAGGTGTTCCTACCTAGCCAAGGTAGAACATCAACATATATCCTAGAATCCTAAGTGAATTCACTTTTATATATCCTATGTGACAATTATAGTTTATGGAACTAAGAGATAGGTCTTCCTTCTTCATACCATTTGGTAATTGGGCCTCCACTCATGAGAAAACATGGGTGAACCTTCGTCATTAATGGAAGTCAATGTAACATTTCGAAATTTCAAGGCGTGTTGTAAAACTTAACCTAGGTTCCATGAGGTCTAAGCACTTTTCTAAGTTGATTTATATGTATAAAGGCTAGTTAAGGTGTTTAAGAACAAATATATTCAAGAACGTCAATGACGTCCGGAAAGTTGGTTCAGGAGAGTGCTACGATGTCTTAGCCATTTGACTAGCTTTTAGGAGTTGGAATTGATCAAAATTAGGTAAAAATATGTGTAACGCGTGTTATAGATGTTTCATGGTTGAAACGTCCGGGTACGACTCCCCAAGGACCAACCAAGGGCCCTTGAGGAGGACCCTTGAGGTTTGGATGCAACACTGCCTGGCAGTGTGCCTCGACGGAAGGGTCGACGGGGCGTGGGTGGCTCGACGGGGCGTCGAGGCCACCGTCGTCCCACACTTAGAAAGTTTCAAGGAAGCTCTTGCTTCCATAGCTACTGTTCTACGCGACGGAGGGGGGTGACGGGGCGTCGACTCACAGACGGACCGTGGTCGAGGTCTCGTCTGTGAGGGCCCAAATTACTGCCAAGATTTCTAAAAAATGACTTCATTAATTAATTAATGAATTTTGGTGGTTAGTTGGAGGTTAGGAAGACTAATTAAGTAATTTAACCCCTCATATAAATACCCCAACCCTCATTAGCCTAAAGACAACACTCAAAATAAACTCTCTTCATTCTCTCTACTTTCTCTCTCTATTGGAAGACACCATTGAAGACATAGCTAAGGAAGGGCTTTGGGGGATGGAAAGGGACGAATTCATCATTATATTGTTATAAGGTATGGGATCTAATTCACCTTTGAGACTTCTTTCCTCAAAGGGCTCCTTCAAAGGTTTTCCAAAGGTTGAGTTTTCATGTGGGTTTCATTCAATTACGAATTTTATGTTATGAATTGAGTTGTTTATACTTTATTTAGGGTATAATGAGTAGATTATCATGTAATGCAACCTGATTGGGGTGAATTGATATGGTTTGGTCTAGATTGTAGATTATGACCCTTCACCCTTCACCCTAGGCATGATCTTGATATGAAATATGTTGGGTTGATGCAATTGATTTTATTATTGGTTAAATCATTCTTAATGATTGTTATTACATTGATCATGAATCTATAGTGATGAATTGAAGTCTTTCATGCTAGTCCTTGAGTATTGATCTAGGTTAAGAAGATAGACTTAAATATCATGTTTTGAAGCTTGGATCTAGTATTGAATTATGGTGTAGTGATTCTTCTAAATTCATTATCATGTTGGTTATTGGATTACATTGGTGTGATGACCCAAATTGGGTTAATCTATGGGTTGATGGTAAGGCCCTTATTGATGAACTATGGAGGGGTGTTGGTAAGTCTTGACTATCCTAATTCTCACTTCAACTGTGGTTAATTGTCATCAAGTTATGATGTTGTGTTGAAATATACCTTGTTTAAGGTGATAGGATGGTATGATGATTGAATTGAAATGTCTTATGTTTCGGTTTTAAGGTTGCTTAGGAGTACATGTTATAAAGAAGTTGATGTGTAATGATGTGCCCTATTATGATGAGATGTGCAAGTGTCAACTTTACCTATATGAATTGTGAATGAAAGGACTATTTCTCATACAATTCTTATTGAGCTAAGATGATATTTATATACAAAGGCTAGACCCTATTATCTAAACTAGGTTGAGATGATTAATAAAGTTTAAAGACATTTCAATAATGGGGACTTATCTTAGCACCGAGTGAACTTGACAATGAGAGGTGATGGCTTTCCATAGAGGAAGTGTTACCCTATAGTTCCATATTGGATGTTGACTCCCCCTTTGAGGGATACTCATCTAATGATTCCCATGAGGTGTGGCCCCAATTACCAAAAGGTATGTAGAGGGAATACCTATCTCTTAGTTCCTTAAACTATGTTACCACCATAGGATACTAGCTAGTGGATCCACCTAGATAGCTACGTTTATGTTAGGTTCTACCTTGGCCGGTAGACCACCTTCCATCGGTGTAAGGTTTCATGACACCGGATTCCACATTAGCTCATGTGGTCTATTTCGGTTAAGGCAAGAGTTCCCTAAACTAAAATGAAGGAATGAAATATAAACTAATTGAAGTAACTTGATGGGTTTGCCTTTAGCTTAGGTAGGGGTATGGGACTCTACCTATGCCTTGCACTAGTTTGCCTTGATAGGAACTTTGAGGAGTTAATATTATGTATATAAATGATGATATAATGTAAATGACTTTATATGTTGAAGAAGATGCTTATGAATATGAAATTGTTTATCAATTGTTAAAGAAGGAACATTATATGAGATTGAAGACTATGTTAAGTGAAGGGAATTGCTAATTGTGATCTTTGGTAGGTTACGTGATTAAGTAGGGTTATGGGGCTTTACTTGGTCATTACACCTGTGGCTTCATAAGGATTATAGTTGGTTGGTTTGTTTTGCTATGATTTACTCTTATTCATGGTTGGGATGCTATGAAATGATAGTAGAGTTATATGAGATTTTGGGTTTTAAGTATAATGATATGCATATGATATAATTAACTTGTTTAGTATGTTTAAAGTATTGGTTTAAATGATATGTTTTCATTAAATGTCCCTTTTTAGCATACTTTGATGATATTTGTGCATATGGTCTCATACTTAGTACATGTGGCGTACTAACCCCATTTTCTCCCTCTTTCTCAAACATTTTAGGTTCCGGTCGTTGAAGTTTGACTTGAGGTGATTTGAAGGAGGACTTGGATATTCTATCATCCAAGTGGTAGGTCCTCATTTTCCCGAGGACGATGCCAATATTCTCTTTATGAAGTTACTTAGTTACTACAACTTTCGTATTGACTCTATTTTCTATTTGAGACAAAGTTGTATAAAGCCTATATGTGGCTTTCTTTTATTGATGTAGGCTATGCCCAATGTTATTGTTGTCGTTTAGATGGTTTTATTATATGAGACGGATTTATGATTCTATTTCATTATTATATAAATGTGTGAAATAAAAGTAGAAGACTATGTAATCTTCTTATACGAACAAGTCTATGTATACTTGATATAAATATGATTATGTGTATGTATAGGTCTATGTAAACCTTCGATTAGATTTAGTTTGAAAAAGTTTTAATTCTTCCACATTTTAATCGATGAATGCAATGATGTAAGACTAAGAGGCTTGTCTTAGTCCTCCAAGAGAACGACGACGCCGGTTACGTCTGGGGGTAAACCCGGATGTGATAGTCAACACCTCATGTGGGTCCATAGGTGAGTATTCCTCTAAGGGAAGTCAACACTCTATAAGGGACAAATGGTGAATCTTCCTCCAAGGGAAGTCAACACCTCTCAATGTCAAGTTCACTCGGTGCTAAGCTAAGTTCCCTTTTTAAAAAAACCTTTATTACATGTATATATAAAACATAGGCTTAGGATATTTACTCCTCATATGCTTATAACATATTAAAGCACCCATCTAGTTTTAGATTATTATTGGGCACACCTCAAGGCCCCTCTATTTACTAAATCATCATCCATGTGTGTGTGTGTACTTATATGTGAGCAATCCATTCACATAACACACAATAGCATAGGAGACAAGTCAACTTCATATTACACTTTAAAACTCCTAACATTAGTTATTTACACCTTCACATAGGGGTACATGGGTAGGGGTCATCCATCTTTAACAGTTCATTAAAGGCAGCCCCTACATATCATTTTAGACTAACCATTTACATGCTCATAGCAATAATAACATAACCTAGATTCACAACTATAATAGAAGACTAGACACAAGTTGCACATAAGGTGATCATCATAATCACTCAATCATATATTCATCAATTTGCCTTCAAGGCCATGTTGAACACATACATAATGAAAATAAAGTAAACACCGCCACCAACAGTGGACCATACCACACAATGCCATACAAGGCTTCATCAACATTACTACAGAGAAATACAGAAGTAGAAGAATAGAGAAATTCTTACCAATCCTTTAGCCTTTGGTAATCATTAACCATTACTAATATTTCATCAATAATTAAAGTATAGGGAAGTATCTAGAGTAAAATAATCATAAAAGAAACCATGTACAGTTTGCTACAAGATCATATTACAATCTAATACAATACATCACATATATACTAGAAAGTAGAAGAACATAGATCTTTAACCCAATTCGTTTGCATTGATCATCAATAAAAATTTATCGTCAATATACATGTAGGGCAGTAGCTAAAGATATCATTACTCAAACTAAATCATGCTTTATCTACCCTAACATTTAGCTCATGCCATATACATTACAATAGTCACTTTATAGGCTAGAAGAATCTAAATCAATCTTTACCTATTTTATGGTTATCTATTCATATTAGATCAATTATACCTAATTATCATCACATTATACATAGAGGCAATAGTTAAGGACAATTAACCATAATCGAGTCACAAGACAACCAACCTAACATAAAGATCACAGCTTACCACTTGATAGACTAGAAGAACCTAGATCAATTTATATCAATCCTTCTTTAGCTTGATCATGCACGATTTGCATTTATAATTCAATCATAATATAAAACTTAGGCAGTATCTACAAGACTCTCAATATAATCGAAATCCACTTTTAATCAATTAAGGGCCAATGTTACAGTGAATCATGGAAATCTAAGCTAAGCATATTCAAATCTTCATACATTGATCCACATGGATCCTTAATCATCAACTAATCATTAATTCACATAAATAACAGTAGATATAAGTAATTCAATGTAATAGAATCACAATTCAACCATTAACACGCCATGATCACAATGCCCATGCATGGTCTAAATCGAGTTAGGAAGGGACATGGGTTCATAATGCAATTGGATTCAAATTCACGTTTAAACCAATAAATTAACATCAACTAATCATTATTTAACCATTAAAAATATTTTTAGAAAGAACCCATGGCTAGATTGAAATATTGAAAGTTTGATCATGAAATCTCTTTGAAAAATTTGAGAAGAACTCTCCAAGTGAAAGGTTACTTAGAGATGAAGGATCACCATAACTTTTCAAGTTGAAAACCTCAAAAATTTGGTGAAGAACCCAGGTGAATCCAGTCTACAAGCTGTTCTCGAGTTTCAACAACAATGGTGGTTTCTAGAGAGGATATTTTTGGAGGGAGAGGTTTAATTCGTGAGAAGGGATTGGGAATGTGTTGTTCATGTGTTTGATCCCTTAAATACACCCAAAAATAGGTAAGTTAATCAATTAGAGTCAGTTTAGGACATGGGTGAATTTTCCATTCACACATTTAAATAAAACAGTCGCATGGCAGTGTTGCAGGCCACCAACGACGGATGACCATCGACTGGCCGTTGGTGAATCGACTGGCCGTCCTTTGGCTTTCGTCGATTGGAACTTGGCCTGTTTTTGGGTTGAGACCTGCACAGGATAAGTTTCCATCGACGAGACCTCACAAACGGTCCGTTGTTCAACCAACTGGCCGTTGTTTGGTTCAGTCGATTGACACTGCCAAGGCAGTGTCTCGACTAGCCTTGGGTCCTTCTTGTGGGCCCTTTTACGAGGCCCTTTTGAAGTTGTACCCGGACGTTTCCAACGTAAATACAACCCTAACAAGTTTTAGACCTTCCACATAAGTTTTAACCAAAACAAATACTCGCAGCTTGTCCAAACATGCAAGGCCCTATCAAGACACACATGAACGTCTCAAGGGCTAACTTTCGAACGTCTTGGACGTTCTTGGATGTTTGACCTCCAAACTTCACGAAACTTCATAAAATGTCTAAAAATATCATTATAACTCATTTTAAGACTTCATAATCTCATTTCATACAAATATAAGCATGCATAGACACATGAGGCGCATAGGTGACTAGTCGTCGAATGTCTTGGTCGTCCTTTGACGTTTGTCTTCCAAATCACCTCAAACATTTCACACTGCCTCTTAAATATATTATGAGAGCTTTTAGAACCTTAAGACAAACATGTTAGTCTCTAGACACCCTAACTCATTTTGGGGGTCTTACACACTACCCACAACCTTAAATCTCCCACTTAAATAGCCACGAATTGGTCATTGTAATTCTATAGATTGACTAGAGAATATTAGAAAAGTCTTATTTTTGTCTTGTATATAATTGAGCTGAAATATTACTCATTTGAGTCTCAAGTTGCCTTATGGAACGAGTGAGAAGTAACCTTTTGATTCAAAGATGAGAAACCTGCCTTCATTTATTTGATCATGTTGTCCGATCATTCAACTTTATTTAGAATGTGAGCGAGCATATCCTCGGTCCGAACTCTTTCGGGGTCGTCATTTAATTCCCTTCGTTTAGGGTAGTCATAATGATTCATATAACGAATATGATCGTCATCTCTATCTCTCCAATTTGTACCTCAATCACACCAATCTTCATCACAATCATTCCTACCTTGATTGTTGCCTGGACTTGGATAGCTTGGATGAGAAACCCCAACATAACTCAACAAGAATTTCACCTTTTTATTGAGCTTTGTATTCAGACATTGAATCATCCAGGCTCACATTAATATTGGTATCAACCGCATGCTCAACCTTACGAGCGCTTCACATGACAACTTCGTTGCCTCCCTCATTAGAGAAAAGGGAAACAAACAGGCCGGACTGATTCTTCGGTAATTTTCTTGAAGGAAAAAGGTCCATACAATCCATGAAATTTTGGATGTGGTTAAGACAGTCCTCATGATAAATCCCCCCAAAGAGACACTTTATTTGCAATGGCTTCAACATCGTGCTGGTCACATAAATATTGCATTGCCCACAGTTGGAGGTAATCGAATAGCACCCGTACTTTCCAGTGGATATTTATTGACATCGTACCAGTTTTCGATGTCATCATTGTTCCTGAGATGACTTTTGTAGCTCCCGTTCACACTCATTTATTCACCAATTTTGGAGCAATCAACAAGGATAAAAATAATATAATTCAACTACAACAAAATTAGTTCACGGAAACACTTCAATAAAACAATTCTAAACACCACTTCCTTGCACCGGTGCCATTTTTGATAACTTTCAAATACACTTCATCCAATTCTAAGTATAAGTGGTCGCTAACAAGTATAAACACAACTAAGAGTTGGGGTCGATCCCACGGGAGTGGTACGACAAAGAATTCAATAAAGAAACAAAAATGTGTTCTAAACGTTTGTTAAGTAAAGGTCTCGCAACATAGAATGAAATCATAGAGTTTCAATAATTAATATCAAACAAAGAAAGTTATTAACAAATTTGAGGCAAAGAACAACTAACACGGATAGAGATCGATCTTAGGAATGTGATCATTCGAATGCTAATTTCATGTAATGGGTAATTACTAATTGCTTAAAGTTGTTGAATCTCAATAGGTAGGCTAGGTTTTGAATACAATAGCCATCTCTCGATCAAGTATTATGTTTAAAGTGAGTTTTCTCGAACCTCAACAAGCTGAACACTACTAAACAACTCAATTCCTTAATTAACCCACTTTCTCAAGCTGAGTTTTGTAAAGACACAATCAAACCCACTTTCTCAACCTAGATTTAAAGACGTGATCAATACAACTATCAACAAATAATTCTACTCCAACACCTCTTTCTCACGAAACCATTGAGAGCTAATCTAGAACTGAATTTGCAACTTCGGTTCATCAATTAAAACACGAACATATAATTGAACCCACTTCAAAACAACATTAAAATCAACAATAATAACACCCATCAGCTAATTAGTGCATCCGATGACATGATCACATCCCTAAAGTAAGGTATTTTAGCCTAAAAATAGCGTAAAGTAAGGAATTACCAACAACATATCCCATCAGAATTGCTGAGGATTTGTAATACCCAATGCTAAAATCAAAGAAAAATTCTTACAATCTCCAATTCTAGATCGCAAACTTCTCCAAGAATGTTAAATAATGTGAAAAATGTAAAAATTCTCATGGACTCATAAACACAGAATTTGGGAACATGAAATACTTTTCCAAAAATGAATTTATACATTCCCAAAATCTCAGTACAGAGTCAACTCGGTGAGATCAATCGAGATCGTTGATCAACTCGGCGATCTGTCAAACTGTGCCTCTTCTCGCCTTTTACATTGACTCTTTCATCAACTTATTCTTGAAAATTAACTGATCTAGGATAGTATCTTCAATCCATCCGGTGAGATGCCGAATCATCTTTGTCCCATCAAATTGGCTTATTCCATGGTCTACTTTACTAGAACATTTGGCGAGTTGGAGGCTTACTCGTCAAACAATTGAGAGAGTCGCTGAATCGCCGTTTGGCTCGCCAAATTATCTTGATGCATGGGCTATTTTTCTGAAAAATTAGGAAAACTTGAACTTCACTCGGTGAAGAGTGACTTTTGCTGTCACACCCGGAGAGTATACCCAGATGCGACCGGCGTCAACGTCCTCTCAGAGGACTCATACAACCCTTAGCATTCGTCATAACATATCAATAGTTAAAATTGCGGAAAAATTAAAACGTTTACATTCTATTTGAAGTATACTTAGACTTCATACTTAACATTCATAATGACATACGATATTCTAAAAACTTGTCTCACATATATAAAACCATCTAAAAAGTACGAATCTGGACTTAGCCAATAAGTAGTAAATATGCCATATAGGCCTCAATACAAAAGAATCCAAAGAACATAAACGGAAATAGAATATTCTTAATATCTACTAATGTCTTCATATGCTTGAATATGAAAGATAACATCCCCAAACTTGAGGAACTACCAGCACTTGGAGAAAGAGTTCCCAACTTCTTCAATCGACCTTCTAAATCTTCAATGGCCGGAACCTACATTTGTAGTAATATAAAGTAATGGGGTTAGTACGCAACATGTACTAAGTATGGGTATATGCACATAACATTTAAGGACATGCATAAAAAAGGATCATTTATCATTTCTTTAGAAAGCATTCTAAGTGATGTGAATGTCTTCAATGCACATACCGTAGAACATATACAAGTTAAGGACTTCATCAACATACAAGATGGTCATAATAAAAGACATATTATCATAGAGTCATGTTAACATTTCATATTCAAAAGATCATAGAACATAGTATACAAAACACTTACCAATAATCTCATCCCCAACCTACAAGTGCAATGGTCATGTGAATCCCCATAACCCCACACAACCAAGTAGATAACATAGGAGACCATAAGTAAATCTTTCCTTCATATAACTTGTAACATAAGTACTCATAACTTCATATAACAGTATAACCCAATAACATATTCATCATAATGACCAACATTATATAAGAGTAACATCATGTATCATAAGCAACATAACTTTCATGTTATCATATTACATAAGAACAATCTCCTAGAACTCCCCTTAGAGTCAACTTGTGCAATGTATAGGTAGAGTCTCATGCCCCTACCTATACTAAGTAGACTCTTGAAGTCATCCTAGTCAATGTCCATTTACTTGTATTTAATTTTACATGAGGGAACATTGGATTTAACCGGCATAGATCATATGAACTAAACATGGAATCCGGTGTCATAAAACCCACACCAAAAAAAGGTGGTCTACCGGCCAAAGTAGAACCAATCATGACATAGCTTTGTAGGTGGATCCACTAGCTAGTATCCTATGGTGGCAACATAGTTCAAGAAGTATGAGATGTATTAGACATACATAGTTCCACATTACTTGACAACCTCTATCTCATGAGAGTCATTGTGAACCTACCTTACAACTAGGGAAGGGACACCTATCATAACTAGTTCATCGGTGCTTAGCTTAAGTCCATTTGTTGAATAACCTTTAAGTTTTATTTTATCATAAACTTATCATAGGTTATAGGAGATTAACTCCTTTTGTAAACATGATCATGAGTTCTTTAGGATTAGATTAGAATTTCCTTTCATCGCAACCCTTCGTGTGTGGGATTAACATAGCATAATCATCTTGTCTAAAGCATACAAGAGAACATCATAACTTGTATTATCTTATTCTTATAATGATTTCACAATTAACATGTTCATATCCCAACATATATACATAGCAACATCATACATAAATCAATAGCATTGTAACATCAATTATGGTCTGACATGACTAACATAGACTTATCACGACTTAGAAGACTTACCTCTCGCTTCCCAAGAACCTTATTCAAGAGCTTACATTCAACTTAGAACTTTCATAACCATACCATAGTTAAATATTCAATAGCATAACCAAGAACAACTCTTCAAATAATATACAATATCAATTCATAATGTAGGATACAGGAAAGGGTCAGTAAAGAGTTTATTTAAGTCTTAGTTCCATTTCAATGTTTACATGTTGTCAAGTAGTTGGTACAACCCATCCGAAACCATCAATTAGATGAGAACATGCATCACACGAAATTCAAACATTAATAACCACATACTCATCAATTAGTGTGAAATCAACCATAGAAAACACTTACATTTCATCCAAAATAATAATCTAGAGTTAGGAAGAAAATCCGTTTGGTAGAATAAAACCCTATTATTTGAATTTCTTGAAAACTTATCTTGAAAGGACCTCTTGGGGAAAGGAATCCCAAGAGTGAAAAACCCATACCTTTTATACGAATAATCCACGAAATTTTATTGGAAATCTTGGAGTCTTCGTCTGCTTCCTTAAGCTTTTCTTGTTCTTCAATGGAGTTTGGAAAATAGTGTGTTTCTTGAGAGAGATGGGTAATTGCGTTTGAATCTGATTTGGACGTGTAAAAAGTGGTCTAAAACTGACCTAGTTTCCATATATAGTCCTCCTATAAAATACCCAAAAGATCCTCCACTCAAATGGGTCTTTTTAAGAAGTTAAATTACCAAAAATACGATTTTAACGATTCTGGGAAGTGGCTACGCGTCGCGGGGCCAATTCCCGTTATTTTTTTAAAATTTTGGATTGAGGCAGTGAGGTGCAGAGTGCCTCATGAAGGCTGTGACTCGCACACCTTGTCCTCAATCTGCCTGTTCGCAGGCTGCCAGGCAGCCTGCTCACCCATGTTTGGGTCCTCCCCAAGGACCCTTCGGGTGGTCCTTGGGGTGTCGTCACTGGAAATTTGGACCTTTGTAATACATACTACCTATCCAAGGTATATTTACAAGTTTTGTACTTCATTTTACACCTCGAAACCTTCACCAAACATAGGGATGTCAACTAGTTCAAATTAGCTAGTTTCCGGACGTCAGGTCTTTCTTTGTCGTTTTGGATCTAACCTTTTCTAAATGAACTTATTATATTAATATATGTCTGGAAACATCATTTTAAACATTATTTAATATATTAAGATCTAGTTTAAGTCATGACATTTCGGAGTGTTACATTATTCCCCCCTTAGGAACATTCGTCCCCGAATGACACTCAAATATTTTGGAGGGTAGGAATAGACTCAATACTGGCAACCCAACCAATCAACAACATAAAATCATAATGAGTCACAACTCATAGGAGTACTTCACAACTCCTTTCAACACATACGACACATAGTACTCAATTCATGATGCACAAACATATAAGAGCTCCATATTCACAACACATAGTGAGGAACTTTCTTCTCAACATTATCATTAGCTCAAAATATATCAAAGAGTTACCATGCTATCATTCTTCTCAAGACAACTACAAAACAGAAAATCTCAGGAAGACAGCATGCATACACATTTCATATAAGTGCAAGAATAGAGTATGAAGACATTTTCATAAAACTCTAGTTGATACTATCTTTTACCAAAACATGCACCTATCTAGCAACAATAAATTTCATGGTTATGCATTAATTTCTCTATTAATAGGAATGTATAGCCTCAAGGAGTAAATAGATGAGGGTAGCGGGACTTCATGTCGGCTTCATCCTCCCATGTTGCACCCTCAACAAGATGGTTCCTCCATAGAACTTTTACAGAGGCAACCTCCTTGATTCTCAACTTCTTGACTTGGCGATCTAGGATCTCAACCGGAACCTCTCCATAGGGGAGGTTCTCATACACCCCTAAACCTTCCATTGGTAGAATAGACATTGGGTCGCTAATTCATTTCTTGAGCATAGAAAAATGAAACACCGGATGAACTGAAGCTAGTTCACTAGGTAATTTCAACTCATATGTAACCTTTCCAACCCGTTGTTAAACCTCATAATGACAAACATACCGGGACTTAACTTCCCTTTTCTACCGAATCTCATCACCCCTTTCATAGGATAAATCTTCAAGTAGACATGATCACCTATTTCAAACTTAAGATCTCTTCTTCTATTGTCGGCATAAGATTTTCGCCGAATATAGGCTCTCTTCAATCTATCTCTTATGATTCGAACCTTATCTATAGCCTCATAGATAATCGCTGGACCAGGGAGTGAGGAGTCACCAACCTTCAACCATCCAACCGGAGATCTACACCTTCTACCATAAAGAGCTTCAAAAGGTGCAATGGAGATGCTCAAATGATACTATTGTAGTAAGAGAACTCAACCAAAGGTAAGTGATCATCCCATCTTCCCTTGAAATCAATGACACATGCTCTTAACATGTCTTCAAGGGTATGAATGGTACGTTCCGCTTGATTCCTCCTGAGGATTAAAAGCGGCACTAAGTTTCACTTGAGTACCTAAACCCTTTTGAAAATCCTTCCAAAAACGAGAAGTGAATTGAACACCTTTATCCGAAATGATGGACAAAGGAATCCCATAAAGACTCACAATATCATTTATGTAGATTCTTGCATAATCTTCGGCAGTATAAGTAGACTTAACAGGAATAAAGTGGGCATATTTGGTCAACTTATCCACAACGACCCATATAGAACCATTTTTCCTACAGGTTCGAGGCAAACAAACAACAAAATTAATATTGATGTCTTCCCACTTCCAAGTAGGAACATCCATGATTTAGGTTAAACCACCCGGTTTAAGATGCTCAGCTTTAAACTATTGGAAATTTGGACAATTAGCGACAAACTCTGCTATGTCCCTTTTTAAACCATCCCACCAATAGACTTCTTTAAGGTCATGATACATTGTGGTGGCACCCGATTGTATATAATAGCGAGAACCATGGGCTTCTTCTAGAATTCAATTTCTCAAATCCTCAACATACAGTACACATAATCTCCCTTGGTACCTAAGAACACCATCCCCCCTTGGGAGAAGAACTCATTGAGCTTACCAAGTACAGATTCATTAAAATTCATCAATAGGGGATAAAGATGTTGCTTAGACTTCACTTCAACCACCAATGATGATTCAGAGTTATGATGAACTATAAATCCACCATTTGGAGAATCTTCTAACCGCACACCTAAACAAGCCAACCTATGAACATCTTTCACAAGTTTTTTTTTCTCTTCTTCCACATGAGACACACTATCCATAGTCATACGACTCAAAGCATCCGCAACCACATTGGCCTTGCTAGGGTGGTAAAGGACACTCATGTCGTAATGATTCAACAATTCTAACCATCTTCTATGTCAGAGATTCAACTCCTTTTGTGTAAACACATATTGAAGACTTTTATTGTCAGTAAATACATCAACATGCACACCATACAAGTAATGCCTCCATATTTTTGAGGCGAAAACTACAACAGCTAACTCAAGGTCATGAGTTGATAATTCTTCTCATGAATTTTGAAATGCCTAGAAGCATAAGCTATCACCTTGCGTGTTGCATGAGAACACATTCAAAGCCCACTCGGGAAGTATCACAATATACTACAAAGCCTTCATGACCCTCTGTAAGGTCAACACCACAGCGGAGGTAAGCTTATCTTTCAACTCTTGAAAATCTTTTTCACAAGCTTCCGATCATTCAAACGTCACCTTCTTTTGGGTCAAAGCTGTCAAAGGAGAAGCAATGGACGAAAATCCATCCACAAACCTTCTATAGTACCCGGCTAGGCCCAATAAACTTCTTATGTCTGTGGGATTCAAAGGTATAGGCAAATTTCTGACCGCATCTGTCTTCTTCGGATCAACCTCTACACCCTCACGAGAGATAACATGTCCAAGAAAAGGAATTGACCTCAACCAAAATTCACACTTGCTAATTTGGCATAAAGTTGGTGTTCTTTGAGGACTTGCAAGTCTAATCTCAAGTGACTCTCATGCTCATTTTCATTCTTGGAGTTTATCAAAACATCATCAATGAACACAATCATAAATGAGTCAAGGTAATCTCGGAAAACTCTTTTCATAAGGTCCATAAACGCCGTCGGGACATTTGTTAATCTAAAAGACATAACCAGAAATTCATAGTGACCATATCTAGTTCGAAAAGCTATTTTGGGAACATCTTCACCTCTCACCCTAAGTTTGTGATATCCCGACCTTAAATCAATCTTGGAAAAATATCTAGCACCTTGGAGTTGATCAAATAGATCATCAATCCTAGGGAGAGGATACTTGTTCTTTATGGTGACCTTATTGAGTTGGCGATAATCAATGCACATTCTAAGGGACCCATCCTTCTTCTTAACAAACAAGATCGGAGCACCCAATGGAGAAATACTAGGTTGAATGAAACCCTTGTCTAGTAAATCTTTTAGTTGGAGCTTCAACTATTTTAATTCACTCAGATCCATCCTATATGGAGGAATTTAAATGGGATTCGTATTCGGTAACAAATCAATGCCAAAGTCAATTTCCCGCTCGGTAGGAACTCCTGGAAGGTCATTAGGAAAAACCTCTGGGAAGTCTCTCACTATAGGGACTGACTCAATAGAAGGAGTTTCACATTCTAGGTCCTTAACCCTCACCACATGGTATAAACAACCCTTGGCTATCATCTTACAAGCCTTCAAAAAAGAAATGATTTGACCCCTTGACATAGAATTCCCCCCCTTCTACTCTAAAATGGGTTCATTTGGGAATTGGAACTTCATTTTTCTACAATCTATGGAAGCAAAACAATCATGAAGCCAATCCATTCCCAAAATAATATCAAAATCAAACATGTCCATTTCTACAGTCAACAAGAATAACACTATTGGGCAGCATCACATGACATTTCCTATAGACTCTTTTTGCAACTATAGAGTCACCAATTAGGGTACAAACCATAAAGGGTTCAATCAAAACATTGGGAAGTACATCACACTTCCTAGCTACCAAAGGTGTAACAAAATAAAGGGTAGAACCTGGGTCAAGCAAAACATAAACATTAACATACAAAACTTGTAACATACATGTCACAAACGTCGGGAGAGATTTCTTGTTCACCTCTATCCTTGAGTGCATAGAAACAGTTCCTTTTTGGAGCTTCAAAACTAGGACTGCTTGGTTGAGCTTGGCTATTCCCCTTTCCTTGATGTCTCACATTAGGATAATATTTCACCATATGGCAACCTTTGACACATCCATGGCAAATATTAGTTCCAACAAGGCATTCACCACATGTTTCTTACCATACTTACCACAAGTTGGTCTTTCTCTTGGTGGATCAATATTTATCCCCTTTTGAAGTTTAGGATTAGAACCTCTATCACTGCGATTCTTGGATAAATTCGAAGGAACTTGGTTTGAAAACCTTTTCTTGAACTTAGGCTTTTCTTGAACATCAAGCCTACTTTTAGAAGAACCACTTTCAAAAGACTTTTCCCTCTTAGCTTCCCTATTCCTCTTCCTTAGACGACTTTCCTCAACCTGTTGAGCATGAACCATCAACCTAGAAATATCCATATTGTCATGAAACATGGTTGCACGACATTATTCTTCAAGCTATTCGGACACGCCCGTTACATAACGGCTCATTTCATCCCTAGCATTAGAAACCAAAGAAGAAGCATATTTGGACATCTTAATGAACTTTAAGGAGTATTCCTTGACATTCATACCTCCTTGACAAAGGTTGATGAACTCCTCTACCTTAGCTTCCATTTGTTCCATTGGAAAGAATCTGTCAAGAAAGGCCTATATGAAGATCTCCCAAGTCATGGGACCACCTCCTAAAGTCCTACTATCCTTCCACTGATTGTACCATGTCTAAGCCACGTCATTGAGTTGATAGGCATCAAGTTCAGCCTTCTCAGTAGTACTCACCCCCATAGCAAACAAAATCTTGTAACCTCATCAAGGACGTCCTGGGGGTCTTCATCAATGTTAGATCCAATAAACATAGTAGTATGTGTGCATCATGAGTTGTAGAAATACTTTCTACTTGCTTGTGTTGCCTTGAGTGCATAATGGTAAGAAATTGGTGTTTCATTTAATGTTAGTACATTGACTATGATTTTGTATGTTATGGGATTCTATTTGAGTCATTGAGTCCATGAAAGTGTTTTAAGTATCATTTGAGGAACAATGTTCCCAAGTAGGGGATAATGTAAGGACCCTCAAAATGAAATAGGATTAACTAGAGCGTCACATGATTTTTTTGAGTTTATAACTTGTTCAAATGATGAGATATAGATTTTAAAGTAAGTTCTAAAGAGTTTTAAGGTCAAACGTCAAGGATCGACCAAGACGTTCGGAAATTAGTCTTTTGTGTGCTAGTGTGTCTAATGTGTTGTCCTTGATTTGGCGTGTCGTTTGGAGTCTAAAATCATTGGAGGTTACCCTAGAGTATAGATGATTGTGTTTAGGGTCAAAACGTTTGGATACGACTCCCCAAGTACCCAAACATTAGCCAAAAAGCTGTCAAGAACAACATGACCAACGACCATTGATAAAGCCCCGTCACTTGGGTGACGCCCTATATGTCAGGGGAAATGCTCCACACTTAGTTGTGGGAGATTATTCCCATTTTATTACCCGAAATCCATAACCATGGAGCTTCAAGATGACCCCATCACACCACCAACAGTCTGTAGGTGGTGATCGTAGGTCACTTACCTACAGTTGTTGTCTTGTCTCGGCCAAGTGAGGGGTGAATTGGTAAATTCAGCCCATTTTTCAATTAAGTCATGGACGGTTACTTTTAATGTTTCAAGGTATTTTAAGTATATTAAAACAATTAAACCCTCACTTATATTCAAACAACAAATCAAACCCTTCCCTCCAAAATAGATTCTCTCAAGAACACCATTGAAGGTCAAACTGAAATTAAAGATAGGAGAAGGCATTTCAAGTGCTTCTTCAATTTTAATGGGATTTCTACTAGTGAGGTATGGTTATCCTTCATTCTTGAAAAACCTCTCTTTCAAGAAGCCAAATTCAAAGGTTTTCAAAAGTGTTTCAATGATCAAATTTCCTAATTTCTATTCTAAGCATGTGTTCGTTGTAAAAAGTTTTTCTAAAGCATGATATTGATGTATTAATGTTGAAAGGTTTTTTAGATGATTTTAAATGGACTTCCTTGAAGAACCCATGTTTTGTCCTAATCTTCTAAATTGACTTATGAAGTGGGTTTTGTGATTATGATTACATAATGATAGAATTGTACTTGAATTGAATTGTATTTTTGGTTCCTATTGTTATCGATATCTATTGATGATTAATTGTTGGAGAATTGATTTAGGGTGATTGTGGCTTTGGAGATTTGTAAGTTAACCTAACTTCTTGTTAATCTTGGACATGTCTTTTATGGTTTGATCCGCTTATAGTAGAGGTGCTTAATTATTATATATGTTGTGATCATGGCCTTGAAGGCATTAAATGATTTAGTGATGTAATTCTATGATGTATAAGTAGGGAGGTGTATTACAAAGTTATGTATGTGGCTCTTGAATATAAGATGATTACTAGATTATAATGTGAATGTGAAGTATGTTTGTGTGTGGATTATGATGAATGTAGTATGAGCATGTTTAGAAGGTAATGACATGAGTGATGGTGGTTATGTGAAAGGTTTTCACACATATTTAAACACACACATGAATGAATGAATGAATTAATGATAATGTAATGAATGTAAGGCTATTGAAAGGTCTCCCCAATTGTACTCTAATGAATTAATGGGGGATTTTGGGATGGATGCTCTCACATTATTAGAGGCGGAGTGTCTAGTTACAATCTAAATATTCCTAAGAGCTTCCCAATGAATGAATGATAGGTTTATATCGATACTCTCCCGTGAGTAGAGGTAGAGAATTTCGTAGTAATCCTGTAAGATATAATGAATGAATGTAATGAAATTCTATCACTGAATGGGAATTAATGCTAAGCACCGACAGGATATGATAGAGATGAGTGCTCTCCGTAGTTGAGGCAGGGTACTTATTAGCAATCTCTTGAGATAGATACCCTCACGTTAGTTAAGGTTGGGTATCCTGTAACAACATCCCAATCCCTTAAGTATGTGACCACATACGAATAGCTGGTGTTTATCCACATAAAGGATATCAGAATAACCCTACCTTAGGGAAGTGGGGATCCCTCATCCGATAAGAGTTTCTATCATGATTCCATGATTAAGCCTCATGGTCTATGTCGGTTATGGATTACCCCCACAAAAGAATGTAATGAAATAGGTCTTCCTAAGGGTGTACTACTTAGGGTAGGTGGTGGAATGGGACGCCATCTATACATTGCACAAGTAGACATTTGAAGGGAGCCTTGGTGTGTCCTTATGATGAAAATTAATGAATGGGGTCTTGTATGATGTGATTGAAGCATGTTGTTCTTATGTCTTATGTTAATGTAGGTATTATGACTTGTTGAATGTGATGTGCCTAGTATTGGGTGATTCAAAAGGAGAACTTGGTGTGAGTAGTAGTATGGGATGCTACTTGCACATTGCACTAGTGTAACTTAGAGTTATCTTAGGTGATGGTCCTTTGTGGTGATTATGTCTATATTGTGTCTATGTCCTTATGATTGAATGTGGTTGATTTGAAGGAGGTAGCAGGTTAGTCCACCTTAGGTGGTCTTTGGGTGTTTCTCAGGTGTGGATGGTGGCATGGGACATTATCCATTCAATGCACAAAGTGATGCTTGAGGGTTACTCGAGATAAAGAGGTAAGGAAAATGTAACAATCCGAAAACGAAAATGCTAAGTAAGACCTAAACGTACCTAGAATGCATAGGTTAGAACAGGTTCACACGGCTTGATGGGCGTGGAACCGGACCCCTGGACCTATGCACCAGCCAAGACAACCAACTTGGTGAGTTAGTTGAGCTAGGCAGGGTTGGTTCCAGCCATGTTAGGTCCCCGAACACTAGGATTCACCCGGGTGAGTCTTAACCGAACTTAGAGGGTTAGTCCTAGGTTTTAAGGGTTCTAGGGGTAAAAAGGTAATTTTGGGGCTAGGGGTAGTATTGTAATTACCCTAGATTGATATTTAATTAATTAAATAAAGTTTTTAATTAGACAAAATGGGTCAAAGCTCAGTGGTCAAACTCGAGTTTGACCGGATCTCCACACTCGGGTTCGAGCCGAGTTGGAGGCATTAAAGTGGGCGATTTAAATGATTCTAAATTAGACAAAAATTAGGAGGGGCATTATAGTAAATTAATATGTAGATCACAATCTGATTTTATCATTTAAATTGTGTTGAATAAGTCAACAACAAACTCCCAAGAAAGAGGCGCACGACTCCCACTAGGACTGTACTCAATGTGCACTGTTAATTCATTATATATCCACAAAAGTTTTTCAACTTTATCTTGCAATTCAAAAATAGAAAAACAAAATAAGCCTACTGTTCTAAAGAGTTCTAAACTTCATCAATCAAAAACGAAAAGAAATATTTTATGCCTATGTACTTTAATAAATCACGTAAAGGAATTCACTTGTGAACAAGAACCAAGGATCGGAAGAAGGGTTTGTGTGTGGGTTAGGACGTGGGTTCGTGGCTGGTTGTCAAAGCTAAAAAAGGTATGGGTTTTCTTCTCTCTTGGTCCCTTTTCCAAGAGTCCCGTAATGTTCAGTTCAAATACAATCTAAAAACTAAGGTTGTCCCCGTTGCATGCCCATGTCATTAGATCCTATGAACGATTGATGCATGCGTTGGTATGACTTCTGGTAGATGATTTTAGGACTGATTGTGATTGTGTGCAATGTGTGTCCTCGGACTGTTTATGATTTTGTTATGTACGTCCGAATGTTGAATGTTACATGTGCACAAGTATGCTGTTTTCCGTGATATTGTTGTTATGGCCTACTTGAAGAGATTGTGAATTATGTGTTACGTAATGTTGTGTGTTTAACATGCAAAAAGAAACCCTAATGTTCATGAAAAGTAAATGAAAGTGATGATCTAAAATAAAATACTAATTGCCGAACTAAAATGAGTCTAAGACTCTCGGCCATGTATATCAATGCACAAAGAAATGGTACGGATATATGGACGTAAGTTTAGGTTTAAGTATTGGTTAAAGTTGATATAAAAATCAAAATCAAATTGTCTAGACTAAAGTGTAAGAAGAATGAACTTGAGGACCTAATGCTAATTAGAGAAGACTCGGCTAAATTGAAATAAAGAAAATGCTACACCTAAGAATTGAACCCGAGACCTCAAGGTTCTAGCACTAGATGAAGAGGTCTTGAGTAAATTAAAAAGAGAATAATGTTGGGTGTAGGATGGGAATCGAACCCGGCCTCAAGGCCAAATATGTGAGATACATAAGTCTCACATATAATAAAAAATTATATGCTGCCCAAGGGATTCAAACACGGATCCCCTTGACCGAACATTGTAAGGAACATAAGTCTTACATACAATAAAATAAAATGCAACTACTAAGGATCGAACTCGGGTTCTCTTGGCTGAATGTGTGAAGACACATAAGCCTCACACACACATAATGAAAATAAATCAAGAGAATAGATGCTGCCCAAGGGATTTGAACACAGGTAAAGTCTAAGATCACTTAAATCACGAAAGTAAGCCTTATGTATGGTGTAAGCCAAAAGGGGTACTACCATAAGTGTAAAGTACACTAACGGCCATGGGCATGACATATGATGTAAGTTAATAGCAAGATGAAGAAATGAACATTCACGTGATGAGGTGAGTAATTATGTTAAACTATGATGCTAATGAAAATGGTGACAATATAATAAGAGGCTAAGATGAATTGTTAGACAAGTCTCAACCAAGACTAAGTAAAGGTCACTAAAAGTACTCACCTAAGAGAGTATTGAATATTAAGAGACAAGTCTCAATCACATTCTATATGTAAGTGTAAGGACAATTCACACTTAATACGTAAAGAAGAAAAGAGAAATCATCTAATGAGCTATGACTACCTCATGCTAGAAGCAAGCTTCGATGATGTATGAGTTGAATGTAAATAGGAACTTTAAACTAAGCACTGATAGGCTAGTTATGAGTGGTGATGCCTTCTTTCGGGAAGGGCGGAGGTTCACGTAATTCTCATGAGATGATACTATCCACCAAGGTGGGTATGGGTCTCCCTAAATCTCCTAGTCTTTGAACTATGTTGCCAACATAGGGAACTAGCTTGGTTCAAACCATAAAGCTAGGATGTTTTGGTTTCACTTTGGCCAGTGACTCCACCCCTTTTCGGTGTGGGGAAGACACCAGATTTCATGATGCTCACATGATCTATGTCGGTTAAGGTTGAAAGTTCCTCAAAGTATGAAATATAATGAAATGAACGATACCAAAGGTGTTTATGTAAGACAATCAGGAGGTGAAACCAAATTCAAGTAATGACATTAGGTCATTCTTGGTCATTGCACTTCATGATCCCGATGAGAGTCTTAAACTTCATCCTAGGTATAGCTGGTGTTTACATCAGTCTATGAATGAATGAAATGAATAATGTGAAGTACGAATGAACGAATGAAGCATACTATGTGCTTGCTAAAGGAGGCCCTCGTGTTGAGGTCTCATATGTTGGGCCCTCACTTGAGATGTCTTGATGCTACGTCCATAATTCCAAGGTCTCGTGGATATGAAATGTATCATATATGAAACATGAAATGTATGTTATGTGAACCTGTTTGTGTAGGATGTGTGACATATTCATGGTACGACCTTCCTATTACGAATTAGGCAAGTCAAGAGACTTGACCTCCTAAGAAAGCATGTTGATTAGGAAGAGCCATTCTTGTTCATGCATTACCGTTATGTGTTGCTGCATATACCCATACTTAGTACAAGTGTGTACTAATTCCATACAATATTACTATTTTAGGTGCAGGCTCAGGTGAACGTTGAAGGTATCATTGTAGCTGTTCGAACTCAAAGATTTCATCCGGACTTGGTAGGTCCTCGTGCATTCGAGGATGCCTTCCTTTACATTTCTTGCTTAGTAGTAGGTTTAAACTAGTGGAGTATGTTCCACTAGTGTTTCTTTTCTATTTTATTCAGACGCTTGTAATAGTGCCGTTTTGGCAAGTATTACTTATGACTTGAGATTCTATTTCTTTCAAGTTGTATGTCTCTATAACTAGATGGTTGATGTATGAGCAATGAACTTCCTTACAAATACGCGTTTATATGAAGTCTATGTATACTTTAAATATAAACAAAAAGTTCTAAATTTTTTGCTAAAATTAACTGTATGAATATGATGAATGCAAGAAAAGGCTTGTCTGCGACTTCTGAGAGGTCAACGAGGCCGGTTGCGATTCGGAATCTAGAATCTGGGTCGTGACAAACTTGGTATCAGAGCATTAGGTTAAATATCCAAGACATCAGGCTCATATAGACCACGTTATCTAGTTTCTAAGTTATGGTAGTGAAGTGCACCACTATCATGAATTAGAGACTGCATAATGCTTAGGAAATTTTCCCTTCTTCTACTCTTTATCGTGCTATGTGGAATTGTGACATAATTGTGTCATTAAGAATCTAACTCTCTCCTTGTATCTACGTGTAGATAATGAATACGAGGAGAAATGCAGGCAGGAGGGTAGGTGAGGCAGCTGCTGGAGGAAATCAAGTTCCTCCTCAAGCCCCAGTTGTTGCTGATCAAGTGCCTGTCAATCCAGATGGGTTGACAGATGGTGAAGTGAGGAATTCTTTGCTGCAGATGGCACAGGCCATCACTACTAAGGATCAAGCCATCACGGCTCAAGCCGCGAGAGAGGGTGCTCCTAGAGAGAACCCTCATGCTAGCACTATGGCTAGTAGGCTGAGGAACTTCACCAGAATGAACCCCCCAGTTTACTACGGATCCAAGACCAATAAGGATCCCCAGGAGTTCATGGATGAGATCCACAAGATCCTTTGTGTCATGGGAGTAGATGAGGAGGCGAAGTCTGAGTTGACTGCATATCAACTCAAGGATATGGCACAGATTTGGTACCGGATGTGGGATGATAGCCGAGCACGTGGAGATGTTCCCATCACTTGGGATGTTTTAAAACTGCCTTTCTGGAGATATTCTTCCCCAGAGATAAACGAGAATCCAAGGTTGAAGAGTTCATCGACCTGAGACAGGGAGGTATTCCTTGAAATTCGTTAAACTCTCAAAGTATGCTTCTTCTTTGGTGGCAAATAGCAGGGATGAAATGAGCAGGTTTGTGATTGGTGTTCCGGAGGATCTAGTGGAAGATTGTCGGGCAGACATGTTGCATGATAGCATGGATCTTGGCAGGTTGATGGTGCATGCTTAGCAAGTGGAGGAGAGTCGCCGTAAGAGGAGAGTTCATGAAAGCAAGAAGCTCTAAGACTGCGGATCAGACTGGTTCTAGCTCGGGTAGGGTCTCATTTGGAGTCCAGAACATGCCTAAGTTCAAGAGACATTCAGGTAATTTACTTCTTCAGGAAATTCGAATGCCAAAGTGAACGAGTGAGGCCCCAGAAAGGATAATGATTGGAACGTCCAGCGAAAAAGCAAGCTTTGTGGTAAATGTGGACGTCCTCATGGAGGTGAATGTTTAGTAGGTACTAACTCCTGCTTCGGGTGTGGCAAGACTGGACACATGGTCCGAGATTGTCCTCAAATGATGAATGAGGCCAAGGCAGGTGCTCAGCCTCGGCCGAATGCAAATGCTGCAGCCGAATCTCCTAAGAGGAACCGATTTTATGCGCTGAAAGGTAGAGAAGAACAAGAGAAGTCAGCTGATGTAGTCAAGGGTACATTGCATGTCTTTACTTTCCCAGTGTATGCATTGTTAGATCCAGGATCCACTCTATCATTTCTTACTCCTTTGATAGCTAGTAGGTTTGATGTGTTTCCTGAAATCATGAATGAGCCGATTTTAGTAAGTACTCCCATATGATACGGCATTAGAGCAGAAAGAGTGTATAAAAATTGCCCAATTCACATCCTTGATAGAGTCACTCACGCTGATCTTGTGGAATTAGACATGCTCAATTTTGATATAATCTTTGGCATAGATTGACTCCATAAGTATTATGCCACAATAGATTGTCGAAACAGGGTAGTGATGTTTCAGTTTCCAAATGAGTTAGAGCGGGAATGGGAAGGGCATGGTTCAAGTCCAGTCGGCCAAATTGTTTCACACTTGAAGGCCAATAAGATGATAACTAAGGGTTATGTACCACTTAGTTAGAGTCAATGACTTAGATCAAGAAATTTCTTCCATAGACCCAGTGTCAATAGTGAATGAGTTCCCAGATGTCTTTTCGGAGGATTTACCAGGAATCCCTCCTGAACGTGAGATTGACTTTGGTGTTGATTTAGATCCCAAAACCAAGCCAATTTCTATTCCCCCGTATAGGATGGCACCAGCTGAACTCAAAGATTTGAAGTTGCAGTTAAAAGATCAACTTGATAAGGGCTTCATCCAGCCGAGCATATCCCCATGGGATGCTCCACTGTTGTTCTTAAAGAAAAAGATGGAACCCTTAAATGTGCATCGATTATTGGCAACTCAACAAAGTCACTATAAAGAATAAGTACCCTCTTCCCAGAATTGATGATTTATTTGACCAACTCCAAGGTTCAAGTTTTTTTCAAGATAGACCTTCAGTCAGGCTATCATCAACTTAGAGTAAGGCGGGAAGACGTCCCTAAGATGACTTTTCGTACTAGATATGGGCATTATGAATTTCTGGTCATGTCATTCGATCTCACTAACGCACCAACCACGTTTATGGACCCTATGAATAGAGTCTTCTGTGAGTACCTTGATTCCTTCGTCATAGTATTCATAGATGATATTCTCATATACTCTAAGTCTAAAGAAGAGCATGAAGTACACTTAAGAAAGACATTGCAAGTACTCAGAAAACATCAGCTGTATGCAAAGTTAGTAAATGTAAATTCTGGTTGAGATCAGTGACCTTCCTTGTTCATGTTGTAACCGACCTGGGTGTAGAAGTTGATCCTAAAAAGGTCGAGGCAATGAAGAAATGGCCGAGACCCCTTACTCCTACCGATATTCGAAGTTTTCTGGGTTTGTCCAATTACTATCGCAGGCTTGTGGAAGGCTTTTCCACAATTGCGGCTCCATTGACAGCCTTGACAAAGAAGAAGGTAAAGTTTGAGTGGTCTGAAAAATGTAAGAGAGATACCAAGAGCTCAAAGACCGACTCACTTCAGCCCAGTTCTCACGTTGCCGAGGAGTGGTGCAGGTTATGTGGTGTACTGTGATGCTTCCCGGGTAGGTTTGGGATGTGTTCTTATGCAGGATGGCAAGGTGATTGCATATGCATCAAGGCAGTTGAAGATCCACGAGAAGAACTATCCTACTCATGATCTTGAGTTAGCTGCTGTGGTGTTTGCATTAAAACTTTGGAGACATTATTTATATGGTGTACATGTTGATGTATATACTGACCATAAAAGTCTTCAGTATGTTTTTACACAGAGGGAGTTGAACCTTCGTCATAGGAGATGGCTAGAACTGGTCAAAGATTAAATATGAGTGTTTATTATCACCCGGTAAGGCCAAATAGTGGCTGATGCGTTGAGTCGATTAAGCATGGGCAGCATGTCATATTGATGAAGAGAATAAAGAGCTGGTTAAGAGGTACACCAATTGGCTAGATTGGTGTACGGCTGGCAGATGCACCAAGTGGGGGTGTTTATGTTCACTCAAGTTCCGAATCCTCATTTGTTGTAGATGTTAAAGCCAATCAGCATCTCGACCCAATACTCATGGAGTTGAAAGACTCATTATTGAGTAAGTTGAATGAATCATTTTCCCTAGGAGGGGATCGTGTACTCAGTTACCAAAACAGTTTATGTGTGCCCAATGTTGATAAGTTTAGGTCTAATATTTTGGCGGAAGCTCATGGTTCCAGGTATTCCATTCATCCAGGTGCCACCAAGATGTACCATGACCTTAAAGAGGTCTATTGGTGGGAAGGCATGAAGAGAGATATCTCTAAATTCGTGGAGGAGTGTCTGAATTGCCACAGGTTAAGGCCGACACCTTAAGCCTGAAGGTCTCACTCAGACGATTGAGATTCCAACAGAAGTGGATGCTATCAATATGGATTTTGTGGTTGGTCTGCCAAAGACTAGGAAACTACATGATTCCATTTGGGTTATTGTTGACAGAATGACCAAGTCCGCTCACTTCATACCTGTGAAGTCTATTTACAAAGCTGAAGATTATGCCAAGCTTTATATTGATGAGATAGTGAGATGGCACAAGATTCCTCTGTCTATTATCTCGGATAGGGGAGACCAATTTACTTATCATTTTTAGAGATCTTTCCAAAAGGGCTTGGGTACACAGGTAAAGCTTAGTACTGCTTTTCATCCGCAGACGGATGGACAAGATGAGCGTACCATCCATACCCTTGAAGACATGTTGAGATCATGTGTTATTGACTTCAAGGGGAGTGGGATGATCACTTGCAGCTGATAGAGTTCTCTTACAATAATAACTACCATTCCAGTATTAGGATGGAACCGTTTGAAGCACTATATGGCTGAAGATGTAGGTCTCCGGTAGGGTGGTTTGAGGTAGGAGAATCTGCCATCCTTGGTCCTGAGATCGTACATGAGGCTATGGAGAAGGTGAGAATGATCAGAGATAGATTGGCTACTGCTTACAGTCGTCAAAAATCCTATGCAGACAACAGAAAGAGAGCTCTAGAATTTGAGGTGGGTGATCAAGTCTACTTGAAGATATCACCTATGAAAGGGGTGATGAGGTTTGGGAAGAAAGGTAAGTTGAGTCCGAGGTATATAGGTCCTTATGAGGTCTTGCAGCGAGTAGGAAATGTTCCCTACGAATTGAAGTTACCTCAAGATTTTGCTTCCGTTCATCCAGTGTTTCACATTTCAATGCTTAAGAAGTGTCTAGGCGATCTAGCATCCATCCTTCCTGTTGAGGGGTTAGGAGTTGATGAGAACCTTTGTTATGAAGAGGTTCCAATCGAAATTTTAGATCGTCAAGTGAATCAACTGTGGAACAAGGAGGTTGCCACCGTGAAAGTCCTATGGCGGAACCACCTTGTTGAGGGAGCAACGTGGGAGGCCGAGGCTGATATGAGATCCTGTTATCCTCATTTGTTCAGTTCCTAAGGTTAGATATTCTTTTCCTAAAGTCTGATTTATGTTTAAGAAACTCTAAGTTCTAAGTGTTGTAGTCAAATTGGTGTGATAGGTCACTAATCGTATGTTTTATCATAGCACTATATGAGTTAAAATGAAGTTATGTTTGCAATTTATGTTGCTGTTTTTGTGTAGCATGGCATGTTTTCTGTGTTGCATGAATTGTGATGTGCATTAAGTTAAGTGTGATTGAGAAGGAAATTCCTCAATCTCAAGTATGAAGCCTTAAATAGCTTGAATGGTATGCACCATCCAAATAACTGTGAATCAAATGTTCCCAAAAGAGAAACATTTAAGTATGATGAAGTAACTTTCGAAAATCACCCTCTTTGTTTAAATAATGTGTAGTTTCATTGGGGACGAATGTTCCTAAGGGGGGGATAATGTAACAATCCGAAAATGACTATGCTAAGTAAGACCTAAACGTACCTAGAATGCATATGTTAGACCGGGTTCACACGGCTTGATGCGCGTGGAACCGTACCCCTGGACCTATGCACCAGCCAAGCCAACCAACTTGGTGAGTTAGTTAAGCTAGGCAGGGTTGGTTCCAGCCATGTTAGGTCCCCAACACTAGGATTCACCCAGGTGAGTCTTAACGGGACTTAGAGGGTTAGTACTAGGTTTTAAGGGTTCTAGGGGTAAAAAGGTAATTTGGAGCTAGGGGTAGTATAGTAATTACCCTAGGTTGATATTAATTAATTAAAAAGTTTTTAATTAGTCAAAATGGGTCAAAGCTCGGTGGTCAAACCCGAGTTTGAGATCTCCACACTCGGGTTCGAGCCGAGTTGGAGGCATTAAAGTGGGCGATTTCAATAATATAAATTAGACAAAATCAGGAGGGGCATTACAGTAACTTAATGTGTAGATTAAAATCTGATTTTATCATTTAAATTGTGTTGAATAAGTCAACAACAAACTCCCAAGAAAGAGGCGCACGACTCCCACTAGGACTGTACTCAATGTGCACTCTTAATTCATTTATATCCACAAAATGTTTTCAGCTTTACCTTGCAATTAAAAACAGAAAACAAACTAAGCCTACTGTTCTAAAGAGTTCTCGGCTTCATCAATCAAAAACGAAAAGAAAAATTGTACGCCTAAGTGCTTTAATAAATCACGTAAAGGAATTCACTTGTGAACAAGAACCAAGGCTCGGAAGAAGGTTTTGTGCGTGGGTTAGGACGTGGGTTTGTGGCTGGTTGTCAAAGCTGAAAAAGGTATGAGTTTTCTTCTCTCTTGGTCCCTTTCCCAAAGTCCCCTAAAGCTCAGTTCAAATCCAATCTAAAAACTAAGGTTGTCCCAGTTGCATTCCCCGGTCATTCGATCCTATGAACTATTGATGCATGCGTTGGTATGACTTCTGGTAGATGATATTAGGACTGATTGTGATTGTGTGCAATGTGTGTCCTCGAACTGTTTATGATTTTGTTATGTACGTCGAATGTTGAATGTTACATGTGCACAAGTATGTTGTTTTCCGTGATATTGTTGTTACGGCCTACTTGACGAAATTGTGAATTATGTGTTACGTAATGTTGTGTGTTTAACACGCAAAAAAGAACCGTGATGTTCATGAAATAAATGAAAGTGATGATCTAAAATAAAATACTAATTGCCGAATTAAAATGAGTCTAAGACTCTCGGCCATGTACATCAATGCACAAAGAAATGGTACGAATATATGGACGNTCCAGAACATGCCTAAGTTCAAGAGACATTCAGGTAATTTACTTCTTCAGGAAATTCGAATGCCAAAGTGAACGAGTGAGGCCCAGAAAGGATAATGATTGGAACGTCCAGCGAAAAAGCAAGCTTTGTGGTAAATGTGGACGTCCTCATGGAGGTGAATGTTTAGTAGGTACTAACTCCTGCTTCGGGTGTGGCAAGACTGGACACATGGTCCGAGATTGTCCTCAAATGATGAATGAGGCCAAGGCAGGTGCTCAGCCTCGGCCGAATGCAAATGCTGCAGCCGAACCTCCTAAGAGGAACCGATTTTATGCGCTGAAAGGTAGAGAAGACAAGAGAAGTCAGCTGATGTAGTCACGGGTACGTTGCATGTCTTTACTTTCCCAGTGTATGCATTGTTAGATCCAGGATCCACTCTATCATTTTACTCCTTTGATAGCTAGTAGGTTTGATGTGTTTCCTGAAATCTTGCATGAGCCGATTCTAGTAAGTACTCCCATATGAGACGGCATTAGAGCAGAAAGAGTGTATAAAAATTGCCCAATTCACATCCTTGATAGAGTCACTCACGCTGATCTTGTGGAATTAGCCATGCTCGATTTTGATATAATCTTGGGCATAGATTGGCTCCATAAGTATTATGCCACAATAGATTGTCGAAACAGGGTAGTGAGGTTTCAGTTTCCAAATGAGTTAGAGCGGGAATGGGAAGGGCATGGTTCAAGTCCAGTCGGCCAAATTGTTTCACACTTGAAGGCCAATAAGATGATAGCTAAGGGTATGTACCACTTAGTTAGAGTCAATGACTTAGATCAAGAAGTTCCTTCCATAGACCAGTGTCAATAGTGAATGAGTTCCCAGATGTCTTTCGGAGGATTTACCAGGAATCCCTCCTGAACGTGAGATTGACTTTGGTGTTGATTTAGATCCCAAACCAAGCCAATTTCTATTCCCCCGTATAGGATGGCACCAGCTGAACTCAAAGAGTTGAAGTTGCAGTTAAAAGATCTACTTGATAAGGGCTTCATCCAGCCGAGCATATCCCCATGGGATGCTCCACTGTTGTTCGTAAAGAAAAAGATGGAACCCTTAAATGTGCATCGATTATTGGCAACTCAACAAAGTCACTATAAAGAATAAGTACCCTCTTCCCAGAATGATTGATTTATTTGACCAACTCCAAGGTTCAAGTTTCTTTTCAAGATAGACCTTCGGTCAGGCTATCATCAAGCTTAGAGTGAGGCGGAAGACGTCCCTAAGATGACTTTTCGTACTAGATATGGGCATTATGAATTTCTGGTCATGTCATTCGTCTCACTAACGCACCACCACGTTTATGGACCTTATGAATAGAGTCTTCTGTGAGTACCTTGATTCCTTCGTCATAGTATTCATAGATGACATTCTCATATACTCTAAGTCTAAAGAAGAGCATGAAGTACACTTAAGAAAGACATTGCAAGTACTCAGAAAACATCAGCTGTATGCAAAGTTCAGTAAATGTGAATTCTGGTTGAGATCAGTGACCTTCCTTGTCATGTTGTAACCGACCTGGGTGTAGAAGTTGATCCTAAAAAGGTCGAGGCATGAAGAAATGGCCGAGACCCCTTACTCCTACCGATATTCGAAGTTTTCTGGGTTTGTCCAATTACTATCGCAGGCTTGTGGAAGGCTTTTCCACTATTGCGGCTCCATTGACAGCCTTGACAAAGAAGAAGGTAAAGTTTGAGTGGTCTAAAAAATGTAAGAAGAGATCCAAGAGCTCAAAGACCGACTCACTTCAGCCCAGTTCTCACGTTGCCGAGGAGTGGTGCAGGATATGTGGTGTACTGTGATGCTTCCCGGGTAGGTTTGGGATGTGTTCTTATGCAGGATGGCAAGGTGATTGCATATGCATCGGCAGTTGAAATCCACGAGAAGAACTATCCTACTCATGATCTTGAGTTAGCTGCTGTGGTGTTTGCATTAAAACTTTGGAGACATTATTTATATGGTGTACATGTTGATGTATATACTGACCATAAAAGTCTTCAGTATGTTTTTACACAGAGGGAGTTGAACCTTCGTCATAGGAGATGGCTAGAACTGTCAAAGATTAATATGAGTGTTTATTATCACCCGGTAAGGCCAATATAGTGGCTGATGCGTTGAGTCGATTAAGCATGGGCAGCATGTCTCATATTGATGAAAGAAAAAGAGCTGGTTAAGAGGTACACCAATTGGCTAGATTGGGTGTACGGCTGGCAGATGCACCAAGTGGGGGTGTTTTGTTCACTCAAGTTCCGAATCCTCATTTGTTGTAGATGTTAAAGCCAATCAGCATCTCGACCCATACTCATGGAGTTGAAAGACTCAGTATTGAGTAAGTTGAATGAATCATTTTCCCTAGGAGGGGATGGTGTACTCAGTACCAAAACAGGTTATGTGTGCCCAATGTTGATAATTTAGGTCTAATATTTTGCGGAAGCTCATGGTTCCAGGTATTCCATTCATCCAGGTGCCACCAAGATGTACCATGACCTTAAAGAGGTCTATTGGTGGGAAGGCATGAAGAGAGATATCTCTAAATTCGTGGAGGAGTGTCGAATTGCCAACAGGTTAAGGCGAACACCTTAAGCCTGGGTCTCACTCAGACGATTGAGATTCCAACATGGAAGTGGAGGCTATCAATATGGATTTTGTGGTTGGTCTGCCAAAGACTAGGAAACTACATGATTCCATTTGGGTTATTGTTGACAGAATGACCAAGTCCGCTCACTTCATACCTGTGAAGTCTATTTACAAAGCTGAAGATTATGCCAAGCTTTATATTGATGAGATAGTGAGATGGCAGATTCCTCTGTCTATTATCTCGGATAGGGGAGACCAATTTACTTTCATTTTTGGAGATCTTTCCAAAAGGGCTTGGGTACACAGGTGAAGCTTAGTACTGCTTTTCATCCGCAGACGGATGGACAAGAGAGCGTACCATCCATACCCTTGAAGACATGTTGAGATCATGTGTTATTGACTTCAAGGGGAGTGGGATGATCACTTGCGCTGATAGAGTTCTCTTACAATAATAACTACCATTCCAGTATTAGGATGGAACCTTTTGAAGCACTATATGGCTGAAGATGTAGGTCTCCGGTGGGTGGTTTGAGGTAGGAGAATCTGCCATCCTTGGTCCTGAGATCGTACATGAGGCTATGGAGAAGGTGAGAATGATCAGAGATAGATTGGCTACTGCTTACAGTCGTCAAAAATCCTATGCAGACAACAGAAAGAGAGCTCTAGAATTTGAGGTGGGTGATCAAGTCTACTTGAAGATATCACCTATGAAAGGGGTGATGAGGTTTGGTAAGAAAGGTAAGTTGAGTCCGAGGTATATAGGTCCTTATGAGGTCTTGCAGCGAGTAGGAAATGTTGCCTACGAATTGAAGTTACCTCAAGATTTTGCTTCGTTCATCCAGTGTTTCACATTTCAATGCTTAAGAAGTGTCTAGGCGATCAGCATCCATCCTTCCTGTTGAGGGGTTAGGAGTTGATGAGAACCTTTCTTATGAAGAGGTTCCAATCGAAATTTTAGATCGTCAAGTGAAGCGACTGAGGAACAAGGAGGTTGCCACCGTGAAAGTCCTATGGCGGAACCACCTTGTTGAGGGAGCAACGTGGGAGGCCGAGGCTGATATGAGATCCTATCCTCATTTGTTCAGTTCCTAAGGTTAGATATTCTTTCCTAAAGTCTGATTTATGTTTAAGAAACTCTAAGTTCTAAGTTGTAGTCAAATTGGTGTGATAGGTCACTAATCGTATGTTTTATCATAGCACTATATGAGTTAAAATGAAGTTATGTTTGCAATTTATGTTGCTGTTTTTGTGTAGCATGGCATGTTTTCTGTGTTGCATGAATTGTGATGTGCATTAAGTTAAGTGTGATTGAGAAGGAAATTCCTCAATCTCAAGTATGAAGCCTTAATAGCTTGAATGGTATGCACCATCCAAATAAGTGTGAATCAAATGTTCCAAAAGAGAAACATTTAAGTATGATGAAGTAACTTTCGAAAATCACCCTCTTTGTTTAAATAATGTGTAGTTTCATTGGGGACGAATGTTCCTAAGGGGGGATAATGTAACAATCCGAAAATGACTATGCTAAGTAAGACCTAAACGTACCTAGAATGCATATGTTAGACCGGGTTCACACGGCTTGATGCGCGTGGAACCGACCCCTGGACCTATGCACCAGCCAAGCCAACCAACTTGGTGAGTTAGTTGAGCTAGGCAGGGTTGGTTCCAGCCATGTTAGGTCCCCAAACACTAGGATTCACCCAGGTGAGTCTTAACGGACTTAGAGGGTTAGTACTAGGTTTTAAGGGTTCTAGGGGTAAAAAGGTAATTTTGGAGCTAGGGGTAGTATAGTAATTACCCTAGGTTGATAATTAATTAATTAAACAAAGTTTTTAATTAGTCAAAATGGGTCAAAGCTCGGTGGTCAAACCCGAGTTTGACCAGATCTCCACACTCGGGTTCGAGCCGAGTTGGAGGCATTAAAGTGGGCGATTTCAATAATTATAAATTAGACAAAATCAGGAGGGGCATTACAGTAACTTAATGTGTAGATTAAAATCTGATTTTATCATTTAAATTGTGTTGAATAAGTCAACAATAAACTCCCAAGAAAGAGGCGCACGACTCCCACTAGGACTGTACTCAATGTGCACTCTTAATTCATTATATATCCACAAAATGTTTTCAGCTTTACCTTGCAATTAAAAAACAGAAAACAAACTAAGCCTACTGTTCTAAAGAGTTCTCGGCTTCATCAATCAAAAACGAAAAGAAAAATTGTACGCCTAAGTGCTTTAATAAATCACGTAAAGGAATTCACTTGTGAACAAGAACCAAGGCTCGGAAGAAGGTTTTGTGCGTGGGTTAGGACGTGGGTTTGTGTCTGGTTGTCAAAGCTGAAAAAGGTATGAGTTTTCTTCTCTCTTGGTCCCTTTCCCAAAGTCCCCTAAAGCTCAGTTCAAATCCAATCTAAAAACTAAGGCTGTCCCCGTTGCATTCCCCGGTCATTCGATCCTATGAACTATTGATGCATGCGTTGGTATGACTTCTGGTAGATGATATTAGGACTGATTGTGATTGTGTGCAATGTGTGTCCTCGAACTGTTTATGATTTTGTTATGTACGTCGAATGTTGAATGTTACATGTGCACAGTATGTTGTTTTCCGTGATATTGTTGTTACGGCTACTTGACGAAATTGTGAATTATGTGTTACGTAATGTTGTGTGTTTAACACGCAAAAAAGAACCGTGATGTTCATGAAAATAAATGAAAGTGATGATCTAAAATAAAATACTAATTGCCGAATTAAAATGAGTCTAAGACTCTCGGCCATGTACATCAATGCACAAAGAAATGGTACGAATATATGGACGTAAGTTTAGTCTAAAGTATTGGTTAAAGTTGATATAAAAATCGAAACCAAATTGTCTAGACTAAAGTGTAAGAAGAATGAACTTGAGGACCTAATGCTAATTAGAGAAGACTCGGCTAAATTCAAATAAAGAAAATGCTACACCTAAGAATTGAACTCGAGACCTCAAGGTTCTAGCACTACATGAAGAGGTCTTGAGTAAATTAAAAAGAGAATAATGTTGGGTATATGATGGGAATCGAACCCGGCCTCAAGGCCAAATGTGTGAAATACATAAGTCTCACATATAATAAAAAATTATATGCTGCCCAAGGGATTCGAACACGGATTCCCTTGACCGAAAATTGTGAGGGACATAAGTCTTACATAAAATAAAATAAAACACAGCTACTAAGGATCGAATTCGGGTTCTCTTGGCCGAATGTGTGAATACACATAAGCCATACACACACATAATGAAAATAAATCAAGAGAATAGATGCTGCCCAAGAGATTCGAACACGGGTAAAGTCTAAGATCACTTAAATCATGAAAGTAAGCCTTATGTATGGTGTAACCCGAAAGAGGTACTACCATAACTGTAAAGTACACTAAAGTCCATGTGCATGACATACGATGTAAGTTAATAGCAAGATGAAGAAATGAACATTCACGTGATGAGGTGAGTAATTATGTTAAAATATGATGCTAATGAAAACGGTGACAACATTATAAGAGGCTAAGATTAATGGTGAGACAAGTCTCAACCAAGACTAAGTAAAGGTCACTAAAAATACTCACCTCAGAGAGTGTTGAATATTAAGAGACAAGTCTCAATCACAATCTATATGTAAGTGTAAGGACAATTCACACTTAATACGTAAAGAAGAAATGAGAAATCATCTAATGAGCTATGACTACCTCATGCTAGAAGCAAGCTTCGATGATGTATGAGTTGAATGTAAATAGGAACTTTAAACTAAGCACCGATAGGCTAGTTATGAGTGATGATGCCTTCTTTCGGGAAGGGCGGAGGTTCACGTAATTCTCATGAGATGAGACTGTCCACCAAGGTGGGTATGGGTCTCCCTAAATCTCCTAGTCTTTGAAATATGTTACCAACATAGGGAACTAGCTTGGTTCGAACCCATAAAGCTAGAATGTTTTGGTTTCACTTTGGCCAGTGACTCCACCTCTTTTCGGTGTGGGGAAGACACCGGATTTCATGATGCTCACATGATCTATGTCGGTTAAAGTTGAAAGTTCCTCAAAGTATGAAAGATAATGAAATGAACGATACCGAAGGTGTTTGTGCAAGACAAATAGGAGGTGAAACCAGATTCAAGTAATGACATTAGGTCATTCTTGGTCATTGCACTTCATGATCCAGATGAGAGTCTTAAACTTCATCCTAGGTATAGCTGGTGTTTACATCAGCCTATGAATGAATGAAATGAATAATGTGAAGTACGAATGAACAAATGAAGCAGACTCTGTGATTGCTAAAGGAGGCCCTCGGGTTGAGGTCCCATATGTTGGCCCCTCACTTGAGATGTCTTGATGCTATGTCCATGATTCCAAGGTCTCGTAGATATGAAATGTGTCTCAGGTCATTACATATTTGAAACTACTCTCTTATGCACATTTAAGTCAAAACTTGAAAGGCCTCTTTAAGCCCCACAAGTGCATAGAAAAGTTAAGAAATAAACCACAAACTTGAAGATAGTATCAAAACTTCCACAACCTTTAATGAACTACCAGCGTGGTAGTAGCATCCAAGAATCCAGTGACGTTACCCAATCAAATAATTTATTTGATTAAATGGTACATAAAATGGAATCTCCCTAGTGAAAACTCTAATCGGATCAAGGGAAGTATGAAATAGGAATTCCCAGTCAGAAATATAATTGGATTAAAAGAAATACGAATTAGAATCTACTAGTCAGTACTCCAATTAAATCAACGAGAAACATAAGAGGGGACTATATTTGACTAGAAATAGGTACATACGGGAGCCTATAATAAAGAGTAATAATAGATTTTACGGGTTCGAACCATAGCAAACAAAATTCAACGACTCGAAATGACATTACTAATACAACACTAGTTTGACTGTAGCACGGGTCCACCTTAAGCTCATCAGGGACCCATTTTATATTCTACTCCACAAGTTGATCCCATGTCAGTCATATGCCAAAAATAATTGTATACACTTCGAGTCGATCGCACGGATAAAAATAAAAAACATAAGGGCAAGCTGAGTTGAGTTTTCGCCGAACAACCATGTTGGCATACTCAAGTCTGCTACATAAATCTACTACTCAAGTCTGCTACATCAATCTACAAGGAACTAAGTTGTTTGAGACGACGTCAGAGGAAGAATGTAAGGCCTAAAATCTCTTAAATGCACAAGTCTGTGGAAATCTCTAGTCTATTCCTAGACTAAGACCGCACATTCTTTCACAACAATCAATAACATCAATCGCAGCACACCACAAGGTAAAAATGATCACAAGAAACATAGCCAACATGCTCTCAATCCTAAAAAAGGCAGATAATAAACCTAAAACATCAATTATAAGTAATTTAACATGAAAAACAAGGTACTCATCCCAAATTCACACAAATATACATGATTTTGGGTATTTAATCTCATTCTAAGGAATATGAAGCCATAGCGTACCTTAAGAATGACTGCGCAATCTCCAAATTACGTTCCAGAGCTTTTCCCTTCTGAATGACCTCAGAAAACTACCACACTATCAAAATTTGAATCAGAATGTTAATATGATCGTTTAGATAAAAAAAAACACAAAATGAAGATGGACCCAAATATATGTCAAACTAGGAATGTGGGAGCTATGCAGGGAATTTTGGAATTAACTCTTCAAAAGGTATTTATTACCTCCATAAACTTATGTCCTAAAATTGGAAACAATTTGAAGCTCGAAATAGCCCAAACCAACAACATGCACAATTTCACCTATTAAGGAGAGAGAAAAGAGGGTAAGCAAACTCTTTGGATCAAAATGTACCTCAAACAGAGGTTCCACGATGATCTGCAATCACGTCGATACGTAGCCCTATAGCTCGAAATTGCCCAAACCAACAATATGCACAATTTCACCTATTAAAGAGAGAGAAAAAAAAGGCTATGCAGACTCTTGGGAGCAAAATGTACCTCAAACAGAGGTTCCCCGATGATCTTCAATCACGCCGATACGTAGCCCTATAGTTTTCCAATTACCTGGCCTTTAAATAACTCAATTCAGAGCTAAAATGGAGGAGAAATCCCCAAACTCTATTTAGAAAGGTTGTTGGTTGTGTCTGGTTTATATATAAAACACCACAAGAAATAACTCATCTTGATTGCAAAGGTCCAAGAATATCACCTTCGCGAACATGGTGAAAGCCACGCGAACATGATGAGAATCCAACTAATGCCCCACAATCGCAACGAATGGAGCTGGCAAATGCGAAGGGTCTATAGGACAACCCATCACGAATGTGGTGAGGCCACACAATTGTTGAAGCCTAAAATCTTGATCTTTAAAAATGTGGACCATATACCAATGAATGCAAAGGGTAAAATGGGATTTAAAAGTTGATGTACATCACAAAAAATTTGCCATTGTCCAATACTCTAATGGGGTACTCGGTATTTGTTCAGATCCCCATGTGTGCAAAAGAGATATGTTACCCCATAAAATTTTGCATACCAAACTCAATAGATAGTAGTTGAAACATCCATCTTAGTTAATGTCGACAAAATGTCGGTCCCACACCAAAATTTTATTTTTAGCCAAAATCCACAAAAGAGCTCAAAATCAGCTTGAAAGCCTCCGGATCTGAATGAAGGGTCATTCTATACAAATCAGATGTAACAAAACCATAAATATTGCATTCTACATACGTTTTCCTAAACTTCTAAACTATATATCAGTGACGAGATAACTGAGGTTGTGTGCGCCACTTTGTCAAAACTTGATTCCATGTGAAGGTGAAACTCCTAGATGTTGGCTTTGGTTTCTGTAGATGACATGGATCAACCAAATAAATCTATACTTATTTACTACTTGTGTAGTATTGATGGAGTAAATCTATATTGAGGGATCCGTTTTATCTCAATCAATCAAGAATGCCTCGAGTAGATAAATTCACTTATTTCACACAATTATTCTGGTCATGACTTTTCCTCTTTCGTTTCTATATTCCTATATGCAACGATGCCGAAGTCAACCATTTAAGTTTCAAAAGCTCTAAAACGTAAAACATACATGAAAATGAAATGAACGACGGGTGATCATGTTGTCAATTCTGTCAAGTCATAAATGAATTGTGGTTGCTATAGGAATTCTTTATACTATAAAAAGAATGTATTTTCACAAAAATAACCTGGAGGTTCATTACAAAATTACATTATTGGTTTATAAACATTGTTTTCTACGTTCTGACTAATTTAGAATTGCATTAGAAAGTTTCGTTTCAAAGGTAGAACATTTCCATTATCTGCAAACTTTTATTTTAACAAAAGTTCTTACTAAACAATGTTTGAAGTATCTAAAAGTATGTTTTATAGTATTCCTCCCCTTTGGCTTTTTTAAATTTAAATCAGAAAGCACCCATTTTATTGGATAAAATTAAACAAACAACAACTTGAGCCCAAAAGTGGCCCAAGTCAAACCCTAGGTAAAAAGGGAAATAGAAAAGAAAAAAAAAGAAATAAGAAACAATGGAAAAAATTGGACCAAAATCTAGGAGAAAAGGAAATCTGCAGAGGTATCTTCTCCATATGATCGGGCCTTCCCTCTCCTCCACCATCCTCCATTGTTCTTAGCAAAAAACATGAATTTGAGTGACATTCACAGAGGCATTTACAAGTCTCACAATCTCAATGGATTAATCTCTTTGAGAACTTCTTCACTGATAGATTGTGCTAATAAATCCATTTTAAGGGTAAGGTCAAAAATCCCAACCACCTTAGCATAAGGATTACTAAATTGAGGTTTAACCTACTGTTGCTCTGATTTCTACAAATTTAGCACCCAAGGAATTGATAAAACTACATGAACCCTCAAATTTATTAACTAGATGCCTCTTTTTTCATTTATATCTTTCAAAGCTCTAAACTATGATGGTTAACTGAGATCGCAACACTAGTTGAGAGAAAACCCTCAAGTAGATACCCTTGTCTGCCCTTTGCTTGTCATCTTACTATTTTCTTGGTTGTTGATTTTTTACTAGTTCCTATTATAGTTATATGACCTTTTTTGGTGCCTTTTCAGTTTGATTTTAGCAACTTTATTTTCTATAATTCAAATATACCTTTAGCCTTCTCTAGTAACTCTTAAAATCATATTATATTGTTTGATGTTTGTACCATTCTCTTAATTCCTCTTAACTTCCAGTGCAACATCCTAAGGTATTTCCCACTAGTCATCCAACACTTTCTTTGTAAGTAAAGACTCAGTTTTCATTGAAAGCGGAAGGATATTGTTGCTAAAACAATATTAAGTTGCAACTCTCAAAGCTCTCACATCTGCCTCCAATGTAGAGCTTACCTCCACTCTTATAGCTTCTATATTAGTATATTCTCATTTAACAACCTGACTTCTAATTAAAGGGTGATAAATCTCCAAACCATAAACTATCAAGGCCAAGTATTTGGTAGTTGCTGAATACATAGGTATTAGTAGGAAGTTAATAAATGCAGGTTTCTTAATCTCCATTATCATACCAAACTTAGACATCTCCCCCCCCCCCCCCGTGATATGTGATATTCCTTCTTTTAAATATTTCCCAAATATAAATATTGAAAAAACTCTAACCAGAGGTTAAGCTTAGCAACAACTCCCATTTTCCCACTATTTTAACATTGTTTGCTTGAGCAGAGTGAATGGACCATATATACCAGCAGCTCCAGCTGTAAATATAGGACACATAATAAATAAATGTTTAAAAGATTCAAAAACATCATATTATAGAATCAAAAACCTTTATCTTCATCAAAACCTCACCAATTGAAATTTTCTGAAACCAAATTCTTCAAATTAAAAAGGAAGTCCTTTCTCACATATGAACATAATGTCCTCTTGTGTGTCCCCTCTTAGTCTAATGAGATACCAAGCACTACTAACTTTAAAATACCTTTAGGGTTAGGTATCCGCCAAGTTTTCTCTCTCTCTTCTAACCACAAAATATGTTTAGCACCTTATAGACCTGAAAACTCACCCGATCACTGCACATTTCGTCAATCAAATTGAAGTGTCACCCTCGTCCTTATCAAAACCACAACACATTGTCAAAGTTTTTATTCAAACCATGATACCTAGGAAATTAGAAATTAAGAGAACCCACTTGTGTCCAGTTATCATACCAAATGCTAGCATTCCTAATTTTAGTTTACCACCCGATTTTATGATAAATATTATTCCTTTCTTGTAACTTATATTTATACAAAAACTTGAGAACTCTTAGGGAGTAGTTTCTGATATTCATTATCATTATTTAGTACCTTTTGAGAGACTGGGCATGAAGATTCTTCGTGGGCTGAGATTTTCCAAGTATTGTTATTGTAATAGCTAAATTTTCCCATGTTTTTGCCCTTATCAAATCCTTAAGCCTTTTCTTATGTTCCATTTGGATAGCCTTCATCCCGACTTCCAGTTGTTGCGATTTGTAAAGGAACCTAATATGTTGCTTCTAACAATTCATTTGACATAGCAATCTCTCTTTAAAGCTTCACTTCTCTTACTATAATACAAATATCAACATCCTAGGTTGCTCAAACACTCCTTCATTTACTTGAAAGTGTTCCTTTAATAGTTATTCTTCTCCACTAATCCATCATCTTACATTAAAGAATCATCAGAACAGTTACTCTAACTTGTCCTCCCCCTTTTCATTCACTTGTGATTTCATGCACTTGTTGGTTTGTTGGTATTGTTGTTAAGAATTTTAATATGGGTGTTAAAACTATTTTTGAAATAAATTTATCTATAAAACTTGTGATTTATAATAATGTTTAATATCTTAGTACTTGCTTTGTATTATTTATTTTGCACCTGATTAGCCACAAAATTTAAGGAAAGATGTTTATTTTGAAAAAATAAATTATAGTGTTAAATTTGCTATAATATTTATGTGAATATAATATAATATGATTTATAATAATATAACTTTTTTAGTATTAAATTATTTTAAATGAATAAAGATATTTCGGAAATCGCATCGAGCTAAATATGAAGTGATACACATAATATGGAACATCCATAGTAAATGTTATTACAAAGAAAAAGATTAGACAATATATGTTAGATATCACATCAAAAATTAGGTTCTTTTGCACTCTAAAATCTTACTATTCTTTTTAATACGTAAATACATGTTACATAGTAATAATTTTTTTCTATGTCAATAAATAAATAATAAAATATTCAAAAAAATAAAAACTACTTATGATGAGTATACACAATCCTCAATGTCCATGGTCAAGCTCTAATTTAAATATATACTCATTTATAATACCCTAACATTTGCAAACTTATTTTTCTTCCATGTAAACAAAGTTATTTAGTAGAACCAAATGTGAAAATACCTTTCTAAGATAAATTATTTTATATCCTATGGAGTCCCAAGAAGCGTCACCATTACTCCAACAACAACAACCCCACCCTTTGTAAGATCCCGAAAATGACATAGGTGAACTAGAGCCTAACATTGTTGTGAAGAAGTTCTTAGGTCATAAATAGGTCTATACTATGGTATAGAGGAATTATCTAAGAGTTTAGGTGCATTGGAAGTCAAACGTCAAGGGACGACTAAGACGTTCGATGACTAAGTCACCTAAGTGCCTCGTATGTGGTTCTATGTGTTTATATGTGATTCATGATGTTGTGAAGTCTTAAATGAGTTTCAATGGTGTATATAGGTAGTGTTCAAGTTTCGAGAACTTTGGAGGTCAAACGTCCAAGAACGTCCATCGCATTAGAAAGATGTGTCTTGAAATGACCTTGTGTGTCTAGGCATTTCATCGAGTTTTACATGTTTGTTTTGGGTGAAATTCATGTGAGAGGTCCTAAACTCGTATACAGTCATGTTTGGGTTGGAAACAACCGTGAAAACATCTCCAAGGACCATCCAAGGGTACTTGAGGAAGGACCCAAGATGATGCCCAAAACTGCCTAGCTCACTACTAAAAAAACTATAAAAAGAGACTTAGAAAAGAGATCTCATGAGGTCTCTTTTCTGAAAAAAGAGACCTCAACGGCAGGTCACTATAATGTAGGTTACTTTTTGGTAGAGACCTCATGAGGTCGCCGAACCGAGACCTCACGAGGTCACAAATAAATTTTTCGATTTTTTCAAAAAAGAGACCTCATTATGTCGCAATTTCATAATTTACTATTTTTTTTATTTTTAATAAAGGTGGCCTCATGTGGTAACTATTATATTATTTATATTTTTTTTATATTTGAAAAAAGAGACCTCATGAGGTCCATACAATTAATTAAGTTTATTTAAATTTCTCTATAAAAAGTCTATAAAATTGCTAAAAAGAGACCGCGTGAAGTCTCTATACTGCATTTAAAAAATAAACTGCAGAAAAGTGACTTCATGAGGTCTCTTTACTACATTTCTAAAAAGTTAAATGTTGAATGGAGACCTCATGAGGTCTCTTTTGTTAAATTTATGGAAAATAAAATGCAAAAAGAGACCTCATGAGGTCTCTTTTCCTGGAAAAAACTGGCAACTTCTTACTATTTTTGGAGCTGGTCATCACCTGCCATATTAATTCAATACCTCTCTAATTAGCTAAACAAGCTCAAAGAACTTCCAACAATCAACTGATACAATTTATTTACAAAATATTCCCTTATCAACTCAATATGAAACTCACCTTCCACGTAATTCGAAATTAAAAGAAAAACTATAATATCCATAAGTTATATAATAGGATTTCAATGTTATCATACATTCACAAAAAAATAAGTCCCATAACAAAATCATAAAGTAAAGAGCTTAGATTATCTGTTACAACTCTAAACTTCACTAATGTACTGTGTCTGCTACATGATCCTCATCTTCTTCATCACTACTAGACTCATCCATCATATTTCTTTGTTGACCATACACTAAAAATCGAGTAGGTTGAGATTTAGAGGGTCGAGGAGGGAAAGTGACGTCACTGGAACAAGTTGGAATCCCTCCTGAATCAAGTAATGCATCGAACTGAGCCTTAAGACCCGCAAATTCTAAGTCCCTTCGCCTTTCCCTATCCCTCGAGTCTTCTACTTGGCTAGATAGCTCAGTTATCTTTTGCTCCATAGCCACATTCGTCTTCATTGATTCATCACCATAGGAACTATTTAGGCCGTCAAACTCATAACTATATTCACGAAAGGTCTTTTGCAGCATTCCATAGGCAAAACATATCTACTCTGCTAACCAATCAAGTCTAACCACACTCTCTTCAGAGTAAGTGGCATATATCGATTTTCTTCTGGCTGAGTTTGCCGTAATCCTCCCAAAGCATGAAGATATCGATTCTAAATTGAATGGTATTAATATTAGAATATAAATTTATAACATAAGTAACTATTATTGTCACGATCGGGGTCTACACCCCAGACGAGACCGCATCGTTGACCTCTCAAAGGTCGCAGACAAGCTTACATACGTCATCCTTACTTCATCTAGGTTAATTTTAGCAAAATTTGAACTTTTTATTACTTAACATTCATATAATACATTCTAATTAAACTCATAAACGTTCACAATCAACCATCTATTATTAAGATCATCAAATGAAAGAAATAGTTCAATACTGCATTAAGTGTATACTTGCCAAAATGGCACCAATACAATGTCTGAAATAAAATGAGAAAAAACACTAGTGGAACATGCTCCACTAGATAAAGCCTACATCTAAGCTATATAATAACAGTAGACATCCTCAAATCATGAGGGACTACCAAATCCAGATGAAAGCTCCACGTCTGGATAGCTACAACGTTGAACTGTAAGCTCTAACGTCCCCTGTGCCTGCACCTAAAAGTAGATATTGTATGGGATTAGTACACACTTGTACTAAGTATGGGTATATGAAAGCACACACCAAGGACATCCCCACACCGAAAAGAGGTGGAATCACCGGCAAAGGTGAACCAAAACATGCTAGCGTATATAGGGAATTGAACCCTGCTAGATCCCTATATTGCCTGTATAGGGTCAAAGACTAGGAGATATAAGGAGACCCATACCCGGCATGCCGGACAGTCTCATCTCATGAGAGTTACGTTAACCTCCGCCATTCCTGAAAGAAGGCATCACCGCTCATAGCTAGCCTATCGGTGCTCAGTATAAAGTTTCATTACATTAAACTCATACGTCATTGAAGCTGGCTTCTAGTATAAGGACATCATAGCTCAATAGATGATTTCTCATCTCATCATTAGTATTAAGTATACATTAATCTCAATACTTTCATTAGAGTGTTCATAGAGACTGGTCTCTTCATTAGCTTTACACTCTCATAGGTGAGTACGTTTTGGTAACATTTACTTAGGGTAATTTGAGATTGCTCTAATATTTCACATTAGCCTCTTATCATATTGTCACCTCATTCATTAACTTTAACACATTTGCTTTTCATAATTACTCACCCCTTAACGTG
>CM040627.1:27989713-28004789 GCA_022817965.1 Solanum lycopersicoides | reverse complement strand
TGCCTGTCAATCCAGATGGGTTGACAGATGGTGAAGTGAGGAATTCTTTGCTGCAGATGGCACAGGCCATCACTACTAAGGATCAAGCCATCACGGCTCAAGCCGCGAGAGAGGGTGCTCCTAGAGAGAACCCTCATGCTAGCACTATGGCTAGTAGGCTGAGGAACTTCACCAGAATGAACCCCCCAGTTTACTACGGATCCAAGACCAATAAGGATCCCCAGGAGTTCATGGATGAGATCCACAAGATCCTTTGTGTCATGGGAGTAGATGAGGAGGCGAAGTCTTAGTTGACTGCATATCAACTCAAGGATGTGGCACAGATTTGGTACCGGATGTGGGATGATAGCCGAGCACGTGGAGATGTTCCCATCACTTGGGATGTTTTAAAACTGCCTTTCTGGAGATATTCTTCCCCAGAGAGAAACGAGAATCCAAGGTTGAAGAGTTCATCGACCTGAGACAGGGAGGTATTCCTTGAAATTCGTTAAACTCTCAAAGTATGCTTCTTCTTTGGTGGCAAATAGCAGGGATGAAATGAGCAGGTTTGTGATTGGTGTTCCGGAGGATCTAGTGGAAGATTGTCGGGCAGACATGTTGCATGATAGCATGGATCTTGGCAGGTTGATGGTGCATGCTTAGCAAGTGGAGGAGAGTCGCCGTAAGAGGAGAGTTCATGAAAGCAAGAAGCTCTAAGACTGCGGATCAGACTGGTTCTAGCTCGGGTAGGGTCTCATTTGGAGTCCAGAACATGCCTAAGTTCAAGAGACATTCAGGTAATTTACTTCTTCAGGAAATTCGAATGCCAAAGTGAACGAGTGAGGCCCTAGAAAGGATAATGATTGGAACGTCCAGCGAAAAAGCAAGCTTTGTGGTAAATGTGGACGTCCTCATGGAGGTGAATGTTTAGTAGGTACTAACTCCTGCTTCGGGTGTGGCAAGACTGGACACATGGTCCGAGATTGTCCTCAAATGATGAATGAGGCCAAGGCAGGTGCTCAGCCTCGGCCGAATGCAAATGCTGCAGCCGAATATCCTAAGAGGAACCGATTTTATGCGCTGAAAGGTAGAGAAGAACAAGAGAAGTCAGCTGATGTAGTCAAGGGTACATTGCATGTCTTTACTTTCCCAGTGTATGCATTGTTAGATCCAGGATCCACTCTATCATTTCTTACTCCTTTGATAGCTAGTAGGTTTGATGTGTTTCCTGAAATCATGAATGAGCCGATTTTAGTAAGTACTCCCATATGATACGGCATTAGAGCAGAAAGAGTGTATAAAAATTGCCCAATTCACATCCTTGATAGAGTCACTCACGCTGATCTTGTGGAATTAGACATGCTCGATTTTGATATAATCTTTGGCATAGATTGACTCCATAAGTATTATGCCACAATAGATTGTCGAAACAGGGTAGTGATGTTTCAGTTTCCAAATGAGTTAGAGCGGGAATGGGAAGGGCATGGTTCAAGTCCAGTCGGCCAAATTGTTTCACACTTGAAGGCCAATAAGATGATAACTAAGGGTTATGTACCACTTAGTTAGAGTCAATGACTTAGATCAAGAAATTTCTTCCATAGACCCAGTGTCAATAGTGAATGAGTTCCCAGATGTCTTTTCGGAGGATTTACCAGGAATCCCTCCTGAACGTGAGATTGACTTTGGTGTTGATTTAGATCCCAAAACCAAGCCAATTTCTATTCCCCCGTATAGGATGGCACCAGCTGAACTCAAAGATTTGAAGTTGCAGTTAAAAGATCAACTTGATAAGGGCTTCATCCAGCCGAGCATATCCCCATGGGATGCTCCACTGTTGTTCTTAAAGAAAAAAGATGGAACCCTTAAAATGTGCATCGATTATTGGCAACTCAACAAAGTCACTATAAAGAATAAGTACCCTCTTCCCAGAATTGATGATTTATTTGACCAACTCCAAGGTTCAAGTTTATTTTTCAAGATAGACCTTCAGTCAGTCTATCATCAACTTAGAGTAAGGCGGGAAGACGTCCATAAGATGACTTTTCGTACTAGATATGGGCATTATGAATTTCTGGTCATGTCATTCGATCTCACTAACGCACCAACCACGTTTATGGACCCTATGAATAGAGTCTTCTGTGAGTACCTTGATTCCTTCGTCATAGTATTCATAGATGATATTCTCATATACTCTAAGTCTAAAGAAGAGCATGAAGTACACTTAAGAAAGACATTGCAAGTACTCAGAAAACATCAGCTGTATGCAAAGTTTAGTAAATGTAAATTCTGGTTGAGATCAGTGACCTTCCTTGTTCATGTTGTAACCGACCTGGGTGTAGAAGTTGATCCTAAAAAGGTCGAGGCAATGAAGAAATGGCCGAGACCCCTTACTCCTACCGATATTCGAAGTTTTCTGGGTTTGTCCAATTACTATCGCAGGCTTGTGGAAGGCTTTTCCACAATTGCGGCTCCATTGACAGCCTTGACAAAGAAGAAGGTAAAGTTTGAGTGGTCTAAAAAAATGTAAGAAGAGATACCAAGAGCCAAAGACCGACTCACTTCAGCCCAGTTCTCACGTTGCCGAGGAGTGGTGCAGGTTATGTGGTGTACTGTGATGCTTCCCGGGTAGGTTTGGGATGTGTTCTTATGCAGGATGGCAAGGTGATTGCATATGCATCAAGGCAGTTGAAGATCCACGAGAAGAACTATCCTACTCATGATCTTGAGTTAGCTGCTGTGGTGTTTGCATTAAAACTTTGGAGACATTATTTATATGGTGTACATGTTGATGTATATACTGACCATAAAAGTCTTCAGTATGTTTTTACACAGAGGGAGTTGAACCTTCGTCATAGGAGATGGCTAGAACTGGTCAAAGATTAAAATATGAGTGTTTATTATCACCCGAGTAAGGCCAATATAGTGGCTGATGCGTTGAGTCGATTAAGCATGGGCAGCATGTCTAATATTGATGAAGAGAATAAAGAGCTGGTTAAGAGGTACACCAATTGGCTAGATTGGGTGTACGGCTGGCAGATGCACCAAGTGGGGGTGTTTATGTTCACTCAAGTTCCGAATCCTCATTTGTTGTAGATGTTAAAGCCAATCAGCATCTCGACCCAATACTCATGGAGTTGAAAGACTCATTATTGAGTAAGTTGAATGAATCATTTTCCCTAGGAGGGGATCGTGTACTCAGTTACCAAAACAGTTTATGTGTGCCCAATGTTGATAAGTTTAGGTCTAATATTTTGGCGGAAGCTCATGGTTCCAGGTATTCCATTCATCCAGGTCCCACCAAGATATGCCATGACCTTAAAGAGGTCTATTGGTGGGAAGGTATGAAGAGAGATATCTCTAAATTCGTGGAGGAGTGTCTGAATTGCCACAGGTTAAGGCCGACACCTTAAGCCTGAAGGTCTCACTCAGACGATTGAGATTCCAACATAGAAGTGGAATGCTATCAATATGGATTTTGTGGTTGGTCTGCCAAAGACTAGGAAACTACATGATTCCATTTGGGTTATTGTTGACAGAATGACCAAGTCCGCTCACTTCATACCTGTGAAGTCTATTTACAAAGCTGAAGATTATGCCAAGCTTTATATTGATGAGATAGTGAGATGGCACAAGATTCCTCTGTCTATTATCTCGGATAGGGGAGACCAATTTACTTATCATTTTTAGAGATCTTTCCAAAAGGGCTTGGGTACACAGGTAAAGCTTAGTACTGCTTTTCATCCGCAGACGGATGGACAAGATGAGCGTACCATCCATACCCTTGAAGACATGTTGAGATCATGTGTTATTGACTTCAAGGGGAGTAGGGATGATCACTTGCAGCTGATAGAGTTCTCTTACAATAATAACTACCATTCCAGTATTAGGATGGAACCGTTTGAAGCACTATATGGCTGAAGATGTAGGTCTCCGGTAGGGTGGTTTGAGGTAGGAGAATCTGCCATCCTTGGTCCTGAGATCGTACATGAGGCTATGGAGAAGGTGAGAATGATCAGAGATAGATTGGCTACTGCTTACAGTCGTCAAAAATCCTATGCAGACAACAGAAAGAGAGCTCTAGAATTTGAGGTGGGTGATCAAGTCTACTTGAAGATATCACCTATGAAAGGGGTGATGAGGTTTGGTAAGAAAGGTAAGTTGAGTCCGAGGTATATAGGTCCTTATGAGGTCTTGCAGCGAGTAGGAAATGTGCCCTACGAATTGAAGTTACCTCAAGATTTTGCTTCCGTTCATCCAGTGTTTCACATTTCAATGCTTAAGAAGTGTCTAGGCGATCTAGCATCCATCCTTCCTGTTGAGGGGTTAGGAGTTGATGAGAACCTTTGTTATGAAGAGGTTCCAATCGAAATTTTAGATCGTCAAGTGAAGCAACTGTGGAACAAGGAGGTTTCCACCGTGAAAGTCCTATGGCGGAACCACCTTGTTGAGGGAGCAACGTGGGAGGCCGAGGCTGATATGAGATCCTGTTATCCTCATTTGTTCAGTTCCTAAGGTTAGATATTTTTTTCCTAAAGTCTGATTTATGTTTAAGAAACTCTAAGTTCTAAGTGCTGTAGTCAAATTGGTGTGATAGGTCACTAATCGTATGTTTTATCATAGCACTATATGAGTTAAAATGAAGTTATGTTTGCAATTTATGTTGCTGTTTTTGTGTAGCATGGGCATGTTTTCTGTGTTGCATGAATTGTGATGTGCATTAAGTTAAGTGTGATTGAGAAGGAAATTTCCTCAATCTCAAGTATGAAGCCTTAAATAGGCTTGAATGGTATGCACCATCCAAATAACTGTGAATCAAATGTTCCCAAAAGAGAAACATTTAAGTATGATGAAGTAACTTTCGAAAATCACCCTCTTTGTTTAAATAATGTGTAGTTTCATTTGGGGACGAATGTTCCTAAGGGGGGGGGGATAATGTAACAATCCGAAAATGACTATGCTAAGTAAGACCTAAACGTACCTAGAATGCATATGTTAGACCGGTTCACACGGCTTGATGCGCGTGGAACCGTACCCCTGGACCTATGCACCAGCCAAGCCAACCAACTTGGTGAGTTAGTTAAGCTAGGCAGGGTTGGTTCCAGCCATGTTAGGTCCCCAAACACTAGGATTCACCCAGGTGAGTCTTAACGGGACTTAGAGGGTTAGTACTAGGTTTTAAGGGTTCTAGGGGTAAAAAGGTAATTTCGGAGCTAGGGGTAGTATAGTAATTACCCTAGGTTGATAATTAATTAATTAAACAAAGTTTTTAATTAGTCAAAATGGGTCAAAGCTCGGTGGTCAAACCCGAGTTTGACCAGATCTCCACACTCGGGTTCGAGCCGAGTTGGAGGCATTAAAGTGGGCGATTTCAATAATTATAAATTAGACAAAATCAGGAGGGGCATTACAGTAACTTAATGTGTAGATTAAAATATGATTTTATCATTTAAATTGTGTTGAATAAGTCAACAACAAACTCCCAAGAAAGAGGCGCACGACTCCCACTAGGACTGTACTCAATGTGCACTCTTAATTCATTATATATCCACAAAATGTTTTCAGCTTTACCTTGCAATTAAAAAACAGAAAACAAACTAAGCCTACTGTTCTAAAGAGTTCTCGGCTTCATCAATCAAAAACGAAAAGAAAAATTGTACGCCTAAGTGCTTTAATAAATCACGTAAAGGAATTCACTTGTGAACAAGAACCAAGGCTCGGAAGAAGGTTTTGTGCGTGGGTTAGGACGTGGGTTTGTGGCTGGTTGTCAAAGCTGAAAAAGGTATGAGTTTTCTTCTCTCTTGGTCCCTTTCCCAAAGTCCCCTAAAGCTCAGTTCAAATCCAATCTAAGAACTAAGGTTGTCCCAGTTGCATTCCCCGGTCATTCGATCCTATGAACTATTGATGCATGCGTTGGTATGACTTCTGGTAGATGATATTAGGACTGATTGTGATTGTGTGCAATGTGTGTCCTCGAACTGTTTATGATTTTGTTATGTACGTCCGAATGTTGAATGTTACATGTGCACAAGTATGTTGTTTTCCGTGATATTGTTGTTACGGCCTACTTGACGAAATTGTGAATTATGTGTTACGTAATGTTGTGTGTTTAACACGCAAAAAAGAACCGTGATGTTCATGAAAATAAATGAAAGTGATGATCTAAAATAAAATACTAATTGCCGAATTAAAATGAGTCTAAGACTCTCGGCCATGTACATCAATGCACAAAGAAATGGTACGAATATATGGACGTAAGTTTAGGCTAAAGTATTGGTTAAAGTTGATATAAAAATCGAAACCAAATTGTCTAGACTAAAGTGTAAGAAGAATGAACTTGAGGACCTAATGCTAATTAGAGAAGACTCGGCTAAATTCAAATAAAGAAAATGCTACACCTAAGAATTGAACTCGAGACCTCAAGGTTCTAGCACTACATGAAGAGGTCTTGAGTAAATTAAAAAGAGAATAATGTTGGGTATATGATGGGAATCGAACCCGGCCTCAAGGCCAAATGTGTGAAATACATAAGTCTCACATATAATAAAAAATTATATGCTGCCCAAGGGATTCGAACACGGATTCCCTTGACCGAAAATTGTGAGGGACATAAGTCTTACATAAAATAAAATAAAACACAGCTACTAAGGATCGAATTCGGGTTCTCTTGGCCGAATGTGTGAATACACATAAGCCATACACACACATAATGAAAATAAATCAAGAGAATAGATGCTGCCCAAGAGATTCGAACACGGGTAAAGTCTAAGATCACTTAAATCATGAAAGTAAGCCTTATGTATGGTGTAACCCGAAAGAGGTACTACCATAACTGTAAAGTACACTTAAGTCCATGTGCATGACATACGATGTAAGTTAATAGCAAGATGAAGAAATGAACATTCACGTGATGAGGTGAGTAATTATGTTAAAATATGATGCTAATGAAAACGGTGACAACATTATAAGAGGCTAAGATTAATGGTGAGACAAGTCTCAACCAAGACTAAGTAAAGGTCACTAAAAATACTCACCTCAGAGAGTGTTGAATATTAAGAGACAAGTCTCAATCACATTCTATATGTAAGTGTAAGGACAATTCACACTTAATACGTAAAGAAGAAATGAGAAATCATCTAATGAGCTATGACTACCTCATGCTAGAAGCAAGCTTCGATGATGTATGAGTTGAATGTAAATAGGAACTTTAAACTAAGCACCGATAGGCTAGTTATGAGTGATGATGCCTTCTTTCGGGAAGGGCGGAGGTTCACGTAATTCTCATGAGATGAGACTGTCCACCAAGGTGGGTATGGGTCTCCCTAAATCTCCTAGTCTTTGAAATATGTTACCAACATAGGGAACTAGCTTGGTTCGAACCCATAAAGCTAGAATGTTTTGGTTTCACTTTGGCCAGTGACTCCACCTCTTTTCGGTGTGGGGAAGACACCGGATTTCATGATGCTCACATGATCTATGTCGGTTAAAGTTGAAAGTTCCTCAAAGTATGAAAGATAATGAAATGAACGATACCGAAGGTGTTTGTGCAAGACAATCAGGAGGTGAAACCAGATTCAAGTAATGACATTAGGTCATTCTTGGTCATTGCACTTCATGATCCAGATGAGAGTCTTAAACTTCATCCTAGGTATAGCTGGTGTTTACATCAGCCTATGAATGAATGAAATGAATAATGTGAAGTACGAATGAACAAATGAAGCAGACTCTGTGATTGCTAAAGGAGGCCCTCGGGTTGAGGTCCCATATGTTGGCCCCTCACTTGAGATGTCTTGATGCTATGTCCATGATTCCAAGGTCTCGTAGATATGAAATGTATAATATATGAAACATGAAATGTATGTTATGTGAACCTATGTGTGTATGATGTGTGACATATTCATGGTATGACCTTCCTATTACGAATTAGGCAAGTCAAGAGACTTGACCTCCTAACAAAGCATGTTGATTAGAAAGAGCCATTCTTGTTCATGCATTACGTTATGTGTTGCTGCATATACCCATACTTTGTACAAGTGTGTACTAATTCCATACAATATTACTATTTTAGGTGCAGGCTCAGGTGGACGTTGAAGGTATCATTGCAGCTGTTCAGACTCAGAGATTTCATCCGGACTTGGTAGGTCCTCATGCATTTGAGGATGCCTGCCTTTACATTTCTTGCTTAGTAGTAGGTTTAAACTGCTGGAGTATGTTCCACTAGTGTTTCTTTCCTATTTTATTCAGACGCTTGTAATAGTGCCATTTTGGCAAGTATTACTTATGACATGAGATTCTATTTCTTTCAAGTTGTATGTCTCTATAACTAGATGGTTGATGTATGAGCAATGAACTTCCTTACAAATACGCATTTATATGAAGTCTATGTATACTTCAAATATAAAAAAAGTTTTAAATTTTCAGCTAAAATTAACCTTATGAATGTGATGAATGCAAGAAGAGAATCGTCTGCGACCTCTGAGAGGTCAACGATGCCGGTTGCGATTCGGATTCCAGAATCCGGGTCGTTAAAGAAAAGGTAATGGTCTATATCTAATGAATATGTCTCAATGTTAAGAGTGGCTTGTATGTGTCATGTGATTAGTTTCCATGTATCTTGTGTGATGTTCATGAGAATCTTAATAATTGACATAATGCATGGTTTTCAACCAAACGTTCTCTTTAAAGCATATTTTTGCATTGTCATCATACTTGGTGCATATTTGTGCTAACACACATTTTCCCATGTTTTTACTACAAAGTGTAGGTGGTGGTGACTAGAGGTTCGATCACAGATTTTAGCGTTTGGATTTCCAATCTTCAAGCTTTGGGTATGTCCTCAAAAATTTGAGGACACGTATCTTAGGCGTCTTTCATTTAACTCATGTAATAGAATCTTAGTAATTTCTTTTAAATGTAAAGGGTCGTGTCCCTATGATATTCAGACGTGTCTAAGATGGCTTGTGTTGAGACTTAGTATTTCCTTCATTTTATAAATGAGATTCCACTTATCGACTTTATTATGAAAAGTTTTAATTCCGCATTACTTCAATGCCTATGCGATAAATAAATGCTAAGAGGCTTGTATAAGACCTCCGAGAAGTCGAATATGTCGTGTTACGACTAAAGGGTGTCTCAGGTCGTTACATATTTGAAACTACTCTCTTATGCACGTTTAAGTCAAAACTTGAAAGGCCTCTTTAAGCCCCACAAGTGCATAGAAAAGTTAAGAAATAAACCACAAACTTGAAGATAGTATCAAAACTTCCACAACCTTTAATGAACTACCAGCGTGGTAGTAGCATCCAAGAATCCAGTGACGTTACCCAATCAAATAATTTATTTGATTAAATGGTACATAAAATGGAATCTCCCTAGTGAAAACTCTAATCGGATCAAGGGAAGTATGAAATAGGAATTCCCAGTCAGAAATATAATTGGATTAAAAGAAATACGAATTAGAATCTACTTGTCAGTACTCTAATTAAATCAACGAGAAACATAAGAGGGGACTATATTTGACTAGAAATAGGTACATACGGGAGCCTATAATAAAGAGTAATAATAGATTTTACGGGCTCGAACCATAGCAAACAAAATTCAACGACTCGAAATGACATTACTAATACAACACTAGTTTGACTGTAGCACGGGTCCACCTTAAGCTCATCAGGGACCCATTTTATATTCTACTCCACAAGTTGATCCCATGTCAGTCATATGCCAAAAATAATTGTATACACTTCAAGTCGATCGCACGGATAAAAACAAAAAACATAAGGGCAAGCTGAGTTGAGTTTTCGCCGAACAACCATGTTGGCATACTCAAGTCTGCTACATAAATCTACTACTCAAGTCTGCTACATCAATCTACAAGGAACTAAGTTGTTTGAGACGACGTCAGAGGAAGAATGTAAGGCCTAAAATCTCTTAAATGCACAAGTCTGTGGAAATCTCTAGTCTATTCCTAGACTAAGACCGCACATTCTTTCACAACAATCAATAACATCAATCGCAGCACACCACAAGGTAAAAATGATCACAAGAAACATAGCCAACATGCTCTCAATCCTAAAAAAGGCAGATAATAAACCTAAAACATCAATTATAAGTAATTTAACATGAAAAACAAGGTACTCATCCCAAATTCACACAAATATACATGATTTTGGGTATTTAATCTCATTCTAAGGAATATGAAGCCATAGCGTACCTTAAGAATGACTGCGCAATCTCCAAATTACTGTTCCAGAGCTTTTCCCTTCTGAATGACCTCAGAAAACTACCACACTATCAAAATTTGAATCAGAATGTTAATATGATCGTTTAGATAAAAAAAAACACAAAATGAAGATGGACCCAAATATATGTCAAACTAGGAATGTGGGAGCTATGCAGGGAATTTTGGAATTAACTCTTCAAAAGGTATTTATTACCTCCATAAACTTATGTCCTAAAATTGGAAACAATTTGAAGCTCGAAATAGCCCAAACCAACAACATGCACAATTTCACCTATTAAGGAGAGAGAAAAGAGGGTAAGCAAACTCTTTGGAGCAAAATGTACCTCAAACAGAGGTTCCACGATGATCTGCAATCACGTCGATACGTAGCCCTATAGCTCGAAATTGCCCAAACCAACAATATGCACAATTTCACCTATTAAAGAGAGAGAAAAAAAAGGCTATGCAGACTCTTGGGAGCAAAATGTACCTCAAACAGAGGTTCCCCGATGATCTTCAATCACGCCGATACGTAGCCCTATAGTTTTCCAATTACCTGGCCTTTAAATAACTCAATTCAGAGCTAAAATGGAGGAGAAATCCCAAACTCTATTTAGAAAGGTTGTTGGTTGTGTCTGGTTTATATATAAAACACCACAAGAAATAACTCATCTTGATTGCAAAGGTCCAAGAATATCACCTTCGCGAACATGGTGAAAGCCACGCGAACATGATGAGAATCCAACTAATGCCCCACAATCGCAACGAATGGAGCTGGCAAATGCGAAGGGTCTATAGGACAACCCATCACGAATGTGGTGAGGCCACACAATTGTTGAAGCCTAAAATCTTGATCTTTAAAAATGTGGACCATATACCAATGAATGCAAAGGGTAAAATGGGATTTAAAAGTTGATGTACATCACAAAAAATTTGCCATTGTCCAATACTCTAATGGGGTACTCGGTATTTGTTCAGATCCCCATGTGTGCAAAAGAGATATGTTACCCCATAAAATTTTTGCATACCAAACTCAATAGATAGTAGTTGAAACATCCATCTTAGTTAATGTCGACAAAATGTCGGTCCCACACCAAAATTTTATTTTTAGCCAAAATCCACAAAAGAGCTCAAAATCAGCTTGAAAGCCTCCGGATCTGAATGAAGGGTCATTCTATACAAATCAGATGTAACAAAACCATAAATATTGCATTCTACATACGTTTTCCTAAACTTCTAAACTATATATCAGTGACGAGATAACTGAGGTTGTGTGCGCCACTTTGTCAAAACTTGATTCCATGTGAAGGTGAAACTCCTAGATGTTGGCTCTGGTTTCTGTAGATGACATGGATCAACCAAATAAATCTATACTTATTTACTACTTGTGTAGTATTGATGGAGTAAATCTATATTGAGGGATCCGTTTTATCTCAATCAATCAAGAATGCCTCGAGTAGATAAATTCACTTATTTCACACAATTATTCTGGTCATGACTTTTCCTCTTTCGTTTCTATATTCCTATATGCAACGATGCCGAAGTCAACCATTTAAGTTTCAAAAGCTCTAAAACGTAAAACTTACATGAAAATGAAATGAACGACGGGTGATCATGTTGTCAATTCTGTCAAGTCATAAATGAATTGTGGTTGCTATAGGAATGCTTTATACTATAAAAAGAATGTATTTTCACAAAAATAACCTGGAGGTTCATTACAAAATTACATTATTGGTTTATAAACATTGTTTTCTACGTTCTGACTAATTTAGAATTGCATTAGAAAATTTCGTTTCAAAGGTAGAACATTTCCATTATCTGCAAACTTTTATTTTAACAAAAGTTCTTACTAAACAATGTTTGAAGTATCTAAAAGTATGTTTTATAGTATTCCTCCCTTTGGCTTTTTTAAATTTAAATCAGAAAGCACCCATTTTATTGGATAAAATTAAACAAACAACAACATGAGCCCAAAAGTGGCCCAAGTCAAACCCTAGGTAAAAAGGGAAATAGAAAAGAAAAAAAAAGAAATAAGAAACAATGGAAAAAATTGGACCAAAATCTAGGAGAAAAGGAAATCTGCAGAGGTATCTTCTCCATATGATCGGGCCTTCCCTCTCCTCCACCATCCTCCATTGTTCTTAGCAAAAAACATGAATTTGAGTGACATTCACAGAGGCATTTACAAGTCTCACAATCTCAATGGATTAATCTCTTTGAGAACTTCTTCACTGATAGATTGTGCTAATAAAACCATTTTAAGGGTAAGGTCAAAAATCCCAACCACCTTAGCATAAGGATTACTAAATTGAGGTTTAACCTACTGTTGCTCTGATTTCTACAAATTTAGCACCCAAGGAATTGATAAAACTACATGAACCCTCAAATTTATTAACTAGATGCCTCTTTTTTCATTTATATCTTTCAAAGCTCTAAACTATGATGGTTAACTGAGATCGCAACACTAGTTGAGAGAAAACCCTCAAGTAGCTACCCTTGTCTGCCCTTTGCTTGTCATCTTACTATTTTCTTGGTTGTTGATTTTTTACTAGTTCCTATTATAGTTATATGACCTTTTTTGGTGCCTTTTCAGTTTGATTTAGCAACTTTATTTTCTATAATTCAAATATACCTTTAGCCTTCTCTAGTAACTCTTAAAATCATATTATATTGTTTGATGTTTGTACCATTCTCTTAATTCCTCTTAACTTCCAGTGCAACATCCTAAGGTATTTCCCACTAGTCATCCAACACTTTCTTTGTAAGTAAAGACTCAGTTTTCATTGAAAGAGGAAGGATATTGTTGCTAAAACAATATTAAGTTGCAACTCTCAAAGCTCTCACATCTGCCTCCAATGTAGAGCTTACCTCCACTCTTATAGCTTCTATATTAGTATATTCTCATTTAACAACCTGACTTCTAATTAAAGGGTGATAAATCTCCAAACCATAAACTATCAAGGCCAAGTATTGGTAGTTGCTGAATACATAGGTATTAGTAGGAAGTTAATAAATGCAGGTTTCTTAATCTCCATTATCATACCAAACTTAGACATCTCCCCCCCCCCCCCCGTGATATGTGATATTCCTTCTTTTAAATATTTCCCAAATAATAAATATTGAAAAAACTCTAACCAGAGGTTAAGCTTAGCAACAACTCCCATTTTCCCACTATTTTAACATTGTTTGCTTGAGCAGAGTGAATGGACCATATATACCAGCAGCTCCAGCTGTAAATATAGGACACATAATAAATAAATGTTTAAAAGATTCAAAAACATCATATTATAGAATCAAAAACCTTTATCTTCATCAAAACCTCACCAATTGAAATTTTCTGAAACCAAATTCTTCAAATTAAAAAGGAAGTCCTTTCTCACATATGAACATAATGTCCTCTTGTGTGTCCCCTCTTAGTCTAATGAGATACCAAGCACTACTAACTTTAAAATACCTTTAGGGTTAGGTATCCGCCAAGTTTCTCTCTCTCTTCTAACCACAAAATATGTTTAGCACCTTATAGACCTGAAAACTCACCCGATCACTGCACATTTCGTCAATCAAATTGAAGTGTCACCCTCGTCCTTATCAAAACCACAACACATTGTCAAAGTTTTTATTCAACCATGATACCTAGGAAATTAGAAATTAAGAGAACCACTTGTGTCAGTTATCATACCAAATGCTAGCATTCCTAATTTTAGTTTACCACCCGATTTTATGATAAATATTATTTCCTTTCTTGTAACTTATATTTATACAAAAAACTTGAACTCTTAGGGAGTAGTTTTCTGATATTCAATTATCATTATTTAGTACCTTTTGAGAGACTGGCATGAAGATTCTTCGTGGGCTGAGATTTTCCAAGTATGTTTATTGTAATAGCTAAATTTTCCCATTTTTGCCCTTATCAAATCCTTAAGCCTTTTATTATGTTCCATTTGGATAGCCTTCATCCCGACTTCCAGTTGTTGCGATTTGTAAAGGAACCTAATATGTTGCTTCTGACAATTCATTTGACATAGCAATCTCTCTTTAAAGCTTCACTTCTCTTACTATAATACAAATATCAACATCCTAGGTTGCTCAAACACTCCTTCATTTACTTGAAAGTGTTCCTTTAATAGTTATTCTTCTCCACTAATCCATCATCTTACATTAAAAAGAATCATCAGAACAGTTACTCTAACTTGTCCTCCCCCTTTTCATTCACTTGTGATTTCATGCACTTGTTGGTTTGTTGGTATTGTTGTTAAGAATTTTAATATGGGTGTTAAAACTATTTTTGAATAAATTTATCTATAAAACTTGTGATTTATAATAATGTTTAATATCTTAGTACTTGCTTTGTATTATTTATTTTGCACCTGATTAGCCACAAAATTTAAGGAAAGATGTTTATTTTGAAAAAATAAATTATAGTGTTAAATTTGCTATAATATTTATGTGAATATAATATAATATGATTATAATAATATAACTTTTTTAGTATTAAATTATTTTAAATGAATAAAGATATTTCGGAAATCGCATCGAGCTAAATATGACCGTCATAACCACGACGGTCCCGTCCTTCACAACGTCGTGACGGGTCAGAGACCCCTGTTCCCCAAGGGTCTCATCTTTTTTCCCAAGTGTCCACCGACGGACACATTGACGGACCCGTCATACCACTGATGGTCCGTCTGCACAAATGACGTGACGGTCAGAGACCACCTGTCCCAAGAGGTCTCATCTCTTTTTCCCAAGTGTCCACTGAGAGAACACATACGTGACGGACCGGTCATAAACCCCACGACGGTCCGTCATGCACAACCGGTCCGTGAAGGTCAGTAAGACCCTGTCGCTAAGGGTCTCGTCACTATTTCCTAAGTGTCCACA
>CM040627.1:27796656-27989047 GCA_022817965.1 Solanum lycopersicoides | reverse complement strand
CCACTGACGGACACATATGACGGACCGTCGTACCATGATGGTCCGTCCTGCTGAACCGTCGTATCGGTCAGAGACCCCTTGTCCTAAGAGTCTCACACTTTTACCAAGTGTCCACTGACGGACACATGGACGGACCGTCATACCCACGACGGTCCGTCCTGCATAACCGTCGTATCCGTCTGAGACCTTCCTTCTGTTACTCTTTGTTGCTAAGTATTACATGACGGACCTCATGACGGTTCGTCATAAGAACGATGGGCCGTCATCAGGTCCGTCGTGCCTTACTGCTACTTCAGAACTGTTATCACTGGTTTGAGTTATGTGTATTATTGTCTCATTTTTTCTTTTGTCATGTTTTATCTTTCAAGTACTAATGATGATTCGTTACAAGTACTAGCTCTCATGGAACCTAAACAAAATCGCGTTTATGCACGTGGGCGTTCTAAATTTGTCGCCCCGTCTGCCCGATTGGTGATAGGCTCTGATGATGAGCATGATCCAGAGTACGTGCCCCCAGGCACTGCTACTACAGCATGAGCTCCACGTGTACCGAGAGTCACGCCCAAGAAGGTGGCGCCCGGCGTAGTCACTGCCTCCCAGTCTGATGAGGAGCGCACACTGACCGGCACACCTTCTGGGTCAGCTGCCCAAGACGAAGGAGCATCTGGCTCCTTAGGAGTTTCGTGGTCAGAGGAAGCCTCGGGTCGCGCAGAAGCCTCTGCCCCCGCCACAGCTACGCAGTCTGCCTCGGATGATGAGGCTGACAGCACTGACTCCACCCCTGGCTCACCAACTGGAGTCCTGCCCAGGTTGCCGATCAGCCCAACCGGTGGTGTGTCGACGGCCAATACAAAGTATACTTAGACGCCAAAGTGCTCAATGACAAAGGCGTCATGACACGGACCCTCACACTGGAGAGGCGGCGGTCCTCACGGGAAGTCTCCCCACCATGCCAGACATTCACACCCTTTTCACCAGACACCGGCTGGAGTGGACGGCTCGTTCTTTGGGCCGATACAGAGGAGTTAGTTCGCGAGTTCTATGCCTCTTATGTGGCCACTCTTCGCTCACAGATCGATAGGCGGTCTGCCCCCGCTAAACAGGCCCACTTGAGCACGTCCGAGTACACGGCATCCAGGTCGACATCTCCCTACCAGCCATCCGCCGATATCTGTACGGCACAGATATTGACCCACCAGGACACCTCTCACCGCCGAGTTCGATTACCGGTGGCAAATTGTTAAAGAGGGTAGTTTCTTCCGCGAGCCTTCACTGAGAGAGACCACCAAGGTGGATGGCCCAGCACCTGTCTTTTGATGGAGAGGCTGCGGATTGGGTGATGGAACCTAAGGGAGCCATCAGGAAGGCCAACTTGACCTTTACGGCCAAGTTTCTTTGGTTGATAGTCCGCCATTGTCTCTCCCCACAGCTGCTGATAATATAGTCACTGGGATCGTGCGGTGCTGATGGCCGCAATGATGGCAGGGTTCGAGGTTGATTTCGCTTGGCTTCTCCAAGCGGTCATGCACGAGAGGGCTTTCAAGGTCACCACGACTTACCCTTTTCCTTGCATGATTTTTTCTTTGTGCAGATCAGCAGGTGTGCCATTTGGCACATTGACCAGCTCCGGACCCCGCAAGGAAATTTGACATCGGCCTCATCAGGGATGAGGCCAATGAGTTGGCCCCACGCAGAGGGCCCGCCATGAGGTGGTCCACTTGGTGAGAACCTGGCCGACACCATCGAGCATGTCCACGCTGCTTCCCAGACTGCTGCTGCACACACTGACACTACTCCGGTCGAGTCTATCCCAGGTAGTAGCACTGCCCCGAGCTCCTCTCACTCGGCTCCTTCTGCCACTCTGGTCCCACTTGCTCGGGTCCAGAAACTTGAGGCACAGATGGCTACACTTCTGCATCACATCCATCCTTGGATGCAGAAGACTATTGCTGAGGCAGAGGAGCGCATGAGCGCAAGATGGTACAGCACACGGAGAGGAAGATCGCAGAGGTACATCAGCGCTTAGACGCGTTTGAATTGCGAGTGCTAGCCCGACCAGCCCCTCCGGTGAACATGTCGACCCTTCAGGCTGCGGTTGAGAGTCTGCGAGCTGATCTTGATATGATTTTAGAGGCGAGGGTGCCTGAGTCTGAGGCCCCTTCTGCAGAGCCTGCTGATGACACCGTGATGGCTGCTCTTTTTGCCACTACTGATGTTCCACCACCTCCCCACGAGAACATGTCAAAGACGCAGGGGTCGAGAGAGGATGAGGCTAGGGCGAGGAAGAAGGAGCGCCGTGAGATGGAGGCTGCGAGGAGAGCCTCGATTGCTGATGAGGAGGCCCGAAAGTTGAGGGCTGTAGAAGTAGCTGCCGGGGCGTCTAGCTCCAAAATTGTAGATTCTGTGGGAGGCACTACTGATGGTGCTGTGGATGCTGAGGACATTACTGAGGATGTCCAGACTACGTAGGGAGTGGGTTCCGGTGAACCAGACCCACCAGCTTGCTGATCACCGGCGCTTAGCGCCTCAGGTTTGCTTCACTTACCCTTTTACGTAGTTTAACTTTTCTATGCATTGGGGACAATTGCATATCTTTTGTTGGGGGTGGGGTAAATGGAAAGTGAATACTTGGGTGAATTCTGAGTAGCCCAAATTCACGATCCTCTTTTTGGGGTTTTCTTGCCTGTGTTCTTTTTCCCCAAAAGACTGATTACTTTTATTGTTGAACCGGCATGTCATATCTTATGTACATAGCATAAATCTGAAGAATGATGGCTAAAGTAAATATGATATCTCGATAATCAAAATGATGCATGACTAGGCATAGTAAGTGAAAATTGTGTGGTTTGAAACATGAAATAAAGATAAACTACTGCATAATCCTGAATCTAAGATTTAAACTAGGTGTCGAATAATCTGGGAATGCAAGGAATGTCAAGAGAGTGTGAGGTGAAATCGAATTTCCACCATTAATACTGAGCTAGAACTTGCCTGGTTAGTCCTGCTAAAAATGAGTCAAAACAATCACTTAGGAAAGGATCATCGGCCCTTGTTCGAAATAGTCAATCGTTAGCCTAAAAATAACAGAAAACCAAATGAAGTTAATCCCTTTTTGATCCAAATGAATTGAGCTTAAAATAGATCTTTCTTTTTCACCCCAAATGATCTTCTCTGGGAACAATGTGTTGGCCCTGGTCCCTCCTTGGACATGTGCACCTCAGTTTATGCCAAAAGCATAAGTTGAGGGTGGCTAATGCAGAAAGCAACCTTGTTTTGGCCCTGACCCAACCATGGGTATTGTGAACCTTGACTCATGGCAAAATCATGAGTTGAGGGTGGCTGCTATAAGGAAAACCCGGAAAGTGGGGTTGAAAGAATGAAGAGAAAGAAAGAACAAAACAGAAGTGACTAAAAAAAAAAAAATATGAATAAAAAAGCAAAATAAACAAAAGAAAAGAGAAAAGTCACTTACACATAAGGATAAGAAAGGGAAAACAACAAAGTGAAAAGAAAATTGAGTAATAGGGCGAAATAAGATGATAAAAAGGTGGTTCGCTTAGCCGATATGTCAAGGAGGGCAACAAGTCACTAAAGTATACCTAAATACACCCTACCTGACCCTGAGCCTATGTTACAAGCTAAAAAAGTCCTATTGTGATCCTAAGTACGTATGATGAACTTGAAGTAGTGAAAATAAGGGCAAGCCTATGGCAATATGTATAAATGAGTGGTGAATTTATTCTGAGAGTGAGTGTCGAAACGTGATCCTTATACTCAAACTAAAATCATTTGTGTCAAAAATGAGGATGTTATTTGAAGTGAGGACAGGAGTTGTAATACCAGAAATATTAGCATCTCGGTGAGAAATTAAAGAAATTAGGCATCATTGCGTAGTAAATCTGGGTTATGGTTTGATTCTACACAAGTCAATGCCTAATAGTGAGACCATGCATGAACATAATGAGAATAATCGGGATTGATAGCCAAATGATTGCGGAAGTTAAAATATGGATACTTTTGTACAAAGATCTTGTAGTGAGTCATAGTGCGTCGCTTGAGGACAAACAACGAATTTAAGTTGAGGGTGTTGATGTACCGTGGTTTCACAGTATTTTTTAATGCTTTTTCCTTAAGTTTAGTGTGTGTCGAGAGCCTTTTTGTGTTGATTTTGATATAAGTTTCTCTTTGTTTGCAGAAAATCTGTCCAAGGATGAACGCGGGAGTTTTTGAGAAAGAATTGCAGAAGAGACCACCTACGGAACCTATGACGGTCCGTCGCGGCTGTGACGGTCCGTAGGTGGCATCGTAGTGAAGGGATAAGTTGCTGAAGGAAATTTGGGGAAGTCTGACCAAGTGTGGGATTACGGAAATCCATTACGGACCGTCACAGCTACGACGGTCCTTCCTGCTGGTTCGTCGTAATGATCACAGAGTAGTCCAAGTACCCAAATTCCAAGAATTGAAGTATTTTGGAACGAAGACCCTCGACGGACCGTCGTGCTTGAAACGGTCCATCATACCTGTCCGTCAAGGGGAATGAAGAAAGCAACAGAAGAATGGTGAAGTATGGGACGACCGAGTCTATGACGGTCCGTCGTGTCCATGACGGTCCGTCACGTGGTCCGTCGACCCAGACGCGTTTGGACAGATTTTTAGTAAATAGAATTCTTATTTGATTAGGTTTCATTTTTTATTATAAATAGTTGGAAAAATCTCGTTTTTGAGGTTAGACTTTCTGGATAATTTTTAGTTTATAGTTCTTCTATTATATTATAAAATTCTCGATTTTGGGAATTAAGATATTTTTTCGGGAATTGATTGTTGGTGATTTCGTTGATTAATCAAGTTAAATTCTGGGAAATTATTTGTCTTCATAAAAGTAAGTGCATGAATTCTTCCATTAGCAATATGAATTTTGTAATTACGAACATGGGTAACTAAACTTCATAGCTAGGGTTGTGGGAACCATGGGTGAATAACAAGGTAATAATCTAACTTCAATAATAATTCTAGAGTGGTTTCTTGCATTTATTGATAACTCTTTCGTTTAGAAGTCTTTTTAACGGTGGCCAACGTTAGAACTCGCCTTAATTCTACTTGCCGGACCAAGGAGGTAGATAATAGATTTAGTGTATACTATCGAATAGGCTAGTATTTGTTGGTACGAGTTAATAGCTTAGTCAAATACCGAGTACGATGTTTAATATGAGGTAAAGATAAGGGTTAGTATAGCAACACACGTAGCCAGACCAAGGTGCAGAGTGAAATTCTCTAGATGCCGGACCAAGGATTTAGAGATACATAACTTATCACTTTACATGCAAGATATCAGGATAGATCTGTTAAAGTTAGATTTACCAAGTTAGGAACCTGTGGGGAACACTAAAGCCCTAGTTACTTTTATAATTTGATTAAAACTTCGAAAGTTGAATTTGTTAGTTGTTTATTCTTATTTAGTTAATCAATTTCATTAATTTAGAAATAAAACCCCCCTTTTTGTCTTTTGGTTTATTGGAAAATAGTTGGCTAAATAATAGTAATAATAAAATAAAGTTAAGTCTGAACTATTTTCCTTGTGGGATCGATCCCAACTTCATTAGTTGGGTTCTTTACTTGATATGACCGCTTTACTTCTTATTTGAGAAGTAAGTTTGAGCGTATCAAAGCCCACTCGGGAAGCATCACAATACACTATAAAGCCTTCATTACCTTCCGATAAGGTCAACACCGGAGCAGAGGTAAGCTTATCTTTCAACTCTTGAAAACCTTTCTCACAAGCTTCCGTCCACTCAAACTTCACCTTCTTTTGGTCAAAGCTATCAAAGGAGAAGCAATGGACGAAAATCCATCAACAAATCTTCTATAATAGCCAGCTAGACCAAGAAACTCCTTATATCTGTGGGAGTCAAAGGTCTAGGCCAATTTCAGACCGCATCCGTCTTCTTCAGATCAACCTCTACACCATCACCAGAGATAATATGGCCAAGAAAAGCAACTGACCTCAACGAAAATTCACACTTGCTAAATTTGGCATAAAGTTGGTGTTCTTCGAGGACTTGCAAGGCCAACCTCAAGTGACTCTCATGCTCATATTGATTCTTGGAGTATATCAAAATATCATAAATGAACACAATCATAAATGAGTAGAGGTAATCTCATAAAACTCTATTCATTAGGTCCATAAACGCCATCGGGGCATTTATTAACTCAAAAGACATAACTAGAAATTCATAGTGACATATCTAGTTCGGAAAGCTGGTTTAGGAACATCTTCACCTCTTACCCTTAGTTGGTGATATCCCGACCTTAAGTCAATCTTGGAAAAGTTTCTAGCAGCTTGGAGTTGATCAAATAGATCATCAATCCTAGGGAGAGGATACTTGTTCTTTATGGTGACCGTCTTAAGTTGGCGATAATCAATGCACATTCTAAGGGACCCATCCTTCTTCTTAACAAGCAAGACCGTAGCACCCCATGGAGAAATACTATGTTGAATGAAACCCTTGCCTAGTAAATACTTGAGTTGGAGCTTCAACTCTTTCAATTCAGCCGGAGCCATCCTATATCGATTAATTGAAATGAGATTCGTATCCGGTAATAAGTGAATGCAAAAGTCAATTTCCCATTCGGGAGGAACTCCTGGAAGGTCATTAGGAAAAACCTCTAAGAATTCTCTCACTACAGGGACTGACTCAATAGGAGGAGTTTCACATTCTAGATCCTTAACTCTCACCACATGGTATAAACAACCCTTGGCTATCATCTTAGAAGCCTTCAAACCAAAAATGATTTGACCCTTGACATAAAATTTCCCCTCTTCCACTCTAAAATGGGTTCATTAGGGAATTGAAACTTCACTACCCTTGTTCTACAGTCTATGGAAGCAAAACAATCATGGAGCCAATCTATACCCAAGATGACATCAAAATCAAACATGTCAAGTTCTACCAAATAAACAAGAGTAACTCTATTAGGTAGCAGCACATGATATTTCCTATAGACTCTTTTGCAACTACAGGGTCACCCATTGGGGTACAAACGGAAAAGGGTTCAATCAAAACATCGGGAAGTACATAAAACTTCCTAGCTATCAAAGGTATAACAAAAGAAAGGGTAGCACCTGTGTCAAGAAAATTATAAACATTAACAGAGAAAACGTGTAACATACCCATCACAATATCGGGAGAGATTTCTTGTTCACCCCTAACCTTGAGTGCATAGAAATGGTTCCTTTTTGGAGCTTCAGAACTAGGACCTCTTGGTTGAATTTGGATATTCCCCTTACCTTGAATTCTCACATTAGAACAATGTTTCACCATATGACCACCTTTGCCACAACCATAAAACTATTAGTTCAGACAAGACATTTACCACACTTACCACAAGTTGGTCTTTCTCTTGGTGGATAAACAAACCTCCCCTTTTGAGGTTTAGGATTAGAACCTCTATCATTGCGTTTCTTGGAGACATTTGAAGGAACTTGGTTTGAAAATCTCTTCTTAAACTTAGGCTTGTCTTGAGAAGAACTACTTTGAAAAGACTTTGCCTTCTTAGCTTCCCTATTCCTCTTCCTTAGACGACTTTCCTCAACCTGTTGAGCATGAACCATCAACCTAGAAAGATCCATATTGTAATGAAGCATGGCTGCACGACATTCTTCTTCAAGCTCTTCAGACACGCCCTTTACATAATGGCTCATTTCATACCTCGCATTAGAAACCAAAGAAGAAGCATATTTGGACAGCTTAATGAGTTTTAATGAGTATTCCTTGACACTAATACCTCCTTGACGAAGGTTGATGAACTCCTCTACCTTAGCTTCCCTTTCTTCCCTTGGAAAGAATCTTTCAAGAAAGGCATTTTTCAAGATCTCCCAAGTCATTGGACCATCTCCTAAAGCCCTATTATCCTTCCACTGATTGTACCATGTCTGAGCCACGTCCTTGAGTTGATGAACAGATAGTTGATCCTTCTCAGTAGTACCCACCCCCATAGAAAACAAAATCTTGTAGACATAATCAAGGAAATCTTGGGGGTCTTCATCAACTTTTGATCCAGAGTACATGGGAGGATTCATCCTCGTAAAATCTCTCAAACTGCTAGCCATAGTACTAGCATGTTGGCTCTCTATACGAACAACCTCAATGTCATCTTGTTCCATAATGTTAGGCTTTACGACACGTCTTATATTTTTGAATTGTTAAATTATCCCCCCCTTAGGAACATTCGTCCCCGAATGACACTAAATTTCTTTTTGAAGGAAGGAATAGACTCAAGACTAGCAGCCCAACCAACATCGGTATAATACAACATAATACATATCATTTCAATTAAGGCAATTCAAAACTTCAATTACCAACTATGAGACTCAAACATTACTTCATGAGGAATTTCCTTCTCACAACAACAACATGATTCAACATGACACACATGAGTCAATTATAATCAAGTTCAACTTATCAACATGATATACACTAATTCATAAGGACTGAACATGTAAAAATTCACAACATAACTCAAAAAAATCCAAAAGCAAAAATTCCAAATTCAATGCACAAATCACTGTAGCATTACTGTAAAATTTTCAAAAATGCACCTTTTGCAAATCATTGCCTAAAAATTAAGAAACTTCGATTCCTAGTCATATTTTTATTATTAAAAAGAATGACTAACCTTAATTATCAAAAAGATGAGGGTAATAGGACTTCATGTCGGCCTCGGCCTCCCATGTTGCACCCTCAACTAGGTGATTTTTTCATAACACTTTTACGGAGACCACCTCTTTGTTCCTCAACCTTTTCACTTGCCTATCAAGGATTTGAACCGTAACCTCCTCATAAGAGAGGTTATACTTGACACAAAGACCCTCAATAGGAAGAATGGACTCGGAATCACCGACACACTTCTTAAGCATAGAAACATGAAAAACCGGATGAACCGAAGCCAATTCACTAGGTAACCTCAACTCATAAGCAACATTACCAACCCTTTGATAGATTTTATAGGGACCCACATAACGAGGACTCAACTTCGCTTTCTTGCCAAATCTAACAACTCCTTTCATAGGTGAAATTTTTAAATACACCTTATCATATTCTTCAAACTCAAGATTCCTCCTCATATGGTCGGCATAAGACTTTTGCCGACTATAGGCTGTTTGCAAGCGATTTCTTATAATATGAACTTTTTCCAAAGTCTTATAAATCAAATAGGGACCAAGAATCGAAGACTCACCGACTTCAAACCACCAATATCAGACCTAAACCTCCTACCATACAAGGCTTCATAGGGAGCCATGGAAATGTTGAATGGAAACTATTATTATAAGCAAACTCTACCAAAGTCAAGTGCTTATCCCAACTCCCTTTGAAATCGATGACACAAGATCTAAGCATATTCTCAAGGGCTTGAATAGTAATTTCCGCTTGACCATCCATTTGGGGATGAAAAGCAGTACTCAACTTCACCTTAGTACCCAACCCTTCTTGAAATGACCTCCAAAATCTAGATGTGAATTGTGCACATTTATCCGATATGATGGATAATGGAATACCATGGCGACACACAATTTCATCTATGAATACCATAGCATAATCTTCCGCCGAATAAGTAGACTTGACGAGAATAAAGTGAGCAAACTTTGTCAACCTATCAACCACCTCCCATATGGAGTCATATTGCTTTTGAGACCTAGGCAAACCTACCACAAAATTCATATTGATGTCTTCCCACTTCAAAGTAGGAATCTGGATTTGTTGTAGTAACCCACCCGGTTTTAGATGCTCGGCTTTGACTTGTTGCCAATTTGGACATTTGGCAACAAATTCCGCTATGTCTTTCTTCAAACCTTCCCACCAATAAGTTTCCTTAAGGTCATGGTACATCTTCGTGGCACCCGAATGAATGGAGTAGCGGTACCCATGGGCTTCCTCAAGGATCTGGTCCCTCAACCCATCTACCTCGGGAACACACAATCTTCCTTGGTACCTTAAAACACTATCCCAACCTAAGGAGAATGATTCATTTAGCTTACCAAGGACCGACTCTTTCATTTCCATCAATGGTTGATCAAGGTGTTGTTTGGACTTCACCTTAACCCCCAAAGATGACTCGGAGTTATGTCGAACCAACACACCACCATTCGGAGAGCCTTCCAGCCTCACACCCAACCCAACCAACCTATTAATATCCTTTACTAGGTCTTTCTGGGATTCATCTATGTGAGAAACACTACCCATTGTCGTACAACTAAGGGCATCCGCAACCACATTGGAATTGACGGGGTGATAGAGGACAATCATGTAGTAGTCTTTCAACAATTCTAACCACCTCCTTTGTCGAAGATTCAACTCCTTTTGGGTAAACACATATTGGAGACTCTTATGGTCGATGAAGACATCGACATGGACACCATAAAAGTAATGCCTCCATATTTTCAAGGCAAACACCACGGCCGCTAACAGAAGGTCGTGTGTTGGATACTTACTCTCATGAACCTTAAGTTGCCTAGAAGAATAGGCAATCACTTTGCCATGTTGCATAAGTACACATCCTGAACCCACAAGGGATTCATCACAATACACAACAAAACCCTTTGTTCCTCCGTTAAAGTCAACACCATAGCGGAAGTAAGCCTATCTTTCAAGATTTTGAAGCTCTTTTCACATGCTTTCGACCGTTCAAACTTTTTACTCTTTTGAGTCAACGTAGTCCAGGTAGAAGCCATGGACGCAAAATCGTCCACAAACCCCCGATAGTAACCCGCTAGACCCAAGAAACTCCTAATGTTGGTTCGATTCAATGGACTAGGCCAATTTCTTACCGCCTCGTTTTCCTTGGATCAACGTCAACTCCCTAACTAGAGATGATATGACCAAGAAATGCCACCGACCTCAACCAAAACTCACATTTTCTATACTTGGCAAACAACCGATGCTCTTTAAGGGTTTGCAATACCACCCTCAAATGTACCATGTGATCACTCTCATTTTTCGAATATACCAAGATGTCGTCAATGAACACAATGACAAAAAATCTAGGTAACTTTGAAACACCGTATTCATTAGGTCCATAAACGCCAGCGGAGCATTAGTGAGACCATAGGAAATAACTAGGAATTTATAATGGCCATATCTAGTTCGGAATGCCGTCTTTGGTATATCCTCACCTCTCACCCTAAGTTGGTGATACCCCGATCTCAGGTCAATTTTTGAAAAGTAGCTTGCCCCTTGGAGTTGATCAAACAAGTCGTTAATCCGAGGGAGAGGATACTTATTATTAATAGTGACCTTGTTGTTTTTGCGGTAGTCAATACACATTCTCAAGGACCCATATTTCTTCTTTACAAACAAAACAAGAGCACCCCATGGTGATATATTAGGTCATATGAAACCCTTGTCTAGTAAATCCTTGAGTTGTGCCTTCTACTCCTTTAATTCGGCCGGAGCCATCCGATAAGGAGAAATCGAAATGGGGTTTGTTTCCGGTAGCAAATCAATACCAAAATCAATTACCCATTCGGGACGAATACCAGAAAAGTCATTAAGAAAGACCTCAGGAAATTCACTCACTACGAGGACAGACTCAATGGGAGGAATTTCGAAGTCAAGATCTTGGACTCTCACTATATGATATAGGCAGCCCTTAGAGATCATTTTGCAAGCTTTCAAACAAGAAATTATACGACCTCAAGGAATTGAACTTTCCCCCTTCAACTCATCAATGGGTTCATTTGGGAAATTAAATCTCACAACCCTTATCCTACAATCAATACTTGCAAAGCAAGAATGCAACCAATCCATACCCAAAATGATATAAAAATCAAGCATATCTAGTTCTACTTGATCTACATTAGAAACTCTATTGGGCAACATAATAGGACAATGCCTACATACCCTCTTTGAAAGTACTGACTCACCCACCGGAGTAGACACTAGAAAGGGTTCATGCAAAATATCGGGTAAAGTATCAAACTTTTTAGCACAAGAGGTGCAACGAAAGACAAAGTAGCTCCCGCGTCAAGTAAAGCATAAAAATCAATAGAAAAGACTTTTAACATACTGGTCACTATGTCGGGAGAGGTCTCTTTCTCACCCCTAGAGCGGAGAGCATAAAAGCGGTTCTTCTTTGGAGCCTCATTTGAACCACTTGCTTGAGGTTGACCACTCTTGTCTTGGCCCTTCATGTTAGGGAAATCTCAAACCTTATGCCCGACTTTCCCACAACCAAAGCACTTGTCCGTCCCTATGAGGCAGCACCAAAATGCTTCTTTCCACAATCACCATAAATTGGCTTCTCATATGGAGATATATTACCTTTTCCCTTTTGAGGCTTAGGGTTTGCACCCTTTTCATTATGATCCTTAGATAAATTGTTTGAAACTTGATTAGAGAACCTCTTTTCTAACCTAGGCTTGTCTTGAATCTCAAGCCTACTATTGGAACAACCACCTTTACAGGAACTTGCCCTCTTAGCATCTCTAGTCTTCCTCCTAGACCTTGCCTCTTCCATTTGCCTAGCATTCACTATAAGACGAGCGATGTTCATGTTGTCATGTAACATAGCCGAATTACACTCTTGTTGTAAATCATCCGACAACCCCGTCACAAAGCGGTTCATTTCATCTCTAGGATCAGAAACCAAAGAAGGAGCATATTTTGACAATTGAGTAAATTTCACAAAATACTCAAGGACACTCATACCTAGGAAAGAACAAGTCAAGGAATGCCTTCTTGAAAATCTCCCAAGTTACCGGTCCACCCCGAAGAGGCCGATTATCCCTCTATTAAACATACCAAGCTTGAGCCACATCTTTGAGTTGATATGTGGCTAACTCGGCCTTCTCACTAGTGGTTAACCCCATGAAAAAGAGTATCTTATAAACTTCATCGATGAATTCTTGGGGGTCTTCATCAACCCTAGACCCATAGAAAGTAGGAGGGTTCATTCGAGTGAAGTCCCTTAGACGAGATGCCATGGTAGAGACTTATTGAGGGGCTCGAGGTGCAATATCCCGATTGGCATGGGCAGTCATAGCTTGAGATTGAAGAGTAGCGGCTTAGTCCAATTGTAGAAGGGCAGCCCTTATGTCTCCATCCTTCAAGGGTGGAGGATTGGCCGGAACTTGTTCAACATCAACCTCCTCTTCAAGTGGAGGGTCTTGATCACCATAGGGAGGAGCAACCGCCTCCTCAAGACTTCTAGCCGCATTTCTCGGAGTATTCATTCCATATAACCAAAATACAAGGTTTAGGTGAAAGCAAATAATAGTTACTCTAGAGGCACGACATTGTATTTCAAAGAAAGAGAGAGATTCCTAAGCATCACAGAGATTCCTATCAATATGTGTGGCGCGCTTCACAATTATGAGTACGAATGTACATAGACGTGGTTAAGAGAGAAATCGTTATCAAGGATATTAAACCTCATGCTCTGATACCAAGTTTGGCATATCCGGGTTTACCCCCTAGACGTAACCGGCGTCGGCGTCCTCTTTGAGGACTAAGACTAGCCCCTTAGTTTTCATCATTGTATTCACAAGTATAAAATATGGAAGAATTTAAAACTTTTAACTACATCTAATTGGAGGTTTACATAGACCTCTACATACTCGTAATAGTATTATTATCGAGTATACATAGACCCTTTGTATAAGAAGTTACTTAGTCTTCTACTTTTATTTCACATAAAAATATATATGATAGAAATAGAGTCATCAAATTCGTCTCATCTCATAACCATCTAGAATGACAATATCAACTTGGGTATAGACCTACAATAATAAAGTAAGCCACATATAGGCTTTATACAACTTGTTCTCAAATGAAAGCTAGAGTAAACATAAGTGTCTTAATATCTAAGAAAATTCATAGCTAGAATATTGGCATCGTCCTCGGCCAAATTAGGACCTACCACTTGGATGAGAGAGAATATCCAAGCCTCCTTTTAGATCGCCTCAAATGAAACCTCAACGACCGGAACCTAAACTGTTTGGGGAAAAGAGAGAAAATAGGGTTAGTATGCCACATGTACTAAGTATGAGACAATATGCACATATAACAACCAAACATGCTAAACGGGGAAATTTTGTTAAATCCTGCCATTTTACCTCTTTAAGGACTTATGCACAATCAACAAACTATACCAATCATTTAGACATGTTCAACAAATCAAATAAGCTATATGCACACCAACATACTTGAACCCATAATCTCATTTAACTCTATCACCAAGTAACAACATCACAAACATGAATAAGAGTTCATCATGTAACTAGTAAAGCAATACAACTAATCATAATTCTCATAAATTCAACAAGTGCAATGACAAAGCAAAGCCCCATAACCTTACTCAATCAAGTAATCCAATACGAACAATAAATAGTAACTCACTTCACCTAACATAGCCTTCAAGTACACATAAGTTCATACTTTAGCAATAAAGACCAATTATGTGTTCATAAGCATCATAATAATCATATAAGGTCAACTACATTTATCATCATTTATATGCATAACATTAACATCCTAACGCTTCTATCAAGGCAAACTAGTGCCAGGCATACGTAGAGTCTCATACCTCTACCTAAGCTAAGCCAAACCCCTCAAGTCACTTTAGTTAGTTTATACATCATTACTTCATTTTAGTTTAGGGAACATTTGACTTAACCGACATAGACCACATGAGATAATGTTGAATCCGGTGTCATAAAAGCTTACACCGATGGAAGGTGGTCTACCGGCCAAGATAGAACCTAACATGAAACGTAGCATCTAGGTGGATCCACTAGCTAGTATTCCTATGGTGGCAACATAGTTAAGGAACTTGGGGCAACATTGGAAACATAACTCTTTACCCTATTTGGGTCATGAGTCTATCCACCCCGTGTAAACCGTAGTGAACCCTACTTTCCCTATGTGGGAAAGTGTCACCCTATCACATACAAGATCACTCGGTGCTAAATTAAGTCACTACTTGAAATGTCCTTAATGTCTTTACTTATCAATCATAACTTAGTTTAGGTCATAGTGTCTAGCCCTTGTATAATCATCATCAATATTGCTTTATAGGAAATTGCATGAGTAAATCCTTTCATCACAATCCACATAAGTAAGGATAACACATTACATACTCTTTCATAATAAGTCACATTGGTAATCACCATCATCCTTATAACTTTACATCTTAATCAACCTCACAACCATAAGCAAGACATTTCAATTAAATATCATACCACCCTATTAATCCTAAACAAGGCATACTCAAACACAATCATCATGACTTAATCACACTTAACCATAATTGAAGCAAAGTATAGGGATCACAAGACTTACCAAGTCTCCTTAATAATACTCATGAAGGTGTTACCCTTAACCCTTAGTTCAACTGAATTAGGTCATCAAATCACCATAATTCAATACCAAATATAATCACAAGGCTAGAAGAATAATTACATCACAATACTATAATAGATCAAAGCTTAGGATTAAGTCAATTCATCATACCCTAGATCACTTCTCAAGAACAAGTATGAAAGACTATACACCACCCTAATTCATTAATAATTAGCATAACAACATCATCTAATAGTAATTCAACCCTTAACCAAGTCAATTGGATGAACAATATACAATATAAGTCAAGATCACAACCTAGGGTTAGGGACTTAGGATCATGTTCTTCAATTTAGGCAAGACCATAAAAAATTACCCTAATAAAGTTAGAATACATGTTAATCTAGTCAATATAACCTAAAGAAAATATCAACAACTTAATTCCTTACTTCAAATTCGTAATTGGATGAAACCCATTTGAAAACTCTAGATTTGAAAACACCTTGAATGAACCCTTTGAGGAAAGAGGTCTCAAATGTGAAGATATCCCATACCTTAACGTTTTGACAAATATTTGAAGATGAATTCGTCCATTTCCAGCCCCCAAAGCCCTTTCTTAGCTTAGTCATAAATGGTGTCTTCCAATAGAGAGACAAAGTAGAGAGAAGATAGAGGAATTGATTTTAGAGTTCTAATTAGTTTAATGAGGTTGGGGACTTTATATGGGTGATTAACTAACTTAATTAGACCCCCTTAATCACTTAATTAACCGCCTAACCCCCTAACTAATTAATGGAACTTAATTTAAAATGTGCAGGATTTTAAGATCCCTCACAAACGGAACCCCGTCCACGAGCCATCTATGAGTCGACGAACCTACCCCCCTCTCGTCCTGCACATCCGTCGATGAGTTCAGATACTTGTGCAGTCGAGGTCTTCCTCCAGTTGGATAAGTGTGTGAATATGGTTGTATCGACTCCTCGTCAGTCCACTCACGGACAGTAGCCTCCTCCGTCAATGCACACTACATAGGCAGTGTTACTTCAATCTGCAGGGGCCTCTTCAAGGGCCCTTGGTTTCTCCTTAAGGAGTCGTACCCAAAGGTTTCAACCATGAAACATATCTAACATGTGTTTCACACATTTTCACCAAATTTCTTTAATTTTCGACTCTTAAAAACTAGTCAAATAGGCCAAGACACACTAGTACCTCTTTGAACCAACTTTCGAATGTCATGGACGTTCTTGGACGTTTTGGTTTCTAAACTTCCTGAGTGGCCTATATTTATTAAACTAACCTTAAAAACAGTGTATAGACTTCATGAAACCTATTTTAGGCTTTACAACACGTCCAATATTTTTGAAGAGTTACAATGATGATATTAAATTCTATCCTCGTTAATTCCTTTTCTTTCGCTTTGCCTTGTCTGTTTGCATGTGAGTATGTCCATATCGTCGCGGACTTTGTTTTGGCATTTCCAAATGGTCCATGAAGGTCCCTCGCCTTTTTTCCCAAGATAAGTCAGCCATAAAATTGGCGTACAGATCCAAGCGTTGAAAATTTCGAGTGGGTCGAATCGAAAGTTGGAGATTTTGGGCCGAAGGCCCACAATCTATTTTATTTCTTATCATATGTTGTATTTTGTTATTTTTGGCCTAAGCCCTTGTCATCTTTGTATTGCTATCTTTTTTAGAATTTTAGGATAGGTACAATCAAATGGGTCTAAGGCTCAAAAGGAAATAGGGTCCAAATTACTCAATTAGATAATAGGTTATTTTTTATCTTATAAGAATACTAAGTGAATTTTCAATTCAAATTAATTTGGGTTAGACCACTGTTAGCCAAACAAGTTTGTTGTCGGATAACCTCAAGTAAGCGGACGTCTTAGGCGCTTTCAAACCTTCCTAAGGCATTAATATGAATACCAAACCCCCCATTTTAACATTTTCAACCTGTTTCCTATTTTAATCGATTGAAAAACAGTTTTATTGATTTTTCTTAAAAAATTAAGTAGCAACTCCGAAAAGACTCAAAAACTTATATAAAAAATATTTTCCGAAAAATGAACACTCTTAAAACAGAATAACGACACCTCTGGGAATTTGGAGGACTCTAACCTTAAAACTAATTTTATTTGGCTAAGTGAAATAATTGTTAACTTGTTTCTTTATCGTATTATTAAAATTGTTGCATTATCATGGCATATTTTACGCCAAACGACAAGTAGTTGCATTAGGACAAAGGATGTTACGTGGCTTACCATGACTTCTTTCAGAAACACACAAGTCTTCATTTGGAAGTAACAAACGAATAGTTGGCTTACGGTCATCCAACGTCGTTTGTTAGCTTCACCCCGTCATCTGTCTTACTCGGGTAACCATCAGTTTAAAAAAAATCTAGTCAGCCTAAGATAGAGCGAAACCAAAACCAAATCTAAGCATTAGCCTAAGACGGCTTAATACCCAAGGCGTATTAAGTCCATTAGTTTAAACCGCCAAAATCATGTCCAACGTCTCCGACCTCACGACATTTCATTTTGTTTGAAATTTAAATGATGTATATGTGGAAACCAAATGTGGGGTGGGTAAACTTAACTGGGTTTTGTTTTATAGGAATGAATCACTTTCCAAGATTCGACATGGTCATAGAAGCACCGCCTCTACTAAAAATGTGGTAGAACGACCTTGACGGAGATCATATAAGAACCCTCAACAAGTATGTGGGCACCCTAACCGACTTGATCAACATGAATGGTTGGCCAGATCTAATCGAAGTCCTCACAGGTTATTGGGACAACGAGAAAATAGTGTTTCTATTTGGAACTGTTGAAATCACTCCGATAATCAAAAAGCTTTGAGACTGCATCGACACAGTGGGTACACGATTTGAAACAAGAGTGATAAAACAAGAAGGTATATTAATCCCTAACAAGACTTCCGTCGAAGATATCATGGACTGGTTCGGGTTAGGAAAAGATTACGCTTACTGGTGCCAAGAATCTACGTATCATTCAGGGATCTCTATGTCAGGTTCGGGAACGCGAGCTTTTATGAAAATTATAACAAAGAATTCAAGATTACCTATAGAGAATGGAATGAAATCCGTCCTTTGGCATTTGTTGTTGCACTATTGGGAACAATGGTATTTCCGCACGGCCCAAGCCTGAGTATCAACACTCGAGTGATATCGATCGTACACACTTTGTTCAATGGATTTAAGAACCATGGACAAGTGAAGTATTATCCCATCGCTCCGATCATACTGTCCGACATGTATTGAGCCCTGGGAAAATGCAAGGAAGGACATCGCTACTTCCAAGGATGTAACCTACTCCTTTAATAGTGGATTTTAAGTCATCTGGCAAAAGGGCATGGGACTCAGGAATTGCATTCTCTAGATAATAAGAACACTCTTAGATATTTGAACAATATGTTGTTTTGGCAAATCTGGAGAATCGAAGGACTAGGGAAAGATGGGCTCAGATTTTTTCTGAATTAAGAGAAGAAGATCTCCAATGGATGTTCGATTGCTTCATCTCATGAGAGGTCGTCGTATGGGACGGCAGACAACTCGTGCTTCCACTACAAAGTCTTCGGGGAATCTGTCCTTACGCACCCATCCAAGTCTTATGACAGTTTGGGAGGAGGCAAACCACGCCTCGAGAGGCGTACTATGGAGCCTATGCGTATGATATTGGGGATGACAGAGTGGACAACGCTTTACAAATGCTGAGGGAATGGAAATGGGCCAAAATGAATAAAAAAGACACCATTGCTCCAGATCCGTTTGACGCCGGATATGATGAGACTTATAAGGCTTGGTTGAAAAAGAACATACAAAGTATCTCCTCTCAAGTCCCGAACAGTTGTCGCAGTATATAGGACAAGGAGGCCAAAGCTCTGATCGAGTTATGAGTGGTAAAGCGGGAAGACCAAGAAATGTACATCAATTTTTTTGAGAATCAGTATGCTCTTAAGAAGACAACTCAAGAATTAGAAAGTCTAAGACGCGGTTTTGATAAATTTGACTCAAGGTTCAAAGAGAAGATAGAGGGGATGCAATACGAGAATTGGGAATAAAAAGTATGTCTGAGCGAGGGATACCTGCTGATAATACGATGTATGTTTCAGCAGTACAAGATTCAGGAAAGCAGCGGAGAAGCAGGGCCATCAGGGACATCATAGTGGATTTCGCCCATGTGAGGGTTTTTGTTTATGTATTTCTATCATTTTCAGCCCCTGTGTGGGCTTGCCTTTATTGCATTTCCGTACATTTAAATGTCCCCTGCGTCGGTCTGTCCTTTTGTATTTTGTTCCTTTATTTCCCCTTGTGAACATTAATTATTCATTTGTGAAATTTGTTTGGTGGTGGTGGTGGGGGGGTTAAATTAACTGGTTCAATTCCACGCGTACATCGTTCAAATGCGTTAGGCCTACCCATGGTACAAAAGGGTCCCCTGAATGTTTAGGACGCTATATATTTGTTTTTAACTGTTTATGTGGTATGTTGATGTGAATGAGGACATCGAAAACCCACTCCATGTCAGAAATTTCCAGAAAATATACAAGTTAATATTACAACGTCCGAACGAATTTTACGAGTCTTGAGTTTCCCAAACAAATGAAAAATCCTATCACCTAATCCTACGGCACTACTCTAATTATTTCAGGAAAGGTGAGATCACAACTATGGACAACGGAAAGAGTATCCAGACTGAACCAACTAAAGAAGATATGATTGACATACAAAATCAGCGGAGAAAGCGCCTATATGACTTACGGATTCCTCCGGAGAGCCCCAAGTTGGAGGACATTGAAGAAAGTATATAAGGAAGCGCTTTCCCGCAAACCTTCTCTCGAGGTCGTCTGACAAAAGGGGACAAGAAAAACACTCTCGAAGCATATCCACGAGAGTAACAAATAGGGAGGGATGTTATCTCATGCGCCCTCATTTTCGAGCATTATCGGTCTAAGCATATGTTGAGGCCCGTCGAGAGAGCATCTTCCCAAGTTTGATCAGGAGACATCCGCAAGACTTTTGAGTGTCATCCTAACCAGAAAGGGCACAAAATAGAGGAGTGCATAGAGATAAAGAAAGTAGTCCGCCGTTTGCTCGATATGGATAGTACTCCAAACAGTTAGGGTGACAGTGTCATCATTACATGTAATGAACCCCGGCTCGACGTACTAGTCACTGATAGGACTATATTCTATCGCTGCTCATTCACACCTTTCAATAAAACAATTCTTGAGGTCTATTCAGAATTGATTCAAAACGGAGTCTTTACTCCTCTCTATAACGACGTTGGAATGTTACATTCCCTTTGGTTCGAAGTTCAAAAACACTGCCCCTATCTTAATGATGCAGACCATAAATGTCTTGCATTTCAATACTACATGGAATATCTCATTAGCATAGAAAAGATTCAAGTTGAGTTTGTTCGTCGTGGCTAATGCTACAACAAGAAGAAAAACGACTGAAATGGGTCGTCTTTTATCTTTTACACCTTTGTTGTTTATTTTCCATTTCCTTGTAATTGTTAAAAATTAATGAATGAAAAAGTATTTCTTCTGTACTGGAAATACATTGAGCCTCAGTTCTCCTTGTGAGATCCGTAGGCAGCCTTCCAAGGCCTGGCCCCTATCTTTTAAAATTTTCATTCTCCCGCCCCTTCATGTTAAAAGAAGATACAAGATAGATCAACGAACGTCAAAGAACAACTGCAAGAAGACCTTAGCTCAACGTGATTTAGCCTTTCTGAGATGGTGTCGAACTAAAAAGCAAGTAAACTCCTGCTTGTTAAAAAATATGTTTCGGTCCTTACTCGTGGGTTAAAGATAGCCTCAAACAAAGCAACTTGTGTGTTTATATGCTCTCTGTGTGATATTATGCATTTTGTATTCTGAACTTCAAATGACAAATTTGCCTTTGAGTTATTTTCCTCCTTAGATACTTTGAAACTGGTCTGTATTGATTAAGCTGGCATATCACCCCTACTTCACCAGATCCAAAGGGCCTACAAATTCCTTACCTAGACAAGATTCAGACAAGGGAAAAACAGTAATGGGGGACAACAACAAAGAAATATGTCTTATTGACGTTGTGGTGGTTTAACCCACTATAGTGGATAAGAATGAACTGATTATGCAGTTGATGCAACAAATCGATGAGATGAGAGTGGAGATGAAAAGGAGACAAGAGTTTAACCCACCAGGGTTTACTGCTAACGCTGCTTATGGTAGAACTCCTCTCTACTTCCCCTATTCCAACATGGATCCAGTTCAGATTCTTCAATATAATCCTGCTCAAAATCCCTCAGTCATCGATTTGACCACCCAAAATCCTCAATATGCCTCTTCCTCCTACCATACTCTACCACCTCCTCAAAACAACCATTCTAAAATACCATCTCATCCCCAAAATACCCATCATCAAACCACTCAACCTCCACAAAACCAAAGCCAAAATCCAAACCAAAATACTTTCAATACCCAAACATCCCACCACAACTTAAAAAAAATATGAATCCTCAAACCTATCCGCAGAACTACCAAGCTACCCAGAATGCCCAAAGTCCTTCTGTAGCTCCATCCTACCTAAAAGAACAACTTCCATATTCCCGTCCCAACTGAGCACAATGTGCAGGGTTCTAAGCTAGAACATTACGAGGAGAAGGAAAGAGAGTGGAGGGAAAAGGCAAAGGTGGATATAAAGAAAGAGATCATAAAAGCAGTGAAGGAGTTCCAATGCATCCCCGACGTTGCTAGTCTGAACTATGAGGATTTGTGCATTCATCCGAATCTGGACCTCCTAGAAGGGTTTAAGATTCAAAATTTTGATATTTTCGAGGAGTAGGAAATCATTTGGACCATCTGAAAGTCTACTGCAATCAGCTTGTCGGAGTTGGTAGAGATGAAGCTTTGCTTATGCGGCTTTTTAGCCGAACTCTATGCGGAGAGGCTCTAGAATGGTTCACTTCCCATGAGACCAGACAATGGCCCAGTTGTAATGCCCTGGCAAAGGAGTTTATCGATCAATTTGATTATAACATGGAAATTGTTCAAAATCGCTAATCCATGGAAATGATGAAGCAAAATTCCACTGAAAGCAACAGAGAGTTTGCATAAATGTGGAGAAATGAAGCAGCTAGAGTAAGGCCTCCTATGTCCGAGAAAGATATTGTTGAAGTGTTTGTACGGGTGACAGAACCCGAATACTATAATAGAATCATGTTGCTCGTGGAAGCAACATTTGCTGAGATAGTTAAGATTGGTGAGACTATCAAAGATGGTTTGAAAAAAGAGAAGATAGCCCGTGTTGCTGCGTCGCCCGGATCATCGGGTTTATTGAAGAAGAAAAGAGAAGACGTTTCTACTGTCTCTTATGAGGGGAGGAAGACCCCCAAAAGACATCATCCTACCAAGGTCGTCCTCGACCATCCCAGAATTCTTACCACTCTTTCTATACGCAATATGGTTATCCAAATGCTACCTCCTCATACCCAACTGCCCCCCTCCAAATTAACAAAATTCATCTCCCGTTTACCAAAATTCTCATCCACTTTACCAAATTCCATCCCCTGTTTACCAAAATGTCTCTCCTAACTGCGCCAATGTGAGGTCAAACTATAAAGCACCCCGCCCAGTATATCAAGTTCAAGATCCACTCTACCAAAACACACCTCTGAATTACCAAGCTCCATTACCAAATTATCAAACAAATCCTTATCCAAGAAACCAAACTCCCCATCCAAATACCTGAAATTATCAACATATGCTTCCTCCCCAACAAGGAATCTATGATCCCCCTCCACCCATATTCGAAACGACCCCCAGAAAGCTTGTCACGCTCGCTGAAAGCTGAATAAAGTTGTACGAGCGACTGGCTGTGACCAGATACATTCACCCGGTGGGGCCCAAGCCGGTGATACTAGTTCCAAATTCTACAGACCCTATCAAAGGTATATGTATCACTCCAACAAGGTTGGGCATGATTCTGATGATTGTATCAACCTCAAGCACAAGATTCAAGATATGATCGACCAAGAAGTGGTTTCTCTTCAAACGGCCACACCAAATGTAACACCATCCCTTTGCCGAATCATGGGGCATCAATATTGACATGATAGAGACGGATGAAGAGTGGTGTGTAACTAAGGTTATAACTTTGATTGTCCATGATGAGTTAAAAAGGGTTGTCGTCTCGATGAGCATCAAAGAGAAAAAGGAGTTCATGATCCTGACACCCGCAAAGGCTTTTGCCTTGGCGCCGTTAGAAACTCCTGCTAGGCCGAAGTGTGTGATTGAAACCGCTGCCGCTCAGGGTATGACCTGATCTGGGAGGTGTTATACTCCAGAAGAGTTGGCTTTTGGAGGAAAAAAGAAGGATCAAGGGAAAAGGGCGATAAGTGAGGGTGAAGCTGAGAAGTTTTGGACAAAAATGCAACCCAAAGACTATTCAATTGTGAAGCATTTGGAAAAAACTGCAGCCCAGATCTGTGTGGGCCCTGCTGATGAGCTCCCAATTTTATAAATAGACCTTGATGAAGGCTCTTAATGATACGTATGTGCCCGTGGGCATAAGAACCGACAATATGGTAGCTATGATCAATCAAGTTATCCGAGGGTATCGTATTAGCTTCTGTAAAGACGAGTTGCCTTTTGAAGGGAAGTGACACAACAAGGTGTTGCATATCACTGTCATATGCCATGAGAATGTCATAAATTGCTTCTTGTGGATGACGGATTTTGTCTCAACATTTGCCCATTGTCGACTCTGAGACAGTTAAGGTTTAACTTGGGGAAGCTTGAACAAAACCAAGTCAATGTGAGAGCCTTTGATGGGGTTCAGAGAGACACATTGAGAGCCGTGAATTTGGTCATCCAAATGGGTCCGGCGGAGTACAGTGCGCAGTTTCAGGTCTTTGACATTGACACCAGTTATAACCTTCTTCTAGGAAGGCATTTCATGCATATGGCTGTAGTTGTCCCTTCTACTATTCACCAGATGATGAAGCTTGCCTGGAAGGACCAGGAACATGTTATTCACGGCGAAGGGAGTCAATTCGGCAGGCAGGCGCCAATTATTGATGAAGTCTCACGAGGCACTGATTTCTACATGGTGGAACTTGTGAATGCCACCGGTGATGATTTGGCACCACGGCCTCTTATGCCTTCTATGTACAAGATGATCGCCACTGTGATGCTGTAAAATGGGTTCGAGCCAGGTTTTTGATTGGGAAAGAATTCCCAAGGAATTATTGAGCCTATTCAAGTTCCCATCAAAGGAGAAAGATATGGTTTGGGGTATGTCCCCACAGATGATTAGATGAAGATGAAGAAGAGCAATGATCAAGCATTGGCTAAGCCAATCCCTCATTTGTATCAAACATTCCCAGTCCGTGAGTATACCGATCGCGATGGCCTCAGGGAAGGGATCTGTGGACTTTTTTAGGAGATCGATATTGTCATAGAGGACGAGGTTGAGATGACAGGAATTCGTGATGCTGAGCCTAGAGAGCAGCTGCAGAACTGGAATTCCACGCCAATCTTGATTACCGGATTATCTTTGTAGAAGGACATTGTTTATGCGTATTTTGAAAATCGGTGGTTGTCCGGAAGAGGCCCGAGACCCACCTTCTTTCTTTTTATTTAATTGTTTGAATTTTTAAAATTCCCCCGTGATGTTTAAAAAAGGTAACATGGCATTTTGCGATGACCAAAGTATGTACTATTTTCCAATTTGAATTGAAAGCTTCCTTTATTGAAAGACTTGCTTAATTATTTATTTGCTATAATTTACTTTCCTAACTTTGTATGTTTATGATTTCAGTAATATCAATTTTCAACCTGCCAATGTCATGTCATGTCACGAGCTGAACGAACAAAATGAGGCAAGTGATGACGAGGGTGATGAATACGAAGAGGAAAATGAGGTACCAAAGTATGTTGCTTTCGAACTTCGGCAGTTTTAAAATCAGCGTAAGCCCAATTTGGACGAAACAAAAACTGTGAATCTGGGAGACCAAGAGTGCATCCAAGAGGTCAAAATCAGCGTCCACTTGAATGAAGTTCAAAGAAAGGATCTAATTCATTTGCTTATTGAATACGTTGATGTGTTCGTCTGGGAGGTCAGCGACATGCTAGAGCTGAGTACCAACTTTATGTCTCACAAGTTGCCGATTAATCTAGGTTTCAGTCCAGTGAAATAGAAGGCTCGGAAGTTCAAGTCTGAGTTAAGTTTGAAGATTAAAGAAGATACCACCAAACAGATTGAGTCTCGACTAGTGGAGGTGACGTAATACCCGACTTGGTTGGACAATGTTGTTCCGGTTGCCAAAAAAGACGGGAAGATCAAAATTTGTGTCGATTACAGGGATCTCAACAAAGCCATCCCTAAGGGAAATTTTCCGTTGCCGAATATTCACATCCTGATTGATAACTGTGCTAAGCATGAAATGCAATTGTTTGTGGATTGTTACGCAGGTTATCATCGGATCATAATGGACGAGGAAGACGCAGAAAAGACATTTTTAATCACGCCCTCGGGAGTGAATCATTACACAGTGATGCCATTTGGTCTAAAAATTTCTGGCGCTACCTATATGAGGGCTATGACGACCATAATTCATGACATGATTAATATGGAGATCGAGGTGTATGTAGATGACGTCATATTCATGTCCCGCGAGAGTTTGGACCAGTTGACACATTTAAGAAAGTTCTTTCATCGTCTGCATCATTATAACTTGAAGTTAAATCCCTCTATGTGCGATTTTGGGTGACAACCGGAAAGCTGTTGGGATTTATAGTCAGCAGAAGAGGTATTGAGCTTGACCCTTACAAGATTAACGCGATTCAGTAGTTGCCCCCTCGAAAGACGAAGAAGGAAGTGATAAGTTTCTTATGGAGGTTCAACTACATAAGTCGATTCATAGCTCAATCAACTATGGTATGTGAGCCTATCTTCAAGCTGTTGAAGATGGATGCTTCGACAAAGTGGACTGAAGAATGTCAGACCACTTTTGACGCTATCAACAACTATTTGTCAAATCAACCGGTGTTGGGTTCTTCGCGTGAATGGAGTCCTTTGTTATTATATTTATCTGTCTCAGATAATGCCATTGGGTGCGTACTTGGTCAACAGGATGAGACAGGGAAGAAAGAGCGAGCCATCTACTACATAAGCAAGAAATTCACTCCATATGAGTCTCGTTATACTCATCCGAAAAGAACTTGTTGTGCTTTGACTTGGCTTGCCCAGAAGTTAAGACATTATTTGTCTTTTTATAATGCATATCTCATTTTTAGAATGGATCCGTTGAAGTACATTTTACAGAAGGCGATGCCGACCGGAAAGTTGGCCAAATGGCAGATGTTGTTGACTGAATTTGGTATTGTCTATGTGACTCATAAGGGATAAAAGCACAGGCCCTGGCTGATCATCTTGAGGAAAATCCTATCGATGAAGCGTATGAACCGCTCAAGACTTATTTTCCTGATGAACAAATATCGTTTGTAGGTGAAGATATTTCTGAAGCATATCCTTGTTGGAGGTTATTCTTTGATGGAGAAGAAAATCATCAAGGAAGAGGTGTTGGAGCGGTTTTAGTGTAAGAATCTGTTCAACCCTATCCTATGAAACATAAGATTCCATTTAGTTGCACGAACAACATGGCTGAATATGAAGCTTGTGTCCTTGGTTTGAAAATGGCCATTAACATGAATGTCCACGAGTTTTTGTTATTGGCGATTCAGATTTTTTGATTCATCAGGTTCAAGGAGAATGAGATGTGAAGACTCAAAGATTACGCCTTACATGCAATATATTCTGAAATTGTTCAAAAGATTCTATAAGATCGAGTTTAGACATACTCGTAGAACACAGAATGAGTTAGTTGATGCTTTGGCCACCATCGCTTCTTTGATTAAACATCCATATGCTGATTATATTGACCCTTTGGATATAGAGATAACGGAGTAGCCAATTCATTGTTCTCACATTGAAGCAGAACCATACGGTTCGCCTTGGTATTTTGATATCAAGAAGTATTTAGAGTCTCAAACTTATCCTGAGAATTTGATATCCAACCATAAGAAATCGATACGCCGTTTGGCCCTCAATTTCTTTCTAAGCGGGGAAATCCTTTATAGGAGGATAGGTATTCTCAGATCTGTTGATGTTGTTGAAGCTGCAAAGCTTATTGAACATATACATGCTGGAGTTTGTGGCACGCATATGAATGGGCTCACTTTGGCAAGAAAGATCCTTCAAGTCGGTTATTTGTGGATGAGTATGGAAAATGATTACTGCAAATTTGTGTAGAAATGTCATAAATGTCAAATGCACAGTGATTTGATCCGAGTGCCTCCTCACAAACTTAACGCTATGAGTTTGCCTTGGCCATTTTTAGCTTGGGACATGGATGGTATCGGTCCGATAGAGCCAGCCGCTTCCAACGGACACAGATTTATTTTGGTTGCCAGTGACTACTTCACCAAGTGGGTGGAAGTAGCTTCGTACAGGTCGGTGACCAAGAAAGTTGTAGCTGATTTTGTTCATAACAATTTGATATGCAGGTTTGGAGTACCGAAATCCATCATTACTGATAATGGTGCAAATCTCAACAGTTACTTAATGAGAGATATATGTGAACAGTTTAAGATTATTCAATGAAACTCAACCGCTTATCGTCCCCAAATGAATGGAGCTGTAGAGGCTGCCAATACGAATATAAAGAAGATTCTTAGGAAAATGATTGACAATCACCGAGGTTGGCATGAGATGTTACCATATGCTTTATTGGGATACCGAACGAGTGTCAGAACATCGATTGGAGATACTCCATACTTGCTAGTATATGGAACAGAAGCAGTCATACCTACTGAAGTTTAGATACCGTACTTGAGAATCATACAAGAAGCTGAGTTGCGTAATGTTGAATGGGTGAACAAGCGGATAGATCAATTGACGTTGATTGACGAGAAGAGAATGGTTATTGTTTGTCATGGTCAACTATATCGACAGAGATTGATTTGTGCTTTCCACAAGCGGGTCAGAGACAGAAATTTTGAAATCGGTCAGTTGGTACTTAAGCACAAGTTTCCTCATCAAGACGAGTACAAAGGGAAATTTGCGGTGAATTAGCAAGGACCTTACATGGTTCGCAAAGTATTATGTGGAGGTTCTTTGGTCCTTTTGGAGATGGATGGAACCGTATGGCCGAAATCGATCAACTCAGACGTTGTCAAGAGATATTACGTGTGAAGCTTCAGTTTGTTTTCCTATCATTTACTTGTAATCGTTCTATTTGGGTGTATTTGCTTTGTTTAAATTTTTATCCCTTTTGTAATGAACTACGTCTGACCTGAATTTTCAAGAATGAGATACGTAGGCGGCCTATGTCGACTTCGGTCACCCCCATTTTGCCCTTTTTATATTTCTTTGCATTTGAACTACGATCGACCTGAATTCTCAAGAATGAGATACGTAGGCGGCCTATGTCGTCCTCGGTCAATTTCTTTGTAATTAACCTTGAGGGAGAACTACGTTTGTCCTGATTCCTTCCTCAACGGGAAATGTAGGCGCCACAAGGGTTCGTTGATATCTCCCGTAAGATTTCTTCCACTTTTTACAATAGAAACTAGGACAGAAATTTTTGAGAGGAACTCAAAAATTCTCGAGAAGAAGATTTTTTCTCAATAGAACAAGACTAGAGTTACTTCAAGATTTTCAACTGCGACCAAATTTTTGAGAAAACTAAAAAAATCCATGATTTATACACCAATAGTTAAAAGATAAGTCAAGACATGCAACCGGGACAAAATTTTTGAGGTTGACCTCAAAATTTCAACATCGTTTCACCGGATTTCTGGAATGACTTTGAATACTCCCCTGTGAATAACCAGAGAGACCTCCAAGCATCAGACTCAAAGAAGTTCGCTAAGCCTGATGTGACATGATACTTGGCAATAACTTTTTTTCAAAATACTACTTTTTGAAAATTTATTTTTCTTAAAATTTTCCCTTTATGTTTCATTATTTTGGCATAAAATATTTTGTCTTATCTATTAAGAGTAGGGAAATCTGAAAATCAACCAGAGATAGCAGGACAAGGAGCAGACAACTGAAGAAATTGACATAGATTAGTTCATTTTAAAACTAACGATTTTTCTGTGAACGGAGGTTTATAGGTTTGCTCTGAAATCAGCAAATTACTCTGATCGAGGAGTATGGAGAAATCAAAGGGCGAAGAGCTCCCCAAATTAACAAATTTTTCTGTGATGCATGAATTATTTTATATTGCTTATATCGAAGACCCGGGAAAATGAACAACATTGTTTCGTCCAATTCCCAACAGTATGAAGTCTATAATGAAGATACAACTATGTTCAAAGATGAATCAAATAAAAAACCCGGGAAAAACATTTTGCAGTTTTCATCGAGGTCGTCATTGACATCATATTATCATACATGATAGTATCACTACCCAGATGGTCATAATATTTGTATCGTCAATTTAGACGATGCATTACCCGGAGGGTCATTCTACGCATACTGCTGATTGAGATGATACACTACATCATGAGTCATTTTACCATACTGTCAATTGAGATGATATCACTATCTAGGGGGCACCCAGAAGATAATTATGTGTCTCGATTTAAGCACTATCATCATTTGGTACCAAAGATACTCATGGCCCGCATAAAATCTGGCATCGCGGAAAGATATTCATGCCCCACATAACATCATGCATCGCGAGTTAATATTCATGCCCCATAGAAAATCATACATCGCTAGTTAATATTCATGAATTTCCGAAAATCATGCATCGAGAGTTAAAATTCAGGCATCGCGGTAAGATATTCAAGCCCCACAGAAAATCATGCATCACGAGTTAATATTCAGACATCGCTGGAAGATATTCAGACATCATGGAAAATCATGCATCGCAAATTGATATTCATGCATCGAGGATATATTCATGCATCGCGAGTTTATATTCATGAAATGAGGAGATAATCACGCATCGCCAGTTGATATTCATGCATTACAAAAAAATCATGCATCGCGAGTTGATATTCATGCATCGCGGAGATATTCATGCATCACGAGTTAATATTCATACATCACGGAACTTCATGCGTCGCGAGAAGATATTTGTACCTCGCAGAAAATTATGCATCGCGGGAAGATATTCGTGCCTCGCAGGAAATGTCATGCACTTCGAGAAGATATTCATGCATCACAAAAAATCATGCATCGCGAGTTAATATTCATGCATCACTAAAATAATGAATCGCAAGTTAATATTCATGCATTGCGGAAAATAATGCATTGCGGAGTAGAATTCATTAATTGCAAAAGAAATTCATGCATTGCGGAAAAGTCATGCATTGAGAGAAGAAGTCATGCATTGCGGAAAAGTCATGTATAGCTGAACAAAATCATGCACCGTTAGAGAAGAAAATTGTGCATCCCAAGAGAAATATTTACTCATCATAAGAAATCAGATCAACCGCATCCTTTATTTTGACAAGATTAAACATCAAGATAACTGTCAAAGACGACATCAAGAAAAATATCAACACTCAATAGCTTTTATTTATTTTTACATCAAATGAAGTGTACATTGGAGATCATATTACGTAATCTTTATTTGCTTTACGTCAAACGGATCGAGTTTGCGTCAAATGTTGAAGGAGAGCAACTAACCATCAACATGGTAAAAGATATTATCTCCCATTTGAATTGCATTTTTATGCTAATGATTTATCTCTATCTTTGATGAGAGAATCCGAAAGGATGAATTCTACAAAAATCACTGGTGCAGATGACATCAAAATGGATGCAGCACAACGAGGAGCTTTTTCTTAGTAGCGAACTGGGACATAGTCCAAAGAGTAGTGTCAAACTCTTAGGACGCGAGCAGAGGAGCGACTCCAACGCAATCAAACCACACCCCTATCATAAGGCATGTGGGTTTTCTTGGTTTTTTGTCAATTTTATTTTTTTATACGGATTTTTTGTCTGCCGGAAGAAAGTTTCCAATCTGAGTGATGATGCGCCAAGAACCTTGGAAATTATGTCTGTGTAAGTTCTTAATTATTGGTTTGAAGTGCACCACATTCATGTCTAAGAGGTTACAATCCTTCTTTTCATGCTCGATTTATTTGTCACTTATCTAGAACGAAAGGTTATCTAGTATAATAGATTATATTACCAACCGATCAAGTTGAACTACAAATAGATACTAGGGTATGTAGGCGGGCTCAATGTCGAAAACTCAGCTAAATTTCAATAGTCGCTCCTAAATCCTATTCTTGATCATTTCGGTCCCTTTGTAATTTGGTATCGAGATGGCTTTTAAATTCCTTTAAAATCGTGTATTAAATCAAGCGTATCGAACTATAGGTGGCCTGAATTATCATATAGCCTGAGATAAGTAGGAAACCGGCTTTTAGGGTTCGGCCATAATTTCTAAAGCCCGTAAAAGTTTCTTTCTTGATGATGAATATGTTGTCGGTCAAAATTAGATCGGTCAATTTCATTTTCCTCGAATTTCTTGCATCTATCCAAGTAAAATGAGGGACAGTTGTTGACACCCAATTTCGATCCTCCCCAATAAAGTTAATTAGCGAGCTCCTTAATTCTGAACGATTTTGAAATAATTATGTTTTATAAAGTCTGAAATGTTTTTAAAGTTATTTTGAATTTTTCTCTTATAATTTTTTGCTAGAGTTTATGATTTACATAATTACGTATACAATTGGTGTATTTTATGTTTATTCGAAATTGCCGCAAAAAGATTGTACTTCGCTTAAATACTTCGCTAATTAGTTTTGTTATATAAATGTTTACTTTTTGTTTGAATTAATTATTTGATAGCTACGTCGATTATTTTATTTCGTTAAATTAAGAAGCTTACTTAATTAATTTATATTAATTCATCTTATCTAACTACCCAGTATTTTAATCCACTTGGACAAACCAATTTCGGGCCATTTCTTAATATTAAAGTTGACCAAATATACGAATTCTCAACCCACCGCAAGAAACCCATTCCAACAATACGAACAACATGCATGATCGGTCCACTCTTTTCATTTCCCAGTCCAGCCTTTCTATTTTTCATTTCCCAGCCCAAAATTCAGCATCCCCACTCCAATTCCCTAAATCCCAATAGTTGGCCAATTCTGCTTTTAGAAATCAACCCACCCCTTTCCTTTTTCCGTAAAATCGATCCAAAGCGTACGATTCCCAAAGACCCTTTAACTACAGTAGCAACCCGAAATGCGCGATAACAATTGTAGTAAACAACGACATCAACGATAGAAAAGTTCAAGCGACAATACGGCGCGGCTGGATTCCAAACGATAGAACACGAAAAGCAGCGACGTAGTGAGAAGGCGCATTAACCAGCAATTCTCCGAGTTTCTTTGGCTTCATCTTCAACGTCTCTATCGCCCTGTACTATCACAGCAGCCGCAGAGCACGTCTCGTCCTTGGTGGTGTAAGATTGTGCCACGTGGCTCGCAGGGACGGTAGGGTCAATCGTAGCCGTTTGTCTCCCTTCCCCGTTTCGTATTTGTTTCTGATTCCACAGGCAAAAGGTGGTTTACCCATTTTGGTGAAAGACTTAAGAATTTTGAATTTTCGGAATGGGCTTGGACCCAAATTCTCATCCTTTCCCCTCCGAAAATCCAACCCTAGATTCCCTATTAGTAGCCTTTGCCGCTTCACTGTTGAGAGGGGATTTTTTTTTAATCATGAGAAAAGGGGTGAGTGATTTTTTTCGTATTAAGAAATTCTTCTTTGGTTTTCAACCAGCAGGGGAACAACTGTCAGAGGGACGATTCTTGGAGAGAAAAGAATTAGTAAGAAAATTATAAGTCTTTTGTTGAAAGGTTTGAAACGAAAGATTCTTTGTTTGAGGTTCTTAACCACATTTATAGAAAAAGATATCAAGAACCGGTCAAGAATAGATTAAGAGAAAACATTCCGTCGAGTTTTCTTTTTTTTGAAACTGAAGAGTTTATTTTTGGGTTTCTTTCTTGCTGTCTGCGTCTCCATTGAGTGGTGAAGTTTTCGATGTTCACCATGCTTGTCCCGTTCGCGGTCACTGCTCGTCGAAAGGTAACTCCTCCCCCATTTATTATATAACTTTTGTAGTTTTGATATGGTTTTTTTGGTGTAATAGTGTCAATTTTTCATTGTTCCGTTCCTGTTATTCATGTTTGAATATCGGCTTGCGGCGTTGTATGCGTGCTCATAGCGAATCCATGATTGGGTCGAGTCATAATTTCATAGATTAGTATCTCATGTTGACATTCCTTTGACATGCTATCTGAGTTCTTATTTGGTTATCTTTTCACGAGTCTAGTATAGTCCGTCATCATGTTTATTATTTTTGTTCAAAAAAAGGTATCCTTCTCGTGGATAATATATTCCTTCCAGCTTATCCTAATTCATGTTTGGTATGTTCGTTCGAAATAACTTCTCATAAAAAAATAATCAACCTTGTATATTAGTCCAGCAACGACATTGGTTTTTTATATTAGCTTAGTTGTACTTTGGTGGACTTCCTTAGCCTTGTTTGGTTTTAATGGTTGCTCTCTTAAGTGCTTTAGATAAGAAAAGTATTTTATTCTTAGTTGATTTGGTATGAAAATCGGTGTTAGTTACCTAAGACGCGATTCACTAGAGACTTGAAATCTAACTTAAGCATGAGAAGCTATTCTTCTAGATTGTGATGTTCTGTGAATGCCTACTCAATTTTGTTTCTTTTAATATTTTTTTTATCGTGTAGGCAGTTATCGAAAATGTGTGGTTGCCAATGCTATAAAATTTGAGTTTTAAGATTGATCAGCAGCGTTATTTTTTGGGGGTTTATTTTATTTTACCAATATGTTTTGTAGCATTAAACTATAAGAAGAATTAAATTATGCTACAGTTGTATACCTGTTTTAGTGTAGCCAATCGATTAATTAACATGCTAATTGTTTGTCACATGCCCGTAGTCTTGTTTTTCTTGCTAAATTCCTATATTTACACACCATACATTAGGCTTTGTTTAGATACAAGAATATTTCGTTTTTTTTTTAATTTCTTTATTAGAGTGATTCTAACTGCTAAATTAGTTTGGCTAATCAATGTTGATTGCGTGAATGGTCTCAGTTGTCCCTCTTGCTTGAGAATTGGATGTTATGGTTATCATGATATTAAATTCTATCCTCGCTAATTCCTTTTCTTTCGCTTTGCCTTGTCTGTTGCATATGAATATGTCCATATCCTCGCGGACTTCGTTTTTGCATTTCCAAAGGGGACATGAAGGTCCCTCGACCCTCTTTTCCCAAGCTAAGTAAGCTATAAATCGGCGTACAGATCCAAGTGTTGAACATTCGAGTGGGTCGAATCCTAAGTTGGAGACTTTGGGCCGAAGGCCCACAATCTATTTTATTTTTTATCATATGTTGTAATTTGTTGTTTTTGGGCCTAGGCCCTTTTCATCTTTGTATTTCTATCTTTGTTAGAATTTTAGGACAGGTACAATAAAATGGGCCTAAGGCTCAAAAGGAAATAGGGTCCAAATACCGATCCAGGAGGACAAAAACCTGATTTGGGCCCAACAACTCTCTCTCTCCTCTTTTACTTTATCATTTAATTGTTTCATAATTAGTTGTCGTTAGTTTTAAGGTCTAAAACTTCAAATCCCAGCAAGACGACACTATTTTGTTTTAACAATCAAACTTGTTCGCTCGACTATAAATAGATTTTAAGAAAATAAATGAATCATTTTGCAAACCAAATTACTCACATACATAATAGGTTGATTTTTTATCTTATAAGAATACTATGTGGATTTTCAATTAAAATTAATTTGAGTTAGACCACTGTTATCCAAACAAGTTAGTTGTCGGATAACCGTAAGTAAGCGGACGTCTTAGGCGCTTTCAAACCTTCCTAAGCCGTTAATATGAATCCCAAACCCCCTCCCTTTTAACATTTTCAACCGGTTTCCTATTTTAATTGATTAAGAATAGTTTTCTTGATTTTCTTAAAAAATTAAGTGGCGACTCCTAAAATGCTGAAAAACTTATATAAAACATACTTTCATAAAACTGAAAACTCTTAAAACAATGATGACTCAATCTCAAGTCGTCACTAATCATTTGGTTGCCCAATCTAACCAAGGAGGTGGACCTCAACCTAAGGCAAATACTCCAGCATCTAGAATTTGGGATTTCATGAGTATGAACCCTCCTACTTTTCCTGGCACTAAGGTGGCTGAAGCTCCGAAAAGCTTAATAGATGAAATATTCAAGTTGGTGGATACTATGAGTGTGACCCCTAGAGAGAGAGCGGAGTTAGCTGCTTATCAACTCAAAGATGTGGTTCAAGTGTGTTTTGAGCAATGGATGGATGAGAGACCCATAAGGGATAGTCCAGTATATTGGGAGGTATTCAAAGAGGCTTTTCATGATAGGTTCTTTCCCTTTGAGTGGAGGGACAAGAGGATGGTAGAATTCATGAATTTTCATCAAGGCAGAATGAGTGTGAAAGAGTACTCTCACAAATTTACCCAACTCTCTATGTAAGCCCCTACCATAGTAGCCAGCCATAGGGCAAGGATGAACAAATATGTGATAGGAGTGTCTAGATTTGTGGAGAAAGAGTGTCGTACAACAATGCTCCTAAATGACATTGATATCTCTAGACTCATGGTATATGCTCAACAAATCGAGGAGTCCAAAATTAGGAGATAAGGCATGAGGGTAAGAGGCATAGGTCGGATAAACAAGGCCAACCCAAACCTAAGAAGAGGTTCTATCACCAAGAGTCTTCCATGGGGAACGAGTATACATCTCCCAACCAAAATTCCCAAGAAGGTGGCCATACTTTTGACAGGTCTAGGTGTGCTACTTGTGCGAAGCAACATTTGGATAAGTGCCTTGCCGGAACGGATGTTTACTTTTCGTGTGGTAGTAAGATTCACAAGATGAGGGACTGCCCTAACATCAAGAAAAATGGAAAATAGGTGAACCTAATCCCTAGTGGTGGTCCAGATCCTAATGATCCAAAGAAGAATCATTGCTATGTAATGGGGACGGAGTAAGGAACTAACCCGGAATGAGATACCCGGTAAGTCTTGATTCCTTTTGGTTGTTTGTTTTACTTTAGATGGGTTTATATGATCTTTTCTCTTATATTGTCATGTCTTCATGTTAGAATTGTTTAAAAAAGGAATTGTTTAGTTTTAAGCATGCTTCACTTTTAAGATGTGCCATTCACTGTAAAGGATGCCAATATTTGACTTAATTGAATTTTTCATGATTTGTTGTTTAAATTTGTGTATAAATAATGTGTGTGAGTATGTTTAATTTTAAAGAAGCTAGTTCCTCCATAGATGAAGAGATGAGGGTGTGTTCCTTGTTAACTTGCAAAGTTGCATGTGTTCTCAATTTCTTGTCAATGTGTAATTGATTCCTTGCTAAGTTGGTGCGTTAACTATGAATGTTTTGTCACATCCCGAAACGACACCCTATAAGTTAGGGTGCAGTCTTGGATTGCGACCGGTGTATTCGACCTCTCGGAGGTCTCATACAAGCCTCTCATATCATTCATCGCATATACATAATGAAAAGTGTTGCGGAATTTAATTTTTTTCATAAAACAATTTAGAAGTATTAAACTCTTTCATATATGTAGAAATAGGAAAACACTAAGTATCGATTCATCATCTTAAGACACGATAATTAAGGACACGGTCCATACGAATTGAAAACATACCACTATATAGTCTATTACAAAACTTCATTTAGGAAACATAAAATGACATATATATGCCCTCAAATCAAGTGAGGACATACTTCAACTTCTTCTTGAACGATCTCCTTGTCCATGTCTTCCTCCCAAAGCTCTTCACCTACCAATAACTATACATAGAAAATAAAGAATGGAATTAGTACATTCACATGTACTAAGTATAACATTATGCATAAAATTATGAAAACGGACATTATTGGAAATATGCATCTTTTCTTTAAAACATCATAAATCATCATAAGAATGACATTTAGCAACTTAGAATCACATAAGAAAACATTAAACCGAGAAACATAATTTTTAACTCACATTAGAGTGAGTTCACTTCACTGTTACAGTGAAGTCTAAGCCCTCTCTTTTGAACTTATTTTAGCATGTAGTCTTCTCACTAATGTCATCCTAAGATTCACTTAAATCACACAAAGAGAGACCGCCCATACACCCTCTCTAGATGTGCCTGAACGACCGTAAAGATCACTCTTATTGGGACACATACACACCTACAATCCAACAACATACAAGACACACATAGTATGACAATCTCCCCTACCAAGGCTATCAAAAGACTTACTCAAGTACTCCTAGAAGTGAACACCCATACATTCACTTTAAGGCTACCTAAGTAATCCTTAAGACTTCCTAGGTTTAGATCATGTCAAATATATCAAGCAACTTACCTAACTAGAGTCATTCTTAAGACTTCCAAAGATAAGACATGACGAGATCATTCTCTATGCCCTCTTCACACTTTAACTAAGGAATCCTTAAGTCACTTTAGATTAGGTACTTATTCATTTACATGCTCATTATCATTAAGTCATTAGTTCATTAGTTCATTTAGAATACATTCATCACATAAAGGACATTCAAATATTGGTCTTAGATAAGACCTAGAGACTCTTATTAACATCTTCAAAGCCCATTGTGCAATGTCTAAGTAGCGTCCCATACCACGACCTAAACTTCATAGAACTTCTCTAATGCTAATAGGTACCCCATATGATGAGAAAAGGCAATAACCGACATAGACCATGGTAACAAAGCATGAAATCCGAAGTTCTATCCTACTTCGATGAGGTGTTCTACTTCTTAATGGTAGAACATAGAGATCCCATGTAGGCACATGGTTAAGGAATATGAAGGGCGTGCTTTGCATTCTAGTCTCATACTTAACTAGAACTACTTCCCTTTTTTCATACTCACTCGGTGCTAGCCTTAGTTCTCATAGATCAATTTACATTAAGGTTCATACAAATGGGTCCCATATCATGTTCATGAACCAATTACATTTACCCTACCAAAGCAAGGTCCATTAGGGCTATCTCATTATGGCGACAAGAAGCTCATCGCGACTTTCCTAAGGTATGATATGATGCCGTTCCAGCCAATCAACCTTAAGTCTATGACTCATTACATGAAGGTCACGGCTAACTACTTCACGATTCATAACCTTACCACTTGGTTAAAGGTTCCAAATAAATGACCCTTTTATCATCATTCAATGTCTCACCTATATTCATTTATTCAAGACTAAGACCCTTTAGGTTCCTAAGTCAAGACATCACATATTCACATAAGCAACACAAGTCTACCTAAACAGTCACAACGTACTTCCATTAAACACATATAGCCTATCGTTCTTTAGACACTTAGGAATGACCCTTAACCTTTGTAACACCCCAGAACAAACTAAGGTGAACTAGAGCCTCGTGTTTGTTTCTTGAGTTGATTTTGAGTTAATATAAGTTAATTTAGTATCCCTAAGGTGAGTGTTAAGTGTGGTTAAGTTTGGAGTTCAATCGACCAAGAACGTCCATGACGTTCGGAAGGTGAGCCCTAAAATGTACTGGTGTGTCTTGTTGTGTTTAGATGAGTTTTACCTGTTCGTTTTACTTGAAACTTGAATGGGATGTTCGTAAGACCTAGACGACTTATTTTAGGGGTTTAATTTCTGGGCACAACCCCACCTAGGACCCACAAGGGGCCCTAGATAAAGGGCCCAAGACATGGGCAAAAACTGCCAAAAAGCAGTGGCCATCGACGACCCTAAGGATGGTCCGTTGGTCCACCAATGGTCCGTCGACCTAGGGCATCGATTGGACCAGAAATTCTTGGTGTCCAGGATCCATTTTGGAGCTAACTATCCACCCACGAGACCCTACCGACGGTCCGTTGATGCACAAATGGTCCGTTGTTGAAGGTCTCGTCTTTGAGGGACTGAAAGTCTGTTAAGTGGCTGCCTAGGCATGGAGAGTTTGGTAAATTCACCCCAAGTACTTTAAGACCCTAGGAGGATATTTTTAGTGTTTTCATGTTATATTAAATTAGTTTCAAACCCTAGACCTAGACAAGACCCTCGCTTCAAAATTCAAACTCTCTCTCTAAAAAGAAAACTCTCACAAAGTCACCTTTGAAGCCAAGACTCAAGGAGGGAAAGGAGGGATGCTTTGGACGTGTTTCTTCACCAAAACTCTTGGATTTTTATTGATTAGTGAGGTATGGTATCCATTCTTGAATACCTTTTCATTCAAGAAGCCACTTCCAATGAATTTCAAAAAGGGGTTTTCAACCCTAACTTCTTTATCTTCAACCCAATATGGGTCTTGCATGAAAATGTTTCTAATGATAAATTAATGATGTTATTATTGTTAGTTGGTGATTATAATACTAAAACCCTAATGAAATCATGTTAAAATTTCCTTTCAAGTAGTGGTTTATGAAATGGGTCAAATGAGCATGTTTATGTATTAAATAAACTTTTGTTTTATTGTGTTCTAATGTTGGTTTAGAAACTGCCCTAAGGGCCCTATTATGATGAAATTATGATAAAAATGTTTGTAGGTTGTTAGGGCTTAGTAAATTGAAGAGTTGCTTATATCGTATTATGCTTATGATGAATTGATTTTGAGTGGTATGGTCCACCTTCTTGGTGGCGGTGCTTATTTTATTAATTGGTGATGTTTAGTATATATTGAGAATGTTATCTTGTAGTTATAAATGGTAGAATGAATAGAAATTGTAAATGGGTCGTGTTTTGTGATTGTGAACCTTAAATTGTACGTTTGACCTAGATTTTGGTCTAATTGGAGAATGTGACTAAGTATGTAAGTGTGTGTGAGTTGATAAATGTAAGTCTAAAGCATGATAGAAGTAATGTATATGAAATAAGGTATATATGTAAGGTCTGCTCACATGCATACATACACACTTTAAGTGAATGAATGAAGTTAAGTTTAGTAAGAAGGGGAGTCTTGGGGTGGACACTCTTCGTGAGTTGAGATGAGTTGTCTAGTAGAAACCACACTATGCCTAATGAGCTTTCCTAGTTAGGTAGAAGGATGAATGCACTTCACTAGTTGAGATGTCGCATTCGCTAGTTATCCATAACCTATAGTCTATAATGTGAGAATCCGTGGGGAGTTATGCCTAGCACCAAGAGGATAGGAAGAGGAGGTGGAATACACTTCGTGAGTTGAGACGTCGTATTCTTTTATACCTCTTGAGATGAGTACTCCTCATTAGCAGAGAATGAGCTACTTAGTAGCAATCTCCCTATTCCTTAACTATGTGCCCGCATAGGTATAGCTATTTGAAAAGCCATGTAAAAGCTAAGAAGTATGACCTTACTCTAGGAAAGTGAGGATCCCTTATCCGATAGGGGTTAATATCAGGATTCCATGCCTAGCTCTCATGGTCTTTGTCGGTTAAGCTAACCCCCCACAAAAGTAATGGAAATGATAAGTTGTCTAATTAATGTGTTACATATGTGATTTTGATTGAACTAAGTCTTCTAAAGGAACGTGCTACTTAGGGTAGGTGATGGTATGGGACGCTACCTATCCATTGCACTAAGTAGGACCTTCCGAAAGGGAAGACTTGGTGCCAAACCGTCTAAAAGAATGCACTACTTAGGGTAGGCGGTGGTATGGGACGCCATCCTACTCATTGCACTAAGTAGGCATTTCGAAAGGGAAACCTTTGGTGTATTGTTGGGTGTTCTTCTATTGTATTGCCATTGAATGGGTGCTTGTTCACCTCGAGGTGAGTATGCCGAAAGGAAGGAAGTCTTGAGGGTCGCTTTGGTGTGTATTGAAGAAGGTATATGTGTACTTTCTTCATGTCTTACCTTAGTGAGTCTTGGGATTACCTCTGAAGGGAAACTCCTACTGAAATGATGCTTATTCCTCATTGGCAATGCTTTGGAAGTTTCACCATTTTGGAGTCTAGGTAGTTCACTGTTAATGTTAAAATTGAGCTTACTGTGATGTTTGGGATTATGTAAGTTTTGGTGTGCTTACTGTAAAGTGTATTGTTGAGGTAAAATTATGGAAATTCTCCATTAAGTGTTTAATGATTCTTCTTATGTTGTTTTGTTCATAAGTTCATGAATGTTTTATTAAATTGGCATGAAAGCTTATTTTGATAAAAATGTCCCTTTTCACATGTTTTTGCATATGCCATACTTAGTACATTGTTGTACTAACCCCATACTTTTCTATACCATATGAGTATAGGTTGGAAGCCTTTTGGAGGATCGGAGTTGAAGCTTGGGAATTCTATCTCTCAAGGATTTGGTATGTCCTCATATATTCGAGGACATCGTTCATGATTCTTAGTTTCTTTAATTAAGACTTAAATTGTATTTCCTTTTATTGTAAAGGGCCGTGTCCCTAAGATTCTAAGTTGTGTCTTTAAGTTGGCTTGTGACGAGAAGATTTCCTAGTATTTATGAAAAAACTTATTTTATAATTATTATCGTAAAAAGTTTTAATTCCGCACTACTTTTCATTCTTTATGTTATGATGGGAGTTGAAGGGCTTGTACGAGACCCCAAATGATCAAGTACGCCCGGCCACGATTCGAGAGTTAGCCCTAACTTCTAGGGGTACTTTCGGGTCGTGACAGACTTGGTATCAGAGCATAAGGTTTTGGGAAATACTTTATGGTCTAAAAGTCTCACAAGCCACATCTAGTAGTATCTTGGTCATTGGTGTGAGTCGCGACACATCCATGGACAAGAGGCTATAGGATGCTAGAAGTTTCACTTTCTTCTCTATTCTAATATCGTGTCTTAGAGTTGTGTATATAAGGTGTCTTTTCTCAACCTCTTTTTTTTTGTGTTTTTAGGACATGAATACGAGGAGATCGACTGCTATAAGGGAGGATGGAGGTGTACCAAATTAGAGAGTCCTTCCCCGTGTTGACAAGTTCCTATTGTTAGCTTAAGGGAGGAAAATGAGTAGGTTCCTCTTCAAGAACCTCAATTGCCTCCGAAACCCCAGCGACCTCAACTGCCTCCTATGCCTCAAGCTTCTTTTGTTGAGGGTGATATGACTAATGTGGAGTTGAGGGCTTCCCTAATGAACTTGACCCAACTCGTGACGGCTCAAGCTCATGTTGTCAACAATCACTTTGTGGGCCAAGCTAACCAAGGTGATAGGCCCCAACCAAATGCTAGTACTCCCGCTTCTAGGATTTGTTATTTCATGAGGATGAACCCTCCAACTTTTAATGGCACTAAGTTGATGAAATCCACAAGGCTTTATAGATGAGGTTTTCAAAGTGGTAGATGCTATGGGTGTGACCCCTAGGGAGAAAGCGAAATTGGCCGCTTACCAACTTAAGGAGGTGGCTCAAGTGTGGTATGAGCAATGGAAGGGTGAGAGACCCTTAGAAAGAGGTCTGGTTGATTGGGAGGAATTCAAAGAGGCTTTTCTAGATAGGTTCTTTCCTTTAGAGTGGAGGGAGAAGAAGATGGTTGAATTCATGAACCTTCGTCAAGGGGGAATGAGTCTGAAAGAATACTCTCTCAAATTTACCCAACTATCTAAGTACGCCCCGACTATGGTAGCCAACCCTAGGGCTAGGATGAACAAATTTCTGATGGGAGTGTCTAGATTGGTAGAAAAAGAGTGTTGTACGGCAATGCTTCTTAATGATATGGATATCTCTAGGCTCATGGTTTATGCAGAACAAATTGTGGAGTCCAAAATTAGAGAGATAAGGCAAGAGGGTAAAAGGCCTAGGTCGGATGATTCTAGTCACCAAAAGCCTAAGAAGAGGTTTTATCCCCAAGATTCTTCCATGGGAAACAAGGATAAGTCTCCCAATCAACATTCTAAAGGTGGTGGTCATTCCTATGAAAGGGCTAGGTGCCCTACTTGTGGAAAGCAACATGGGGGTAAGTGTCTTGCTGGTACGGATGGTTGTTTTGCATGTGGTAAGAAGGGCCACAAGATGAGGGACTGCCAAAACCTAAAATCAAGGGGGAAAGATGTCAATCAAGCTTCCCTAGATCCTAATGTTCCCAAGAAGAACCCTTCCTATGGGATGGGTGTAAGAACCCAAAAATAACCTAGATTAACTAGAGCCTAACATGTTGGTCTTGATGGTATAAGGTCCTAAATATGTATAATATGTGGTATAGAGGTAGTAGATAAAGTATTAGGTGTGTTGGAAGTCAAACGTCAAGGGACGACTAAGATGTCCGACGACTAAATTACCTAAATGCCTTGTATGTGGCTCTATGTGTTTATGTGTGTTTCATGATATTTTGAGGTTCTTAATTTAGTTATTATAGAATGTATATGCAGTGTGTCAAGTTTAGAGAAGTTTGGAGGTCAAACGTCCAAGAACGTCCAAGGTGTTCGAAAGATATGCCTTGAATCGACCTTGTGTGCATGTTTCGTCGAAGTTTATGTGTTCGTTTTGTATGAAATTTATGTGAGAGGTTTTAAACTCATAGACGATGATATTTGGGTTGGAAACGTCAGGGAAATTATCCCCAAGGACCATTCAAGGGTCCTTGAGAAAGGACCCAAAATCAGTGTGCAGGCTGTCCCAGGCAGACGTTGGCGATGGAGGAGTCAACAGCCCATTGGACTGATGACACCCCGTCGAGGGTCCCTTCGTGGGGGACTTAACCAAGGGTGAAGTTTGGAACTTTGTCCATCCACTGTAGCCACCAACGGAGGGCTGTGACGCCCCGTCAAGGCCAGGTGTCGTACGCACTTGTGTTCCTGCGCAGGCTGCTGTCCACTTAGGGGTGAATTGGTAAATTCACCCCACTTATAAATTAAGTCATGGACGGTTTATTAAGGGTCTTTTGGGTATTTTAAATGACTATATTAGTGTTAAACACTTAGAAGATTTCATTCTTTTAAAAAACAAAACCCCAAATGCCTTAAGAATTCCCATAACCTCCATGAGAGTTCAAAGTGAAGATGAAGCTTGAAGATGGGTCTTCAATGGAGTTTCTTCTTCAATTAGAATTGAGTTCTTCAAATAAGGTATGGGAGTTCTTCATCTAAGGTTTGCTATCACCTTAGAGCCAATTTCAAAGATGATTTCAAATGATTTCAAAAAGATGGAAAAGTCCAATTTCTACTCTAAATCATAGGTTCTTGCATGAAACATTTTCAAATGTTAAGATATAATATTATTGATGATTAAATGATGTTTTCCAATGAAATTCTCCATGAACGCTTGATCTTCTCAAATCTCTAAATTTCACAAAATATGGGTTATGTGATTATGTCTTGAGATTGATGAATTCATGTGTATATTTATATGGTCTTTTGATTCATGTATATATTATGTATGAATGATGTATAGGCTGTTTCAATTTGATTAATTGAGTAATGAATAATCTTGGATCTATTGCATGTTAAGCTTGTTGAATCGATATGAACTTAATGCTTACAAATTCTAGTGTACTTTTCTATGGTTTTTCTATTGATGTAAGTATTGTATTCATTGATGTATATTTGGTCTTAGGTTGGTAAATCTATATTGAATTGACTTAGATTCATCGATTATTATGGTTTATGCTTTGAATTGATGTTTATGGCCATGGGTAAGGGCCTTATGGTATTGAATTGAATTATTTGGCTTTGGATTGAAGTGATGAGATCAAGTGGGTGGTATTCTGCCCTAAATATTTTATTATTGTGTATACTTAATGTAACTTAGCTCTTGAATTATGTGTGATTTGTATGGTCCACTTATGGTGGCGGTGTTATGTGAATTGATGTGGCCTCGTCGGCGTTAGTTAATGCAATATGATGATCATGGCCTTGTCGGCATTACTTGAAGTATATGATGATTAAGTGATGCATGATAGTGTCTATCTATATGTTAAAGTATTTGTTTTCCTATATGAAGTTATGTTAGAGTATAGGATGTTATTCCTAAGTACTTCTAGAATGACTTATATTGTATGTTAAAGTGAAATATGTGGTGTCTTGTTTAGGTAGACTTATGTCCCTTCTTGATCTTATATGAATATGATTATGTGATGATTTGACTTAGTATTTTAAGAGTGTTGAATGTGTGAATGACATGTGACCTTGAATGATGAAAGGAAGGTCTTTATGTGAAACCTTGAAACCAAGGGTAAAAGTAATGTAAATTAAAGTCGAACGCCGTAAGGGTATCCTTCATGTGGTATGATGGACCTAGGTTGATTGGTTGGAACGACATCATATCTCCCTAATAAAAGTCATAATGAGCTTCTTGTCGCCATTGGAAGGTAATCCCTAGAGGACCTCTTTGGTAGGGTAAATGTAATTGGGTTATGAACTAGATATGGAACCCTCTTGTATGAACCTTAATGTGAATCAATATATGAGAACAAAGGCTAGCACCGAATGAGTATGGTAAGGGAAGTAGTTCTAGTTAAGTATGAGACAAGAATACAAAGGAATCCTTCATATTTCTTAACCATGTGCCTACATGGGATGTGTCCAAGTTCTACCATTGGCAAGTAGAACAACCTCATCGGAGTAAAATAGAACTCCGGATTCCATGTCTGGCTACCATGGTCTATGTCGGTTATTGCATATTCTCATCATATGGGATATTTACTAACATTAGATAAGTCTATGAGGTTTAGGTGGTGGTATGAGACGCTATATAGACATTGCACAATAGGCTTTGAAGTTATCTAGACGCTATCTAAGTATTCTCCAAGACCATTATTTAAATGTCCTTATGTCATTAATATGTCTTGATGAATTAATGAAAAAATGCCTTACGTTATGAAGTATGTAAGTGAATAAGTACCTAATCTAGAGTGGCTTAGGGATTCCTTAGTTAATTTGTGAAGAGGGCATAAAGGATGATCTCTTCATGTCTTATCTATGGAAGTCTTGAGGATGACTCTAGTTAGGGAAGATGTTTGGTGTTGTTGACATGATCTACGCCTTAGGTAGTCTTAAGAACTATTTAGGTAATCTTGAAGAGGTCAATCATGGACGTTATCTTCTTGATTTACTTAAGTAGGTCTTTTGATAGCCTTTGGAAGGAGAGTGTCCTATCATCTATGTGTTGGTTTGTTTAGTGAGAATGACTTTATCTTAGGTAATCTATAGGATACCTTGCATGTGTGTGAAAGAGATTGTATGGGCGGTCACTCCACACTCACTCAAGTGAACCTTGGAACTCACCTTTGGTAGAAGAATCTCATGTTCATGTAGTTGATGTTATGATGCTTTGTAAGTGTGTATGTGACTCATTTTAGTTAATCTTGAGGGTCGTTTAGGCACATCTAGAGAGGGTGTATGGGCGGTCTCTCTTTGTGTGAATTAAGTGAATCTTAGGATAGCTTTGAGTGAGAAGATTACATACTAAAGGGTGTCTTAAGTGAAGTGAAGGAACTTCACTGTAACAGTGAAATGAGTTCACTGTACAGTGAAGTGAATTCACTGTAAGTTTTCTAAAAATGTAATACTTTGCTTAAATGATTTCTTATGTATTTCTAATGTGTTAAATGTTGTTCTTATGCTTATAGTATGATATTTAAATTGAAAATTCATGAAAAGCATGTTATTACTAAATGTCCCTTTTTCATGGTTTTTACATGGCTTCCATACTTAGTACATCTAATGTGCTAACCCCTTTCTTTACTTTTGACTAAAGTGTAGGGAATTGGAAGTATTGATGTGCCATGGAAGATGGATAGGTTTCTAAGGTTGAAGATGAAGTATTGGTGAGTACTCATCGATTCGAGGACAATATCCACATGTTCGTTATGTCTTAAGTCTTTTCTTTTTGTCTTGTATGGGCCTAGTCCCAAGTGTCGTAAACTCTAAACTTAGATGGTTCAATGGGATGTTGTAAAGGTTTATAGTTTTAATGAAAGTCTTCCGTTTGTGTAATATTTATGAAAGAAGTTCTTCTTATGTGTAGAAAGTTTTAATTCTTACTCGTTTTACAATGTTTATTATGCAATGAATGATACGAGAGTCTTAGATGAGACTTCTTGAAGTGTCATTTGCCGTGTGACATCACAAGGATACTCTAACTTCTAGGGTGTACTTGTGGATTGTTACAAACTTGGTATCAGAGCATAAGGTTTGGGAGTGTCTTAGTTGTGTCATGAACCACATCTAGTAGAGTCTTGTTTATAATGTGAAGTGCGCCACATTATAAATAGGGAGCTATTGGATGCTAGGAAAAGTTTCACTTCTCCATTCATCTAATCGTGCCTAAGAGTTTGGTATATGGTGTCTTTCCCTTGTTTCCCTTATGTGTTGGTCCCTTGGGGGAGACTTTATGAAGATTTGGGTTGAGGGAGAGAAAAGATGAGATATGACTTGTAAGATGAGGTGTGAAAGATGGTGTTGATGACCTTAGATTTGTTTAGATACCTTTTGAAGGGTAGATATGTTTGAAAGAATGGTAAGGTGTAATGTGAGAATGAGAAGGAGTGGTCGTTAAGGTGGGTTGAAGTTGTTTAAAACCTAGCCATAGGAAGGAAGTTGAATAGATTAGAATGAGTAAAGGTGACTTTCTCCTAGTAAGGGGGTGTAATGGTAAGATGGTTGAACCTTGAGAGTCTTTAGTTCTCATGAGCTAGACTTTAAGTAAGAAAGTGTTAGTGAAGTTTGAGGTACCTTGAGGAAGTTCCTTGTGGTAGAAGTTATGTTGAACTTAGAACGGGTTTCTCCTAAGTGGGGGAGTGAGGTGAAGAGTAGGGTTATAGCGAGTGAGGTGCCCTTAACTTTTCATTATGTGTTTATTCAAGCCTAAAACAATGAGATTCAGTGACTTGATTATATAGGAGTCTATGTGGAAGATTAGTTCCTAGCTTTCTCCTTATGATATGCATGTTTGGTTGAAATTGAATTTCATTAATCTATTGAATTATGTGTATTATGAAGTCATGATCATGTTATAAAAGATGTTTATATGATGTTAACTTGCATATTGGCATACCTAAATATATGAATTGCCAAAAAGTTGCATTTTTAAAAATTTGGTAAAATCACTGTAGCTTGTAAAACAGTTCACTGTTAAATTTTTGGGAAATTGGCTAATTGATTCTTTGGTCTAAAATTGTTGTAATGTTGTTAGAACTGATGTATACGAGTATGATATTGAATATAAAATGAGTCTTTGCTATTTGGAATGAAGCATGTAATTTTTATAGCATAACGAGTTATAGAATGTTTTCTAGTTTCTTGTTGTGTTATGATTCTCCTAATTATGTGAAATTGATGTTCTCTTCTTGATTTAGTGTTATGTGGAATGGTCATGAGTTGATAATTTAATCCTTACTCTTGGGAGTGTTCGGAGGGTGGCAAGTGTCATTCGAGGACGAATGTTGTCCAATTGGTGGAGAATGTAAGACCCAGAAAATAACCTAGGTTAACTAGAGCCTAACATGTTGATATTGATGGTCTAAGGTCCTAAATATGTCTAATATGTGTTATAGAGGCAGTATCTAAAGTATTAGGTGTGTTGGAAGTCAAACGTCAAGGGACGACTAAGACGTCCGACGACTAAGTCACCTAAATGCCTTGTATGTGGTTCTATGTGTTTATGTGTGTTTCATGATGTTTTAAGATACTTAATTGAGTTATTATAGCATGTATAGGAAGTGTGTCAAGTTTAGAGAAGTTTGTAGGTCAAACGTCCTAGAACGTCCAAGGCATTCGAAAGATATGCCTTGAATCGACCTTGTGTGTCTATGCATGTTTCGACGAAGTTTATGTGTTCGTTTTGTATGAAATTTATGTGAGAGGTGTTAAACTCATAGACGATCATATTTGGGTTTGAAACGTCCGAGAAATTATCCCCAAGGACCATTCAAGGGTCCTTGAGGAAGGACCCAAAATCAGTGTGCAGGCTGTCCCAGGCAGACCTTGGCGACGGAGCAGTCAACGGCCCGTTGTCCTGATGATGCCCCGTCGAGTGTCCCGTCATGGGGGACTTAACCAAGGGTGAAGTTTGGAACTTTGGCCATCCACTGTAGCCACCAACGGAGGGCTGTGACGCCCCGTCGTGGCTGTGACGCCCCGTCAAGGCCAGGCGTCGCACGCACCTGTTTTCCTGCGCAGGCTGCTGTCCACTTAGGGGTGAATTGGTAAATTCACCTCACTTCTAAATTAAGTCATGGACGGTTTATTAAGGGTCTTTTGGGTATTTTAAATGAGTAGATTAGTGTTAAACACTTAGAAGATTTCATTCTTCCAAAAAACAAAACCCCAAATCCCTTAAGAATTCCCAAAACCTCCATGAGAGTTCAAAGTGAAGATGAAGCTTGAAGATGGGTCTTCAATGGAGTTTCTTCTTCAATTAGAATTGAGTTCTTCAAATAAGGTATGGGAGTTCTTCATCTAAGGTTTGCTATCACCTTAGAGCCAATTTCAAAGATGATTTCAAATGATTTCAAAAAGATGGAAAGTCCAATTTCTACTCTAAATCATAGGTTCTTGCATGAAACGTTTTCAAATGTTAAGATATAATATTATTGATGATTAAATGATGTTTTCCAATGAAATTCTCCATGAACGCTTGATCTTCTCAAATCTCTAAATTTCACAAAATATGGGTTATGTGATTATGTCTTGAGATTGATGAATTAATGTGTATATTTATATGGTCTTTTGATTCATGTATATATTATGTATGAATGATGTATAGGCTGTTTCAATTTGATTAATTGAGTAATGAATAATCTTGGATCTATTGCATGTTAAGCTTGTTGAATCGATATGAACTTAATGCTTACAAATTCTAGTGTACTTTTCTATGGGTTTTCTATTGATGTAAGTATTGTATTCCATTGATGTATATTTGGTCTGAGGTTGGTAAATCTATATTGAATTGATTTAGATTCATCGATTATTATGGTTCATGCTTTGAATTAATGTTTATGGCCATGGGTAAGGGCCTTATGGTATTGAATTGAATGGTTTGGCTTTGGATTGAAGTGATGAGATCAAGTGGGTGGTATTCTGCCCTAAATATTTTATTATTGTGTATAGTTAATGTAACTTAGCTCTTTAATTATGTGTGATTTGTATGGTCCACTTATGGTGGCGGTGTTATGTGAATTTATGTGGCCTCGTCGGCGTTACTTTATGCAATATGATGATCATGGCCTTGTCGGCATTACTTGAAGTATATGATGATTATGTGATGCATGATAATATCTATCTATATGTGAAAGTATTTGTGTTCTTTTATGAAGTTATGTTAGAGTATAGGATGTTATTCCTAAGTACTTCTAGAATGACTTATATTGTATGTTAAAGTGAAGTATGTGGTGTCTTGTTTAGGTAGACTTATGTCCCTTGCTTGATACTTATATGAATATGATTATGTGATGATTTGACTTAGTATGTTAAGAGTCTTGAATGTGTGAATGACATGTGACCTTTAATGATGAAAGGAAGGTCTTTATGTGAAACCTTGAAACCAAGGGTAAAAGTAATGTCAATTGAAGTCGAACGCCGTAAGGGTATCCTTCATGTGGTATGATGGACCTAGGTTGATTGGCTGGAATGTCATCATATCTCCCTAGTAAAAGTCATAATGAGCTTCTTGTCTCCATTGGAAGGTAATCCCTAGAGGACCTCTTTGGTAAGGTAAATGTAATTGTGTTATGAACTAGATATGAAACCCTCTTGTATGAACCTTAATGTGAATCAATCTATGAGAACAAAGGCTAGCACCGAGTGAGTATGGTAAGGGAAGTAGTTCTAGTTAAGTATGAGACTAGAATGCAAAGAAACCCTTCATATTCCTTAACCATGTGCCTACATGGGATGTGTCCAAGTTCTACCATTGGCAAGTAGAACAACCTCGTCGGAGTAGGATTGAACTACGGATTCCATGTCTTGCTACCATGGTCTATGTCGGTTATTGCCTATTCTCATCATATGGGATATTTACTAACATTAGATAAGTCTATGAGGTTTAGGTGGTGGTATGAGACGCTATCTATACATTGCACAATAGGCTTTGAAGATGTTAGTGAAAGTCCCTAGGTCTTCTCCAAGATCATTTTTTGAATGTCCTTATGTCATGAATATGTCTTGATGAATTAATGAGCAAACGCCTTACGTTATGAAGTATGTAAGTGAATAAGTACCTAATCTGGAGTGGCTTAGGGATTCCTTAGTTAATTTTTGAAGAGGGCATAAAGGATGATCTCTTCATGTCTTATCTATGGAAGTCTTGAGGATGACTCTAGTTAGGGAAGATGTTTGGTGTTGTTGAAATGATCTACGCCTTAGGTAGTATTAAGGACTATTTAGGTAATCTTGAAGAGGTCAATCATGGACGTTATCTTCTTGATTTACTTAAGTAGGTCTTTTGATATCCTTTGGAAGGAGAGTGTCCTATTATCTATGTGTTGGTGTGTTTAGTGAGAATTAGTTTATCTTAGGTAATCTATAGGATCCCTTGCGTGTGTGTGAAAGAGATTATATGGGCGGTCACTCCACACTCACTCAAGTGAACCTTGGAACTCACCTTTGGTAGAAGAATGTCATGTTCATGTAGTTGATGTTATGATGCTTTGTAAGTGTGTATGTGACTCATTATAAGTAATCTTGAGGGTCGTTTAGGCACATCTAGAGAGGGTGTATGGGCGGTATCTCTTTGTGTGACTTAAGTGAATCTTAGTATAGCTTTGAGTGAGAAGATTACATGCTAAAGGGTGTCTTAAGTGAAGTGAAGGAACTTCACTCTAACAGTGAAATTATTTCACTGTACAGTGAAGTGAATTCACTGTAAGTTTTCTAAAAATGTAATACTTTGCTTAAATGATTTCTTATGTATTTCTAATGTGTTAAATTTTGTTCTTATGCTTATTGTATGATACTTAAATCGAAAATTTATGAAAAGCATGTTATTACTAAATGTCCCTTTTTCATGGTTTTTGCATGGCTTCCATACTTAGTACATCTAATGTGCTAACCCTTTTCTTAACTTTGGACTAAAGTGTAGGGAATTGGAAGTATTGATGTGCCATGGAAGATGGATAGGTTTCTAAGGTTGAAGATGAAGTATTGGTGAGTCCTCATCGATTCGAGGAAAATATCCACATGTTTGTTATGTCTTAAGTCTTTTCTTTATGTCTTGTATGGGCCTAGTCCTAAGTGTCGTAAACTCTAAAGATAGATTGTTCAATGGGATGTTTTAAAGGTTTATAGTTTTAATGAAAGTCTTCCATTTGTGTAATATTTATGAAAGAAGTTCTTCGTATGTCAAGAAAGTTTTAATTCTTACTCGTTTTACAATGTTTATTATGCAATGAATGATACAAGAGGCTTAGATGAGACTTCTTGAAGTCTCATTTTCCGTGTGACATCACAAGGATACTTTAACTTCTAGGGTGTACTTGTGGGTTGTTACAATGGGGGCTAGGAAGGATAATTAATTCGGATTGATGGTTTTAGTAAGTCTTAAATCTTTGTTATTGTTGATTTTGTGTTATGAAATGAGTTTATGTAGTTTAATAGTTCATATGATCATGTCATCTTGATGAATTGCATAAAGAATGAATTTTCGAAAAATTTTGGTAGCTCACTTGAACTTCACTGTAGAATTATGATTTTTTTGAAGAAAATTGTTTCGTCTTGAATTGAAGTTTCAATGTGTTTAAAAGTACGGTATATGAGCATGTTTTAATGTTGGAGAAGGTAGTTCCTCCATAAAAGAAGTTTAAGGTTGAGTTTTGACTTTGTGAATTTTGGCAAAGGTTGCCTATGTTGCTAAGTGTTGAAAGTGTGAAATGATGTTCCTTGCTAGTTGATGCATTGACTGTTGATGTTTTGATCATGATCTAAGTGTATTATGTTATGCTAAGTGAGTTCTTGTTGTTCTTAAAATTTAAGTGTCATTCGAGGACGAATGTTATTCCAAGTGGGGGAGAATGTAACACCCCAAAATGAACTAAGGTGAACTAGAGCCTCGTGGTTGTTTCTTGAGTTGATTTTAAGTTAAAATAATTTATTTTAGTATCCCTAAGGTGTGTGTGAAGTTTGGTTGAGTTTGGAGTTCAATCGACCAAGAACGTCCATGACGTTCGGAAGGTGTGCCCTAAAATGTACTAGTGTGTCTTGTTGCGTTTAGATGAGTTTTACGTGTTCTTTTTACTTGAAAATTGCATGGGATATTCCTAAGATCTAGAAAAATTAGTTTAGGGGTTTAACTTCTGGAAACGACCCCACCTAGGACCCACAAAGGGCCTTAGATGAAGGGCCCAAGACTTGGGCAAAAACTGCCAAAAAGCAGTGGCCATCGACGACCCTAAGGACAATCCGTTGGTCCACCAACGTTCCGTCGACCTAGGGCGTTGATTGGACCAGAAAGTCTTGGTGGACAGGCTACATTTTGGAGCTATGTAGCCACCCACGAGACCCTACCGACGGTCTGTTTGTGAAGGTCTCGTCTGTGAGGGCTGGAAAGTCTGTTAAGTGGTTGCCTTGGCTTGGGGTGTTTGGTATGTTTACCCCAAGTCCTTTAAAACTCTAGGAGGATATTTTTAGTGTTTTTAGGTACTATTAAATTAGTTTAAACCCTAGACCTAGACAAGACCCTCACTTCAAAATTCAAACTCTCTCTCTAAAAAGAAAACTCTCTCAAAAGTCACCTTTCAAGCTAATACTCAAGAAGGGAAAGGAGGGATGCTTTGGACGTGTTTCTTCACCAAAACTCTTGGATTTTGCTTGATTAGTGAGGTATGGTATCCATTCTTGAATATATTTTCATTCAAGAAGCCATTTCCAATTAATTTCAAAAAGGGGTTTTCAACCCTATCTTCTTTATCTTCAACCCAATATGGGTCTTGCATGAAAATGTTTCTAATGATAAATTAATGATGTTATTATTGTTAGTTGGTGATTCTAATGCTAAAATCCTAATGAAATCATGTTAAAGTTTCCTTTCAAGTTGTGGTTTATGAAATGGGTCATATGAGCATGTTTATGTATGAAATGAACTTTTGTTTTATTGTGTTGTAATGTTGGTTTATCTACTTCCGTAAGGGCCCTATTATGATGAAATTATGATAAAAATGTTTGTAGGTTGTTAGGGCTTAGTAAATTGAAGAGTTGCTTATATCGTATTATGCTTATGATGAATTGATTGTGAGTGGTATGGTCCACCTTCTTTGTGGCGGTGCTTATTTGATTAATTGGTAATGTTTAGTATATATTCAGAATGTGATCTTGAAGTTATAAGTGGTAGAATGAATAGAAATTGTAAACGGGTCTTGTTTTGTGATTGTGAAGCTTAAATTGTACGTTTGACCTAGATTTTGGTCTAATTGGAGAATGTGACTAAGTGAAGTATGTAAGTGTGTGTGAGTTGATAAATGTAAGTCTAAAGCATGATTAGAAGTAATGTATATGAAATGAGGTCTATATGTAAGGTGTGCTCACATGCATACATACACACTTTAAGTGAATGAATGAAGTTAAATTTAGTAAGAAGGGGAGTCTTGGGGTGGACACTCTTCGTGAGTTGAGATGAGGTGTCTAGTAGCAACCTCACTGTCACGACTGGAATCTAGACCCCAGACGAGACCGGCGTCGTTGACCTCTCAGAGGTCGTAGACAAGCCTACTTACGTCATTGTTACTTCATCTAGGTTAATTTTAGCGAAAAATTTGAAACTTTTTGTTTCTTAACATACTTATAAAAACATTCTCATTAATACGTAATTGTTCACCATCAACCATCTAACATTAAGAGATAAGCAACTGAAAGAAATAGTTCAATTCTTATTAAGTGTATAATTGCCAAAATGGGACCAATACATAGTCTGAATAAAAATAGGAAAGAAATGCTAGTGGAACATGCTCCACTAGCTCAACTCTAAAACTAAGCTAGAATATAAAATAGTAGTATCCTCGAAAGCATGAGGACCTACCAAAACTGAATGAATGCTGGACGTCCGGATAACTGCAGCGATGATCCTGTATCTCTATCGTCCACCTTTGCCTGCACCTAAAATAGTAGAGTTTGTATAGGGTTAGTACACACTTGTACTAAGTATGGGTATATGCAAGCACACACCAAGGACATGCATGAGAAAGAATAGCTCTTTCCTAACAACATGATTTTTGGAAGTCAAGTCAGTGGACTTGCCAAATTGAGATTAGAAAAGTTTCCAAATTTGGATTAGGAAAGTCAATGAGCTTTCCAAATTTGGATTAGGAAAGTCAGTGGGCTTTCCAGATTTGGAATAGGAAAGTTATGCCATGATAATACCATACATCATCATACTTATCACATATACTCACAGCACATAACATTTACACATATCACATATCATATTGCATATAGCACATAACATCTTTCATATCATTCATTCATATTCCATGAGACCTTGGAATCATGGACTTGACATTAAGACTTTCCAAAATGAGGGCTCAACATATGGGACCTCAACTAGGGAGTCTTCATTAGCAAACACAGAGTCTGCTTCGTTCATTCATACGTACTCCATTTCATTTCATTCATAGATTAGTGTAAACACCAGTTATACCTAGGATGTAGTTTAAGACTTTCATTAGGTTCGTTGTCCAATGACCAAGAATGACCTAATGTCATTACTTGAATCTAACTCACCTTTTGATATCCTATCCTAACACCTTTGGTATCATTTATTTCATTATGTGCATCAATTGAGGCTGGCCTCATTCATTCATTGGGAACTTTAACTTTAACCGACATAGATCATGTGAGCATCATGAAATCCAGTGTCTCCCCCACACAGAAAAGAGGTGGAATCACCGGCCAAAGTGACCCAAAAACATGCTAGCGTACATGGGAATTTAACCCCGCCAGATCCCTATATTGGCAGTATAGGTTCGAAGACTAGGAGATATAAGGAGACCCATACCCGGCATGCCGGACAGTCTCATCTCATGAGAGTTACGTGAACCTCCGCCCTTCCCGAAAGAAGGCATCACCGCTCATAGCTAGTCTATCGGTGCTTAGTATAAAGTTCCATTACATTCATCTCATACGTCATGGAAGCTGGCTTCTAGTATGAGGACATCATAGCTCATTAGATGATTTCTCATCTCATCATTCTTATTAAGTGTGTTAAGCTCAATACTCTCATTAGAGTGTTCATAGAGACTGGTCTCTTCATTATCTTACACTCTCATAGGTGAGTACGTATTGGTAACATTTACTTAGGCTCATTTGAGATTTCTCTCATCATTTACATTAGCCTCGTATCATGTTGTCACCACATTCATCATCATTAGCACCTTTGCTTTTCATACTTATTCACCTCTTATTACGTAAATGTTCATTTCATCATATGCCAATGCACTTGGCCATTTGGTTTGTTTCACACCCTTACTTAACCCTTATAGGGTTTCATCATTTCATTTCTCATTTCATCATTTCATTGTTCATTTCATCATTTCATTGTTCATTTCGTCATTTCATTGTTCATTTCATCATATCATTGTTCATTTCATCATTTCATTGTTCATTTCATCATTTCATTGTTCATTTCATCATATCATTGTTCATTTCATCATTTCATTGTTCATTTCATCATATGCCAATGCACTTGGCCATTTAGTGTATTTACACTCATACTTAACCCTTCTAGGGTTTCATCATTTCATTTCATACATCTTAGGTTCACTTACTTTTGAACGTATGTGAGACTTATGTGTCTTTACATACAAGCCATGAGGCTTCATTCATATTTGTCTAAGTGATTCATGTTTACCCAAGATTATGTGGTACAAGACTTATGCATCTTGTAGATATGTCAAGATATTGATTTCGATCTTTAGAGGCAGCATTCATTAAATATTTACATACGTATGACTTATGTGTCAATACGGAACTGGGCAAAGGAACCCAATTTCGAATCCCTTAGGCAACACTTGATCCTTTGTATTTTTCAGATTTGGGGGACCCTAGTTCGATCCCCATCAGCCCCATAATATTTCCTTTCTTTTTCTTCTCTATTTTTCGTCCAAGGCATGGAGGTTGTGGGATCAATCCCCCACAAGCTCATTTTTTTACTCTTAATTTATCTATTAACTTTCTCACCTATCCAAGAGGTTGTGGGTTCAATTCCCATTCACCTCATTTTATATTTCTTTTTTATTTTCCTCTTAACTCTCTCATCTATTCAAGAGGTTGTGGGTTCAATCCCCACTCTCCACATTTATTTTTCTCCTTTGTTTTTCTCCTAACTCTCTCATCTATTCAAGAGGTTGTGGGTTCAATCCCCACTCTCCACATTTATTTTTCTCCTTTATTTTTCTCCTAACTCTCTCATCCATTCAAGAGGTTGTGGGTTCAATCCCCACTCTCCACATTTATTTTTCTCATTTATTTTTCTCCTAACTCTCTCATCCATTCAAGAGGTTGGGGGTTCAATCCCCACTCACCACATCTATTTTTCCTTGCATTTTTGTCACAAAAATTTTATGTAATTTTCATTTAGTGAGGTCATGAGTTCAATCCCCAATGACCTCACATTTAAAATAAATAAATAAACGAAGCTCATTTTCTTAAAAATTGGCCGAGACTACAATTTCCAGCAGACTGGAAATTTAGTCTCTTCCAATCCATTTTTGTCTTAATCTCTTGTTGAGTTTTTTGTAGCTTTCATGTAATGATGTCTTGGATTCAATCCTTACTGATTTCACTTATTTTACATTCATTTTTCATTGCATTTTGTACCACTTTGGTTGGCTGAACCCAACCTACCAAATGCTGAAAATTTGTTCACTATTTTCAGCTTCTTTTTACCATCATTCATACGTTAATTCTTAAGGCATTTCGTGGATCTTTTGGTGCATCTTTAAGTGTAATATTTTTATGATTATATTCATCCAAGAATTACCATTACATCCAGCAACATTACACCACTTTTACACCTCATGATTTACACAAACCTTCGCACATAAAATTCAACCATAAAAACATATCATTTTTCACATACTTTCGGTTGACATAACTTAACATGCTTACAATCCTAAACACATAATCATGAACACATTATCACGCAAATCATACTTCATACTTAAATTACCATCAAACATACCCAACCTACGATTCATTCGGGAGCTAGTGACAGGGACATGCAACGGGAACAATCCTAGTTTTCGGATTAGAATTTACTGAATCTTAAGGGGTCTCTTGGGAAAGGGACCAAGAGAGAAGAAAACCCATACCTTAATTTTCTTGTTCAAATGTGAATTTGCTGCCCAAAATCCTCTCCAAAACTCAGTCCAAACCTCCTTAAGTTTCACCACCAACTCGACGGAATCTTCTCTTTCCTTAACGTTTTTGGTTACTTTGTTTTTCTTAAAATTTCATGTGAGTTCTTCAAGTGTGAAGAACTCTTAATATTATATCAGTTCTTGAAGTTGTTTTGGCAGAAAAAAAACGTGAGAGAGGTGATGAAATGTGAGAGAGATTGTGAGAGAGTGAAACGTGTGAAGTTGTTTAGGCTTAGATAATGACTTAGTCAATTTAGGACTCTCCTTAATATTTAAAAAAAATCTGATTTTCCTTTTATTTTAAATCAGATAATAAATAATAAATATAAATTAATTACATTAATTTATCAATTTAAATAAAAATAATTTAAATCATTGCTTCCACCTAGGTTCGAACCCGGGTGGAGCAAGACTTCACTTCAAGAGCTCAATTTCGGCTCTCTCTCCCAAAATTTCCCCTCCACTTTATTAATTAAGTAATTACATATGTATTTAGGGTAATTACGATATTACCCTTAGCCTGAAAAAAGACCATTTTACCCCTAGACCCTCAAAACTTAAGTTTCCTCTCTTTAAGTCCGGTAAAGACTCATTCGAGTATATCTTCGTATTCGAGAGCCCTACATGGTTGGTCCCAACCTTTCCAAGCTCAATTAACTCCCCAAGTTAGTTGGCTTGGTTGTAGCTAGGGTTTTGAGGTCTGGTTCTACGCGCATCAATCCGTGTGAACCCTGGTCTAATCATAGGCATTCTTGACACACTAAGCATTTCTTATCTTATCCATTTTCAGGGTTGTTACATTATCCCCCCCTTAGGAACATTCGTCCCCGAATGACACTACTAACTATCTAGCGTAATGACAGTCAGATCATAACATAGTTACTATACACAATCAAGCAATAGCAACAAAGAATGGAGAGATAAGGAAACTTAGACTTAAGAGTAGGAAGTCTAACCTCAAGGGCTGAATAGATGAGGGTAGCGGGATCTCATGTCGTCCTCGGCCTCCCACGTAGCACCCTCAACAAGATGATTCCTCCACAATACCTTCACTGTGGCAATCTCCTTGTATACTCTATCATCTCTTACATTTCCTCCCGTTTGGACAATCCTTCATAATGTGACCCGGTTAGCCACAACTATAACATCATTAGGGTCCATCATACATTCTCCTCCATGAATTATGCCACACTGCCTATTAGGTGGCCTCTCCTGGGCTGTAAAGTCTTACGAACTTCAGGGAGTAATCCCTGACTGATATCGAGCCCTGCTTAAGGTTGATGAATTCCTCAACCTTAGTCTCCTTCATTTATCTGGGAAAGAACTGCTCTAGAGTAGCCATCTTGAAAAGATTCCAAGTAATAGGACCTCCTCTTAAGGCCTATCTATCCTGTCACACCTTATACCAGGATTGAGCTACATCCTTTAGCTGGTAGGATGTCAACTCAGACTTCTTCACATCAATCAAACCCAACAGCCAGAGCTTGTAAAGTGCTAGCTTGGGCCATTTATACCAACATTGTTCTTACTTCATCATCTGTCAACCCATCTGGGTTAACAGGCATCTCTATTCCAGCAGCTGGATCCTGGGGGAAAACTTGGATTACCCAGTAGCTGCTCCTCCAATATGTCCGCCTGCTTTTCTCCTTGTATTCATCTTTCGGAAGCTTCAAGAGTTGATGTTAGACACGCTCATAACACCAAGAAAATCAGACATTAGGAAAAGCACGATAAGATCAGAAGAAGGGAAACTTTCCTACGCATCATGCAGTCTCTAATTCAGGATAGTGGTGCACTTCACTACCATGACATAGAAACTACTCAATGTGGTTGATGTGAACTTATTATTTTCGTAATTTAAACTAGTGCTCTAATACCAACTTTGTCACGACTGGAATCTAGACCCCAGACGAGACTGGCGTCGTTGACCTCTCAGAGGTCGCAGACAAGCCTACTTACGTCATTTTTACTTCATCTAAGTTAATTTAGCGGAAAATTTGAAACTTTTTATTTCTTAACATACTTATAAAAACATTCTCATTAATACGTAATTGTTCACCATCAACCATCTAACATTAAGAGATAAGCAACTGAAAGAAATAGTTCAATTCTTATTAAGTGTATAATTGCCAGAATGGCACCAATACATAGTCTGAATAAAAATAGGAAAGAAATGCTAGTGGAACATGCTCCACTAGCTCAACTCTAAAAATAAGCTAGAATATAAAATAGTAGTATCCTCGAAAGCATGAGGACCTACCAAAACCGAATGAATGCTGGACGTCCGGATAACTGCAGCGATGATCCTGTATCTCTATCGTCCACCTTTGCCTCCACCTAAAATAGTAGAGTTTGTATAGGGTTAGTACACACTTGTACTAAGTATGGGTATATGCAAGCACACACCAAGGACATGCATGAGAAAGAATAGCTCTTTCCTAACAACATGATTTTTGGAAGTCAAGTCAGTGGACTTGCCAAATTGAGATTAGAAAAGTTTCCAAATTTGGATTAGGAAAGTCAATGAGCTTTCCAAATTTGGATTAGGAAAGTCAGTGGGCTTTCCAGATTTGGAATAGGAAAGTTATGCCATGAGAATACCATACATCATCATACTTATCACATATACTCACAGCACATAACATTTACACATATCACATATCATATTGCATATAGCACATAACATCTTTCATATCATTCATTCATATTCCATGAGACCTTGGAATCATGGACTTGACATTAAGACTTTCCAAAATGAGGGCTCAACATATGGGACCTCAACTAGAGAGTCTTCATTAGCAAACACAGAGTCTGCTTCGTTCATTCATACGTACTCCATTTCATTTCATTCATAGATTAGTGTAAACACCAGTTATACCTAGGATGTAGTTTAAGACTTTCATTAGGTTCGTTGTGCAATGACCAAGAATGACCTAATGTCATTACTTGAATCTAACTCACCTTTTGATTATCCTATCCTAACACCTTTGGTATCATTTATTTCATTATGTGCATCAATTGAGGCTGGCCTCATTCATTCATTGGGAACTTTAACTTTAACCGACATAGATCATGTGAGCATCATGACATCCAGTGTCTCCCCCACACCGAAAAGAGGTGGAATCACCGGCCAAAGTGACCCAAAAACATGCTAGCGTACATGGGAATTTAACCCCGCCAGATCCCTATATTGGCAGTATAGGTTCGAAGACTATGAGATATAAGGAGACCCATACCCGGCATGCCGGACAGTCTCATCTCATGAGAGTTACGTGAACCTCCGCCCTTCCCGAAAGAAGGCATCACCGCTCATAGCTAGTCTATCAGTGCTTAGTATAAAGTTCCATTACATTCATCTCATACGTCATGGAAGCTGGCTTCTAGTATGAGGACATCATAGCTCATTAGATGATTTCTCATCTCATCATTCGTATTGAGTGTGTTAAGCTCAATACTCTCATTAGAGTGTTCATAGAGACTGGTCTCTTCATTATCTTACACTCTCATAGGTGAGTACGTATTGGTAACATTTACTTAGGCTCATTTGAGATTTCTCTCATCATTTACATTAGCCTCATATCATGTTGTCACCACATTCATCATCATTAGCACCTTTGCTTTTCATACTTATTCACCTCTTATTACGTAAATGTTCATTTCATCATATGCCAATGCACTTGGCCATTTGGTGTGTTTCACACCCTTACTTAAACCCTTATAGGGTTTCATCATTTCATTTCTCATTTCATCATTTCATTGTTCATTTCATCATTTCATTGTTCATTTCGTCATTCATTGTTCATTTCATCATATCATTGTTCATTTAATCATTTCATTGTTCATTTCATCATTTCATTGTTCATTTCATCATATCATTGTTCATTTCATCATTTCATTGTTCATTTCATCATATGCCAATGCACTTGGCCATTTAGTGTATTTACACTCATACTTAACCCTTCTAGGGTTTCATCATTTCATTTCATACATCTTAGGTTCACTTACTTTTGAACGTATGTTAGACTTATGTGTCTTTACATACAAGCCATGAGGCTTCATTCATAGTTTGTCTAAGTGATTCATGTTTACCCAAGATTATGTGGTACAAGACTTATGCATCTTGTAGATATGTCAAGATATTGATTTCGATCTTTAGAGGCAGCATTCATTAAATATTTACTTACGTATGACTTATGTGTCAATACGGAACTGGGCAAGGGAACCCAATTTCGAATCCCTTAGGCAACACTTGATCCTTTGTATTTTTCAGATTTGGGGGACCCTAGTTCGATCCCCATCAGCCCCATAATATTTCCTTTCTTTTTCTTCTCTATTTTTCGTCCAAGGCATGGAGATTGTGGGATCAATCCCCCACAAGCTCATTCTTTTACTCTTAATTTATCTATTAACTTTCTCACCTATCCAAGAGGTTGTGGGTTCAATTCCCATTCACCTCATTTTATATTTCTTCTTTATTTTCCTCTTAACTCTCTCATCTATTCAAGAGGTTGTGGGTTCAATCCCCACTCTCCACATTTATTTTTCTCCTTTATTTTTCTCCTAACTCTCTCATCTATTCAAGAGGTTGTGGGTTCAATCCCCACTCTCCACATTTATTTTTCTCCTTTATTTTTCTCCTAACTCTCTCATCCATTCAAGAGGTTGTGGGTTCAATCCCCACTCTCCACATTTATTTTTCTCATTTATTTTCTCCTAACTCTCTCATCCATTCAAGAGGTTGGGGGTTCAATCCCCACTCACCACATCTATTTTTCCTTGCATTTTTCTCACGAAAATTTTATGTAATTTTCATTTAGTGAGGTCATGAGTTCAATCCCCAATGACCTCACATTTAAAAAAATAAATAAACGAAGCTCATTTTCTTAAAAATTGGCCGAGACTACAATTTCCAGCAGGCTGGAAATTTAGTCACTTCCAATCCATTTTTGTCTTAATCTCTTGTTGATTTTTTTGTAGCTTTCATGTAATGATGTCTTGGATTCAATCCTTACTGATTTCACTTATTTTACATTCATTTTTCATTGCATTTTGTACCACTTTGTTTGGCTGAACCCAACCTACCAAATGCTGAAAATTTGTTCACTATTTTCAGCTTCTTTTTACCATCATTCATACGTTAATTCTTAAGGCATTTCGTGGATCATTTGGTGCATCTTTAAGTGTAATATTTTTATGATTATATTCATCCAAGAATTACCATTACATCCAGCAACATTACACCACTTTTACACCTCATGATTTACACAAACCTTCGCACATAAAATTCAACCATAAAAATATATCATTTTTCACATACTTTCGGTTGACATAACTTAACATGCTTACAATCCTAAACACATTATCATTAACACATTATCACGCAAATCACACTTCACACTTAAATTACCAGCAAACATACCCAACCTACGATTCATTTGGGAGCTAGTGACAGGAACATGCAACGGGAACAATCCTAGTTTTCGGATTAGAATTTACTGAATCTTAAGGGGTCTCTTGGGAAAGGGACCAAGAGAGAAGAAAACCCATACCTTAATTTGCTTGTTCAAATGTGAATTTGCTGCCCAAAATCCTCTCCAAAACTCAGTCCAAACCTCATTAAGTTTCACCACCAACTCGACGGAATCTTCTCTTTGCCTTAACGTTTTTGGTTACTTTGTTTTTCTTAAAATTTCATGTGAGTTCTTCAAGTGTGAAGAACTCTTAATATTATATCAGTTCTTGAAGTTGTTTTGGCAGGAAAAAAACGTGACAGAGGTGATGAAATGTGAGAGAGATTGTGAGAGAGTGAAACATGTGAAGTTGTTTAGGCTTAGATAATGACTTAGTCAATTTAGGACTCTCCTTAATATTTTAAAAAAAATCTGATTTTCCATTTATTTTAAATCAGCTAATAAATAATAAATATAAATTAATTACATTAATTTATCAATTTAAATAAAAACAATTTAAATCATTGCTTCCACCTAGGTTCGAACCCGGGTGGAGCAAGACTTCACTTCAAGAGCTCAATTTCGGCTCTCTCTCCCCAAATTGCCCCTCCAATTTATCAATTAAATGATTACATATGTATTTAGGGTAATTACGATATTACCCTTATCCTGGAAAAAGACCATTTTACCCCTAGACCCTCAAAACTTAAGCTTTCCTCTCTTTAAGTCCGGTAAAGACTCATTCGAGTATATCTTCGTATTCGAGAGCCCTACATGGTTGGTCCCAACCTTTACAAGCTCAATTAACTCCCCAAGTTAGTTGGCTTGGTTGTAGCTAGGGTTCCGAGGTCTGGTTCTACGCGCATCAATCCGTGTGAACCCTGGTCTAATCATAGGCATTCTTGACACACTAAGCATTTCTTATGTTATCCATTTTCAGGGTTGTTACACTCACTAGTCTTAATGAGCTTTCCAAGATAGGTAGGAGGATGAATGCACTTCGCGAGTTGAGATGTGACATTCGCTAGTTATCCGTAACCTATAGTCTATAATGTGAGAATCCGTGGGGAGTTATGCCTAGCACCAAGAGGATAGGAAGAAGAGGTGGAATACACTTCGTGAGTTTAGACGTCATATTCTTTTATACCTCTTGATATGAGTACTCCTCGTTAGTAGAGAATTAGTTACTTAGTAGAAATCACCCTATTCCTTAACTGTGTGCCCGCATAGGTATAGCTATTGGAAAATCCATGTAAAAACTAAGACGTATGACCTTACTCTAGGCAAGTGAGGATCCCTCATCCGATAGGGGTTAATATCGGGATTCCATGCCTAGATCTCATGGTCTTTGTCGGTTAAGCTAACACCCCACAAAAGTAATGGACATGATAAGTTGTCTAATTAATGTGTTACATATGTGATTTTGATTGAACTAAGTCTTCTAAAGGAACGTGCTACTTAGGGTAAGTGGTGGTATGGGACGCTACCTATCCATTGCACTAAGTAGGACCTTCCAAAAGGGAAGACTTGGTGCCAAATCTTCTAAAAGAATGCATTACATAGGGTAGGTGGTGGTATGGGACACCATCCTACTCATTGCACTATGTAGGCATTCCGAACGGGAAGCCTTTGGTGTATTGTTGGGTGTTCTTCTATTGTATTGACAATGAGTGGGTGCTTGTTATATCGAGGTGAGTATGCCGAAAGGAAGGAAGTCTTGAGGGTCGCTTTGGTGTGTATTGAAGAAGGTATATGTGTACTTTCTTCATGTCTTACCTTAGTGAGTCTTGGGATTACATTTGAAGGAAAACTCCTACATAAATGATGCTTATTCCTCATTGGCAAAGCTTTGGAAGTTTCACCATTTTGGAGTCTAGGTAGTTCACTATAAATGTTAAATTTGAGCTTACTGTAATGTTTGGGATTCTGTAAGTTTTGGTGTGCTTACTGTAAAGTGCATTGTTGAGGAAAAATTATGCAAATTCTCCTTTAAGTGTTTAATGATGCTTCTTATGTTGTTTTGTTCATAAGTTCATGAATGTTTTATTAAATTTGTAATAAAGCTTATTTTGCTAAAAATGTCCCTTTTCACATGTTTTTGCATATGCCATACTTAGTACATTGTTGTATTAACCCCATACTTTTATATACCTTATGAGTATAGGTTGGAAGCCTTTTGGAGGATCGGAGTTGAAACTTTGGAATTCTATCTCTCAAGGATTTTGTATGTCCTCATATATTCGAGGACATAGTTTATGTTTCTTAGTTTCTTTAATTAGGACTTAAATTGTATTTCCTTTTATTGAAAAGGGCCGTGTCCCTAAGATTCTAAGTTGTGTCTTTAAGTTGGCTTGTGACGACAAGATTTCCTAGTATTTATGAAAAGAACTAATTTATTATTATTATCGAGAAAAGTTTTAATTCCGCACTACTTTTCATGTTTTATGTTATGAATGGGAGTTGAAGGGCTTGTACGAGACCCCAAAGGGTCATGTACGCCCGGCCACGATTTGAGAGTTAGCCCTAACTTCTAGGGGGTACTTTCGGGTCGTGACAACCTTATTTAGTCAACCTACTTATTACCTTATCATTGTCCATTTAACCATTTTAGACACATATATCCAAATTAAGAACAACCATATATCAACTCTAAGACTACAAACTTAACACATAGTCAAAGCATAACATGATTAACTAGATAGTATCAATAGTCTAACACATACTTTCACATATAGGTAGATATGATCACACATCACTAAATTAACTACACTAATAGCCTTATAAGTTCAAGTAGTGCCGACAAGGCCATGATCATCAATGTACTAGAAAGTAACGCCGGCAAGGACACATCAATTCACATAACACCGCCACAAAAGGTGGACCAAACCAAACATAACATAATTGAAGTATAGTAACATTGAATAAGAAGAAATAGAGAAGCGTACCACCACTTCATCATCAAAACTTCAAGACAGTACCAAATCACCAAATTCAACATCATAAGGCCCTTACCCATGGCCATGAACACCAATTCAATACACAATTATAGAAATCAATGAAATCTAAACCAACTCAACATAGATTCAACAATCTAAGATCAATTATACAACAATTGAATACAATTCTTACATCAATGGAAAGCTCATAAAAAACTACATATGAATTCATAAACATTAAGTCAATATCAAGTAACTCATAATTTGGTATAAATCTAAGGTTTATGAATTTCATGAGTTCATAGGTAATTTAGGTTATAATCATCCATACAACATCAATCTAATCCATAATTGACATTTGAAAACCATTAGTGCAAGAACCCATGGTAGAAACATGAAAAAGGTCAATTCATCTTTTTAAAACTTTAGAAAACCTCTTTGAAAGTTGGTCTCCTTGATGAAACGAGTTTCAAGGATCAAAAGTCATAACTCAATGAACCTAATTCTTCACTTTGATGAATAATCTCCACTAAAAACGTCACACCAAGCTCTTCCTTGATTTTGGACTTCAATGGAGTCTTTTGGAATTCTTAAGGGATTTTGGGGTTTTGATTTTAAAGAATGAAATCTTCTAAGTGTTGAACACTTATATACAAGCTTAAAATACCCAAAAAAAACTTAATAAACCGAGAATACATCAATTTGGAAGTGGGTGAAATTACAACATCACACCTTAACTTAACAGTGAGTTGCACGCAGGCACAGGCTCATAGACGACTAACCCATCGACGGGGCGTCAGTCCACTTATGGACCATGCTGTCCACCGTCGATTGGGTCAGAGCTAGAAAAATGGAAGAATGTCTTTTTAGGCTAATGATACAATGACGCCCACCACCTACAGGGCGTCGACCAGGCCACTGGTCGTCGATTGCCTTCCGTAGGTGGACTGCCTTTTGGCAGTTTTGTCCACCAACATGGGTCCTTCCTCAAGGATACTTGGTTGGTCCTTGGGGATGTTTACTCGAACGTTTCAAACCCAAACATGATCGTATACAAGTTTAACACCTCTAACATGAATTTCGTCCAAAACAAACACGTAAAACTCGACGAAACATGCCTAGACACACAAGGTCATTTCAAGGCATATCTTTCGAACTTAATGAACATTCTACGACGTTTGACCTCCAAACATCACAAAACTTGACACACTGATATTATATATCATTTAAACTCATTTAAGAACCTTACAACCTCATGAATCACACATAAACACATAGAACCACATACGAGGCACATAGGTGACTTAGTCATCGAACGTCTTGGTTGACCCTTGACGTTTGACTTCCAATGCACCTAATACTTTAGTTACTTCCTCAACACAACATTATAGACACTTTAAAAACCTTAGACCACCATTACCAACATGTTAGGCTCCAGATAACCTAAGTTATTTTTGGGGTCTTACAATCTCCCTCACTTGGACAACATTCATCCTCGAATGAAACTTGCCACTCTCCGAACACTTCCAAGATTATAGAATCAACTAGCAGAACCTAACCAAACCACATAACTCACAATCACAAAGAAAACATCAATTTCACAAAATCAAGAGATTCACAGCACAACAAGAACTAGAATACACTTCTATAACTCAATATGCAACAAAACTCAAATGCTTCATTCCAAATATCAAAACCTCACTTTATATTCATTAATATACTCATACACATCAGTTCTAACCATATCACAACAAGTTTAGACCAAAGAATCAATTAGTCACTTTTTCAAAAATTACACAGTGAACAGTGCTATTGCTACAGCGAATTTAGGCAAATTTTTCAAACAATGCAATCTTAAGCAAGTCATGATATAGACATGCTAATATGAAAGGTAATATCATATAAACACCTTTTACAACATGCTCATAACTCAACAAAACACACAATGCAAGAAGTTAATTAAATTCAATTTCAATTAAACTCCTAAACATCATGCACATGCAACACTTCTAGCACTACTTCTAACCATACTCCCCCACTTAGAAGGAAGTCATACTATAATAAATGAAACAAGGACTTACCAATGTCATCATCACTCTCATCCGGCTACTCACCTCTAGTCCGGAGTGCATAGAAACGCGTCCTCGTTGGAGTATCTTCCTTTGGAACACTAGGCTCAACCTTTTTACCCTCCTTCCTAGAAGCAATGTTTGGAAAATCTCTCACTTTGTGACCATCTTTTCCACATCCAAAGCAACTACCGGTACCCAATAGACACTCACCAAAATGTTTCTTACCTCAAGTGGCACATGTAGGTTTGCCATCTTTGGAACTACCTCCTTTCTCAACCTTGAACTTAGCACCCCTAGATTCTTCTTAAGTTTGAGCCCTCTTTTTGGAACCTTGGTTGAACTTGATCACTAGCAACACTCATTTTCAAGTTCCTTCACATCCTCCTAAGTTTAAACTCTTCAATTGATTTTGCATACACAATGAGTCTAGCCAAAGTCATATCATCATGCAACATAGCAGAACGACATTCCTCCCTCACTAAATCGTCTACACCCGTCACAAAGCGACTCATTTCATCCCTTGGATTAGACTCTAGGGAAGGTGCATACCTAGACAAAGTTGAGAACTTCAAATAGTATTCCTCAACAATCATATTTCCTTGCTTGATATTGATAAATTCTTCTACTTAACCTCTCTCCTATCACGGGGAAAGTACTTACCAAGAAAAGCCTCCTTGAGTTCTTCCCACTCAAAAGGACCCAACTCATTTGGCCTATTGTCCTTCAATTGAGTGTACCAAATTTTAGACACATCTCTCAGTTGATAAGAAGCAAACTCCGCCTTCTCCCTAGATGTAACCACTATAGCACTCAAAACTTTGTACACACCATCAAGGAATTCTTGGGGATCTTCATTCACCTTAGAGCCAAGAAAGATTGGAGGATTCAACCTCACAAAGTCTCTCAACCTAGATGACATAGTTCTATCCATAGCATTACCCCTAGGCACCATGTTCAAGTTAATTTGAGTAGTCACGGCTTGGGCAAGAGCAAGCAAAGCCTCTCTAATCTCCCGATTAGTCAATTCCGATGGAACCACCGGAACCTCATTACCTCCTCCCACATTAGGGGCATGACCATCTTGAGAAGTCACTTGAGCACCTTGGACACCTCGCCCATCTTGAAACACTTGCTCAACCTTCTCAACTTGCTCAGCTTGAGGAGGAGCTTCCTCATTCACCCTTCCCTCTTCCATCCTTCTAGCGGCCATCCTTCTAGTATTCATCTCCTAGAAACACAAGGAAACACATTTAGAAGGATACTCATAATAACTCTACCGCACGATCATAGGATTAAAAATGAAGGGAAACACTATCGTCCTATAGCCTCTCGCCCATACATGTGTCGCGACTCACACCGCTTGTCGAGAATCTACCAGACGTGACTTTTTTGAGACTTTTTGATACCTAAGACTACTTTCATTAACCTATGCTCTGATACCAAGCTTGTCACATCCCGAAACCACACCCTAGAAGTTAGGGTGCAATCATGGATTGCGACCGGCGTATTCGACCTCTCTGAGGTCTCATACAAGCCTCTCATATCATTCATCGCATATACATAACAAAAAGTAGTGCGAATTTAAAACTTTTCATAAAAACAATATAGAAGTCTTACACTCTTTCATATATGTAGAAATAGGAAAACACTAAGTCTCGATTCATCATCTTAAGACACGATAACACTTGGGACACGTCCCATATGAATTGAAAACATACTACTATATAGTCTATTACAAAACTTTATTTAGGAAACATAAAATGACATATATATATGTCCTCGAGTCAAGTGATGACATACTTAAACTTCTTCTTGAACGATCTCCTTGTCCAAGTCTTCCTCCCAAAGCACTTCAACTACCAATAACTATAGATAGAAAATAAAGCATGGAATTAGTACAATCACACGTACTGGCATTATGCACAAAATCATGAAAACAGACTTTATTGGAAATATGCATATTTTCTTTAAAACATCATAATATCATCATAAGAATAACATTTAGCAACTTAGAATCATATAAGAAACATTAAAATGAAAAACATAATTTTTAACTCACATTAAAGTGAGTTCACTTCGCTGTACAGTGAAGTCCCTTAACTGTTACAGTGAAGTCTAAGCCCTCTCTTTTGAACATATTTTAGCATGTAGTCTTCTCACTAACATCATCCTAAGATTTACTTAACTCACACAAAGAGAGACCGCCCATACACCCTCTCTAGATGTGCCTAAATGACCCTTAAGATCACTGCTAATTAGACACATACACACCTACAATCCAAAAATATACAAGACACACATAGTATGACAATCTCCCCTACCAAGGCTATCAAAAGACTTACTCAAGTACTCCTAGAAGAGAACGCCCATACATTCACTTCAAGGCTAGCTAAATAATACTTAAGACTTCCTAGATTTAGATCATGTAAAATATATCAAGCAACTTACCTAACTATAGTCATTTTTAGGACTTCCAAAGATAAGACATGAAGAGATCATTATTTATGCCCTCTTCACACTTTAACTAGGGAATCCTTAAGTCACTTTAGATTAGGTACTTATTCATTTACATGCTCATTATCATTAAGTCATTAGTTCATTAGTTCATTTAGAAGACATTCATCACACAAAGGACATTCAAATAATGGTCTTAGACAAGACCTAGGGACTCTTATTAACATCTTCAAATCCCATTGTGCAATGTCTAAGTAGCGTCCCATACCACCACCTGAACTTCATAGAACTTCTCTAATGCTAATAGGTACCCCATATGATGAGAAGAGGCAATAACTGACATAGACCATGGTAGCAAAACATGGAATCCGAAGTTCTATCCTACTTTGATGAGGTGTTCTACTTCTTAATGGTAGAACATACAGATCCATGTAGTCACATGGTTAAGGAATATGAAGGGTGTGTTTTGCCTTCTAGTCTTATACTTAACTACAACTACTTCCCTTTTCCATACTCACTCGGTGCTAGCCTTAGTTCTCATAGATCAATTTACATTAAGGTTCATACAAATGGGTCCCAAATCATGTTCATGACCCAATTACATATATCCTACCAAAGCAAGGTACATTAGGGCTATCTCATTATGGCAACAAGAAGCTCATCGCGACTTTCCTAAGGTATGATATGATGTCATTCCAGCCAATAAACCTTAAGTCTATCACTCATTACATGAAGGATACCATCACGGCTAACTACTTTACGACTCATAACCTTACCACTTAGTTCAAGGTTCCACATAAATGAACCTTTTATCATCATTCAAGGTCTCACATATATAATTTATTCAAGAATAAGACCATTTAGGTTCCTAACTTAAGACATCACATATTCACATAAGCATCAAGTAAGGAACACAAGTCTACCTAACCAGACACAACGTACTTCCATTTAACACATATAGCCTATCTTTCTTTAGACACTTAGGAATGACCCTTAACCTTATTTAGTAAACCTACTCATTACCTTAGCATTGTCAACTTAACCATTTTATACTCATATATCCAAATTAAGAACAAGCATATATCAACTCTATGACTACACACTTAACACATAGTGAAAGCATAACATGATTAACTAGATAGTATCAATAGTCTAACACACACTTTCACATATAGTTAGATATGATCACACATCACTAAATCAACTACACAAATATCCGTATAAGTTCAATTAGTGCCGACAAGGCCATGATCATCAATGTACTAGAAAGTAACGCCGACAAGGCCACATCAATTCACATAACACCGCCACCAAGGGTGGACCAAACCAATCATAACATAATTGAAGTATAATTAACATTGAATAAGAAGAAATAGGGAAGCGTACCACCATTTCATCATCAACACTTTAAGCCAATACCAAATCACCCAATTCAACATCATAAGGCCCTTACCCATGGCGATGAACACCAATACAATACACAACTATAGAAATCAATGAAATCTAAACCAATTCAACATAGATTCAACAATCTAAGATCAATTCTACAACAATTTATTACAATTCTTACATCAATAGAAAGGCCATAAGAAACTACATATGAATTCATCAACATTAAGCCAATATCAAGTAACCCATAATTTGGTCAAAATCAAAGGTTCATCAATTTCATGGGTTCATAGGTTATTTAGGTTAAAATCATCAATACAACATCAATCTAATCCATAATAGACGTTTGAAACCATTAATGCAAGAACCCATGGTAGAATCATGAAAAAGGTCAATTCATTTTTTGAAAACTTTAGAAAACCTCTTTGAAAGTTGGTCTCCTTGATGAAACAAGTTTCAAGAATCAAAAGCCATACCTAAAGGAAGCTAATTCTTTACTTTGATAAAGAATCTCCACTCAAAATGTCACACCAAGCTCTTCCTTGATTTTGGACTTCAACGGAGTCTTTGGAAATTCTTAAGGGATTTTGGGGTATTGATTTTCAAGATTGAAATCTTCTAAGTGTTAAACGCTTATATACAATACCCAAAAGACCATTAATAAACCTCTAAAACATCTATTTGGAAGTGGAGTGAAATTACAATATCACCCCTTAACTTAACAGTGAGTTGCACGCAGACACATGCTCACAGACGACTGACTCATCGACGGGGCGTCAATTCACTTTCTGACCGTGCTGTCCACCGTCGATTGGGTCAGAGCCTGGAAAATGCAAGATTGGATTCCTATTTTATGTCTCCAACAACGCACACCACCTACGGGGCGTCGACCAGGCCACTGGCCGTCGATTGCCTTCTGTAGGTGGACTGCCTTTTGGCAGTTTTGGCCACCAACATGGGTCCTTCTTCAAGGGCCCTTGGTTGGTCCTTGGGGATGTTGACCCGGACGTTTCCAATCCAAAAATGATCGTATTCAAGTTTAACACCTCTGTCATGATTTTCATCCAAAACGAACACGTAATACTCGATGAAACATGCCTAGACACACAAGGTCATTTCAAGGCATATCTTTCGAACTTCATGAACGTTCTTGGACATTTGACCTCCAAACATCACGAAACTTGACACACTGACTTTATACAACATTTTAACTCATTTAACAACCTTACAACCTCATGAATCACACATAAACACATAGACCACTCACCAGGCACATAGGTGACTTAGTCGTCGAACGTCTTGATTGACCCTTGACGTTTGACTTCCAATGCACCTCATACTTTAGCTACTGCCTCAACACAAGATTATACACACGTTAAGGACCTTACAAAACCATTACCAACATGTTAGGATCTAGATAACCTAAGTCATTTTTGGGTCTTACAGTTTTGACCTTGATGTGATGTGTTATACTCTTCTAGTTGAACCCTTGACGTCCTTAAAAATGATTAGCGTCATTCGGAACAAATGTTATTCCAAGTGGGGGAGAATGTAACACCGTAAAATGAACTAAGGTGAACTAGATCTTCGCTTGTTTCTCCTGAGGTACATTTATGTTAAAATGGTTAATAATGATGTTTTGAATATGTGTCTAAAGCTTGGTGATGTTTGTAGCTTAAACGTCCAAGAACGTCCATGACATTCTGAAGATTTGCCGTAGAAAGTGCTTGTGTATCTTAGCATGTTTTAGCAGGTTTTACTTGTTCATTTTAATTGAAATTGATGTGGGTTATTTCTAACACCTAGATGACTATGTTTAGGGATTTAATTTCCGGGTACGACTCCACCTAGGACTCAGAAGGGGCCCTAGAAGAGGACCCCCAATGTCTAGGCAGAATCTGCGAGGACTGCCTAAAACCAGCCTCAGCGACGGAGGCAATCGACGACACTTGGGTCAATCAAACCCCGTCAACTAGGGGCATAGGTTGGGACTCGTACTATGGAGATTAAGCCCCTCATTTCAAGTTGTAGACCAAAACAATGTCCAACAGCACGGGCCGTCATTCAGTCAATGCGCCATTGCTTGGGTCCATCGATGGTGGTCCTGCAAAAGCTACGGACGTGGTTGCCAATGCTTGGGTTGTTTTGTAAATTCACCCAAAGTCTTTTAAGAACCTAGGATGATATTTTCAGGGTTTTTAAAGTATATAAAAAAAAATATAAGTCCTAGACCTAGATAACACCCCTCATTTCAAATATTCGAACTCTCGCACAAGGAAGAACACTCCCAAAACCCCATAGAAGCTTGAACTCAAGATAGGGATTGGAGAGCTCGTTGTGGTCGATTGCATCATAAAAAAATAGTGGGTTTCTTATCATTGAGGTATTGTAGTCATCCTTGAACTTCCTTTCATTCAAGGAGACACTTCTATATGATTTCTAAAAGGTTTTTGAACTTCAAACTTCTTTATTCCTTGACTCTAAGTATGATCCTTCGTATGAAAAAGTTTTAATGATCAAAATGAATTGTTCTTAGTTTTTAATGATGATTTTAATGTCAAACCCCCAATGAAACCATGTTATTGCTTTTTATCAACTTTTGGCTTATGGTATGGGTTAATGAACATGATTTGATAATGTTAGAGTTATAGTTTTGCTATGGTTAGATTGTGATTTAGTTACTACCCTAAGGGCTATTTTATTATTTATTATTTAGGAATTGATTATTGGTGGTGAAAGCTTGTATTAATGGAAAGTTGGTTAGTTTGTTTAGCTCATATTATGAAATGTTCTTGAGTGGTATGGACCACCTTTTGTGGCGGTGTTTATTTCAAGTATATGAATATGAATTTACATATGTATTGTGAATGAGGAAATGAAGTAATATTATGTGAAGTAAGATGATAATGATGTTGTCTTTTTGATGTGCTTTATGAAGCTTGTAATGTGAAGTATGCTTCAGATAATGTCTAAGTGGACTATATGTTTATGTGAAGCATGTTGAAGTGTGTAATTGATGAATTAAGTTAAAGAATGTGAATGAAAAGGGGAGTATTGGGGTGGACACTCTTTGTTAGTTCAGATGATGTATTTACTAGCAACCTCACTATCTCCCAAGAGCTTTCTAAGATAGATTAAGGGATGGATACCCTTCGTGAGTTGAGATATTGTGTCCAATAAGTTATTCCTTATACTTTAGTAATGAATGTTTAAGACTCCATTGGGGATTTATGCTTAGCACCGAGAGGATATGAATAAGAGGTGGTTACATTTCGTGAGTTGAGATGTTGTATCCAATGTACCTCTTCAGATGAGTACTCCTCGTTAGTAGAGAATGTGTTACTTAGTAGCAATCTCCTTATCCTTTAACTATGCGCCCCCATAGGTGTAAATATTGGAGAATCCATGTAAAGGCTAAGAGAATGACCCTACCCTAGGCAAGTGGGGATCCCTCATCCGATAGGGGTTAATGTCGGAATTCCATGTCTAGCTCTCATGGTCTATGTCGGTTAAAGTTAACTCCCCAAAAAATAATGTAACGAACTAAGTCTCCTAAAGAGTGTACTATTGACGGTAGTAGTTGTATGGGACGCTTTTTATCCATTGCACAAGTAGACAATTGAAAGCAGAGTCTTGGTGTGTCTTTATCTTTAATGTATGAATGTGTTGCTATGTAATGCAAATGAAGATATGTGACTTAATGTCTAATGTTAAGAAATCATGTTAAATTTATGTCGTGTATAATGATGTTCATGAATGAGAATGTAGTTAACCTAACCTCATGGAATCCTCAAGGAGCACAAAGTGTGAGTAGTAGTATAGGATGGTATTCTCACATTGGACTTTGTGTAACTTACTAGTCAACTTGGGGAAGGGTACTTATGTGATGTTCTAGATGCAATTATGTTCCTCTAATGTCTAGCTATAAGATGTCGACTTGTACCTCAACGAAGTAAGCTTATAAATGGTAGTATTGAGGGTCACTTGGTTGTGCATTGAAGGAATTTAATGGGCGGTTCCTTAATATCTTACCTTAGTGAATCTTCAGTTAACCTTGGTTAGGGAAAATTCTAGGGGGTGAGTTCACTGTGTTTTTGTATGAATGTGGTCACTGTAAGTCACTTGGGTTCACTGTAAAGTTACTTGAGTTTACTGTAAAAATATGTTTTGGTCCTAAAATCATGGGAGTTCTATTTTATGTGATAAATGATGATTCTTATGCTATTTTAATTCTATATTCATGAAGGTTTTAATTAATTGGCATGAAAGCTTATTCTATTAAAACGTCCCTTTTTGCATGTTTTTGCATATGCCATACTTAGTACATTGTTTGTACTAACCCATACTTTTCTATACTTTATAAGTATAAGTTGGAGGTAAGTTGAAGATTAGAAGGCATTCTTGGGAACCGACTCTCTCAAGACTAAGTATGTCCTCATATATTCTAGGGCATAGTTCTATTTCTTTAGATTCTACTATTAAGAATTATTAATGTATTGGCATTAAATGTAAAGGTCTGTGTCCCTAAGATATTTCAGTTGTGTTTTTTAGATGGCTTGTGACAACTAGACTACTCTTTAGTGTTTATACAATATATTTCCTTATTATTATAAATGTCATGAAAAATATAAATTTTGCACTACTTTTCATGTGTTATGTAATGAATGATAGCTAATGGCTAGTACAAAAACTTCGACAGGTCAAGTACACAATTTTCCGACCTAAGGGTTACCCTTTCTTCTAGGGAGTATTCAGGGCGTGACAATCATGACACGAGAGTAATGAATTAAGTGAAACATCTATCGCCATATCGTTTCCAGCTCATGGATGTGTCGCGACTCACACCGATGAACAACACTCTACTAGACGTGGCTTGTGAGACTTTGGACCCTAAACTATCCTCCAAAAAACTTATGCTCTGATACCAAGTTTGTAAGGACCAAAAAGTACACCCTAGAAGAAGGGAGCACTCTTGATTCGTCACTAGGTGTACAATGACCCTTCAGAGGTCTTATACAAGCCTCTTAGCTATCATTCATTACATAAGATATGAAAAGTAGTGCGAAATTAATACTTTTCACAAGAATAATAATTAGATGCCTTTTATAAATGCTAGGGAGTAAGTCTCATCGTCACAATACAAATTAAAGCCACAACTTAAATATATGGGGTTCACGAGCCTTTACATAGAAAGAAAATACATAAGAAGTCTTAAAGAAAAACTAAAGAAACATAGACTATGTCCTCGAATATATGTAACATCTCTAATGTTCTATGAACCTAGGATAGAACCTCACCTACCTAATAATGATTAAAAAGATGTTTCCAGACCTAGACTAACATAATAAAGTTGATCTAGAAGTATTATAGCTTTAGTGTCGAAGGTTTGGCGAAATTAAACTAGTCGACGTCCCTAGGTTTGGCGAAGGTTGGTGAGTGTCATATGAAATATAAAGCTTGTAAAAAGACAATAAATAGGTAAAATATAGTATAGAGGGTCCAAACGTCCAGTCATTACTCCCAAAGGACCACCAAAAGGGTCCTTGATGAAGACTCAACTTTGGCGAGCAGGCTACCAAAGCAGCCTGTGTTCAGCCAATATATGGTGGTCCCTGCGCGTCGTACATCCAGCACAAGGAATTCAAAAATTTGCCTTAGGACGCGGGGCCTCCACGAGGTCCACTTCCTTAACCTGGATGTGTGAAAAAAATGTGGAATTTCCCCCGCTATGCTTAGCCACTTCCCGATCCATCCGCGTCATTTTAAAGTCAATTTAACTTCACAAAATGACCCAATTAAGTGAAGGGTCTTTTGAGTATTTTAGGTGGGGGATATATATTTATTTAGGGTCAGTTTTAAGTCATTTTTTACCTATTCAAATCAATCCCCCAAACCCCTCTCACTTCTCTTTAAAAATTCTCTCTCAACTCAACCTCCATTGAAGAGCGAATTGGAGCTTGGAGAAGAAGACCAATTTCTCAAGTTTTAACTTCAATTTCGTGGATTTATTAACATTAAGGTATGGTTTATTTAACTCTTGGGATTTTTTTCCCCCAAGAGGTCCCTCCAAAAGATGATTTCTAAATCCTCCAAAACTAGGGTTTTTCATCTCACGTGGGTCTTCTTTGAAAAATGAAATTATGAACCAATTGTGATGAATTATGATGAATTAACGTTTTTAAGTATATATTGATTGTTAATTGATTATTTCCTATGAGTTTTCCCTAGACCCATGTCTTTCCCCAATTTCATGAAAACCTTGAATTATTAGGGTGAGTTGTGAAGATGATAAACTAGTAGGTTGACTACATTGTTGTTAATTGTGTAATTTCTTCTTGAATTTACCTTGTTTATGTAATTGGTTATGTATTCTTGGTAATGGAAGTATGAAGATTCTTGAAGATGGAAAGATGGTATGTTTATTGGTTGTTCTTGGATTCAATTGTGAATTATGAATTACTTAGATAGTAATGCTTCCATGCCTAATGTCTGGTTGTGATGTTGATGCTAGGTATTCCTCATCCTTAACCCTAGATCATTGAATTAGACATTAATTATGTATGCATGTTCTAATACGAATATTGTATGATCGAAAGTAGTTTCTCATGATTATAATAAAGTGGTAAGTGAAAGGTTTACTCACTTGTGAAGTAGCGTCCAAAGTGAAAGGATTGTTTTGACTTACGATGACCTATGAGCTAATATGATAAGTTGTTTACATAGGGGTCTAGGAGAGACTAATGTGAACTTTTTTGATGAAATAAGATGATTACTAAAGGGAATAATTGCTTAGCACCGAAAGGGCATGCAAATGATATGGAGGTTTCAGATATAGTAAGTCGTGCTGGGATGCCTATGTAGCCCATTGGAATGTTACATCAAGGGTCTGAATGGTACGGTCCGCTTGACCATCCGTCTAAGGATGAAAAGCGGTACTAAGTTTCACTTGAGTACCTAAACCCTTTTGAAAAGCCTTCCACAAACTATAAGTGAATTGGGCACCTCTATCCGAAATGATGGAAAAAGGAATCCCATGAAGACTCACCACCAGGTTTTAGATGCTCATCTTTAAATTGTTGGCAGTATGGACACTTAGCAACAAACTTTGCTATGTCCCTCTTTAAACCATCCCACCAATAGATTTCCCTAACATCATGATACATTTTCGTGGCACCCGGATGTATATAATAGCGAGAACCATGGGCTTCTTCAAGAATTTGATTTCTCAAATCCTCAACATCGGGTACACATAATATCCCTTGGCACCTTAGAACACCATCCCCCCCCTTTGGGAGAATGACTCTTTGAGCTTACTAATTAACGATTCCTTCAACTCCATCAATAGAGGATCTTGATGTTGCTTTGATTTCACCTCCACCACTAATGATGAGTCGGAGTTATGATGGACCATAAAACCAGCATTTGGATAATCTTCTAACCGTACACCTAAGAGAGCCAACCTATAAACATCTTTCACAAGTTCTTTCTTCTCTTCTTCCACATGAGACACACTACCCATAGTCATACGACTCAAAGCATCCGCAACTACATTGGATTTTTCGGGGTGGTAAAGGACACTCATGTCGTAATCCTTCAGAAATTCTAACCATCTTCTCTATCAGAGGTTCAACTCCTTTTGTGTAAACACATATTGAAGAGTTTTATGGTAAGTAAACACATCAACATGCACACCATACAAATAATGCCTCCATATTTTAAAGGCAAAAACTAGAGCAACTAACTCAAGATCATGAGTTGGGTAATTCTTCTCATGAACTTTGAAATGCCTAAAAGCATAATCAATCACCTTACCATGCTGCTTGAGGACACATACCAAGCCCACTCGGGAAGCATCACAATACACTACAAATCCTTCATTACCTTTCGGTAAGTCAACACCGGAGCGGAGGTAAGCTTATCTTTCAACTCTTGAAAAACTTTCTCACAAGCTTCCGTCCACTCAAACTTCACCTTCTTTTGGGTCAAAGCTGTCAAAGGAGAAGCAATGGACGAAAATCCATCAACAAATCTTCTATAATAGCCAACTAGACACAAGAAACTCTTTATGTCAGTGGGAGTCAAAGGTCTAGGCAAATTTCATATCGCATACATCTTCTTCGGATCAACCTGTACACCATCACCAGAGATAATATGGCAAAGAAAAGCAATTGAACTCAACCAAAATTCACAGTTGCTAAATTTGGCATAAAGGTGGTGTTCTTTGAAGACTTGCAAGGCCAACCTGAAGTGACTGTCATGCTCATCTTCATTCTTGGAGTATATCAAAATATCATCAATGAACACAATCATAAATGACTAGAGGTAATCTAGGAAAACTCTAATCATTAGGTCGATGAACGCTGCCGGGGAAATTGTTAACTCAAAAGACATAACTAGAAATTCATAGTGACCATATCTAGTTCGGAAAGTTGTTTTGGGAACATCTTCACCTCTCACCCAATGTTGATAATATCCCGGACCTTAAGTCAATCTTGGAAAAGTATCTACCACCTTGGAGTTGATCAAATAGATCATCAATCCTAGGGAAAGGATACTTGTTCTTTATGGTGACCGTATTAAGTTGGCGATAATCAATACACATTCTAAGGGACCCATTCTTCTTCTTAACAAGAAAGACAGGATCACCCCATGGAGAAATACTAGGTTGAATGAAACCCTTGCCTAGTAAATCCTTGAGTTGGAGCTTCAACCCTTTCAATTCAGCCGGAGCCATCCTATAAGGAGGAATTTAAATGGGATTCTTATCCGGTAATAAGTCAATGCAAATGTCAATTTCCCATTCGGGAGGAACTCCTGGAAGGTCATTAGGAAAAACCTATGGGAATTCTCTCCCTACAGGGACTGACTCAATAGAAAGAGTTTCACATTCTAGCTCCTTAACTCTCACCACATGGTATAAACAACCCTTGGCAATCATCTTAGAAGCCTTCAAACCAGAAATGATTTGACCCCTTGACATAGAATTTCCCCCCTTCCACTCTAAAATGGGTTCATTAGGGAATTGAAACTTCACTACCCTTGTTCTACAGTCTATGGAAGCAAAACAATCATGGATCCAATCTATACCCAAGATGATATCAAAATCAAACATGTCAAGTTCTACAAAATCAACAAGATTAACTATATTGGGTAGCATCACAGGACATTTCCTATAGACTATTTTTGCAACTACAGAGTCACCCATTGGGGTACAAACAGAAAAGGGTTCAATGAAAACATCGGGAAGTAAATCAAACTTCCTAGATAGCAAAGGTGTAACAAAAGAAATGGTAGCACCTGGGTCAAGCAAAGCATAAACATTAACAAAGAAAACTTGTAACATACCCATCACAACATCGGTATAGCTTTCTTGTTCACCCCTAGCCTTGAGTGCATAGAAACGATTCATTTTTGGATCTTCAAAACTAGGACCTCTTGGTTAGTTTGGCTATTCCCCTTACCATGACTTCTCATATTAGGACAATCTTTCACCATATGGCCACCTTTGCCACAACCATAGCAACTATTAGTTCAAACATGACATTCACCCGCAAGTTTCTTACCTCACGTACCACAAGTTGGTCTTTCTCTTGGTGGATCAACAAACCTCCCCTTTTGAGGTTTAGGATTAGAACCTCTATCATTGCGATTCTTGGAGACATTTGAAGGAACTTGGTTTTAAAACCTCTTCTTAAACTTAGGCTTGTCTTGAGAAGAACCACTTTGAAAAGACTTTGACTTCTTAGCTTCCATATTCCTCTTTCTTAGACGACTTTCCTCAACCTGTTGAGCATGAACCATCAACCTAGAAAGATCCATATTGTAATGAAGAATGACTGCACGACATTCTTCTTCAAGCTCTTCGTACACGCCCTTTACATAACGGATCATTTCATCCCTAGCATTAGAAACCAAAGAAGAAGCATATTTGGACAACTTAATGAATTTTAATGAGTATTACTTGACATTCATACCTCATTGACGAAGGTTGATGAAATACTCTACCTTATCTTCCCTTTGTTCCCTTGGAAAGAATCTATCAAGAAAGGCCTTTTAAAGATATCCCAAGTCACAGGACCATCTCCTAAATCCCTATTATCCTTCCACTGATTGTACCATGTCTGAGCCACGTCCTTGAGTTGAGAAGCAGCAAGTTCAGCCTTCTCACTAGTACTCACCCCATAGAAAACAAAATCTTGTAGACCTCATCAAGAAAATCTTAGGGGTCTTCATCAACTTTTGATCCAAAGTAAATGGGAGGATTCATCCTCGTAAAATCTCTCAAACGGATAGCCATAGTACTAGCATGTTGGTTCTCTGTAGGAACAACCTCCATGTTAGCTTGTGCCGTAATGTCCTGAGCTTTGGTTGTGATGCCTTGGGCCATTTGGAACAGGGTTGCCCTCACCTCACCATCCGTCATAGCTGGAGGATTCGCCGCAACTTGATCATTTGCACTAGCTTGCACTTGAGGAGCATTTCTATTGCCTTGGGGAATAGCTCCAGCATTCGCAATCTCTTCTCCTACTCTTCTTGCGGCTTTCCTTCTTGTGTTCATCGCCCTTATTTACAAGAAAGGGACTAGATGCTAATAGACACATAGTGTCAGAACTCTAAAGGAACGACATAGGAGTATCAAGAAAATATAAGTTTCCTAATAATCACATAGCCTCTCATCCATAATTGTGGCGCGCTTCACAACCATGAACATGATACTATGTAACGCGGTTTAGTGACCTATTGAGCCTAAGGATATTTAACCTCATGCTCTGATACAAAGTTTGTCACACTCGGAGAGCATACCCTAGGTGATACCGGGGTCGTCGTCCTCTAAGAGGACTCACACAATCCCTTAGCATTCGTCATAACATGCGATCAGTAAAATTGCGGAATATTTAAAACTTTTACATACTTATATAAAGTATACTTAAACTTCACACCTCTATTGAAGACCAAACTAAAGAACAAGCTATGGAGTTGATAGTTGGAGATTTCTTCTCATATTTTCATAGGCTTATTAATGTATGAGGTATGGTGGTCCTTCATCCATAGATAACCATTTATCTATGGAGTCCTTTCAAAGGTTTTCTAAATATGAATTCTAAGTCAAAACTCCTATTTTTGAATCTAGCCGTGGGTTCATTCTAAAATTGATTTCAAAAGTATTCTAATGACGAATATATGTTTATCTACTAATTTTTTAATGAATTTTTATCCAATTTTATGTAGAACCCATGATCCTCCTAATTTCTCAAATTAGCCTATGATGTGGGTCTTGTGATCTTGACTTGATGTTTATAGAATTGTGATTAGATTGTATTGAATTGCTTATTGCTATTACTTTCTATATCAATTGAATATAAATTGTGGATGAATGATCAAATATGATCATTAGCTTGGAGATTTAATAAGTTGACTTATTTCGTCTAATTAGCCTAGAATGTACATTAAACCGTGTTATTGGTGTGGTCCACCTTTGTTGGCGGTGTTTACATTCTTGTACATGTTTATGTGTTATGATCATGGCCTTGAAGGCATTATATGCAATACGAATTGATATGATGATTTCTATGTTAGGAAGTTGAAGGATTTAGCCTTGATTGTAATATCATGTCTAAGTGGATTGATACTACATTAAGTTATGTGTATAGTCTTCTACACTACATGCTTAATCTAGGTATGGGGATATTTTATGTGTATGTGTGATGATCATGTTAGGGTTAGGTGTGGTCTATATTACTAATGGTAATGAATTTCCTTCTAGCATGACCCCTACCCATATAAACCCTATATAAATGTGTGATCAAAGTATGCTAGGGGTCTTATATTCTATTGTTGAATATGTACTTGCCTCCTATGATGTAATGTGAGTGTGTGTAGTCTATAGTCCTCAATACTCTATATATGTGTATGACTTGAGACGTGAAGAATACTGTACATGTGTTGTAATCTTTAGAGGATGGCTTCCTCAATAATATGTGATAGTCATTATGTGATCATGTTGACCAATGTACATACACACAATTCATGCATACCTTTGAGTAGGATAGATTTATGATGATTAAGAAAGGATAGTTCTCCTAGCATCATTACCTATTTCTATAGATGTAAAGTATATGATTTATGAAGTTATGAACATGTGTTCCTAAATGTATTTATGTGAAGGTGGATCTCACATATATGTACACACACTTATGCAAATGTATTTATGTGAAGGGGGATCTCACATATATGTACACACACTTATGCATGTATGAATAGGATATGATTATGTGAAAGGACATTCTCACATAATGTAGGTGCTATGATGAATGTAGAATTCTGATCCTAGATACCTTTGAGCTATATGATATATGAGGGAGTAAGCCCCTAAGGCCTATTTTTATGAACTAATGTTATCTAAAGGCTTAAAGATGCTTAAAAATGGAGTTATTGGTTAGCACCGAAAGGGCATGTAAATGATATGGAGGTCTGACATTAGTAAGTCCGGCCTCCCACATGGGTTTCTTCACGACATGTAGTGTTGATTCCCAATGTATATGTTGTCTCATGAGATGGAAACCCTTACGTTAGTAAGTCAAGCTTTCTAGAAGCAATCTCTTTTTCCCTAAACTATGTGCCCACATATGACTCTAGCTTAGTGGATCCACCTAGATAATCTATGTACGAATGGTTTCACCTTAGGCAAGTGTTAACCCTCTCTTTTCAGTGTGGGAGTAGAACACCGGATTCCATGTAGCTAACAAGGTCTATTTCGGTTATTGCTATGTCTCCGGAAGGTTAATATTTACTAATATAAGAATATGATCTCTAATCTAAATTCCTTGAGAAGTGTACTTGGTATGGGAGGACTATGGACCGTACCTATACATTGCACTAGATGACTTAAATAAAGGATAGGATTGGAGACCCTTATGAAGTAAATACTTATGTTATGTATGACTTATATGAATGCATGTTAAGTGACCTTGTTATGCTAAAATATGAATTTTGAGTATGCATGTGAACTACACTTGTGGCTTCTAAATGAGTTTACTTATTATATTTGGGGGTATGGGACTCCATGTGTACATTGAACAAGTAAGCTTGTAAAGGGGTTATGAGGGTTGTTTGACTATGATATGAATTAAGTAAGTCTATGACTAAAGTGTATGAAGTATGATGAGTCTTCCTATGATGTTATGAAGTATGATGAGTCCTTATATTATGATATGAAGTATGTGGCCTTATTGCTAGATATAAATGAGTATGTTATGACTTGTTGGATATGTTATGACTTGTTGGATATGTTGGGACTTGTTGAGTATGTTATGCCTAGTCTAGGGTGACTTCTTAGGTACACATGGTGGAAGTAGTATTATGGGATGCTACCTACACATTGCACTAGTGTCACTTAGAAGTTGTCTTAGGTGATAGTTCTTATGTGAAGTGATGTCTATGAGATGTTTATGTCTTGTGAATATATGTGAGTGTGTTAATAATCATATTATGAAAGACTATTGTAAGGTGACCTCAAGGTGATGCATTAATCTAGGTACACTTGAGGGTTACTTAAGAAAAGAAGTAAAGTAAAAGAGAGGTAATGTGTGATGTGTATTTAATATGCTTATAATTATGATAAATGACTTTGTGTGCTATTATGAGTGTTATCCATGTCTATATTATTTATGTGAACTATATTGAGCTTATATGTTCCTATGTTCATGAAGTTTACCAAAAATACATGTTGCATAATTTCAAAAGAAATGTCCTCTTTAAATGCATGTTTTCCCAAGGTTTTCATACTTAGTGCATTCTTGTACTAATACCATTCTTCTTCATATCTTTACACAAAGTGTAGGTGTGATGGATAGAGGATGTCTCCTAAGTGAAGAGCTTGGATAGATCTCCCAAGTTCAAGTAAAGGAGCCCTTATGATATATGATATATGAGGGAGTAAGTCCCTAAGGCCTATTCTTTATGAACTAATGTTATCTAAAGTGTTAAAAATGTTTAAAAGGGGAGCTATTGCTGTCACGACTGGAATCTAGACCCCAGACGAGACCGGCGTCGTTGACCTCTCAGAGGTCGCAGACAAGCCTACTTACGTCATTCTTACTTCATCTAGGTTAATTTTAGCGGAAAATTTGAAACTTTTTGTTTTTTAACATACTTATAAAAAGATTCTCATTAATACATAACTGTTCACCATCAACCATCTAACATTAAGAGATAAACAACTGAAAGAAATAGTTCGATTCTTATTAAGTGTATAATTGCCAAAATGGCACCAATACATAGTCTGAATAAAATAGGAAAGAAACGCTAGTGGAACATGCTCCACTATCTCAACTCTAAAACTAAGCTAGAACATAAAACAGTAGCATCCTCGAAAGCATGAGGACCCACCAACTCCGGATGAATGCTGGACGTCCGGATAACTGCAACGATGATCCTGTAGCTTTATCGTCCACCTGTGCCTGCACCTAAAATAGTAGAGTTTGTATAGGGTTAGTACACACTTGTACTAAGTATGGGTATATGCAAGCACACACCAAGGACATGCATTAGAAAGAATAGCTCTTTCCTAACAACATGATTTTTGGAAGTCAAGTCAGTGGACTTGCCAAATTGAGATTAGGAAAGTTTCCAAATTTGGATTAGGAAAGTCAATGAGCTTTCCAAATTTGGATTAGGAAAGTCAGTAATCTTTCCAGATTTGGAATAGAAAAGTTATGCCATGAGAGTAACATGCATCATTATAATTATCGTATTGCACATATCATAGCACATAACACATAACACATAGCTTCTTTCATATCATTCATTCATATGCCATGAGACCTTGGAATCATGGACTTGACATTAAGACTTTCCAAAATGAGGGCTCAACATATGGGACCTCAACTAGGGAGTCCTCATTAGCAAACACAAAGTCTGCTGACCTTCCCCTGCACCCCTGGACTTGAGTGTGAAGAATCGTTGCCTCTTTGAAGCCTCTTCATTCGGGTCATTAGTCTGAACTCTCTCCTTCCCTTGTTCTTGACTCCTCCTATTCGGACAATCTTTCACCATGTGGCCTGGTTTTCCACAGCTGTAACAAGCATTAGAGCCCATCATACACTCTCCTCCATGCAGTTTGCCACACTTCCTGCAAGGTGGCCTCTCCTGAGGTGTATCTACTCCATTGTTTCTCTTAACTCTGGACTCAGAATGCCTATCATAGCGACTCTTGGATGATGACTCCCCTTAGTGGGAGAGCCCCTTCTTAAACCTGGGCTGCTCACGGACGCCAAAGTTGTTCCTGTGGCCTCCATGACTGGGTCCTGCCTGATCTTGAGGCCTAGGCCTCCTAGCATCACGAACACCTCTCTTTCTGCGGCTGTCCTCTACCTGCTGGACATGCACCATCAACCTGGAAAGATCCATATTATCATGGAGCATAGCAGATCGACACTCCTCCTCCAGGTCTCCATTGATTCCTTTGAGTAACCTGCTCATCTCATCCCTGCTGTTAGAAACCAGGGAAGTAGCATACCTGGGAGATTCCAACAAGGTTCAGTATTATTCTTATTCTTACTATTAAATACTTGGAGAAAAACAACATACCTTAACAGCTTAACAAACTTCAGGGAATACTCCTTGACTGTCATGGAGCCTTGTTTGAGGTTGATGAATTCCTCAACCTTGGCCTCCCTCATCTCCCTGGGAAAGAATCTCTCCAGAAATGCTGTCTTGAACAACTCCCATGTGACTGGTACTCCAACTAAGACACGGCTATCTTGCCACATCTTGCATCAAGTCTGTGCAACATCCTTGAGCTGATAGGAAGCCAGCTCAGCCTTCTCAATGTCAGTGGCCCCCATAGCCACCAGAATCTTATGCACCTCATCTACAAACTCTTGAGGATCCTCCGATGTCTTAACCCCTGTGAAAATGGGAGGATTCATCCTCGTAAAATCCCTCAGTCTGTCAGCCATGCTACGGACCGATGGGTTCTCCCTCTGAACATCCTGTCTGTTGACCTGGGCAGTCATAGCCTGGGCCTGCATAGTAATGGCCTGTGCCATTTGGGCCAAAGATGCCCGCACCTCAGCATCAGTCAACCCAGCTGGGTTAACTGGCATGGCCACTCCTTCAGCTGGAGCCTGGGGTAGATCCTGATTACCCCCAGCAGCTGCTCCTCCTCTCCTCTGACCAAATCCTCTCCTAGTGTTCATTCTCTGGAAAAACAAAAAGGATTGATGTTAGACACGCTCATAACACCAAGAATTCAGACATTCGGAAAAGCACGATAAGATCAGAAGAAGGGAAAGTTTCCTACGCATCATGCAGTCTCTAATCCAGGATAGTGGTGCACTTCACTACCATGACTTAGAAACTACTCAATGTGGTTGATGTGAACTTATTATTTTCGTAATTTAACCTAGTGCTCTGATACCAACTTTGTCACGACTGGAATCTAGACCCCAGACGAGACCGGCGTCGTTGACCTCTCAGAGGTCGCAGACAAGCCTACTTACGTCATTCTTACTTCATCTAGGTTAATTTTAGCGGAAAATTTGAAACTTTTTGTTTCTTAACATACTTATAAAAAGATTCTCATTAATACGTAACTGTTCACCATCAACCATCTAACATTAAGAGATAAGAAATAGTTCGATTCTTATTAAGTGTATAATTGCCAAAATGGCACCAATACATAGTCTGAATAAAATAGGAAAGAAACGCTAGTGGAACATGCTCCACTAGCTCAACTCTAAAACTAAGCTAGAACATAAAACAGTAGCATCCTCGAAAGCATTAGGACCTACCAACTCCGGATGAATGCTGGACGTCCGGATAACTGCAACGATGATCCTGTAGCTTATCGTCCACCTGTGCCTGCACCTAAAATAGTAGAGTTTGTATAGGGTTAGTACACACTTGTACTAAGTATGGGTATATGCAAGCACACACCAAGGACATGCATGAGAAAGAATAGCTCTTTCCTAACAACATGATTTTTGGAAGTCAAGTCAGTGGACTTGCCAAATTGAGATTAGGAAAGTTTCCAAATTTGGATTAGGAAAGTCAATGAGCTTTCCAAATTTGGATTAGGAAAGTCAGTAATCTTTCCAGATTTGGAATAGAAAAGTTATGCCATGAGAGTAACATGCATCATTATAATTATCGTATTGCACAAAGCACATAACATCTCCATATAGCATATATCATAGCACATAACACATAACACATAGCTTCTTTCATATCATTCATTCATATGCCATGAGACCTTTGAATCATGGACTTGACATTAAGACTTTCCAAAATGAGGGCTCAACATATGGGACCTCAACTAGGGAGTCTCATTAGCAAACACAAGTCTGCTTCGTTCATTCATACGTACTCCAGTTCATTTCATTCATAGACCAGTGTAAACACCAGTTATACCTAGGATGTAGTTTAAGACTTTCATTAGGTTCGTTGTGCAATGACCAAGAATGACCTAATGTCATTACTTAAATCTAACTCACCTTTTGATTATCCTATCCTAACACCTTTGGTATCATTCATTTCATTTATGCATCATTTGAGGCTGGCCTCATTCATTCATTGGGAACTTTAACTTTAACCGACATAGATCATGTGAGCATCATGAAATCCAGTGTCTCCCCCACACCGAAAAGAGGTGGAATCACCGGCCAAAGTGACCCAAAAACATGCTAGCGTACATGGGAATTTAACCCCGCCAGATCCCTATATTGGCAGTATAGGTTCGAAGACTAGGAGATATAAGGAGACCCATACCCGGCAAGCCGGACAGTCTCATCTCATGAGAGTTACGTGAACCTCCGCCCTTCCCGAAAGAAGGCATCACCGCTCATAGCTAGTCTATCGGTGCTCAGTATAAAGTTCCATTAATTCATCTCATACGTCATGGAAGCTGGCTTCTAGTATGAGGACATCATAGCTCATTAGATGATTTCTCATCTCATCATTCGTATTGAGTGTGTTAAGCTCAATACTCTCATTAGAGTGTTCGTAGAGACTGGTCTCTTCATTATCTTACACTCTCATAGGTGAGTACGTATTGGTAACATTTACTTAGGCTCATTTGAGATTGCTCTCATCATTTACATTAGCCTCATATCATGTTGTCACCACATTCATCATCATTAGCACCTTTGCTTTTCATAGTTATTCACCTCTTATTACGTGAATGTTCATTTCATCATATGCCAATGCACTTGGCCATTTGGTGTGTTTCACACCCTTACTTAACCCTTCTAGGGTTTCATTACTTCATTGTTCATTTCATCATTTCATTGTTCATCTCATCATTTCATTATTCATCTCATCATATGCCAATGCACTTGGCCATTTAGTGTATTTACACTCATACTTAACCCTTCTAGGGTTCATCATTTCATTTCATATATCTTAGGTTCACTTACTTTTGAACGTATGTTAGACTTATGAGTCTATACACACAAGCCATGAGGCTTCATTCGTAGTTCATTAAGTAATTTTACATTCCTAAGATTATGTAGTACAAGACTTATGTATCTTGTAATTATGCCAAGATCTTGAATTTGATCTAAATAGGTGGCATTATTCTTGGATGATTTGTTCACGTATGACTTATGTATCAAACGGAAGTTTGGGCAAGGAATCCCAAGTCTTGAATCAATTGAATGTCATTTACATTATTAATAGATTTTATACTAATAGTCATGAAATTTTAACTCTAAGTCAAATCACCATATTTACATTGAAGGTTTACTTTTCTACTAAAAATCCCTCTTGTGTTGGCCGAGGGTTGTGGGTTCAAGCCCCCACAACCCCATTTTCGTTTTTCTTTAATTTATTTTGGTTCATGTGAGGCTTTGGGACCCAAGGTCGAGTCCCCTCAGCCACACTAAATTATCTTCTAATTTCCCCTCCCTTCCATTCGCTTAGGCCGAGAGGTTGTGGGTTCGAACCCCCACAACCTCTTTATTTATTCTCCTTTTTAAAAGTTGACTTATTTGAGTTGACTGTGAGGTTGTGGGGTCGAATCCCCACAGCCTCATTTTATTTTTATATTATCTCCCTCATCCGCATAGAGGTCGTGAGTTCGAATCCCACGCCTCTCAAAACTTTTTCTTTATTTTTCCTTTTCTTGATTTCTAACCGAGAGGGTGTGGGTTCGAATCCCACCCCTCTCATTTCTTAATTTCTTTTTCTTCACACATATTTCCCAGCCAAGGCATGTTCGAATCCCCCTCACCACATGAATTTTCTCCTTTAATTCTTTGGGGATTTTAAAGGGGTGAGGTCTCGGGTTCGACCCTCAATGACCTCACCTATTTTCCTTATTTTTCTTGGCATCCTAACCATCTTAATTTGGCAGCATATATCAACAAAAATGCTGGAAATTCAAAGTAATTTCTTTACTCATTTTTATCTCCTTTTGTTAGTAAATTCGTAGGGCAATACATAGTTCGTTTGGTACGTTCTTTACCACAAATTTTCACAACTTCTTAACCAAAAGGTTTGCTTCTAAATTCAGCCACACTTCATGTCACATGAACATCACATTTTACATCAATTAGTGTACATAAAACAACCAACAAAACATTAACAAAATCCAGCCCCTAGGCCAGACTCAAACATGCCATACACATTTTGTTTTTTCTTAATTCAACACACACACACATGGTTGTCTTTTCATGAATTAACGTACATCCAATACATTAACATTCAGCACAAACATCACATAATCCTAAGTCTACCAGCATTCATACCAACCTACATTCGTTGGGAGCTAATGACAGGGACATGCAACAGGGGATACAACCTTAGTTTTTGAACCGAATTTACTGAGTCCTAGGGGTCTCTTGGGAAAGGGACCAAGAGTAAGAAGACCCATACCTTTGTTTTCTTGTTAGATGTTCAAAATGCTGCCGAAGAACTCCTCAAAATTAGTCCACACACCCAAAGTCACACCTCACCCGACTAGCGTAGTAGTTCTGCTTAACGTTGCCGGATTGTTCTCTCTTTGAGTTTCTATCTTTCAAGTTCTTGATGAACCTTTGCCTTTACTTTATTTTGCTTTTGCTGATTGTTTTCTCACGTTTTCATCCAAGAAAAGAGAGTGAAAGAGAGAAAGAAAATCGTTCAAAGAGAGTGGGGAAAAGGGAGATAGAATTCTAGTAGAAGTAGGACTTTGTGGGTTTGAATTAGTCAATTTATTAATTAATAAAAATTAATTAAAAATCTGATTTCTTTTTCCTAAATAATATATTACTAATTATTTATTAAAACTAAATTAACACATTAAAATAAAAGCAAGTTAAATCTTGCTCTTAGTGAGGTTCGAACCCGGGTGACCCCATTTTGCGAAAATGGGTCACTTCGGGTTGCCCCACCCGATTTTTTTTTTTTATCTTAATTAATTAAATAATTAATTACTCAGTGTAATTACAATATTACCCTTGGCCTGGAAAAGACCATTTTACCCTTGGACCCTCAAAACTTAAAATTTCTTCTTTTGAGTCCGGTAAAAACTCTTTCGATTAAACCTTCGTTTTCGTGAGCCTCACATGGTTGGTTCCAACCTTTCCAAGCTCAATTAACTCCCCAAGTTAGTTGGCTTGGTCGTAGTAAGGGTTCTGAGGTCTGGTTCTTCGCGTATCAATACGTGTGGACCTTGGTCTAATCGCAAGCATTCTTGAAACACCTAAGCATTGATCCTATTCATTTTTAGGGTTGTTACATTGTCCCCCCCTTAGGAACATTCGTCCCGAATGACACTACTCTTTACTAACAATAAGTATGTCATCTATAGAACCTACGCATACATAGGTACCTCAATACTTTCACTGGTAAATATCTTATTCACATATTAACATGATGGAACACCTCCTTAAAACCTACTAGTAGCTTTACATTAATAGACTAAAGAATTCTTCCCTAAACTAGTCTCATCAAAGGATACAACACAAAGTCAACATAAAAATCATATACATCTGCAACCAATATGATGACTTCAAACCTATTAACCTCATACTAGGGCATAAACACCATATACAGTCAAATATATGAAAGGCTAATTAAGGTTACGCACCCGAGGCTTCATCAGAAGTGCCTTCCCCTGCACCCCTGGACTTGAGTGCGAAGAATCGTTGCCTCCTTGGAGCCTCTTCATTCGGGCCATTAGTCTGAACTCTCTCCTTCCCTTGTTCTTGACTCCTCCTATTCGGACAATCTTTCACTATGTGGCCCGGTTTTCCACAGCTGTAACAAGCATTAGAGCCCATCATACACTCTCCTCCATGCAGTTTGCCACACTTCCTGCAAGGTGGTCTCTCCTGAGGTGTATCTACTCCATTGTTTCTCTTAACTCTGGAATCAGAATCCCTATCATAGCGACTCTTGGATGATGACTCCCCTTGGTGGTAGAGCCCCTTCTTAAACCTGGGCTGCTCACGGACGCCAAAGTTGTTCCTGTGGCCTCCATGACTGGGTCCTGCCTGATCTTGAGGCATAGGCCTCCTAGCATCACGAACACCTCTCTTTCTGCGGCTGTCCTCTACCTGCTGGACATGCACCATCAACCTGGAAAGATCCATATTATCATGGAGCATAGCAGATCGACACTCCTCCTCCAGGTCTCCATTGATTCCTGTGAGGAACCTGCTCATCTCATCCCTGCTGTTAGAAACCAGGGAAGTAGCATACCTGGTAGATTCCAACAAGGTTCAGTATTATTCTTATTCTTACTATTAAATACTTGGGGAAAAACAACATACCTTAACAGCTTAACAAACTTCAGGGAATACTCCCTGACTGTCATGGAGCCTTGTTTGAGGTTGATGAATTCCTCAACCTTGGCCTCCCTCATCTCCCTGGGAAAGAATCTCTCCAGAAATGCTGTCTTGAACAACTCCCATGTGACTGGTACTCCAACTAAGACACGGCTATCTTGCCACATCTTGCACAAGTCTGTGCAACATCCTTGAGCTGATAGGAAGCCAGCTCAGCCTTCTCAATGTCAGTGGCCCCCATAGCCACCAGAATCTTATGCACCTCATCTACAAACTCTTGAGGATCCTCCGATGTCTTAACCCCTGTGAAAATGGGAGGATTCATCCTCGTAAAATCCCTCAGTCTGTCAGCCATGCTACGGACCGGTGGGTTCTCCCTCTGAACATCCTGTCTGTTGACCTGGGCAGTCATAGCCTGGGCCTGCATAGTAATGGACTGTGCCATTTGGGCCAAAGATGCCCGCACATCAGCATCAGTCAACCCAGCTGGGTTAACTGGCATGGCCACTCCTTCAGCTGGAGCCTGGGGTAGATCCTGATTACCCCCAGCAGCTGCTCCTCCTCTCCTCTGACCAAATCCTCTCCTAGTGTTCATTCTCTGGAAAAACAAAAAGGATTGATGTTAGACACGCTCATAACATCAAGAATTCAGACATTCGGAAAAGCACGATAAGATCAGAAGAAGGGAAAGTTTCCTACGCATCATGCAGTCTCTAATCCAGGATAGTGGTGCACTTCACTACCATGACTTAGAAACTACTCAATGTGGTTGATGTGAACTTATTATTTTCGTAATTTAACCTAGTGCTCTGATACCAACTTTGTCACGACTGGAATCTAGACCCTAGACGAGACCGGCGTCGTTGACCTCTCAGAGGTCGCAGACAAGCCTACTTACGTCATTCTTACTTCATCTAGGTTAATTTTAGCGGAAAATTTGAAACTTTTTGTTTCTTAACATACTTATAAAAAGATTCTCATTAATACGTAACTGTTCACCATCAACCATCTAACATTAAGAGATAAGCAACTGAAAGAAATAGTTCGATTCTTATTAAGTGTATAATTGCCAAAATGGCACCAATACATAGTCTGAATAAAATAGGAAAGAAACAATAGTGGAACATGCTCCACTAGCTCAACTCTAAAACTAAGCTAGAACATAAAACAGTAGCATCCTCGAAAGCATTAGGACCTACCAACTCCGGATGAATGCTGGACGTCCGGATAACTGCAACGATGATCCTGTAGCTTTATCGTCCACCTGTGCCTGCACCTAAAATAGTAGAGTTTGTATAGGGTTAGTACACACTTGTACTAAGTATGGGTATATGCAAGCACACACCAAGGACATGCATGAGAAAGAATAGCTCTTTCCTAACAACATGATTTTTGGAAGTCAAGTCAGTGGACTTGCCAAATTGAGATTAGGAAAGTTTCCAAATTTGGATTAGGAAAGTCAATGAGCTTTCCAAATTTGGATTAGGAAAGTCAGTAAGCTTTCCAGATTTGGAATAGAAAAGTTATGCCATGAGAGTAACATGCATCATTATAATTATCGTATTGCACACAGCACATAACATCTCCATATAGCATATATCATAGCACATAACACATAACACATAACTTTTTTCATATCATTCATTTATATGCCATGAGACCTTGGAATCATGGACTTGACATTAAGACTTTCCAAAATGAGGGCTCAACATATGGGACCTCAACTAGGGAGTCTCATTAGCAAACACAAGTCTGCTTCGTTCATTCATACGTACTCCAGTTCATTTCATTCATAACCAGTGTAAACACCAGTTATACCTAGGATGTAGTTTAAGACTTTCATTAGGTTCGTTGTGCAATGACCAAGAATGACCTAATGTCATTACTTAAATCTAACTCACCTTTTGATTATCCTATCCTAACACCTTTGGTATCATTCATTTCATTATGCATCATTTGAGGCTGGCCTCATTCATTCATTGGGAACTTTAACTTTAACCGACATAGATCATGTGAGCATCATGAAATCCAGTGTCTCCCCCACACCGAAAAGAGGTGGAATCACCGGCCAAAGTGACCCAAAAACATGCTAGCGTACATGGAATTTAACCCCGCCAGATCCCTATATTGGCAGTATAGGTTCGAAGACAAGGAGATATAAGGAGACCCATACCCGGCAAGCCGGACAGTCTCATCTCATGAGAGTTACGTGAACCTCCGCCCTTCCCGAAAGAAGGCATCACCGCTCATAGCTAGTCTATCGGTGCTTAGTATAAAGTTCCATTACATTCATCTCATACGTCATGGAAGCTGGCTTCTAGTATGAGGACATCATAGCTCATTAGATGATTTCTCATCTCATCATTCATATTGAGTGTGTTAAGATCAATACTCTCATTAGAGTGTTCGTAGAGACTGGTCTCTTCATTATCTTACACTCTCATAGGTGAGTACGTATTGGTAACATTTTACTTAGGCTCATTTGAGATTGCTCTCATCATTTACATTAGCCTCATATCATGTTGTCACCACATTCATCATGATTAGCACCTTTGCTTTTCATAGTTATTCACCTCTTATTACGTGGATGTTCATTTCATCATATGCCAATGCACTTGGCCATTTGGTGTGTTTCACACCCTTACTTAACCCTTCTAGGGTTTCATTACTTCATTGTTCATTTCATCATTTCATTGTTCATCTCATCATTTCATTATTCATCTCATCATATGCCAATGCACTTGGCCATTTAGTGTATTTACACTCATACTTAACCCTTCTAGGGTTCATCATTTCATTTCATATATCTTAGGTTCACTTACTTTTGAACGTATGTTAGACTTATGAGTCTATACACACAAGCCATGAGGCTTCATTCGTAGTTCATTAAGTAATTTTACATTCCTAAGATTATGTAGTACAAGACTTATGTATCTTGTAATTATGCCAAGATCTTGAATTTGATCTAAATAGGTGGCATTATTCTTGGATGATTTGTTCACGTATGACTTATGTATCAAACGGAAGTTTGGGCAAGGAATCCCAAGTCTTGAATCAATTGAATGTCATTTACATTATTAATAGATTTTATACTAATAGTCATGAAATTTTAACTCTAAGTCAAATCACCATATTTACATTGAAGGTTTACTTTTCTACTAAAAATCCCTCTTGTGTTGGCCGAGGGGTTGTGGGTTCAAGCCCCCACAACCCCATTTTCGATTTTCTTTAATTTATTTCGGTTCATGTGAGGCTTTGGGACCCAAGGTCGAGTCCCCTCAGCCACACTAAATTATCTTCTAATTTCCCCTCCCTTCCATTCGCTTAGGCCGAGAGGTTGTGGGTTCGAACCCCCACAACGTCTTTATTTATTCTCCTTTTTAAAAGTTGACTTATTTGAGTTGACTGTGAGGTTGTGGGGTCGAATCCCCACAGCCTCATTTTATTTTTATATTATCTCCCTCATCCGCATAGAGGTCGTGAGTTCGAATCCCACGCCTCTCAAAACTTTTTCTTTATTTTTCCTTTCCTTGATTTCTAACCGAGAGGGTGTGGGTTCGAATCCCACCCCTCTCATTTCTTAATTTCTTTTTCTTCACACATATTTCCCAGCCAAGGCAGGTTCGAATCCCCCTCACCACACGAATTTTCTCCTTTAATTCTTTGGGGATATTAAAGGGGTGAGGTCTCGGGTTCGACCCTCAATGACCTCACCTATTTTCCTTATTTTTCTTGGCATCCTAACCATCTTAATTTGGCAGCATATATCAACAAAAATGCTGGAAATTCAAAGTCATTTCTTTACTCATTTTTATCTCCTTTTGTTAGTAAATTCGTAGGGCAATACATAGTTCGTTTGGTACGTTCTTTACCACAAATTTTCACAACTTCTTAACCAAAAGGTTTGCTTCTAAATTCAGCCACACTTCATGTCACATGAACATCACATTTTACATCAATTAGTGTACATAAAACAACCAACAAAACATTAACAAAATCCAGCCCCTAGGCCAGGACTCAAACATGCCATACACATTTTGTTTTTTCTTAATTCGAACACACACACACATGGTTGTCTTTTCATGAATTAACGTACATCCAATACATTAACATTCAGCACAAACATCACATAATCCTAAGTCTACCAGCATTCATACCAACCTACATTCGTTGGGAGCTAATGATAGGGACATGCAACAGGGGATACAACCTTAGTTTTTGAACCAAATTTAGTGAGTCCTAGGGGTTTCTTGGGAAAGGGACCAAGAGTAAGAAGACCCATACCTTTGTTTTCTTGTTAGATGTTCAAAATTCTGCCCAAGAACTCCTCCACAAATCAGTCCACACACCCAAAGTCACACCTCACCCGACTAGCGTAGTAGTTCTGCTTAACGTTGCCGGATTGTTCTCTCTTTGAGTTTCTATCTTTCAAGTTCTTGATGAACTTTTGCCTTTACTTTATTTTGCTTTTGCTGATTGTTTTCTCACGTTTTCAGCCAAGAAAAGAGAGTGAAAGAGAGAAAGAAAATCGTGCAAAGAGAGTGGGGAAAAGGGAGATAGAATTATAGTAGAAGTAGGACTTTGTGGGTTGGAATTAGTCAATTTATTAATTAATAAAAATTAATAAAAAATGTGATTTATTTTTCCTAAATCAGATATTAATAATTATTTATTAAAACTAAATTCACACATTAAAATAAAAGCAACTTAAATCTTGCTCTTAGTGGGGTTCAAACCCGGGTGACCCCATTTTGCGAAAATGGGTCACTTCGGGTTGCCCCACCAGAATTTTAATATTTTTTTAACTTAATTAATTAAATAATTAATTACTCAGGGTAATTCCAATATTACCCTTGGCCTGGAAAAGACCATTTTACCCTTGGACCCTCAAAACTTAAAATTTCTTCTTTTGAGTCCGGTAAAAACTCTTTCGATTAAACCTTCGTTTTCATGAGCCTCACATGGTTGGTTCCAACCTTTCCAACCTCAATTAACTCCACAAGTTAGTTGGCTTGGTCGTAGTAAGGGTTCTGAGGTCTGGTTCTTCGCGTATCAATACGTGTGGACCTTGGTCTAATCGCAAGCATTCTTGAAACACCTAAGCATTGATCCTATTTATTTTTAGGGTTGTTACAATTGCTTAGCACCGAAAGGGCATGGAAATGAGATGGAGGTCTTACGTTAGTAAGTCCTGCATGCCACATGGGTGTCTTCACGACTAGCAGTGTGGATTCCCAAGGTATACGTTGTCTCATGAGATGGAAACCCTTACGTTAGTAAATCAAGGTTTCTAGAAGCAATCTCCTTGTCCCTTCACTATGTGCCCATATAGAACTCTAGCTTAGTGGATCAACCTAGATAATGTATGTACGAATGGTTGCACCTTAGGCAAGTGTTAACCCTCTCTTTTTGGTGTGGGTGTAGAACACCGGATTCCATGTAGCTCACATGGTCTATGTCGGTTATGGCTATTTCTCCCGAAGGTTAATAATTAACTAAGATAAGAATATGAACTTTAATCTAAATTCCTTGAGAAGTGTACTTGGTATGGGAGGACTATAGGCTCTACCTATACATTGCAGTAGATGACTTCAAGAAAGGATAGAATTGGAGACCCTTATGAAGTAAATACTTATGTTATGTATGACTTTTATGAATGCATGTTAAATGACCTTGTTATGCTAAGATATGAATTTTGACTATGCATGTGAATTACACTTGTGGCTTCTAAATGAGTTTACTTAGTATATTTGGGGGTATGGGACTCCATGTGTACATTGCACAAGTAAGCTTGTAAAGGGGTTATGAGGGTGGTTTGCCTATGATATGAACTAATTAAGTCTATGATAAAAGTTTATGAAGTATGATGAGTCTTCTTATGATGTTATGAAGTATGATGAGTCCTTATATTATGATATAAAGTATGTGGACTTATTGCTAGTTATAAATGAGTATGTTATGACTTTTTGGATATCTTATGACTTGTTGGATATGTTGTGACTTGTTGAGTATGTTATGCCTAGTCTAGGGTGACTCCTTAGGTACACTTGGTTGAAGTAGTATTATGGGATGCTACCTAAACATTGCACTAGTCTGACTTAGGAGTTGTCTTAGTTGATAGTTCTTATGTGAAGTGATGTATATGAGATGTTTATGTCTTATGAATATATATGTTTGTGTTATGAATCATATTATGAATGACTATTGTAAGGTGACCTTAAGGTGATGCATCGCACTAGGTACACTTGAGGGTTACTTAAGAAAAGAAGTAAAGTAAAAGAGAGGTAATGTATGATGTTTATTAAATATGCTTATAATTATGATAAATGGCTTTGTGTGCTATTATGAGTGTTATCCATGTCTATATTATTTATGTGAACTATATTGAGCTTATATGTGCCTATGTTCATGAAGTTTACTAAAAAGACATGTTGCATTATTTCAAAAGAAATGTCCTCTTTAAATGCATGTTGTCACATGGTTTCCATACCTAGTGCATTCTTGTACTAATACCATTCTTCTTCATATTTTTACACAAAGTGTAGGTGCTGATGGCTAGAAGATGTCTCCTAAGTGAAGAGCTTGGATAGATCTTCCAAGTTCAAGTAAAGGAGACCTTATGATTCAAGGGTTGCCTATGTCAAGATGTTCTTAAAAGTTAATGTAATATTTTATATATTATTTTATGTTATTAAGGGTCGTGTCCCTATTCTATTATATTGAGTTGTGTCTTAAGATGGCAAAGAGATATTAGAGTCTTACTATGTATTATGATATTTTTTTTATATAAACGAAGTAATGTTCTAGCATATGATGTGCTATGCAAAGTTTTAAATTTTCCTCTAGTTTTAGGAGTAAGCAATGAAGGTACGTTAAGAAGCTTGTCTTAGAGCTCAGAGAGGTCGACAACCCCATGTTATGAAACGAGAATACCATAACTTTTAGGGTGTACCCTCGGGTCATAACAAACTTGATATCAGAGCATAAGGTTTTGTATTTTGTCCTTAGGTTTCAATGTCTCATGTTGCCACGTCTAGTAGAGTCTCGTATCACTGGTGGTTAGTCGCGACACATCAAATGGTACGGGAGGCTATAGGAAGATAAAGTTTCCCTTCTTTATTATCTCATGTCGTGCCATAGAACTTATCTCTATATGGTCTCTCTCTTATGTTTCCTTGTCTGGTAGTCTTTTAGATGTGATTGCTTGGAAGAGATGATTTCTCAATGCTTGACGGATAAAAGGTGTTTTTTTATACCTACCTTAGTTTCAAGGTTGATGAGTATATGTGAAGGTGTATTTAGTATATGTTGAACTGATGCCATTTATGGCTCTAGATGTTTTATGGGGAATGAGATGTTATGTTGAGAATATTTGTGATAAGGTATGGTTATATCTTGTTAGTAGTTGTTATAGTTGAATGGAGTTCCCCATGGAATGATAGAATGCCTTATGATTATGTAGGATGGTAGCGTGATGTTATAATATAGGCTTGAAAAGTCTTGGAGAATGTGGCATATAGTGAGAAAGATGAATGTTGCCTTAGTATATGTAAAATGCTTCATAGTTGTCCTTGTGTGGATTGGAACCTTTTGTATAGGTTGGCTCTTAAGGAGGGAAGATATTGTGTTGAGCCCTGTAAGGTGATTGTGAGGTATGCTAGTTAATGAGAGAACCTTTATGACTAGTTAATGGTTCCCTTTATGAACCTATTATAAGATTGGTAAAAAGGGGAAAGAGGAGTTTTATTCTATAAGTGGGAAGTATGATTACCCTAAGGTGACTTAGGGGGTGTATTGTAAGTACCCCTTAGCTCTTGAAGAGAAAGAGAGAATTGAGGTTGAACTACTTTGAAGTGGTTAGTTTTCTTTTATGCTTTAATTTAAATATGGTCAATTGAGGAAGTTCTTAGATTTTACCTAGGCATGGTTGATTGGAAAGTTCCACCCAAAAGTGATGACCCTCGTAGGTTGATCATGATTTCCTTAATCTTGGTGTTTAAGGGCATTATATAATTAGGCTTACCCCAAGAAGAGGATAATGAAGGGGATAATGTGCATAGATGGTAAAGAGTTTTAGAGCCCTTGATGTTCCTATGTTAAGTTTCCTTGAAGTTCTCAAGGTTGAAAAATCACTTTGTAGTGATGGTAAGAAGGGTGTTCATAATCTTAGATCCCAAGAGAGGGATGATGTGCTTAGTTAATAAGGTTGGTAAGCTAAGATTCCCCTATAGTTGAGATGAGTTGCTCTTAAATGAGTTTATCCTAAGTGGGGGAGGATGATTTGCGTAGTAAGGTTTTAGATATCCCTATCGTTTCCTTCTATTCTCACTCAATCTTGAAATCAAAGAGTTCCTAAGTAGCTTGTTCATGTTAGGAGCCTTGCATAAGATGATAAGTTGCATGTTCTCCATATGTTATGCATGTCATTTATGACACTATGTTATGCATATTATGAAAGGTCATTATTCCATGAAAAAAGATTTTTTTATAAATTGCATGTTTCTCATGTTGTTGTGCATCCTTATATGATAAATGTGCAATTTGAGTTCATGAGATAGCTTCATGAGCATGCTTGATGTCACTCATATTGTGTGGTGTTTTTGCCTCACAATGAGAAATTGAGTCTCCTTTAAATAAGATAAGATGAGTCTCTTTGAAAAATGTGTGACTTTAGAGATTCGGGAAGTGGTATTATAGACTCATTTTTGAGAAGTGATGGTTGATCTAACCTATGTTTATTAGTGTGCCTATAAATTGTGATAAATTTCCCTAAATGACACATGCTTATGAAATCTACTGATGTTCTAGAAATAGAAAGTTTCAAATTAATTCCTAATGATGTGTTGTGCTTTGTGTGACCTACCATGTTGATTTTATAAGGAAGGAAATATAATCATAATGTGGTTTGGTGTAAAGAGATCCTTCATAATATGAATTAACCTCTATGCTTTTTTTTTATGTTAACTCTATGATGCCATGTGTGTATGTTGTGACTAGAAGAAGGTAGTCCCTCCTTGAACAAAACTAAGCCTGGTAATGTTATATGTGACCTTGATGGTATTATGTCTAGACTATATGATTGTAGTTAATTTAACTTATTCATGATTCTTGTGCAACTATATGAAGGGTTTAAATTTCTTATGAGTTGAAGTGTGGATTATGCCTATGTGTGCAATTGAAATCCATTGTATGTTTTACTTTGTGATGAAATAATGAACATGCCTAAGATGGAGAAGGTAGTTCCTCCAAATGGCAAACAATATGAAGAAGTATATATGCGTGAAATGAGTTATAGAAGTAGTCCATGCTTGATTTTGTTGCCTTGAATGCATGTTAGAATGAAGTTGGTATTCCTTGTAATGTAGTGCATTGACTTTTGTGTGATAACATGTTGAAGTGTTGTGAGCTTCTATGAAAGTCATTGAAGTCCTTGAAAGTGTTTAAAATGTTTTAGTGTCATTCCAGGACGAATGTTTATCTAAGTGGGGTAGTATTGACCATCCCTCAAAATGAAATAAGGTAGATATAGCCTGACATGTGCCTAAAAAGGTTAACAATATGTTTATTACGTGTTTTATAGTATGTATACTTTATTTGTGGTGATTTGGAATTCAAACGTCTAGGGACGACCAAGACGTTCGATGACTAGTCACCAAAGGGCCTTAGGTGTTTCTATGTGCTTATATGTGTGTCATGGGATCTTGAGGTCCTTATCTGAGTTATAATTATGTTTATAGGCAGTGTATTATGTTTCATGAAGTTTGGAGGTCAAACGTCTAAGAACGTCCAAGACGTTCGAAACTTGGTCTTTAGACGTGCTAGTGAGTCCTTGTATGTTTGGCTTGATTTTATGTGTTGTTTGGAGTTCAAAAGTTGTGTAGTTGATCGTAGTACCTCAATAGACATGTTAAGGGTCAAAATGTCCGAGTACGACTCCCCGTGGACCACTCGAAGGGCCCCTAAGGAGGACCTATATCTTGGACAAGAGGCTGCCCAAGGCAGCGTGCAAGAGCAAGATTCGAATGTTGCCCTCATGACGCGCGCCTAGCACGCACCTCACTGCCTCAAATTTTATTTGGTTCAGAATGGGGAGGCTGCTCCGCGACGCGCAGCCCACTCTTGATACGGTTGCGTCGTTTTAAAGTCAATTTTGACATGTCTAAGAGCCCCAATTCGTGTGGGGTGTTTTGGTAACTTGGGGGACTTTTATTAAGTGTTTTATGACCTTTTTAAACCGTTTCCTAATCCAAAACCCCAATACCCATTAAGAAATAAAATTCTCAAAGTTCTTTTCTCTTCCAAAACCCCCAAAACCTCCATTGAGGACCAAGCTCAAAAAACAAGCTATGGAGTTGGATTCTTGGAGCTTTCTTCTCAAATTATCATGGGATTTTTAATGTATGAGGTGTGTTTATCCTTAATCCATAGATAACCATTCATCTATGGAGTCCTTTCAAAGGTTTTCTAAACATGAATTGTAGGTCAAAAATCCTATTTTTGATTCTATCCATAGGTTCATTCTCAGATTGATTTTAAAAGCATTCTAATGTTGAATATATGTTTATCTATTGATTTTATAATGAATTTCTATCCAATTTTATGAATAACCCATGATCCTCCTAATTTCTCAAATTAGCCTATGATGTTGGTCTTGTGATGTTGACTTTATGTTTATTCTAATTGTGATCAGATTGTATTTAATTGCTTATTTCTATTACTTTCGATATCAATTGAATATGAATTGTGGAGGAATGATCAAATATGATCATTAGCTTGGAGTTTTGGTAAGTTGACCTATTTATTTTAATTAGCCTAGAATGTACATTGAATCGTGTTGATTGGTACGGTCCACCTTTGGTGGCGGTGTTTATATTCTTGTACATGTTTATCTGTTATGATCATGTCCTTGAAGGAATTATATGAAATATGAATTGATATGATGATTTCTATGTTAGGAAGTTGAAGGATTTAGCCTTGATTATAATATCATGTCTAAGTGAATTGATTCTACATTAAGTTATATGTATAGTCTTCTACACTACTTGCTTAATCTAGGTATGGGGATAATTTTATATGTGTATGTGTGATGATCATGTTATGGTTAGGTGTGGTCTATATGGCTAATGATAATGAATATCCTTGTAGCATGCCCCCTACCCATATAAACCCTATATAAATATGTGATCAAAGTATGCTAGGAGTCTTATATTCTATTATTGAATATGTACTTGATTCCTATGAGGTAAAGTGAGTGTGTGTAGTATATAGTCCTCAATATTCTATATATGTGTATGACTTAAGACTTGAACAATGTTGTACATGTGTTGTGATATTTAGAGGATGGCTTCCTCAATATTATGTGATAGCCATTATGTGATAATGTTGACCATCGTACAAATAGACACACTTCATGCATATCTATGAGTAGGATAGATTTGTGATGATTAAGTAAATGATAGTTCTCCTAAGAATCATTACCTATTTCTATGCATGTAAAGTATATGATTTTTGAAGCTATGAACATGTGTTCCTAAATGTGTTTATGTGAAGGTAGATATCACATATATGTACACACACACATGCATGTGTGAATATGATATGATTATGTGAAAGGACATTCTCACATAATGTAGGTTCTATAATGAATGTAGAATTCTCATCCTAAATACCTTTGATCTATATGATATATGAGGGAGTAAGTTCCTAAGGCCTATTTTTTATAAACTAATGTTATCTAAAGTCTTAAAAATGTTTAAAAAGGATGTTATTGCTTAGCACCGAAAGGGCATGGAAATGAGATGGAGGTCTTACGTTAGTAAGTTGTTACAACACCACTTGTACTAAGTATGAGACCATATGCACACACATCATAAAATCATACTAGACAGGGATATTTCATTGAAGTATGCAATTTACTTTGAAAAGCCTTATGCACATCCATGAAAATCATACCAATCAATAAGACTTATTCATTAAGTAAAGATCATGTACATCACAAGACAAACATTAATAAGATTAGTCAAGCCAATATGAATATCCACATAATTGAAAACATAGTCAAGACAACCCTATTATCAAGCTATAATACCAACAAGCATGTATAATAGTTCCTAACATCATAACCAAAGCAAGATCATTACTCATGAACCCTTATTAAGTGAACTAGTGCAATGACTAAGCCAAGCCCCATAACCTTAGTCAAATCAATTAAACCCAATAATAACCATAACAAATTTCCAATTACACATAGCATATAATTTAGATTACATATCATCATGCTTTACCAATAGAGACCAAAGACATGTTCATAAGTGAAACCAATAATCATATAGAATCATCAATATGCAAGATCATAATATACATATCATGTACAATTATAATAATATTCATATATATAATAACATCCTCCTATTACTTCCCTCAAGGATTACTAGTGCAGTGTTCAGGTAGAGTCCCATACCCCTACCTAGACTAAGCTAAACCCCTTAGGTCATTGTAAGACCCCCAAAAATGAGTTAGGGTGTATTGAAGCTCACATATTCCTATAAGATCTTTAACATTTTAATTAAGTGTTTCAAAGTATTAATGAGTGATTTGAAGTCATTTGGAAGTTGAACGTCAATGGACGACCAAGATATTTGACGACTAGTTACCAAAAGGCTTAGATGTTTTTATGTGCTTATATGTGTGTCATTAGTGTTTGAAGTCTTTATATTAGTAATAATGATTTTTATAGGCGTTATGTTGAGTTTCATGAAGTTTAGAGGTCAAACGTCCAAGAACGTCCAAGACGTTAGAAAGTTAGCCCTTGAGACGTGCATGTGTGTGTCTTGAGTGTGCCTAGCATGTTTGGACGTGTTGTGAGTATTAGTTTTGGATGAAAATGATGTGGAAGGTCGTTGACATGTTAAAGTATATATTTAATTTGGAAACGTCTGGGTATGACTCCCAAGGGCCCAGTAAGAAGCCCTCAAGGAAGACCCAAAGGCTGTCAGACACTGCCTTGGTAGTGTCAATCGACTTAGCAAAAGGACGCCTTATCAGTCCACCAACGCCCCGTCGATGGGAAGGCGTCAATGTACACTTAGCCTGGTGACAGATCAAGGCAGTTGTCAAGCCCTAGACCGAAACTACGGCCTTCAGTACGGTCCGTCGATAGACCTACTGGGCGTCTTTTGTGGCCATCGATGAAGGCTGCAACAACTGCCATGCACGTTGTTTTAATCATAGGGTGAATGGGAAATTCACCCCGCGTGCTAACCTGTTCCTAGTTGGTTAATTTTTTAATTTTGGGTTTATTAAATTGATAAAAAACGTACCCCATTCCCAATCCTCAATTTAAAATTAGACTTCCCTCTCCCAAAATATTCTCTGTGGAAACCTCCATTGGAGGTGAAGCTCAAGAACAACTTGGAACTTGGATTCCCATGGGTTCTTCATCAATTTTCAATTTTTTTCTTCTACAATGAGGTATGGTGATCCTTCATCTCTAGTTAATCTTCCATCTAGAGAGTTCTTCTCAGAGTTTTCAAAGAGAAAAATATGATCAAACTTCTGCTTCTTCAATCTATCCATGAGTTCTTTCTCAAAACATTTTCAAAGGCTTCCTCATGATGAATTGATGTTACATGATGATTGTAACGTTAATTTCAATCCAATTGCATGACAAAACCATGATCTATTCAAACTCTCGTTTTAGCCTATGTGTGGGCTTTGTGATTGTTAGGAACAAAAGTACCCCCTAGGCTTAACCGGCGTCGTCGTCCTTAACGAGGAGTAAGACAAGCCTCTTAGAATTCTTCATAGCAAATCATAAGTCAAAATCGCGGAAAATTTAAAACTTTTGTTTGTATAGCAAGGAAGTTTACATAGACCTCTACATAGGAAGAATACATAGGCTACTCGCACTAGACCATAAAACGCATATGTTGCGACCCGAGGGTAAACCCTAAAAGTTATGGTATTCTCAATCTTAACACGGCATCGTCGACCTCTAGGAGGTCTAAGACAAGCCTCTTAACGTACCTTCATTGTATTCTCATAAAAATAGCAGAAAATTTAAAACTTTTCATAGCACATCATATGCTAGAACATTACTTCGTATACATATAAAATATCATAATACATAGTTAGACTCTAATGTCTCTTTGCTATCTTAAGACACAACTCAATTGAATAGAATAGGAACACAACCCTTAATAACATAAAATAATATCTAAACTATTACATTAACTTTTAAGAACATCTTGACATAGGCAACCCTTGAATCATAAGGGCTCCTTTACTTGAACTTGGGAGAACTATCCAATCTCTTCACTTAGGAGACATCCTCTAGCCATCACCACCTACACTTTGTGTAAAAAGATGAAGAAGAATGGTATTAGTACAAGAATGCACTAAGTATGACAACCATGCGATAACATCCATTTGAAGAGGAAATTTCTTTTGAACTCATGCAACATGTCTTTTTATTAAAATTCATGAACATAGGCACATATAATCACAATATAGTTCACATACATAATATAGACATGGATAACACTCATAATAGCACACAAAGACATTTATCATAATTATAAGTATATTTAATACACATCATACATTACCTCTCTTTTATTTTACTTCTTTTCTTAAGTAACCCTCAAGTGTACCTAGTGCAATGCATCACGTTGAGGTCACCTTACAATTGTCTTTCATAATGTAATTCATAACACAAACACATATATTCATAAGACATAAACATCTCATAGACATTACTTCACATAAGAACTATCACCTAAGACAACTCCTAAGTCACACTAGTGCAATGTGTGGGTAGCATCCCATAATACTATTTCCACCAAGTGTACTTAAGAATTCACCCTAGACTATACATAACATACTCAACAAGTCACAACATATCCAAAAAGTCATAACATACTCATTTATAACTAGAAATAAGGCCACATACTTCATATCATAATATAAGGACTCATCATACTTCATAATATCATAAGAAGACTCATAATACTTCACACACTTTACTCATTGACTTACTTAGATCATATCATAGGCAAACCACCCTAGTAAACCCTTTACAAGCTTACATGTGCAATGTACACATGGAGTCCCATACCCCCAAATATACGCAGTAAACTCATTTTGAAGACACAAGTGTAATTCACATGCATTGTCAAAATTCATATCTTAACATAACAAGGTCACTTAACATGCATTCATAAAAGTCATACATAACCTAAGTATTTACTTCATAAGGGTCTCCAATCCTATCCTTTCTTGAAGTCATATCCATATCGGATGGCTCCGGACGAATTGAAAGAATTGAAACTCCAACTAAAAGATTTACTAGACAAGGGTTTCATTCAACCTATTATTTCTCCATGGGGTACTCATGTCTTGTTGGTGATGAAGAAGGATGGGTCCGTTAGAATGTGCATTGATTATCACCAACTCAATAAGGTCACCATAAAAAAATAGTATCCTCTCCCTCGGATTGATGATCTCTTTGATTAACTCCAAGGTGCTAGCTAATTTTTCAAGATTGACTTAAGGTCAGGATATCACCAACTTAGGGTGATAGGTGAAGATCTTCCCAAAAGAGCTTTACGAACTAGATATGGTTACTATGAATTTCTAGTTATATCTTTTGGGTTAACAAATTCCCCGCGGCATTTATAGACCTAATGAATAGTGTTTTCTAAGATTACCTCGACTCATTTGTCATTGTGTTCATTTATGATATTTTGATATACTCCAAGAACCAAAATGAGCATGAGAGCCACTTAAGGTTGGCCTTGCAAGTCCTCAAGGAACACCAACTTTATGCAAAATTTAACAAGTGTAAATTTTAGTTGAGGTAGCTTGCTTTTATTGGCCATGTTATCTCTTGTGAGGGTGTAGAGGTTGATCAGAAAAAGACGGATGCGGTCAGGAATTGGCCTAGACCTTTGACTCCCACCGACATAAGAAGCTTCTTGGGTCTAGTCGGGTACTATAGAAGGATTGTCGATGGATTTTCGTCCATTACTTCTCCTTTGACAGCTTTGACACAAACGAAGGTGAAGTTTGACTTTTTGGAATCTTGTGAAAAAGGTTTTCAATAGTTGAAAGATAAGCTTACCTTTGCTCCGGTCTTGACTTTACCAGAGGGTAATGAAGGCTTTGTAGTGTAATATGATGCTTCCCAAGTGGTTTTGGGATGTTTCCTCATGCAACAAAGAAAAGTGATAGATTATTCCTCTAGGCAACTCAAAGTTTATGAGAAGAATTATCCGACTCAGGACCTTTAGTTTTTTCCTTGAAATATGGAGACACTACTTGTATGGTGTGCATGTTGATGTGTTTACGGACCATAATATTAATACGAGGAGTTAATCTCCTATTGCCTATGATATTTATGATAAATGATTACTTAAAGGTTATTCAAAAAGGGACTTTAGCTTAGCACTAATGAACTAGATATAAGAGGTGTCCATTCCCTAGCTTGAAGGTAGTTTCACAATGAATATCATGGAAACTGCCTGCCATGCAATGTGGAACTATATTGCCTCCATAAGAATACTAGCTAATGGATACACCTACAATGCTATTTTCATGTTTTAGTTCTACCTTTGAAAGTAGACCACCTTCTTTCGCTGTGGGGTTTCATGAAACGGGATTCCCTTTTTAGCTCACACGGTCTAATGTCGGTTAAGGCGATTGTTCACTTAAGTAAAATGAAAGACAAGTAAATGAACATTTACAAGGGTTACATGAGAAGTCTACTTAGTATAAGTAGGGGTATGTGACTCTACGTAGATATTGCACAAGTTGACTCTAAGGGGAGCCGTAGGAGATTGTTCTCATGTCATACGAATATGAAATGTATAATGCTTATGATATATGATGTTGGATATGTTAATGAACATGAAATGGTCTTTGTTGCTATATGTGATGATGACTACCTAGGATGTAAGTTGTATGAAGCAAAGCGTTACTTATGGTCTCCTATCTTGTTGACTTGATTATGTGGGGTTATGGGGCTTCACGTGATCATTGCATTTGTAAGCTTGGGACGGGATTATTGGTAAGTGTTTTGTATGTTATGTTTAAATGATCTAATGAACATGAAATATTAATATGACTTTATGATGATATGTCTTTGGTTATGATCATGCTCTATGTTGTTCTGATCCTTATCTTGTATATGCTCTCTTGTATGTGCATTAAAGGTTTTCAAATGACTTAGCATGGTTTATAAAGAAATGGTCCTTTTTCATGCATGTCCTAAATTTTTGTGTTCATATACGCATATTAAGTACATGTGGCGTTCTAACCCCTTACTTTATATAACTACAAATGTAGGGTCCGGCCATTGAAGATTAAGAAGCTCAATTGAAGAAGCTTTGAACATCTCTCCAAGTGTTTGTACGTCCTCATGTTCGGGGAAGCTATCTTTTCTTATTCTATCTTATGAAGACTTTAGTAGTTTTAAGAGATACTCTTTATTTCCCTTTATCATTTGGATTCTATTATAGTAAGGCCTATATGGCGTATTGGCTTTGTATTGCCTAAGTCCAAGACTCGTATTTTTTAGATGGTTTTTATGTGAGACAATTTTTAGACTTTCATACGTATGTGATCATGTTGCTATAAGAAGAGCATTAGTAAGCTTATATGTGAGAAATCTATGTATACCTCAGTTAGTATGCAAAAGTTTTAAATTTATCCACATTCTTAACTGATGACATGTTATGACGAATGTTAAAGGCTTTCTGAGTCCACAGAGAGGATGACGACGCCGGTAGTGACTGGGGGGTGCTCTCCAATCATGACAAATCGGGGCTAATTTGATTGGTAATTTTAACTTATATGCCACTTTCTCGACTAGCTTAAAAAATTTCATAAGGGCCCACATACCGCGGACTAAGTTTCCCCTTCTTGCAAAACCTCATCACCCCTTCCATAGGAATTTTTTCAAGTAGAACCAATCTCCAACTTCAAATTAAAGGTTCCATTTTCTATTGTCAGCATATGACTTTTTCCGAGTATAAGCAAACTTCAACCTCTCCTTTATAAATCAAACTTTCTTTGAGGGCTCATAAACTACCTCGATACTAAGAAGGGCAAACTCACCCACTTCAGAGCATCAAATCGGAGAGCGGAACCTCCTACCGTAGAGTGCTTTAGATTGTGCCATGGCGATATTCGAACTGTAGGTATTGTTGTAGGAAAATTCTATCAAAGGTAGGTTGTCATCCAAATTACCTTTGAAGTCAATTACACAATCTCTCAACCTCTCTTCTAGGTTTGGATAGTGGGCTACGCTTGACCATCCGTTTGAGGGTGGAAAGCGGTACTAAATTTCACTTGAGTACTAATCCCACTTTGGAAAGACCTCAAAAATTAGGATGTAAATTGGGAAAATGATCGAGAAAGGGTCCACATGCAACTTTACGATATCTTTGATGTACAATGTTTCATACCCCTCCGCCGTATAAGAAACTTTTACGGGAAGGAAGTGGGATAATTTTGTCAACCTATCCACTATGACCCAAATGGAGTCATATTGCCTATGTGTTCAAGGATAACCTACCACACCCATGTAGACATATTCCTACTTCCATGTGGGGACATCAATATCTTGAGTTAGACCTCCCGTACCTTGATGCTTGGATTTGACTTGTTGGAAATTTGAGCACCTAGCCACAAAGTTTTCTATCTCCCTTTTCATCCCGTTCCAAAAATAAATCTAGCGCAAGTTACGATACATTTTTGTGGAATCCGAATGAATGGAATATCGGGAACCATGAGCCTCTTCCATGATTTTCTACCTTAATCCATCCACCTTCGGCACAAAAAATCTACCTTGGGACCTATATACCTCATCCTCCCCTTAGGAGAAAGACTCATTATTTTTACTAAGGACCAATACCTTCAACTCTATAAATAGAGGATCAAGATGTTTCTTAGACTTCACCTCAACTACTAAAGACAATTCGGATTTATGACTAAGTATGAAAAAACCTTTTCAGGATTTATTTAGTAAAACACTCAAACAAGAAAACCTATGCACCTCCTTTACTTACTCTTTATTATCATCACCAACATGAGTCACACTACCCATAGACACTTTACTCAAAGCATTCGCAACAACATTAGCTTTCCCGGTGTGGTATAGGACACTCATATCATAATCTTTTAAAAGTTCTAATCACTTCCTTTTTCGTAGATTTAAGTATTTATGAGTGAACACATACTGGAGACTCTTATGATTGGTGAACACATAAACATGTACTCCATAGATATAGTGTCTCCATGTTGCATGAGGACATAACACAAACACTACGGCCGCTAATTTAAGTTCATGAGTTGGGTACTTCTTCTCATGCATCTTGATTTGCCTAGAGGGATATACTATTAGTTTACCATGTTGCATGAGGACAAAACACAAACCTACACGGGAAGCATCGCAATAAACCAAAAAACCCTTAGTACCCTCCGGTAAGGTCCACACCATGGCGGGGGTGATTTTATATTTCAATAATTGGATAATCCTTGCATATGATTCTGACCATTTGAACGTGGACTTCTTTTGGATCCAGGTCGTTATTGGAGATGCGATAGATGAAAATTCATGAAAAAATTGTTATAGTACCCGGCCAAAGCCAAAAAGCTTTGGATATCGCTAAGGCTCAAAGGTCTAGGCCAAGTTTTGACCTCTACCCCTTTACTAGATACAATGTGACCATGAAAAGCAACCGATCTAAACCGAAATTCACATTTACTAAATTTAGCAAAAAGTTGGTTATCCTTGAGTACTTGCAAAACTATCCTCAAATGACTCATATGATAATTCTCCCTCTTAGAGTATATCAAGATGTCATCGATGAAGACAATTAAAAACAAATCAAGATAACTTATAAATCTCGATTCATAAGGTCCATGAATGTTGCGGGGGAATTTTTTAGACCTAAAGACATTACTAAGAATTAAAAATGACCATATCTTGTTCGAAATTCAATTTTCAGAATGTCGACACCTCTCACTCCAAGTTGGCAATAAACCTACCTCAAGTCAATCTTTGAAAAATAACTCGTTGCTTTGAGTTAGTCAAACAAATCATCAATTCTAGGGAGTGAATACTTATTTTTTATAGTTACCTTTTTCAATTGGGAGTAATCAATACATATTCTCAAACACCCATCCTTCTTCTTCATAAAAAATATCGGATCACCCCATGGTGATATATTTTGATTGATAAAACCCTTATCTACAAAATACTAAGTTTAGCATTTAACTCCTTCAACTCAGCCGGGGACATCCAATAATAAGTGATTGAGATATTTTGTGTATCAAGCACTAAATCTATGCCGAAGTCAATTTCCCATTCCGGAGGAATTCCCGGCAAGTAATCGAGAAAGACTTTCGGAAATTCCTTCTGTAACACTCCGGAAATGCCATGAATTAGACTAGAGATTAATATATTAAATAATGTTTAAAATTATTTTTCCGGACCTATACTAATATAATAGACTCATTTGGAAAAGGTTAGAACCAAAATGACAAAGAAAGATCTTGAAGTCCGGAAACTAGATAATTTGAACTAGTTGACGACCCTAAGTTTGGTGAAGGTTTTGAAGTGTCAAATGAGGTCCAAAACTTGTAAACATATCTTGGATAGTTAATATATAGTACAAAGGGTCCAAACATCTAATCTCATTAGCTACGACTAATTCTAATTAAATTCTAATTGACTACATATTGGTGAAACCACTCCCTTGGGATACGACCCTAGCCCTCTGTTGGGTTACTAAACTATCAACAATTTTGTAAACACTGATATTGTAGGTTTGTATAATTGGTCATGATAAGCATAAAAAATAGCACCGCTCCTGGGGAGTGGTGTTACTTGAGAAGTTACAATTTAATTGAATTCTTATTCTTATTAGGTTTAATTTACTTACTCAATTCTTAGTGTAATTTTTAAGTGTTTGTGCTGAAAGGAGGAGCCATGAGTGTAAATGGCAGTAATGGTAGCTAGGTGGGCCATAAATATGACATTGATAACCTCAACGATGTCCAAGAGCAAAACACCAATGATCCTAATCTTATGGGAGGTGTTGGAGCCATCTTCTTACCCACAGCCGGGGAATGTAGTTTTCCATATAACGAGCACTATGTTGAAACTCTTGCAACTAAAAGGACTCTTCAGAGGTGTAACGACCCAAGGGTACCCCCTAGACGTCACACGGCGTACTCGACCTCTCGTAGGTTTTATAAAACTCCTAACTCATCTTTCATTGCATATATATGAAAAATAGTACTGAATTAAAACTTTTCACATAATAGTAAAACCCTTTATAGAATATAAGAAAGAACTAAGTCTTATCATAAACCATCTTAGACAGATGAAATATCATAGGTTCAGAACCCTATGAGTGTCTTGGGTGAACACACTTCGTTAGTTTAGATGAAATGTTTAGTAGCAACCTCACTATCTCCAAAGAACTTTCAAAGATATGTTGAGGGATGGATACCCTTCGTGAGTTGATATGTGGTTTGCAATAAGTTATTCCTTATTATTTAGTAATGATTGTTTGAGACTCCCTGGGGGAGTTATGCTTAGAACTGAGAGGATATGAAGAAGAGGTGGTTACACTTCGTGAGTTGAGATGTTGTATCCAATTTACCTCTTGAGATGAGTAGTCATCGTTAGTAGAGAATGAGTTACTTAGTAGCAATCTCTTATCCTTTAACTATGGACCCGCATAGGTGTAGATATTGGAGAATCCATGTAAAGTCTAAGAGAATCACCCTTCACTAGGCAAGTGGGGATCCCGCATCCGATAGGGGTTAATGTCGAGTTTCCATGTCTAGCTCTCATGGTCTATGTCGGTTAAAGTTAACTACCCATAAAATAATGTAAAGAACAAAGTCTCCTGAAGAGTCTACTATTTAGAGTAGTAGTGGTATGGGACGCTATTTATCAATCACACAAGTAGACACTTAAACGGGGAGTCTTGGCGTGTCTTTATCTTAAATGAAAGAATGTGTTGTTATGTAATGCAAATGAAGACATGTCACTTAAAGTCTAATGTTATGAAATCATGTTAAAAGTTATGTCTTGTATAATGAAGTTTATGAATGATGAATGTAGTGTACCTAACCTCATGGAATTCTCAAGGAGCACAAAGTGGGAGTAGTAGTATGGGATGCTATTCTCACATTACACTTTGTGTAACTTACTAGTCAACTTGGGAAAGGGTACTTATGTGAAGTTATAGATGCAATTATGTTCCTCTAATGTCTAGCTATAAGATGTGGATTTGTACAACAACAAAGTAAGCCTATAATGGGTAGTCTTGAGGGTCACTTGGGTGTGCATTGAAGGAATTGTATGGGCGGTTCCTTAATGTCTTACCTTAGTGAATATTATGATAACCTCTGTAAGGGAAACTTCGAGGCGGTGAGTTCACTGTGTTTTGGTATAAATGTGGTCACTGAATGTCACTTGGGTTCACTGTAAGTTACTTCGGTTCACTGTAAAGTTACTTGGGTTTACTGTAAAAATATGATTCGGTCCTAGAATCATGTGAGTTCTATTTTATGTGATAAATGATGATTCTTATGCTATTTTACTTCTATATTCTTAAAGGTTTTACCTAATTGGCATGAAAGATTATTTCCATTAAAACATCCATTTTTTGTATGTTTTTGCATATGTCACACTTCGTACATTGTTTCTACTAACCCCATACTTTTCTATACTTTATAAGTTTAGGTTGGAGGTAAGTTGAAGATTAGAAGGCAAGCTTAGGTATCGACTCGTATCTCCTCATATATTCGAGGGCATAGTTCTATTTCTTTAGTTTCTACTATTAAGAATTATTATGTATTGGCATTCAATGTAAAGGGTTGTGTCCCTAAGATATTTAAGTTGAGTCTTTAAGATGACTTGTTACGACGAGGCTACTCTTTAGTATTTATAAAAGATATTTCATTATTATTATAAATGTCCTGAAAAGTTTTAATTCTGCACTGCTTTTCATGTCGTATTTAATGAATGATAGCAAATGGCTAGTACAAGACCTCCTAAAGGTCAAGTAGGCAATTGCCCGACCTAAGGGTTATCCTTTCTTCTAGCGTTTACTTTCGGGTCATGAAAAACTTGGTATCAGAGCATAAGTTTATCAGAAATAGCTTAGGGTCTAAAGTCTCAAAAGCCACGTCTAGTATAGTGTTTTTCATCGGTGAGAGTCGCGACACATCAATGAGTGAGAGGCTATAAGGCGATAGAAGTTTCACTTTTTTCATTATTGTAATTTCGTGCCTTAGAGTTGAGTTCTATAAATTGTCTTTCTCAACCTCTTCTCTTGTGTTTATAGGACATGAATACAAGGAGGACAACCGCAAGAAGGGAGGAGGAAAGATTAGCAAATGAGAGGATCCCTCACCGTGGTGATCAAGTCCCTATAGTTTGCCTAGATGATGTTAATGAGGCTGTTGACCGTCCGGAACCTCATGGACCTCAAGGATCTCAAATGCCCCCTATGACCCAAGCTCCTCAAATTAACTTGATATGACTAATGACGAGTTAAGGGCTGACCTTATTAATTTGACCCACCTCGTGACTGTTGACACCCAATTTGGATCCTCCCCAATAAAATTAGTTAACGAGCTCCTTAATTCCGAACGATTTTGAAATAATTAAGTGTTTTAAAGTCTGAAATGTTTTTAAAGTTATTTTGAATTTGTCTCTTATAATTTTTATCTAGAGTTTATGATTAACATAATTACGTATAAAATTAGTGTATTTTATGTTTATTCAAAATCGCCTCAAAAAGATTGTACTTCGCTTAAATACTTTGCTAATTACTTTTGTTATATAACAATTTACTTTTTTTGAATTAATTATTTGATAGCTATGTCGATTATTTTATTTCGTTAAATTAAGAAACTTAATTAATTAATTTAAATTAATTCATCTTAGCTAACTAACAAGTATTTTAATCAACCTGGACAAACCAATTTTGGGCCATTTCTTAATATACAAATTGACGCAATATTCCAATTCACAACCCAACGCACGAAACCTGTTCCAACAATACGTACATGATGCAAGATCTTCCCACTCTTTTTATTTTCCAGTCCACCCTTTCTATATTTCATTTCCTAGCCCACAATTCAGCATCCCCACTCCAATACCCAAAATCCCAATAGTTGGCCCATTCTGCTTTAGAAACCGACCCACCCCTTCCCTTTTTCCCCAAAATTGATCCAAAGCATACAATTCCCAAAGACACTTTAACTCCAGCAGAAGCCCACAACGCGCGATAACAACGGTAGTAAACAATGACATCAATGACAAAGAACTTCAAGCGACAATACGGCGCGTCGGATTCCAAATGGTAGAACAGGAGAAACAACGACGTAGTGAGAAGGCGCGTGGACCAACGATGCTCTGAGTTTCTTTGGCTTCATCTTCAACGTCTCTATCGCCCCGTACTATCGCAGTAGCCGCACAACACGTCTCGTCCTTGGTGGCAAAAGATTACTCGAAGTGGCTCGCAAGGACAATAGGGTCGATTGTAGTCATTTGTCTCCCTTCCCTGTTTTGTATTGGTTTCATATTCCACAGGGAAAAGGTGGTTTACCCATTTTGGTGAAAGACTTTAGAATATGTGAGCCTCAATAAACCCTAACTCATTTTTGGGGTTTTTACAATGACCTAAGGGGTTTAGCTTAGTCTAGGTAGGGGTATGGAACTCTACCTGAACATTGCACTAGTAATCCTTGAGGGAAGTAATAGGAGGATGTTATTATATATATGAATATGCTTACAATTGTACATGATATGTATATTATGATCTTGCATATTGATGATACTATATGATTATTGGTTTCACTTATGAACATGTCTTTGGTCTCTATTGGTAAAGCATGATGATATTTAATCTAAATTATATGCTATGTGTAATTGGACATTGGTTATGGTTATTATTAGGTTTACTTGATTGACTAAGGTTATGGGGCTTGGCTTAGTCATTGCACTAGTTCAGTTAATGAGGGTTCATGAGTAATGGTCTTGCTTTGGTTATGATGTTAGGAACTATTATACATGCTTGTTGATATTATAGCTTGATAATAGGGTTGTCTTGACTATGTTTTCAATTATGTGGATATGCATATTGGCTTGACTAGACTTAGTAATGATTGTCTTGTGATGTACATGATCTTTACTTAATGAATATGTCTTATTGATTGGTACGATTTTCATGGATGTGCATAAGGCTTTTCAAAGTAAATTGCATACTTTAATGAAACGTCCCTGTATAGTATGATTTTATGATGTGTGTGCATATGGTCTCATACTTAGTACAAGTGGTGTAGTAACCCAATTTTCTCCCTTTTTCGCCAACATTTTAGGTTCCGGTCGTTGAAGGGCTTTTGAGACGACTTTGAAGGAAGACATGGAATTATCACTCATCATAGTTGGGTAGGTCCTCATTTTCTTAGCACAATGCAACTATCAAGCTTTTGATGTTGTTCTAGTTATAAGACTTCTAGTTCTTTCCTTTTCATTTGAGTACCAAAGATTGTGTAGCCTATATGTGGCTTTATTACATTGATATATGGGATATGCCCAATTGATATACTCTTGGTTTAGATGGTTATGAGATGAGACATCCATTTAAGACTATATTAGGTATCTTATATATCTATGTGCAATAAAAGTAGAAGACTATGTAATCTTATTATACGAAGGGTTTATGTATACTCGATATGAATATATTATGTGTATGCGAGAGGTCTATGTAAACCTCAAGATAGATATAGAAAAAGTTTTCAATTTTCCTCATTTTGACCTATGAATGTAATGATGTAAGCTAAGAGGCTAGTCTTAGTCCTCAAAGAGGACGACGACGCCAGTTACCTCTAAGGGGTGCTCCCCGAATGTGACAAAGTCACTCCATGTAGCGAGGGAATTCCCTGAGGTTTTTCCTAATGACCTTCCAGGATTTTCTCCGAAACAGTAAATTGACTTTGGCCTTGACTTGTTACAAGATACGAATCCCATTTAAATTCCTCCATATCGGATGGCTCCGGACGAATTGAAAGAATTGAAGCTCCTCAAAGATTTACTAGACAAGGGTTTCATTCAACCTATTATATCTCCATGGGGTACTCCTGTCTTGTTGGTGAAGAAGAAGGATGGGTCCCTTAGAATGTGCATTGATTATCACCAACTCAATAAGGTCACCATAAAGAACAAGTATCATCTCCCTCGGATTGATGATCTCTTTGATTAACTCCAAGGTGCTAGCTAATTTTTCAAGATTGACTTAAGGTCAGGATGTCACCAACTTAGGGTGAGAGGTGAAGATCTTCCCAAAAGAGCTTTACTAAGTAGATATGGTCACTATGAATTTCTAGTTATATCTTTTGGGTTAACAAATGCCCCGCGTCATTTATGGACCTAATGAATAGTGTTTTCTGAGATTACCTCGACTCATTTGTGATTGTGTTCATTTATGATATTTTGATATACTCCAAGAACCAAAATGGGCATGAGAGTCACTTAAGGTTGTCCTTGCAAGTCCTCAAAGAACACCAACTTTATGCAAAATTTAACAAGTGTAAATATTAGTTGAGGTTGCTTGCTTTTATTGGCCATGTTATCTCTGGTGAGGGTGTAGAGGTTGATCAGAAGAAGACGGATGCGGTCAGGAATTGGCCTAGACCTTTGACTCCCACCTACATAAGAAGCTTCTTGGGTCTAGTCGGGTACTATAAAAGGATTGTCGATGGATTTTCGTCCATTGCTTCTCCTTTGACATCTTTGACACAAACGAAGGTGAAGTTTGAGTTTTTAGAATCTTGTGAAAAAGGTTTTCAATAGTTGAAAGATAAGCTTACCTATGCTCCGGTGTTGACTTTACCAGAGGGTAATGAAGGCTTTGTAGTGTAATATGATGCTTCCCAAGTGGGTTTGGGATGTTTCCTCATGCAACATGGAAAAGTGATTGATTATTCCTCTAGGCAACTCAAAGTTTATGAGAAGAATTATCCGACTCATGACCTTTAGTTTTTTCCTTGAAAATATGGAGACACTACTTGTATGGTGTGCATGTTGATGTGTTTACCGACCATAAAAGTCATCAATATGTCTTTACACAAAAGGAGTTGAATCTCCTATAGAGAAGATGGTTAGAACTTTTGAAAGATTACGACATGAGTGTCCTTTACCACCCTGGCAATGCCAATGTGGTTGTGGATGCTTTGAGTTGTATGACTATGGGTAGTGTGTCTCATGTGGAAGAAGAGAAGAAAGAGCATGTAAAAGATGTTCATGGGTTGGCTCGTTTAGGTGTGCGGTTATAAGATTCTCCAAATGGTGGTTTCATGGTCCATCATAACTCTGATTCATCATTAGTAGTTGAGGTGACATCTTAGCAACGTCTTGATCCTCTATTAATGGAGTGTAAGGAATCGATACTTGGTAAGCTCAATTAGTCATTCTCGCAAGGAGGGGATGGTGGTCATAGGTACCAAGGCAGATTGTGTGTACCGGATGTTGAGGATTTGAGAAATTGAATTCTATAAAAAGCCCATGGTTCCCGTTATTCAGTACATACGGGTGCCACAAAAATGTATCATGACCTTAGAGAGGTGTATTGGTGGGATGGTTTAAAAAGGGACATAGAAGAGTTTGTTGTAAGGTGTAAATATTGCCACAAGTTAAAGTAAAGCAACTTAAACCGGGTGTTTTATCCCAAATCATAGATGTTCCTCTTGGAAGTGGGAAGCCATCAATATGGACTTTGTTGTTGGGTTTCCTCGAACCAGGAGGCAAAATGATTTATTGTGGATAGATTGACAAAATATGTCACCTTTATTAACGTTTAGTCTACATATACGGCCTAAGATTATGCAAGAATATACATTAGTGAGATTGTGAGTCTTCATGGGATTCCTTTATCCATCATTTATGATAGAGGTGCCCAATTAACTTCTCATTTTTGGAAAGCTTTTCAAAATTGTTTAGGTAATCAAATGAAACTTAGCACCACTTTTCATCCTCATACAGAAGGTCAAGCCGAACATACCATTAAGACTCTTGAATATATGTTAAGAGCCTGTGTTATTTATTTCAAGGGAAGTTGGTATGATCACCTTCCATTGATTTTGTTCTCCTACAACAACAATAATCATTTGATCATCTTCATGGCACCTTTTGAAGCTCTTTTTGGTAGAAGATGTAGGTCTCCGGTTGGATGGATTGTGCTAGGTGAGTCCTCACTCCTTCGTCCTGAGATTATGTATGAGGATATAGAGAATGTTCGAGTTATAAGAGATAGATTAAAGACAACCTATAGTCAGCAAAAGTCTTATGCCGACAATAGGAGAAGAGAACTTGAGTTTGAAATAGGTGATCAGGTCTATTTGAAGATTTCACCTATGGAAGGGGTGATGAGATTCGGTAAGAAGGGGAAGTTAAGTCCCCGATATGTTTGTCCTTATGAGGTATTACAATGGGTTGGAAAAGTTGCCTATAAGCTGAAACTACCTAGTGGACTAGCTTCTGTTCATACTGTGTTTCATGTTTTTATGCTCAAGAAATGCATAGGTGACCGATGCCTATTCTGCCTATTGAAGGTTAGGAGTGTATGAGAAACTCTCCAATGAAAAGGTTCCGGTTGAGATCCTAGATCATCAAGTCAAGAAGTTGAGGAACAAAGAGGTTGCCTTCGTAACAGTTCTATGGAGGAACCATCTTGTTGAGGGTGCAACATGGGAGGCCGAAACTGACATGAATTCCCGCTACCCTCATCTCTTTACTCCTTGAGGTTAGTCATTCCTTTTAATAAGGCAAATAATTAATAATATGAAATTTACTTGTTTTCTAAATAGGTGCATGTTTTAGAAAAAGTTGTACCAACTTGAGTTTTAAGAGAAACCCTTCATACTCTATTCTTGCACTTATGTGAAATGTGTATGCATGTTGTCTTCTTGAGATTTTGCAATTTGTTGTTGTCTTGAGAAGCATGATAACGTTGTAACTTTTTGATGTATCTTGAGCTCATGTATATTTTGAGAAGGTACTTCCTCATTATGTGTTATGAAATGTTGAGCTCTTATATATTGTGCATCATGAATTTAGTTACAATGTGTAATGTTGTGTTCTATGTTTAAAAGAGTTGTGAATTACTCATATGAGTTGTGACTTATTTATGATTATATGTTGTCGATTGGTTGAGCTGCTAGTCTTGAGTCTGTCGTTACCCTCGTAAAGATTTTAGTGTAATTCAGGGATAAATCTTCCTAGGAGGGGATAATGTAACACTCCGGAAGTTCCATGACTTAGACTAGAGCTTAGTCTATTGAATAATAATTAAAATGAGTTTTTCAATACCTATATTAATGTATTAAACTCAATTAGAAAATGTTAGTGCCAAAACGACAAACAAAGACCTTGATGTCCGGAAACTAGTTAAATTGAACTAGTAGACGTCCCTATGTTTGTTGAAAGTTTGAGAGTGTCAAATAAAGTCCATAATAAGTAAAAATACATTAAATAGGTAATATGTAGTACAAAGGGTCCAAACATCCAGTAACAACTCCCCATGAACCATCTGATGGGTCCTGGAGTTGACCCCAAAAAATGGGCAAGCAGGCAACAAAGCCGCCTGCGCGCAACCAAGAAAATGAAGACTGTTGCGCCACACACAGCCAACACGTGGAGGCCAAAAAGTTGATTTGCGACGCGGGACCTCCATGAGTCTTACTGACTCAACCCGAATTTTAAAAATAAAATGTGAAATCGACCCCGCGAGGCATAGCCACTTCCCAGATTTATCCACGTCGTTTTTAAGTCAATTTAACTTCACAAAACGACCCATTTAAGTAAGGGGTCTTCTGTGAATTTTATGGTAGGAGTTTATAATTATTTTATGTTATTTTTAAACCACTTTCACGCACTTCAAATAAGAATAAAAAAGTCCCTCTCATCTTTCTAAAAAAACTCTCTCTATTGGAACCCCATTGAAGAACAAGAAAAGCTTGAGGAAGAAGACAAAGACTCCAAGGGTTTTATTAAAAATTCATGAAATTATCGTCAAGAAGGTATGGGTTCTTCACTATTGGAGTTCCTTTCCCCAACAGGTCTTTTCAATGATGACTTCCAACAATTGAATTCCTAGGGTTTTTATTTTAGATGTGGATTTTCTTCCAAATTTGAGATTTACAACTAATGATGAAAAACTATGATTTCTATGGTTAATTAAGTATGTATTGTCGGGTAATTGACATGTAATGTTTGATTTTCGTGTAAAGCATGTTCCCTCCATAAATAATGAATTTAAGTCTATTACTTAATGTCATGAAATCATAGGGATTTGAACTATAGTTGAATGAACTCGTAAATGAACCCTTTCCCTTCACCCTAACTATGGATTAGTCCTGAGTATGACTTGAATGGTTGGGATTTGTTATGTTATTGAGTATTTCACTGTACTATTGGATGATTAATATGAATTGAGTGTAAGTTCTTGATGAAGATTTTTGGAAGCAATTAGGTAAGTCTTCTAAAGTCATGATTACTCTATTATGTTGACGTTAGCCTATAATTGATGTTGTTATGCATTTGAAGTATGTATGATGTTTCCATGACTATATGATGTCCTATGAATATGTTGAATGTGAGATCATGGTAAGGATATGATAATGCAAGTTGATGATGTTTATATTGTATGCCTTACACACTATGATTATGATATTTTAATCTCACAAATGAAGGTTTTAATGAAAGGAAATTATCATCTAAACCTAACAGTCTTATGATCATGTTTATACGAGGAGTTAATCTCCTATTGCCTATGATATTTATGATAAATGATGACTTAAAGGTTATTCAAAAAGGGACTTTATCTTAGCACTAATGAACTAGATATAAGAGGTGTCCCTTCCCTAGTTTGAAGGTAGGTTCACAATGAATATCATGGAAACTGCCTGCCATGTAATGTGGAACTATGTTGCCTCCATAGGAATACTAGCTAGTGGATAAACCTAGAATGCTATGTTCATGTTTTAGTTCTACCTTTGAAAGTAGACCACCTTCTTTCGGTGTGGGGTTTCATGAAACGGGATTCCCTTTTTAGCTCACACGGTCTAATGTTGGTTAAGGCGATTGTTCACTTAAGTAAAATGAATGACAAGTAAATGAACATTTACAAGGGTTACATGAGGAGTCTACTTAGTATAGGTAGGGGTATGTGACTCTACGTAGACATTGCACAAGTTGACTCTAAGGGGAGCCCTAGGAGATTGTTCTCATGTCATACGAATATGAAATGTATAATGCTTATGATATATGATGTTGCTCTTATATGATGTTGGATATGTTAATGAACATGAAATGGTCTTTGTTGCTATATGTGATGATGACTACCTATGATGTAAGTTGTATGAAGCAAAGCGTTACTTATGGTCTCCTATCTTGTTGACTTGATTATGTGGGTTATGGGGCTTCACGTGATCATTGCATTTGTAAGCTTGGGATGGGATTATTGGTAAGTGTTTTGTATGTTATGTTTAAATGATCTACTGAACATGAAATATTAATATGACTTTATGATGATATGTCTTTGGTTATGATCATGCTTTATGTTGTTCTGATCCTTATCTTGTATATGCTCTCTTGTATGTGCATTAAAGGTTTTCAAATGACTTAGCATGGTTTATAAAGAAATGGTCCTTTTTCATGCATGTCCTAAATTTTTGTGTGCATATACGCATATTTAGTACATGTGGCGTTCTAACCCCTTACTTTATATAACTACAAATGTAGGGTCCGGCCATTGAAGATTAAGAAGCTCAATTGAAGAAGCTTTGAACATCTCTCCAAGTGTTTGTACGTCCTCATGTTCGGGGAAGCTATTTTCTTATTCTATCTTATGAAGACTTTAGTAGTTTTAAGAGATACTCTTTATTTCCCTTTATCATTTGGATTCTATTATAGTAAGGCCTATATGGCGTATTGGCTTTGTATTGGCTAAGTCCAAGACTCGTATTTTTTAGATGGTTTTTATGTGAGACAGTTTTTAGACTTTCGTATGTATGTGATCATGTTTCTATAATAAGAGCATTAGTAAGCTTATATGTGAGAAATCTATGTATACCTCAGTTAGTATGCAAAAGTTTTAAATTTATCCACATTTTTAACTGATGACATGTTATGACGAATGTTAAGGGCTTGTCTGAGTCCACAGAGAGGACGACAACGCCGGTAGTGACTAGGGGGTGCTCTCCAATCATGACAAATCGGGGCCAATTTGATTGGTTATTTTAACTTATATGCCACTTTCCCGACTCGCTTAAAAAATTTTCATAAGGGACCACATACCGCGGACTAAGTTTCCCCTTCTTGCAAAACCTCATCACCCCTTTCATGTGAATTTTTTTCAAGTAGAACCAATCTCCAACTTCAAATTAAAGGTTCCTTTTTCTATTGTCAGCATATGACTTTTGCCGACTATAAGCCAACTTCAACCTCTCCCTTATAAATCAAACTTTCTTTGTGGGCTCATAAACTACCTCGAGACTAAGAAGAGTATACTTACCCACTTCAGAGCATCAAATCGGAGAGCGGAACCTCCTACAGTAGAGTGCTTTAGATTGTGCCATGGAGATATTCGAACAGTAGGTATTGTTGTAGGAAAATTCTATCAAAGGTAGGTTGTCATCCAAATTACCTTTGAAGTCAATTACAAAATCTCTCAACATCTGTTCTAGGTTTGGATGGTGGGCTACGCTTGACCATCCGTTTGAGGGTGGAAAGCGGTACTAAATTTCACTTGACTACCAATCCCACTTTGGAAAGACCTCCAAAATTAGGATGTAAATTGGGACCTCGATCAGAAATGATCGATAAAGGGTCCACATGCAACTTTACGATATCTTTGATGTACAATGTTGCATACCCCTCCGCCGTATAAGTAATTTTTATGGGAAGGAAGTGGGATAACTTTGTCAACCTATCCACTATGACCCAAATGGAGTCATATTTCCTACGTGTACAAGAATAACCTACCACACCCATATAGACATATTCCTACTTCCATGTGGGGACATCAATATCTTGAGTTAGACCTCCCGTACCTTGATGCTTGGCTTTGACTTGTTGGCAATTTGAGCACCTAGCCACAAAGTTTTCTATCTTTCTTTTCATCCCGTTCCAAAAATAAATCTAGCGCAAGTTACGATACATTTTGGTGGAACCCGAATGAATGGAATATTGGGAACCATGAACCTCTTCCATGATTTTCTACCTTAATCCATCCACCTTCGGCACACAAAATCTACCTTGGGACCTATGTACCTCATCCTCCCCTTGGGAGAAAGACTCATTATTTTTACTAAGGACCAATACCTTCAACTCAATAAATAGAGGATCAAGATGTTTCTTAGACTTCACCTCAACTACTAAAGATGATTCGGATTTATGACTAACTATGAAACAACCTTTTGAGGATTCATTTAGTAAAACACTCAAACAAGAAAACCTATGCACCTCCTTTACTTACTCTTTATTATCATCACCAACATGAGTCACACTACCCATAGACACTTTAATCAAAGCATTCGCAACAACATTAGCTTTCCCGGGGTGGTATAGGAAACTCATGTAATAATCTTTTAAAAGTTCTAACCACTTCCTTTTTCGTAGATTTAAGTCTTTGTGAGTGAACACATACTGGAGACTCTTGTGATCGGTGAACACATAAACATGTACTCCATAGAGATAGTGTCTCCATGTTGCATGAGGACACAACGCAAATACTATGGCCGCTAGTTCAAGTTCATGAGTTGGGTAGTTCTTCTCATGCATCTTGAGTTGCCTAGAGGGATATACTATCACTTTACCATGTTGCATGAGGACAGAACACAAACCTACACGTTAAGCATCGCAATAAACCTAAAAACCCTTAGTACCCTCCGGTAAGGTCCACACCGTGGCGGGGGTGATTTTATATTTCAATAATTGGATACTCCTTGCATATGATTCCGACCATTTGAACGTGGACTTCTTTTGGATCAAGGTCGTTATTGGACATGCGATAGATGAAAATTCATGAAAAAACTCTTATAGTACCCGGCCAAAGCCAAAAAGCTTTGGATATCGCTAAGGCTCAAAGGTCTAGGCCAACTTTTGACCTTTCCCTTTACTAGATACAATGTGACCAAGAAAAGCAACCGATCTAAACCAAAATTCACATTTACTAAATTTAGCAAAAAGTTGGTTATCCTTGAGTACTTGCAAAACTATCCTCAAATGACTCATATGATAATTCTCCCTCTTAGAGTATATCAAGATATCATCGATGAACACAATTAAAAACAAATCAAGATAACTTATAAATCTTGATTCATAAGGTCCATGAATGTTGCGGTGGAATTTTTTAAACCTAAAGACATTACTAAGAATTAAAAATGACTATATCTTGTTCGAAATTCAATTTTTAGAATGTCGACACCTCTCACTCCAAGTTGGCAATAACCCTACCTCAAGTCAATCTTTGAAAAATAACTCGTTGCTTTGAGTTAGTCAAACAAATCATCAATTCTAGGGAGTGAATACTTATTTTTTATAGTTACGTTTTCCAATTGGGAGTAATCAATACATATTCTCAAACACCCATCCTTCTTCTTCATAAAAAATATCGGATCACCCCATGGCGATATATTTTGCTTGATAAAACCCTTATCTACAAAATACTAAGTTTAGCATTTAACTCCTTCAACTCAGCTGGGGACATCCAATAATAAGTGATTGAGATATTTTGTTTATCAAGCACTATATCTATGCCGAAGTCAATTTCCCGTTCCGGAGGAATTCCCGGCAAGTAATCGAGAAAGACTTTCGGAAATTCCTTCTATAACACTCCGGAAATAGCATGAATTAGACTAGAGATTAATATATTAAATAATGTTTAAATTTATTTTTCCGGACCTATATTAATGTAATAGACTCATTTGGAAAAGGTTAGAACCAAAATGACAAAGAAAGATCTTGAAGTTCGGAAACTAGATAATTTGAACTAGTTGACGACCTAAGTTTGGTGAAGGTTTTGAAGTGTGAAATGAGGTCCAAAACTTGTAAAGATACCTTGGATAGTTAATATATAGTACAAAGGGTCCAAACGTCTAATCTCATTAGCTACGACTAATTCTAATTAAATTCTAATTGACTACATATTGGTGAAACCACTCCCTTGGGATACGACCCTAGCCCTCTGTTGGGTTACTAAACTATCAACAATTTTGTAAACACTGATATTGTAGGTTTGTATAATTGGTCATTATAAGCATAAAAAATAGCGCCGCTCCTGGGGAGTGTGTTACTTGAGAAGTTATAATTTAATTGAATTCTTATTCTTATTAGGTTTAATTTACTTACTCAATTTTTAGTGTAAATTTTAAGTGTTTGTGCTGAAAGGAGGAGCCATGAGTGTAAATGGCAGTAATGGTAGCTAGATGGGCCATAAATATGACATTGATAACCTCAACGATGTCCAAGAGCAAAACACCAATGATCCTAATCTTATGGGAGGTGGTGGAGCCATCCTCTTACCCACAGCCGGGGAATGCAGTTTTCCATATAACGAGCACTATGTTGAAACTCTTGCAACTAAAAGGACTCTTCAGAGGTGTAACGACCCAAGGGTACCCCCTAGACGTCACACGGCGTACTTGACCTTTCGTAGGTTTTATAAAACTCCTAACTCATCTTTCATTGATATATATGAAAAATAGTACTGAATTAAAACTTTTCACATAATAGTAAAACCCTTTATAGAATATAAGAAAGAACTAAGTCTTATCGTAAACCATCTTAGACAGATTAAATATCATAGGGTCAGAACCCTATGAGTGTCTTGAGTGAACACACTTCGTTAGTTTAGATGAAATGTTTAGTAGCAACCTCACTATCTCCCAAGAACTTTCAAAGATATGTTAAGGAATGGATACCCTTCGTGAGTTGATATGTGGTTTGCAATAAGTTATTCCTTAATATTTAGTAATGATTGTTTGAGACTCCCTGGGGGAGTTATGCTTAGAACTGAGAGGATATGAAGAAGAGGTGGTTACACTTCGTGAGTTGAGATGTTGTATCCAAAGTACCTCTTGAGATGAGTAGTCATCGTTAGTAGAGAATGAGTTACTTAGTAGCAATCTCTTATCCCTTAACTATGCTCCCGCATAGGTGTAGATATTGGAGAATCCATGTAAAGGCTAAGAGAATGACCCTACCCTAGGCAAGTGGGGATCCCGCATCCGATAGGGTTAATGTCGAGTTTCCATGTCTAGCTCTCATGGTCTATGTCGGTTAAAGTTAACTACCCAGAAAATAATGTAATGAACAAAGTCTCCTAAAGAGTCTACTATTTAGAGTAGTAGTGGTATGGGACGTTATTTATCAATCACACAAGTAGACACTTAAACGGGGAGTCTTGGCGTGTCTTTATCTTAAATGTATGAATGTGTTGTTATGTAATGCAAATGAAGACATGTCACTTAAAGTCTAATGTAATGAAATCATGTTAAAAGTTATGAATGTAGTGTACCTAACCTCATGGAATTCTCAAGGAGCACAAAGTGGGGGTAGTAGTATGGGATGTTATTCTCACATTACACTTTGTGTAACTTACTTGTCAACTTGGGAAAGTGTACTTATGTGAAGTTATAGATGCAATTATGTTCCTCTAATGTCTAGCTATAAGATGTGGACTTGTACAACAACAAAGTAAGCCTATAATGGGTAGTCTTGAGGGTCACTTGGGTGTGCATTGAAGGAATTGTATGGGCGGTTCCTTAATGTCTTACCTTAGTGAATATTAGGATAACCTCTGTAAGGGAAACTTCGAGACGGTGAGTTCACTGTGTTTAGGTATGAATGTGGTCACTGTATGTCACTTGGGTTCACTTAAGTTACTTCGGTTCACTGTAAAGTTACTTGGGTTTACTGTAAAAATATGATTCGGTCCTAGAATCATCTGAGTTCTATTTTATGTGATAAATGATGATTCTTATGCTATTTTACTTCTATATTCTTAAAGGTTTTACCTAATTGGCATGAAAGATTATTTCCATTAAAACGTCCATTTTTTGCATGTTTTTGCATATGTCATACTTCGTACATTGTTTCTACTAACCCCATACTTTTCTATAATTTATAAGTTTAGGTCGGAGGTAAGTTGAAGATTAGAAGGCAAGCTTAGGTATCGACTCGTATCTCCTCATATATTCGAGGGCATAGTTTTATTTCTTTAGTTTCTACTATTAAGACTTATTATGTATTGACATTCAATGTAAAGGGTTGTGTCCCTAAGATATTTAAGTTGTGTCTTTAAGATGACCTGTGACGACGAGGCTACTCTTTAGTATTTATAAAAGATATTTCGTTATTATTATAAATGTCCTGAAAAGTTTTAATTATGCACTACTTTTCATGTCGTATTTAATGAATGATAACAAATGGCTAGTACAAGACCTCCTAAAGGTCAAGTAGGCAATTGTCCAACCTAAGGGTTACCCTTTCTTCTAACGTTTACTTTCGGGTCATGACAAACTTGGTATCAGAGCATAAGTTTATCGGAAATAGCTTAGGGTCTAAAGTCTCAAAAGCCACGTCTAGTATAGTGTTTTTCATCGGTGAGAGTCGCGACACATCCATGAGTGAGAGGCTATAAGGAGATAGAAGTTTCACTTTTTTCATTATTGTAATTTCGTGCCTTAGAGTTGAGTTCTATAAAATGTCTTTCTCAACCTCTTCTCTTGTGTTTATAGGACATGAATACAAGGAGGATAACCGCAAGAAGGTAAGAGGAAAGATTAGCAAATGAGAGGATCCCTCACCGTGGTGATCAAGTCCCTATAGTTTGCCTAGATGATGTTAATGAGGCTGTTGACCGTCCGGAACCTCATGGACCTCAAGGATCTCAAATGCCCCCTATGACCCAAGCTACTCAAATTACCTTTGTTGAAGGAGATTTGACTAATGTGGAGTTAAGGGCTGCCCTTATTAATTTGACCCACCTTGTGACTGTTGACACCCAATTTGGATCCTCCCCAATAAAATTAATTAACGAGCTCCTTAATTCCGAACGATTTTGAAATAATTAAGTGTTATAAACTCTGAAATGTTTTTTAAGTTATTTTGAATTTGTCTCTTATAATTTTTAGCTAGAGTTTATGATTTACATAATTACGTATAAAATTAGTGTATTTTATGTTTATTCAGAATCGCCTCAAAAAGATTGTACTTCCCTTAAATATTTCGCTAATTATTTTTTATATATAACAATTTACTTTTTTTGAATTAATTATTTGGTAGCTACGTCGATTATTTTATTTCGTTAAATTAAGAAACTTACTTAATTAATTTATATTAATTCATCTTATCTAACTAACAAGCATTTTAATCAACCTGGACAACCCAATTTCGGGCCATTTCTTAGTATACAAATTGACACAATATTCCAATTCACAACCCAACGCAAGAAACCTGTTCAACAATACGTACATCATGCAAGGTCGTCCCACTCTTTTTGTTTCCCAGTCCACCCTTTCTATATTTCATTTCCTAGCCCATAATTCAGCATCCCCACTCCAATTCCCTAAACCCCAATAGTTGGCCCATTCTGCTTTAGAAACCGACCCACCCCTTCCCTTTTTTACCAAAATTGATCCAAAGCGTACAACTCCCAAAGACCCTTTTAACTCCAGCAGAAGCCCGCAACGCGCGATAACAACGGTGGTAAACAATGACATCAATGACAAAGAACTTCAAGCGACAATACGGCACGTGTGGATTCCAAACGGTAAAACACGATAAACAACGACGTAGTGAGAAGGCGCGTGGACCAACGATGCTCTGAGTTTCTCTGGCTTCATCTTCAACGTCTCTATCGCCCCGTACTATCACAGTAGCCGCACAGGTGGTCTCGTCTTGGTGGCGAAAGATTGGTCGAAGTGGCTCGCAAGGACGATAGTATCGATTGTAGTTGTTTGTCTCCCTTCCCCGTTGCGTCTTGGTTTCATATTCCACAGGGAAAAGGTGGTTTACCCATTTTGGTGAAAGACTTTAGAATTTCAAATTTTTTGAATGGGCCTGGACCCGAATTCTCATCCTTTCCCCTCCAAAAATCCAACCCTAGAATTCCCTATTAGTACCCTATGCCTCTGCATTGTTGAGGGGGGATTTTTTTTTTAATCTTGAGAAAAGGGGTGAGTGAATTTTTTTCGTAGTTATAAAAGTTCTTAAATTTGTTTTAAACCAGCAGGGGAACAACTGTGAGAGGGATGATTCTTGGAGAGAAAAGAATTAGTAAGAAGATTATAAGTCTTTTGTTGAAAGGTTTGAAACGAAAGATTAGGGTTTCTTTCTTGCTGTCTGCGTCTCCGTTGAGTGGTGAAGTTGTCGATGTTCACCCTTCTTGTCCCGTTCCCGGTTGCTACTCGTCAAAAGTTAACTCCTCCCCCATTTTTTTATATATCTTTTCTACTTTTGATTTGTTTTTTCTTGTGTAATAGAGTCACTGTTTCGTTGTTCCATTCCTGTTATTCATGTTTGAATGTCGGCTTGCGGTGCTGTATGCGTGTTCATAGCGACTCCATGATTGGGTCGATTCATAATTTCGTAGATTCGTATCTCATGTCGACATTCCTTTGCCATGCTATTTGAGTTGTTAATTGGATATCTTTTCTCGAGTCTAGTATAGTCTGTGATCATGTTAAGTATTACTGTTCAAAAAAATGTATCCTTCTCGTGGATAATATATTCGTTCCACCTTATCCTAATTCGTGTTTGGTATGTTCGTTCTAAATAGCTTCTAATAATTTTTTCAACCTTGTAAAATAGTCCAGCAACGACATTGGTTTTTTATATTAGCTTAGTTGGACTTCGGTGGACTTCCTTAGCCTTGTTTGGTTTTAATGATTGCTCTTTTAAGTGCTTTAGAGAAGAAAATTATTTTTTCCTATTTGATTTGGTATGAAAATCTTTGTTAGTTAGCTAAGACGCGATTCACTGGCGACTTGAAATCTAACTTAACCATGAGAACCTATTCTTCTAGATTACGATGTTTTGTGAAGGCCTACTCGATTTTGTTTCTTTTAATCTTTGTTTTATCGTGTAGGTAGATATGGAAAATGTGTGGTTACCCACGCTATAAAATTTGAGTTTTAAGATTGATCAACATCATTATTTTTTGGGGGGTCTATTTTATTTTACAAATATGCTTTGTAGCATTAACCTATAAGAAGAACTAAGTTATGCCTCAGTTGTATACTTTTTTTTTTGTCGCCAATCGATTAAGTCACATGATAATTGTTCGTCACATGCCGTAGTCTTGTTTTTCTTGCTAAATTCCCATATTTACACATCATACAGTAGGCTTTGTTTAGATACAAGAATATTTCATTTTTTTTTAATTTCTTTATTAGAGTGATCGTAACTGCTAAATTAGTTTGGCTAATCAATGTTGATTACTTGAATGGTAAGAGTTGTCCCTCTTGCTTAAGAATTGGATGTTATGGTTATCATTGTAACATCTGGGTTTACCCCCTAGGCGTAACCGGCGTCGTCTTCCTCTTTGAGGACTAAGACTAGCCCCTTAGTTTTCATCATTGCATTCAGAAGTCAAAAATATGGAAGAATTTAAAACTTTTAACTACATCTAATTAGAGGTTTACATAAACCTCTACATACACGTAATAGTATTATTATCGAGTATACATAGACCCTTTGTATAAGAAAGTTACTTAGTCTTCTACTTTTATTTCACATACATATAAATAAGATAGAAATAGAGTCATCTAATCTGTTTCATCTCATAACCATCTAGAATGACAATATCAACTTAGGCATAGCCCTACAATAATAAATTACACCACATATAAGATTTATACAACTTGTTATCAAATGAAAGACAGAGTAAACATAAGTGTCTTAATATCTAAGCAAATCCGTATCTAGAATATTGGCATCGTCATCGGCCAAATAAGGACCTACTACTTGGATAAGAGAGAATATCCTAGCCTCCTTTTAGATCGCCTCGAACGAAACCTCAACGACCGGAACATAAAATGTTTGAGAAAAAAGGAGAAAATGGGGTTAGTACGCCACATGTACTAAGTATGAAACCATATGCACATATAACAATTAAACATGCTAAAATGGGACATTTAGCTAAATCATGCCATTTTACCTCTTTAAGGACTTATGCACAATCAACAAACTATTCGAATCATTTAGACATGTTTAACAAATCAAATAAGCTATATGCACACCAACATACTTGAACCCATAATCTCATTTAACTCTATCACCAAGTAACAACATCACAAGCATGAATAAGAGTTCATCATGTAACTAGTAAAGCAAAACAACTAATCATAATTCTCATAAATTCAACAAGTGAAATGACCAAGCAAAGCCCCATAACCTTACTCAATCAAGTAACCCAATAAGAACAATAAATAGTAACTCACTTTACCTAACATAGCCTTCAAGTACACATAAGTTCATACTTTAGCAATAAAGAGAAACTACATGTTCATAAGCATCATAATCATCATATAAGGTCAACTACATTTATCATCATTTATATACATAATATTAACCTCCTAAAGCTCCTATCAAGGAAAACTAGTGCAAGGCATTGGTAGAGTCCCATACCCCTACCTAAGTTAAGTCAAACTCCTCAAATCACTTTAGTTAGTCTACACATCGTTACTTCATTTTAGTTTACGGAACACTTGCCTTAACCGACATAGGCCACATGAGCAAATGTGGAATCCGGTGTCGTAAAACCTTACACCGATGGAAGGTGGTCTACCGGCCAAGATAGAACCTAACATGAAATGTAGCATCTAGGTGGATCCACTAGCTAGTATCCCTATGGTGGAAACATAGTTATGGAACTTGGGGGAACATTGGAAACATCAGTCTACACACTATTTGGGTCATGAGGCTATCCACCCCGGGAGAACCGTAGTGAACCATACTTTCCCTATGTGGGAAAGTGTCACCCTCTCACATACTAGATCACTCGGTGCTAAGCTAAGTCCCTTCTTGAAATGTCTTTAATGTCTTTACTTATCAATCACAACTTAGTTTAGGTCATAGGGTCTAGCCCTTGTATAATCATCATCATTATAGCTCAATAGGAAATTGCATGAGTATAATTCTTTCATCACAATCCACATAAGTAAGGTAACACATTACATACTCTTTCATAATAAGGCACAATGGAAATCACCATCATCCTTATAACTTTACATCTTAATTAACCTCACAACCATAAGAAAGACATTTCAATTCAATATCATACCACCCTATCAATCCTGAACAAGGCATACTCCAACACAATCATCATGACTTAATCACAATTAACCATAATTGAAGAAAAGTATAGGGATCACAAGACTTACCAAGTCTCCTTCACAATAATCATCAAGGTGTTACCCTTAAACCTTAGTTAAACTTAATTAGGTCATCAAATCACCACAATTCAATAACCAATATAACCACAAGGCTAGAAGAATCATTACATAACAATACCATAATAGATCAAAGCTTAGAATTAAGTCAATTCATCATACCCTAGATCACTTCTCAAGAACTAGTATGAAATACAATACACCACCCTAATTCATTCAAAATTAGCATAACAACATCATCAAGTAGTAATTCAACCCTTAACCAAGTCAATTGAATGAATAATATACAATATAAGTCAAGATCACAACTTAGAGATAGGGACTTAGGATCATGTTCTTCAATTTAGGAAAGACCATAAAAAATTAACCTAATCAAGTTATAATACATGTTAATCTAGTCAATATAACCTAAAGAAAACATCAACAACTGAATTCATAATTTCAAATTCGTAATTGGATGAAACCCATTTGAAAACTCTAGATTTGAAAACACTTTGAATGAACCCTTTGAGGAAAGAGGTCTCAAAGGTGAAGAGATCCCATAACTTAAAGTTTTGACAAATATTTGAAGATTAATTCGTCCCTTTCAAGCCCCCAAAGCCCTTCCTTAGCTTAGTCTTCAATGGTGTCTTCCAATAGAGAGAGAAAGTAGAGAGAAAGTAAAGAGAAGATAGAGGAATTGATTTTAGAGTTCTAATTAGTTTAATGGGGTTGGGGACTTTATATGGGTGATTAACTAACTTAATTAGACCCCCCTTAATCCCTTAATTAACCCCCAACCCCCTAACTAATTAATGGAACTTAATTTAAAACGTGCAAGATTTTAAGACCCCTCACAGACGAAAACCCTTTGACGAACCTACCCCCCTCTCATCCTGCACATCCGTCGATGAGTTCAGAGACTTGTGCAGGCGAGGGATTCCTCTAGTTGGCTAAGTGTGGGACGACGGTGGCATCGACGCCCCGTCAGTCCACACACGGACAGTAGCCTCCTCCGTTGATGCACACTGCCTAGGCATTGTTTCCTCAATCTGCAGGGGTCCTCTTCAAGGGGCCTTGATTTGTCCTTGGGGAGTCGTACCAAAATGTTTCAACACTGAAACAACTCTAACACGTTTTCCACACATTTTCACCAAATTTTGTTAATTTACGACTCTTAAAAACTAGTAAAATAGGCCAAGGCACACTAGTACCTCTTTGAACCAAGTTTCGAATGTCATGGACGTTCTGGACGTTTTGGTTTCTAAACTTCCTAAGTGACCTATATTTATTAAACTAACCTTAAAAATAGTGTCTAGACTTTATGACACCTATGTTAGGATTTACGACACATCTTATATTTTCGAAGTTTACAATCATGATATTAAATTGTATCCTTGCTAATTCCTTTTCTTTCGCTTTACCTTGTCTGTTTGCATGTGAGTATGTCCATATCGCCGCGGACTTCGTTTTCGCATTTCCAAAGGTCCCTTGACCCTTTATTCCCAATCTAAGTCAGCCATAAAATCGGCGTACAGATCCAAGCGTTGAAAATTCGAGTGGGTCAAATCGGAAGTCGGAGATTTTGGGCCGAAGGACCACAATCTATTTTATTTCTTATCATATGTTGTATTTTATTATTTTTGGGACTAAGCCCTTTTCATCTTTGTATTTCTATCTTTATTATAATTTTATGACAGGTACAATCAATTGGGCCTTAGGCTCAAAAGGAAATACAGTCCAAATATCGGTCCAGGCGGACAGAAACCGTATTTAGGCCTAAAACCTCTCTATCTCCTATTTTAATTTATCATTTATTTGTTTGATAATTAGTTGCCGTTAGGTTTAGGGTTGAAAACTTCAAATCCCAGAAAGACGTCGTTATTTTGTTTTAACAATCAAACTAGTTCGCTCGACTTTAATTAGATTAAAAAGCAATAAATTTATAGTTTTGCAAACCAAATTACTCACTTAGATAATAGGTTATTTTTTATCTTATAAGAATACTAAGTGAATTTTCAATTCAAATTAATTTGGGTTAGACTACTGTTAGCCAAACAAGATTGTTGTCGGATAACCGCAAGTAAGCAGACGTCTTAGGCTCTTTCAAACCTTACTAAGGCATTAATATGAATCCCGAACCCCCCCCCCTTTTAGCATTTTCAACTGGTTTCCTCTTTTAATCGATTGAAAAACATTTATATTGATTTTTCTTTAAAAATTAAGTGGCCACTCCGAAAAGACTCAAAAACATATATAAAAAAAAAATTCTGAAAACTGAAAACTCTTAAAACAAATGGTGACTGCTTTGGGGATTTGGAGGATTCTAACCTTAAAACTAATTTTATTTGTCTATGCAAAATAATTACTTACTTGTTTCTTTATTGTATTATTAAAATTGTTGCATTATCATGGAATATTTTCCGCCAAACGACAAGTAGTTGCATTAGGACAAAGGAAGTTATGTGGCTTACCATGACTTCTTTCAGAAACACACAATCCTTCATTTGGAAGTAACAAACGAATAGTTGGCTTGCCGTCATCCAACGTCGTTTGTTAGCTTCACCCCGTCATCTGTCTGACTCGGGTAACCATCACTTTGAAAAACATCTAGTCAGCCTAAGATAGAGAGAAACCAAAACAAAATCTAAGCATTAGCCTAAGACGGCTTAATACCCAAGGCGTATTAAGTCCATTAGTTTAACCGCCAAAATCATGCCAAGGTCTACGACCTCACGACATATCATTTTGTTTGAAATTTAAATGATGTACATGTGAAAACCAAATGTGGGGTGGGTAAACTTAACTGGGTTTTGTTTTGTAGGTGTGAATCGCTTTCCAAGATTCGATATGGTCACACAAGCACCGCCTCAACTCAAAATGTGCTTAACGGCCTTGACGGAGATCATAGAAGAACCCTGAACAAGTATATGGACGCCGTAACCGAGTTGATAAACATGAATGGTTGGAAAGATCTAATTGAAGTCCTCACAGGTTATTGGGATAACGACAAAATGGTGTTCCAATTCGGAACTTTGGAAATCGCTCCGACAATCAAAGAGCTTCGAGAATGCATCGACACAGTGGGTACACGATTCAAATCAAGAGTGATAAAACAAGAAGGTATATTATTCCCTAACAAGCCTTCCGTCGAATATATCATGGACTGGTTCGGGTTAGGAAAAGATTACGCTTACTGTGCCAAGAATCTAGTGTATCATTCAGGGATCTCTACGTCTGGTTCGGGAACGCGAGCTTTTATGCAAATTATAACCAAGAATTTAAGATTACCTACATTTGAATGGAATGAATTCCGTCCTTTGGCATTTGTTGTTTCACTATTGGGAACAATGGTCCTTCTGTACAGCCCATGCCTGAATATCAACACTCGAGTGATATTGATCGTACACACTTTGTTCAACGGATTTAAGAACCATGGACAAGTGAAGTATTATCCCATCGCTCCGATCATACTGTCCGACATGTACCGAGCCCTAGGAAAATGCAAGTAAGGACATTGCTACTTCCACGGATGTAACCTACTCCTTCAGTGGTTGATTTTTAGTCATCTTGCAAAAGGGCATGGGACTCAGAAATTGCATACTCTAGATAATAAGAACACTCTTAGAGATTTAAACGATATGTTGTTTTGGGAAAATCTGGAGAATAGATGGACCAAGGAAAGATAGGTTCAGATTTTTTCTAAAGTAAGAGAAGAAGATCTCCAATGGATGTTCGATCGCTTCATCTCGAGAGAGGTCGTCGTATGGGACCGCAGACAACTTGTGCTACCACTACAAGGTATTCGTGGAATCCGTCCTTACGCACCTATCAAAGTCTTACAACAGTTTGGGAGGAGGCAAACCACGCCTCGACAGGCGTACTATGGCGCCTATGCATATGATATTGGGGATAACATAGTGGACAACACTTTAGAAATGCTGAGGGAATGGAAATTGGCCAAGCGAATAAAAAAAGACACCATTGCTCTAGATTTGTTTGACGCCGGATATGATGAGACTTATAAAGCTTGGTTGAAAAAGAACATACAAAGTATCTCCTCTCCAGTCCCGAATAGTGGTCTTAGTATAGAGGACAAGGAGACCAAAGTTGTGGTCGAGTTATGAGAGGTAAAGCGGGAAGCCCAAGAAATATACGTCAAGTTTTTATAAAATCAGGATGCTCTTGAGAATACAACTCAAGAATTGGAAAGGCTAAGACGCGGTTTTGATGAATTTGACTCATGGTTCAAAGAGAAGATAGAGGGGATGCAATACGAAATTAGGAAGAAAAAGGACGACTGAGCGAGGGTTACCTTACGATATATGTTTCAGCAGTACAAGACACAAGAAAGAAGTGGAGAAGCAGGGCCATCAGGGACAACATAGTGGATTTCGCCCATGTTTGGGTTTTTCTTTATGTATTTCTATCATTTTCAGCCCCTGCGTGGGTTTGACTTTATTGCATTTCCGTACATTTAAATGGCCCCTGCGTGGGTATGTCCTTTTGTATTTTGTTCCTTTATTTCCCCTTGTGAAAATTGAATATTCATTACGGAAATTTGTTTTGGGGGGTAAATTAACTGGTTCAATTCCACGTGTACATCATTCAAATGTGTTAGGCGTACCCTTGGCACAAAAGGGTCCCCTGAATGTTTAGGGCGCGATATATGTGTTTTTAACTGTTTATGTGCTATGTTGCTGTGAATGAGGGCATCGAAAACCCACTCCCTGTCAGATATTTCCAGAAAATATACAAGTCACTATTACTAAGTCCGACCGAATTTTACGAGTCTTGAGTTTCCCAAACAAAAGAAAAATCCTATCACCTAATCCTAAAGCACTACTCTAATCATCTCAGGAAAGGTGAGATCACAACTATGGACAACAGAAAGAGTATCCATACTGAACCAACTGAAGAAGAGATTATTGACATACAAAGCAGCGCGGAAAGCGCCTATATTTACAGTTTCCTCCAGAGAGACCCGAGTTGGAGAACATTGAAGAAAGTTATGAGAAAGTGCTTGCCCTCAAACCTTCTCTCGAGAGACTTCTGACATAAGGGGACAAGAAAATCACTCTCGAAGCATATCAACGAGAGTACGGAATAGGGAGGGATGTTATCTCATGGACCCTCATTTTAGAGCATTATCGGTCTAGGCGTATGTTGAGGCGCGTCGAGAGAGCATCTTCTTAAGTAGGATCAGGGGACATCCGAAAGACTTGTGAGTGTCATCCTAACAAAAAAGGGAACACAATAGAGGAGCGCATAGAGTTTAAGAAAGAAGTCCGCCATTTTCTCGATATGAACAATTCTCCAAACAATTAGTGTGACGGCGTCATCATTGCATGTAATGAACCCCGACTCGACATACTAGTCATTGAGAGGACTATATTCTATCGCTGCTCATTCACACCTTTCAATAAAACAATTCTGGAGGTCTATTTAGAATTGATTCAAAACGTAGTCTTTACTCCTCGCTATAACAACGTGGGAATGTTACATTCCCTTTGGTTCAAAGTTCGAAAACACTGCCCCTATCTGAATGACGTAGACCATAAATGTCTTGCATTCCAACACGACATTGAATATCTCATTATCATAGGAAAGCTTCAAGTCGAGTTTGTTCCGCGTGGCTAATGCTATAACAAGCTAAAAAACGACTGAAATGGGTCATCTTTTATCTTTTAAAGCTTTGTTGTTTATTTTCCATTTCCTTGTAATTCTTAAAAATGGATGAATGACAAAGTATTTCTTCTGTACTCGAACTAAAAAGAAAGTAATCTCCTGCATGTTAAAAAATATATTTTCGTCCTTACTTGTGGGTTAAAGATAGCCTCAAACAAAGCAACTTGTGTGTTTATCTGCTCGCTTTGTGATATTATGCATTTTGTATTCTGAACTTCAACTGATAAATTTGCCTTTGTGTTGTTTTCCTCCTCAGGTAGTTTGAAACTGGTCTGTGTTGATTAAGGTTGCAGATCATCCCTACTTTACCAAATCCAAAGGGCCTGCAAATTCCTTACCCAGACAAGATTCAGACAAGGGAAAAATAGTAATGGGGGACAACAACAAAGAAATCAGTCTTACTGACGTTGTGGTGGCTCAACCCACAATAGCGGATAATAATGAATTGATTATGCAGTTGATGCAACAAATCGCTGAGATTAAAGGGGAGATGCAAAGGAGACAGGATATGCCTCCACCAGGGTTTACTGCTAACGCTGCTGATGGGAGAACTCTTCTCTAATTCCCCTCTTCCAACATGGATCCAGTTTAGATTCCTCCATATACTCCTGCTCAAAATCCCTCAGTCATCAATTTGACCACCCAAAATCCTCAGTATGCCTCCGCCTCCTACCATACTCTACCACCTACTCAAAACAACCATTCCTAAATACCACCTCATCCCCAAAATACCCATCATCAAACCACTCCACCTCCACAGAACCAAAGACAAAATCCAAACCAAAATACTTTCAATCCCCAAACATCGCACCACCACCTAAACCAAAATATCAATCCTCAAACCTCTCCACAAAACTACCAACCTACCCAGAATGCCCAAAGACCTTCCGTAGCTCCACCCTACTCAAAAGAAGAACTTTCCAGATTCCCGTCCCAATTGAGCACGATGTGCAGGGTTCTAAGCTAGACCATTATGAGGAGCAGGAAAGAGAGTGGTGGGAAAAGGGGAAGGTGGATATAAAGGACGAGATCAGAAAAGCATTGAAGGAGTTGCAATGCATCCCCGACATTGTTGGTATGAACTATGAGGATTTGTGCATTCATCCAAATTTGTACCTCCCAGAAGGGTTTAAGATTCAAAAATTTGATACTTTCGGAGTAGGAGGGAATCCTTTGGGCCATCTGAGAGTCTACTGTGACCAGCTTGTCGGAGTTAGTAGAGATGAAGCATTGCTGATGTGGTTCTTTAGCCGAAGTCTATGAGGAGAGGCTCTAGAATGGTTCACTTCCATGAGACCGGACAATGGCCCAGTTGGAATGCCCTGGCAAAGGATTTTATCGATCGATTCTCTTATAACATGGAAATCGTTCCCGATCGCTACTCCTTGGAAATGATGAAGCAAAAGTCCATTGAAAGCTACAAAGAGTTTTCATACAGGTGGAGAGAAGAAGTAGCTAGAGTAAGGCCTCCTATGACCGAGAAAGAGATAGTTGAAGTGTTTGTACAAGTGCAAGAACCCGAATACTATTATAGAATCATGTTGCTTGTGGGAGCAACATTTGCTAAGATAGTCAATATTGGTGAGACTATCGAAGATGGTTTGAAAACAGGGAAGATAGCCCGTGTTGCTGCGTTGCCTGGATCATCGAGTTTGTTGAAGAAGAAAAGAGAAGACATTTCTGCTGTCTCTTATAAGGGGAGGAAGACCCCCAAAAGACATCATCCTACCAAGGTCATCCTCGACCATCCCAGAATTCTTACCACTCTTTCTATACGCAAGTTGGTTATCCAAATGTTACCACCTCATACCCAACTGCCCCCTCAAAATTACCAAAATCCATATCCCGTTTACCAAAATTCTCCTCCACTTTACCAAATTCCATCCCCTGTTTACCAAAATGTCACTCCTAACTGCGCCAATGTGAGGTCAAACTACAGAGCACCCCTCCCTGTATATCAAGTTCAAGATCCACTCTACCAAAATACCCCTCAAAATTACCAAGCTCCATTACCAAACTATAGAACAAATCCTTATCCATGAAACCAAACTCCCCATCCAAATACCCGAAATTATCAACAGATGCCTCCTCCCCAACAAGGCAGCTATGATCCCCCTCGACCCAGATTCGAGAAGAAGCCCCCCAGAAACATTACCACGATCGCTGAAAGCTGAACAAAGTTGTACGAGCGACTAGCTGCGATCGGATACATTCACCCCATGGGGCCCAAGCCGGTGGATACTAGTTCCAAATTCTACAGACCCTATCAAAGGTGTGCGTATCACTCCATCAACGTTGGGCATGATACTGAGGATTGTATCAACCTCAAGCACAAGATTCAAGATCTGATAAACAAAGAATTGGTTTCTCTTCAAACGGCCGCACCAAATGTCAACACCATCCCTTTGCCGAATCATGGAGGCGTCAATATAAGCATGATAGAGACGGATGAAGACTGGTGTGTGACTAAGGTTATAACTCCGATTTTCCATGATGAGTTAGAAAGGGTTGTGGCCTCGCTGAGCATTAAAGAGAAAAAAGAGTTCGTGATCCTGACACACGCAAAGTCTTTTGCCTTGGTGCCATTAGAAACTCCTGCTAGGCCGAAGTGTGTGATTGAAACCGATGACGCTTAAGGTATGACCCGATCTGGGAGGTGTTATACTACATAAGAGTTGGCTTTTGGAGGACAGAAGAATGATCAATGTAAAAGGACGATAAGTGAGTGCGAAGATGAGGAGTTTTGGAGAAAAATGCAACCCAAAGACTATTCAATTGTGAAGCATTTGGAAAAAACTGCAGCCTAGATTTCTGTGTGGCCCTGCTAATGAGCTCCCAATTTCATAAACAGGCATTGATGAAGGCTCTTGATGATACGTATGTTCCCGTGGGCACAAAGAGAGATAATATGGCAGCTATGATCAATCAAGTTATCCGAGGGCATCAGATTAGCTTCTACGACGATGAGTTGCCTTTTGAAGGGAAGTGACACAAAAAGGCGTTGCATATCACTATCATATGCCATGAGAATGTCATAAATTGCGTCTTGGTGGATGACGGATCTGGTCTCAAAATTTGCCCATTGTCGACTCTGAGACACTTAAGGTTTGACTTGGGTAAGCTTGAACAAAACCAAGTCAATGTGAGAGACTTTGATGGATTCATAGAGACACATTGGGAGCCGTGAATTTGGTCATTCAAATGAGTCTGGCGGAGTATAGTGCGCCGTTTCAAGTCTTGGACATTGACACCAGCTATAACCTTATTCTAGGAAGGTCTTTCATGCATATGGCTGGAGCTGTGCCTTCTACTCTTCACTAGATGATGAAGCTTTCATGGAAGGACCAGGAACTTGTTATTAACGGCGAAGGGAGTCACTTCGGCAGGAAAGCACCAATTATTCATGAAGTCTCACGAGGCACTGATTTATACATGGTAGAGCTGGTGAATGCCATCGGTGAAGATTTGGCACCACGGCCTCATATGCCTTATGTGTACAAGATGATCTCCACTGTGATGCTGCAGAATACGTTCGATCCAGGTTTTGGATTGGGAAAGAATTCCCAAGTAATTATTGAGCCTATTCAAGTTCCCGTCAAAGGAGCAAGATATGGTTTGGGGTATGTCCCCATAGATGATGAGATGAATATGAAGAAGAGCAGTGATCAAGCATTGGCTAAGACAACCCCTCATCTATATCAATCATTCCCATTATGTGAGTACAACGATCGCGATGGACTCCGGGAAGGGATCTGTGGCCTTTTTTAGGAGATCGATGCTGTCATAGAGGACGAGGTCGAGCTGACAGGAATTCGTGATGCTGAGCCTGGAGAGGACCTGCAGAACTGGAATTCCACGCCAATCTTGATTCCCCGATCATCTTGGTAGAAGGATATTTTTATGCATATTTTGAAAATCGGTGGTGGTCCGGAAGAGGCCCGAGACCCACCTTCTTGTTTTTTTTTAATTGTTTGAATTTTTAAAATTTCCCCGTGATGTTCAAAAAAGGCAACATGGCATTTTTCCATGGCAAAGTTGCAGTATTTTCCAATTTGAATTGAAAGCTTCCTTTATAGAAAGACTTGTTTAATTTTTTATTTTGCTATAATTTACTTTCCTAACTTTGTCTGTTTATGATTTCAGTAATATTAATTTTAAACCTGCCAATGTCATGTCATGTCATGAGATGAATGAACAAAATGAGGTAGGTGATGATGAGGTGATGAATACGAAAAGGAAATTGAGTTACCAGAGTATGTTACTGTGGAATTTAGGCAGTTTGAAAATCAGCATAAGCCAAATTTGGACGAAATAGAAATTGTGAATCTGGGAGACCAAGAGTGCGTCCAAGAGGTCAAAATCAGCATCCACTTGAATGAAGTTCAAATAAAGGATCTAATTCATTTGCTTACTGAATACATTGATGTGTTCGTCTAGGAGGTCAGCGACATGCAAGGGCTGAGTACCAACGTTGTGTCTCACAAGTTGCCGATTAATCCATGGTTCAGTCCAGTGAAACACAAAGCTCGAAAGTTCAAGCCTGATTTAAGTTTGAAGATTAAAGAAGAGATCACCAAACAGATTGAGTCTCGACTAGTGGCATAGTTCTATTTCTTTAGATTCTACTATTAAGAATTATTAATGTATTGGCATTAAATTTAAAGGTTTGTGTCCCTAAGATATTTCAGTTGTGTTTTTAAGATGGCTTGTGACAACTAGACTACTCTTTAGTGTTTATACAATATATTTCCTTATTATTATAAATGTCATGAAAGATTTAAATTTCGCACTACTTTTCATGTCTTATGTAATGAATGATAGCTAATGGCTAGTACAAGACTTTCGACAGGTCAAGTACACAATTTTCCGACCTAAGGGTTACCTTTTCTTCTAGGGAGTACTTTCAGGGCGTGACAAGCATGACACGAGAGTAATGAATTAAGTGAAACATCTATCGCCTTATAGCTTCCAGCTCATGGATGTGTCTCGACTCACACTGATGAACAATACTCTACTAGACGTGGCTTGTGAGACTTTGGACCCTAAACTATCCTCCAAACAACTTATGCTCTAATAACAAGTTTGTAATGACCAAAAAGTACACCCTAGAAGAAGGGAGCACTCTTGATTCGTCACTAGGCGTACATGACCCTTCAGAGGTCTTATACAAGCCTCTTAGCTATCATTCATTACATAAGATATGAAAAGTAGTGCGGAATTAAAACTTTTCACAAGAATAATAATTAGATGCCTTTTATAAATGCTAGGGAGTAAGTCTCATAGTCACAATCCAAATTAAAGCCACAACTTAAATATCTGGGGTTCACGAGCCTTTACATAGAAAGAAAATGCATAACAAGTCTTAATGAAAAACTAAAGAAACATATACTATCTCCTCGAATATATGTAACATCTCTAATGTTCTATGAACCTAGAATAGAACCTCACCTACCTAATAATTATTAAAAAGATATTTCCAGACCTATACTAACATAATAAAGTTGATCTAGAAGTATTAGAGCTATAGTGTCGAAGGTTTGGCGAAATTAAACTAGTCGACGTCCGTAGGTTTGGCGAAGGTTAGTGAGTGTCATATGAAATATAAAGCTTGTAAAAAGACAAAAAATATGTAAAATATAGTATAGAGGGTCCAAACGTCCAGTCATTACTCCCCAAGGACCACCAAAAGGGTCCTTGATGAAGACCCAAACTTTGGCGAGCAGGCTACCAAAGCAGCCTTGTTCAGCCAAGATATGGTGGTCCCTGCGCGTCGCGTATCCAGCACAAGGAATTCAAAAATTTGCCTTAAGACGCGGGGCCTCCACGAGGTCCACTTCCTTAACCTGGATGTTTGAAAAAAATGTGGAATTTCCCCCGCGACGCGCAGCCACTTCCCGATCCATCCGCGTCATTTTAAAGTCAATTTGACTTCACAAAAAGACCCAATTAAGTGAGGGGTCTTTTGAGTATTTTAGGTGGGGGATATATATTTATTTAGGGTCAGTTTAAGTCATTTTTTACCCATTCAAATCAATCCCCCAAACCCCTCTCACATCTCTTTAAAATTCTCTCTCCACTCAACCTCCATTGAAGAGCGAATTGGAGCTTGGAGAAGAAGACCAATTTCTCAAGTTTTAACTTCAATTTCGTGGATTTATCAACATTAAGGTATGGTTTATTTAACTCTTGGGATTTTTTCCCCAAGAGGTCCCTCCAAAAGATGATTTCTAAATCCTCCAAAACTAGAGTTTTTCATCTCACGTGGGTCTTCTTTGAAATATGAAATTATGAACTAATTGTGATGAATTATGATGAATTAACATTGTTTAAGTATATATTGATTGTTAATTGATTATTTCCTATGAGTTTTCCCTAGACCCATGTCTTTCCCCCAATTTCATGAAAACCTTGAATTATTAGGGTGAGTTGTGAAGATGATAAACTAGTAGGTTGACTACATTGTTGTTAATTGTGTAATTTCTCTTGAATTTACCTTGTTTATGTAATTGGTTATGTATTCTTGGTAATGGAAGTATGAAGATTCTTGAAGAGGGAAAGATGGTATGTTTATTGGTTGTTCTTGGATTCAATTGTGAATTATGAATTACTTAGATAGTAATGCTTCCATGCCTAATGTCTGGTTGTGATGTTGATGCTAGGTATTCCTCATCCTTAACCCTAGATCATTGAATTAGACATTAATTATGTATGCATGTTCTAATACGAATATTGTATGATCGAAATTAGTTTCTCATGATTATAATAAAGTGGTAAGTGAAATGTTTACTCATTTGTGAAGTAGTGTCCAAAGTGAAGGATTGTTTTGACTTACGATGACCTATGAGCTAATATGATAAGTTGTTTACATAGGGGTCTAGGAGAGACTAATGTGAACTTGTTTGATGAAATAAGATGATTACTAAAGGGAATAATTGCTTAGCACCAAAAGGGCATGTAAATGAGATGGAGGTCTCACATATAGTAAGTCATGCCTCCCACATTGGGATGCCTATGTACCCCATTGGAATGTTACATCAAGGGTCTGAATGGTACGTTCCGCTTGACCATCCGTCAAAGGATGAAAAGCGGTACTAAGTTTCACTTGAGTACCTAAACCCTTTTGAAAAGTCTTCCACAAACTATAAGTGAATTGGGCACCTCTATCCGAAATGATGGACAAAGGAATCCCATGAAGACTCACCACCAGATTTTAGATGCTCATCTTTAAATTGTTGGCAGTTTGAACACTTAGGAATAAACTTTGCTATGTCCCTCTTTAAACCATCCTACCAATAGATTTCCCTAAGATCATGATACATTTTCGTGGCACCCGGATGTATAGAATAGCGAGAACCATGGGCTTCTTCAAGAATATGATTTCTCAAATCCTCAACATCGGGTTACACATATTATCCCTTGGCACCTTAGAACACCATCCCCCCCCCCTTTTGGAGAATGACTCATTGATCTTACTAATTAACGATTCCTTCAACTCCATCAATAGAGGATCTTGATGTTGCTTTGATTTCACCTCCACCACTAATGATGAGTCGGAGTTATGAATATCTTTCACAAATTCTAACCGTACACCTAAGAGAGCCAACCTATGAATATCTTTCACAAATTCTTTCTTCTCTTCTTCATGAGACACACTACCCATAGTCATACGACTCAAAGCATCCGTAACTACATTGGATTTTTTGGGGTGGTAAAGGACACTCATGTCGTAATCCTTCAGAAATTCTAACCATCTTCTCTGTCAGAGGTTCAACTCCTTTTGTGTAAACACATATTGAAGAGTTTTATGGTAAGTAAACACATCAACATGCACACCATACAAATAATGCCTCCATATTTTAAAGGCAAAAACTAGAGCAGCTAACTCAAGATCATGAGTTGGGTAATTCTTCTCATGAACTTTGAAATGCCTAAAAGCGTAATCAATCACCTTACCATGCTGCTTGAGTACACATACCAAGCCCACTCGGGAAGCATCACAATACACTACAAATCCTTCATTACCTTCCGGTAAGGTCAACACCGGAACGGAGGTAAGCTTATCTTTCAACTCTTGAAAAACTTTCTCACAAGCTTCCGTCCACTCAAACTTCACCTTCTTTTGGATCAAAGCTGTCAAAGGAGAAGCAATGGACGAAAATCCATCAACAAATCTTCTATAATAGCCAGCTAGACCCAAGAAACTCTTTATGTCAGTGGGAGTCAACGGTCTAGGCCAATTTCAGATCGCATACATCTTCTTCGGATCAACCTGTACACCATCACCAAAGAAAATATGGCAAATAAAAGCAATTGAACTCAACCAAAATTCACAGTTGCTAAATTTGGCATAAAGGTGGTGTTCTTTGAGGACTTGCAAGGCCAACCTGAAGTGACTCTCATGCTCATCTTCATTCTTGGAGTATATCAAAATATCATCAATGAACACAATCATAAATGACTAGAGGTAATCTAGGAAAACTCTAATCATTAGGTCCATGAACGATGCCGGGGCATTTGTTAACTCAAAAGACATAACTAGAAATTCATAGTGACCATATCTAGTTCGGAAAGCTGTTTTTGGAACATCTTCACCTCTCACCCTATGTTGATGATATCCCAACCTTAAGTCAATCTTGGAAAAGTATCTAGCACCTTGGAGTTGATCAAATAGATCATCAATCCTAGGGAAAGGATACTTGTTCTTTATGCTGACCGTATTAAGTTGGCGATAATCAATGCACATTCTAAGGGACCCAATCTTCTTCTTAATAAGAAAGACCGGATCATCCCATGGAGAAATACTAGCTTGAATGAAACCCTTGCCTATTAAATCCTTGAGTTGGAGCTTCAACTCTTTCAATTCAGCCGGAGCCATCCTATAAGGAGGAATTGAAATGGGATTCTTATCCGGTAATAAGTCAATGCAAATGTCAATTTCCCATTTGGGAGGAACTCCTGGAAGGTCATTAGGAAAAAACTCTTGGAATTCTCTCCCTACAGGGACTGACTCAATAGAAAGAGTTTCACATTCTAGGTCCTTAACTATCACCACATGGTATAAACAACCCTTGGCTATCATCTTAGAAGCCTTCAAATGAGAATTGATTTGATCCCTTGACATAGAATTTCCCCCCTTCCACTCTAAAATGGGTTCATTAGGGAATTGAAACTTCACTACCCTTGTTCTACGGTCTATGGAAGCAAAACAATCATGGAGCAAATCTATACCCAAGATGATATAAAAATCAAACATGTCAAGTTCTACAAAATCAACAAGATTAACTATATTGGGTAGCATCACAGGACATTTCCTATAGACTATTTTTGCAACTACAGAGTCACCCATTGGGGTACAAACAGAAAAGGGTTCAATGAAAACATCGGGAAGTACATCAAACTTCCTAGCTATCAAAGGTGTAACAAAAGAAAGGGTAGCACCTGGGTCAAGCAAAGCATAAACATTAACAAAGAAAACTTGTAACATACCCATCACAACATCGGGATAGCTTTCTTGTTCACCCCTAGCCTTGAGTGCATAGAAACGATTCCTTTTTGGAGCTTCAAATCTAGGACCTCTTGGTTTAGTTTGGCTATTCCCCTTATCATGACTTCTCATATTAGGGCAATCTTTCACCATATGGCCACCTTTGCCACAACCATAGCAACTATTAGTTCAAACAAGACATTCACCCGCATGTTTCTTACCACACGTACCACAAGTTGGTCTTTCTCTTGGTGGATCAACAAACCTCCCCTTTTGAGGTTTAGGATTAGAACCTCTATCATTGAGATTCTTGGAGACATTTTAAGGAACTTTGTTTTAAAACCGCTTCTTAAACTTAGGCTTGTCTTGAGAAGAACCACTTTGAAAAGACTTTGACTTCTTAGCATCCATATTCCTCTTCCTTAGACGACTTTCCTCAACCTGTTGAGCATGAACCATCAACCTAGAAATATCCATATTGTAATGAAGCATGACTGCACGACATTCTTCTTCAAGCTCTTCGTACACGCCCTTTACATAACGGATCATTTCATCCCCAGCATTAGAAACCAAAGAAGAAGAATATTTGGACAACTTAATGAATTTTAATGAGTATTCCTTGACACTCATACCTCATTGACGAAGGTTGATGAACTCCTCTACCTTAGCTTCCCTTTGTTCCCTTGGAAAGAATCTATCAAGAAAGGCCTTTTTAAAGATCTCCCAAGTCACGGGACCATCTCCTAAAGCCCTATTATCCTTCCACTGATTGTACCATGTCTGATCCATGTCTTTGAGTTGATAAGCAGCATGTTCAGCCTTCTCAGTAGTACTCACCCCAATAGAAAACAAAATCTTGTAGACCTCATCAAGAAAATCTTAGGGGTCTTCATCAACTTTTGATCCAAAGTAAATGGGAGGATTCATCCTCGTAATATCTCTCAAATGGATAGCCATAGTACTAGCATGGTGGTTCTCTCTAGGAACAACCTCCATGTTAGCTTGTGCCGTAATGGCTTGAGCTTTGGTTGTGATGCCTTGGGCCATTTGAAACAGGGCTGCCCTCACCTCACCATCCGTCATAGCTGGAGGATTCGCCGCAACTTGATTGTTTGCAGCAGCTTGTACTTGAGGAGCATTTCTATTGCCTTGGGGAGTAGCTCCAGCATTCCCAATCTCTTCTCCTACTCTTCTCGCGGCTTTCTTTCTTGTGTTCATCGCCCTTATATACAAGAAAGGGATTAGATGCTAATAGACACATAGTGTCTGAATTCTAAAGGAACGACATAGGAGTATCAAGAAAAGATAAGTTTCCTAATAATCACATAGACTCTCATCCATAATTGTGGCGCGCTTCACAACCATAAACAAGATACTATGTAACGCGGTTTAGTGACCTATTGATCCTAAGGATATTTAACCTCATGCTCTGATATAAAGGTTGTCACACTCGGAGAGCATACCCTAGGTGAGACCGGCGTCGTCGTCCTCTAAGAGGACTCACACAATCCCTTAGCATTCGTCATAACATGCGATCAGTAAAATTGCGGAAAATTTAAAACTTTTACATACTTATATAAAGTATACTTAAACTTCAAACCTCTATTGAAGACCAAGCTCAAGAACAAGCTATGGAGTTGATAGTTGGAGATTTCTTCTCAGATTTTCATAGGCTTATTAATGTGTGAGGTATGGTGATCCTTCATCCATAGATAACCATTTATCTATGGAGTCCTTTCAAAGGTTTTCTAAATATGAATTCTAAGTCAAAAATCCTATTTTTGAATCTAGCCGTGGGTTCATTCTCAAATTGATTTCAAAAGTATTCTAATGATGAATATATGTTTATATACTAATTTCTTAATGAATTTTTATCCAATTTTATGTAGAACCCATGATCCTCCTAATTTCTCAAATTAGCCTATGATGTGGGTCTTGTGATCTTGACTTGATGTTTGTAGAATTGTGGTTAGATTGTATTGAATTGCTTATTTCTATTACTTTCTATATCAATTGAATATGAATTGTGGATGAATGATCAAAGATGATCATTATCTTGGAGATTTAATAAGTTGACTTATGTCGTCTAATTAGCCTAGAATGTACATTGAACCGTGTTATTGGTGTGGTCCACCTTTGTTGGCGGTGTTTACATTCTTGTCATGTTTATGTGTTATGATCATGGCCTTGAAGAAATTATATGCAATATGAATTGATATGATGATTTCTATGTTAGGAAGTTGAAGGATTTAGCCTTGATACTAATATCATGTCTAAGTGGATTGATACTACATTAAGTTATGTGTATATTCTTCTACACTACTTGCTTAATCTAGGTATGGGGATAATTTTATGTGTATGTGTGATGATCATGTTAGGGTTAGGTGTGGTCTATATGACTAATGATAATGAATATCCTTGTAGCATGACCCCTACCCATATAAACCCTATATAAATGTGTGATCAAAGTATGCTAGGAGTCTTATATTCTATTGTTGAATATGTACTTGCCTCCTATGATGTAATGTGAGTATGTGTAGTCTATAGTCCTCAATACTCTATATATGTGCATGACTTGAGACGTGAAGAATATTTTACATGTGTTGTGATCTTTAGAGGATGGCTTCCTCAATACTATGTGATAGTCATTATGTGATAATGTTGACCAATGTACACACACACAATTCATGCATACCTTTGAGTAGGATAGATTTATGATGATAAAGAAAGGATAGTTCTCCTATGCATCATTACCTATTTCTATAGATGTAAAGTATATGATTTATGAAGTTATGAACATGTGTTAATAAATGTATTTATGTGAAGGTAGATCTCACATATATGTACACACACTTATGCATGTATGAATAGGATATGATTATGTGAAAGGACATTCTCACATAATGTAGGTGCTATGATTAATGTAGAATTCTGATCCTAGATACCTTTGAGCGATATGATATATGAGGGAGTAAGCCCCTAAGGCCTATTCTTTATGAAATAATGTTATCTAAAGGCTTAAAGATGTTTAAAAAGGGAGTTATTGCTTATTACCGAAAGGGCATGTTAATGAGATGGAGGTCTCACATTAGTAAGTCCGGCCTCCCACATGGGTTTCTTCACGACATATAGTGTTGATTCCCAATGTATATGTTGTCTCATGAGATGGAAACCCTTATGTTAGTAAGTCAAGCTTTCTAGAATCAATCTCTTTTTCCCTAAACTATGTGCCCACATATGACTCTAGCTTAGTGGATCCACCTAGATAAGCTATGTACGAATGGTTTCACCTTAGGCAAGTGTTAACCCTCTCTTTTCAGTGTGGGAGTAGAACACCGTATTCCATGTAGCTAACAAGGTCTATGTCGGTTATTGCTATGTCTCCTGAAGGTTAATAATTACTAATATAAGAATATGACCTCTAATCTAAATTCCTTGAGAAGCGTACTTGGTATAGGAGGACTATGGACCGTACCTATACATTGCACTATATGACTTAAAGAAAGGATAGGATTGGAGACCCTTATGAAGTAAATACTTATGTTATGTACGACTTATATGAATGCATGTTAAGTGACCTTGTTATGCTAAAATATGAATTTTGAGTATGTATGTGAACTACACTTGTGGCTTCTAAATGAGTTTACTTATTATATTTGGGTGTGTGGGACTCCATGTGTACATTGAACAAGTAAGCTTGTAAAGGGGTTATGAGGGTGGTTTGACTATGATTTGAATTAAGTAAGTCTATGACTAAAGTGTATGAAGTATGATGAGTCTTCCTATGATGTTATGAAGTATGATGAGTCCTTATATTATGATATGAAGTATGTGGCCTTATTGCTAGTTATAAATGAGTATGTTATGACTTGTTGGATATGTTATGACTTGTTGGATATGTTGTGACTTGTTGAGTATGTTATGCCTAGTCTAGGGTGACTTCTTAGGTACACATGGTGGAAGTAGTATTATGGGATGCTACCTACACATTGCACTAGTGTCACTTAGAAGTTGTCTTAGGTGATAGTTCTTATGTGAAGTGATGCCTATGAGATGTTTATGTCTTATGAATATATGTGAGTGTGTTAATAATCATATTATGAAAGACTATTGTAAGGTGACCTCAAGGTGATGCATTAAACTAGGTACACTTGAGGGTTACTTAAGAAAAGAAGTAAAGTAAAAGAGAGGTAATGTATGATGTGTATTTAATATGCTTATAATTATGATAAATGGCTTTGTGTGCTATTATGAGTGTTATCCATGTCTATATTATTTATGTGAACTATATTGAGTTTTTATATTCCTATGTTCATGAAGTTTACTAAAAATACATGTTGCATGATTTCAAAAGAAATGTCCTCTTTAAATGTATGTTTTCGCAAGGTTTTCATACTTAGTGCATTCTTGTACTAATATCATTCTTCTTCATATCTTTACACAAAGTGTAGGTGTGATGGATAGAGGATGTCTCCTAAGTGAAGAGCTTGGATAGATCTCCAAGTTCAAGTAAAGGAGCCCCTATGATTCAAGTGTTGCCTATGTAATATGTTCTTAAAAGTTAATGTAATAGTTTAGATATTATTTTATGTTATTAAGGGCATGTCCCTATTCTATTCTATTGAGTTGTGTCTTAAGATGGCAAAGAGACATTAGAGTCTTACTATGTATTATGATATTTTATATATATACAAAGTAATTTTCTAGCATATGATGTGCTATGAAAAGTTTTAAATTTTATGCTTGTTTTATGAGTATGCAATGAAGGTACATTAAGAGCATTGTCTTAGACCTCTCAGAGGTCGACGACGCAATGTTAAGATTTGAGAATACCATAACTTTTAGGGTATACCCTCGGGTCGTAACAAACTGGGTATCAAAGCATAAGGTTTTGTATTTTGTCATTAGGTTTCAATGTCTCATGTAGCCACGTCTAGTAGAGTCTCATATCATTGGTGGTGAGTCGCGACACATCAAATGGTACGGGAGGCTATAGGAAGATATAGTTTCCATTTTTTATTATTTTCATGTCCTGCCATAGAACTTATTTCTATATGGTGTCTCTCTTATGTTTCCTTGTCTGGTAGTCTTTTAGATGTGATTGCTTTGAAGGGATAATTTCTCAATGCTTGAGGTGTAAAAGGTGAGTTTTTTATACCTAAGGTTGATGAGTATATGTGAAGGTGGATATAGTATATGTTGATATGATGCCATTTATGGCTCTAGATGGTTTATGAGGAATGAGATGTTATGTTGAGAATATTTTATGATAAGGTATGGTTATAGCTTGTTAGTAGTTGTTATAGTTGAATGGAGTTCCCCATGGAATGATAGAATGCCTTATGATTATGTAGGATGGTAGCATGATGTTATAATATAGGCTTGAAAAGTCTTGGAGAATGTGGTATACAGTGAGAAAGATGAATGTTGCCTTAGTATATGTAAAATGCTTCATACTTGTACTTGTGTGGATTGGAACCTTTTTTATCGGTTTGCTCTTAAGGAGGGAAGATATTGTGTTGAGCCTTGTAAGGTGATTGTGAAGTATGCTAGTTAATGAGAGAACCTTTATGACTAGTTAATGGTTCCCTTTATGAACCTATTATAAGATTGGTAAAAAGGGGAAAGAGGAGTTTTATTCTATAAGTGGGAAGTATGATTACCCTAAGGTGACTTAGGGGGGTGTCTAGTAAGTACCCCGTAGCTCTTGAAGAGAAAGAGAGAATTGAGGTTGAACTATTTTGAAGTGGTTAGTTTTCGTTTAAGCTTGAATTTAAATATGGTCAATTGAGGAAGTGCTTAGATTTTACCTAGGCATGGTCGATTTGAAAGTTCCACCCAAAAGTGATGACCCTCGTAGGTTGGTCTTGATTTCCTTGTTCTTGGTGTTTAAGAGCATGATATGATTAGCCATACCCCAAGAAGGGGATAAAGAATGGGATAATGTGCATAGATGGTAAAGAGTTTTAAAGCCCTTAATGTTCCTATGTTAAGTTTCCTTGAACTTCTCAAGGTTTAAAAATCACTTTGTAGTGATGGTAAGAAGGGTGTTCATAATCTTAGATCCCAAGAGAGGGATGATATGCTTAGTTAATAAGGTTGGTAAGCTAAGATTCCCCTAGAGTTGAGATGAGTTTCTCTTAAATGAGTTTATACTAAGTGGGGGAGGATGATTTGAGTAGTAAGGTTTTAGATATCCCTATCGTTTCCTTCTATTCTTACTCAAGCTTTAAACCAAAGAGTTCCTAAGTAGCTTGTTCATTTTAGGAGCCTTGCATAAGATGATATGTTGCATGTTCTCCATATATTATGCATGTCATTTATGACACTATGTTATGCATATTATGAAAGGTCATTATTCCATGAAAAAGGAAAGTTTTATAAATTGCATGTTTCTCATGTTGTTGTGCATCCTTATATGATAAATGTGCAATTTGAGTTCATGAGATAGCTTAATGAGCAAGCTTGATGTCACTCATATTGTGTGGTGTTTTGCCTCACAATGATAGATTGAGTCTCTTTTAAATAAGATAAGATGAGTCTCTTTGAAAACTGTGTGACTTTTGAGATTCGGGAAGTTGTATTATAGAGTCAATCTTGAGAAGTGATGGTTGATCTAACCTATGTTTATTGGTGTGCCTCTAAATTGTGATAAATTTCACTAAATGATGCATGCTTGTGAAATCTAGTGATGTTCTAGAAATAGAAAGTTTCAAATTACTTCCTAATGTTGTGATGTGCTTTGTGTGTCCTAACATGTTGATTTCATAAGGAAGGATGTATAATCATAATGTGGTTTGGTGTAAAGAAATCCTTCTTAATATGAATTATCTCTATGCTTTTTGTTTTATGTTAACTCTATGATGCCATGTGTGTATGTTGTGACTAGGATAAGGTAGTCCCTCCTTGAACAAAACTAAGCATGGTAATTTCATATGTGACCTTGATGGTATTATGTCTAGACTATCTGTTTGTAGTTAATTTACCTTATTCGTGATTCTTGTGCAACTAAATGAAGTGTTTAAATTTTATCATGAGTTGAAGTGTGGATTATGCCTATGTGTGCAATTGAAATCCATTGTATGTTTTACTTTTTGATGAAATAATAAACATGCCTAAGTTGGAGAAGGTAGTTCCTCCAAATGGCAAAGAATATGAAGAAGTATTTATGCGTGAAATGAGTTATAGAAGTAGTCCATGCTTGGTTTTATTTCCTTGAATGCATGCTACAATGAAGTTGGTATTCCTTGTAATGTAGTGCATTGTCTTTTGTATGATAACATTTTGAAGTGTTGTGAGCTTCTATTAAAGTCCTTGAAGTCCTTGAAAGTGTTTAAAATGTTTAAGTTTCATTCGAGGACGAATGTTGTTTTAAGTGGGGAAGTATTGACACGCCCTCAAAATGACCTAAGGTATATAGAGCTTCACATGTGCCTAAAAAGGTTAATAATATTTTTATTAAGTGTTTTATTGTATGTATATTTTATTTGTGGTTAGTTGAAAGTCAAACGTCAAGAGACGACCAAGACGTTTCACGACTAGTCACCAAAGGGACTTAGGTGTTTCTATGTGCTTATCTGTGTGTCATGGTGTCTTGAGGTCCTTATCTGAGTTATAATGATGTTTATAGGAAGTGTATTAAGTTTCATGAAGTTTTGAGGTCAAACGTCCAAGAACGTCCAAGACGTTCGAAACTTGGTCTTTAGACGTGCTAATGAGTCCTTGTATGTTTGGCTTGATTTTATGTGTTGTTTGAAGTTCAGAAGCAGTGTAGTTGACCCTAGTACCTTAATAAACATGTTAAGGGTCAAAACGTCCAAGTACGACTCCCCGGGGACTACTCGAAGGGCCCCAAAGAGGACCCAAACCTTGGACAAGAGGCTTCCCAAGGCAGCTTGCAGGAGAAAGATATGGACCTTGCCTTCATGACACGCGCCTAGACCGCACCTCACAGCCTCAAATATTATTTGGGTAAGAATGGGCAGCCCACTCCCAGATACGGTTGCGTCATTTTTAAGTCAATTTTGACATGTCTAAGAGCTCCAATTCGTGTGGGGGTGTTTTGGTAACTTGGGGGACTTTTATTAAGTGTTCTATGACCTTTTAAAACCCTTTCCCAATCCAAAACCCCAATACCCATTAGGAAATAAAATTCCCAAAGTTCTCCTCTTCCAAAAACCCCAAAACCTCCATTGAAGACCAGGCTCAAAGAACAATCTATGGAGTTGGATTCTTGGAGCTTTCTTCTCAGATTTTCATGGGTTTTTTAATATATGAGGTATGATTATCCTTAATCCATAGATAACTAGTCATCTATGGAGTCCTTTTAAACGTTTTCTAAACATGAATTATAAGTCAAAAATCCTATTTTTGAATCTATCCATGGGTTCATTCTCAAATTAATTTCAAAAGCATTCTAATGATGAATATATGTTTATCTACTGATTTTATAATGGATTTCTATCCAGTTTTATGAAGAACCCATGACCCTCCTAATTTCTCAAATTAGCCTATGATGTTGGTCTTGTGAACTTGACTTGATGTTTATTCTAATTGTGATCAGATTGTATTTAATTGCTTATTGCTATTACTTTGTATATCAATTTAATATGAATTGTTGAGGAATGATCAAATATGATCATTATCTTGGAGATTTGGTAAGTTGACCTATTTATTCTAATTAGCCTAGAATGTACATTGAATCGTGTTGATTGGTATGGTCCAACTTTGGTGGCGTTGTTTATATTCTTGTACATATTTATGTGTTATGATCATGTCCTTGAAGGCATTATATGAAATATGAATTGATATGATGATTTCTATGTTAGGAAGTTGCAGGATTTAGCCTTGATTATAATATCATGTCTAAGTGAATTGATGCTACATTAAGTTATGTGTATAGTCTTCTACACTACTTGCTTAATCTAGGTATGGGGATAATTTTATATGTGTATGTGTGATGATCATGTTAGGGTTAGGTGTGGTCTATATGGCTAATGATAATGAATATCCTTGTAGCATGACCCCTACCGATATAAACCCTATATAAATGTGTGATAAAAGTATGCTAGGAGTCTTATATTCTATTGTTGAATATGTACTTGCCTCCTATGATGTAATGCGAGTGTGTTTAGTCTATAGTCCTCAATACTCTATATATGTGTATGACTTAAGACTTGAAGAATGTTGTACATGTGTTGTGATCTTTAGAGGATGGCTTCATCAATACTATGTGATAGCCATTATGTGATAATGTTGACCACTGTACACACACACACACTTCATGCATATCTATGAGTAGGATAGATTTATGATGATTAAGGAAAGGATAGTTCTCCTATGCATCATTACCTATTTCTATGCATGTAAAGTACATGATTTATGAAGTTATGATCATGTATTCCTAAATGTGTTTATGTGAAGGAAGATCTCACATATATGTACACACACACATGCATGTGTGAATATGATATGATTATGTCAAAGGACATTCTCACATAATGTAGGTTATATGATGAATGTAAAATTCTCATCCTAGATACCTTTGAGCTATATGATATATGAGGGAGTAAGTCCCTAAGGCCTATTCTTTATGAAATAATGTTATCTAAAGTGTTAAAAATGTTTAAAAGGGGAGTTATTGCTTAGCACCGAAAGGGCATGGAAATGAGATGGAGGTCTTACGTTAATAAGTCCTGCCTGCCACATGGGTGTCTTTACGACTAGCAGTGTGGATTCCCAAGGTATACGTTGTCTCATGAGATGGAAACCCTCACGTTAGTAAATCAAGGTTTCTAGAAGAAATCTCCTTGTCCCTTCACTATGTGCCCACATAGGACTTTAGCTTAGTGGATCCACCTAGATAATATATGTACGAATGGTTGCAGCTTAGGCAAGTGTTAACCTTCTCTTTTTGGTGTGGGTGTAGAACACCGGATTCCATGTAGCTCACATGGTCTATGTCGGTTATGGCTATTTCTCCCGAAGGTTAATAATTAACTAAGATAAGAATATGAACTTTAATCTAAATTCCTTGAGAAGTGTACTTGGTATGGGAGACTATGGGCCCTACCTATACATTGCACTAGATGACTTCAAGAAAGGATATAATTGGAGACCCTTATGAAGTAAATACTTATGTTATGTATGACTTTTATGAATGCATGTTAAATGACCTTGTTATGCTAAGATATGAATTTTGACTATGCATGTGAATTACACTTGTGGCTTCTAAATGAGTTTACTTAGTATATTTGGGGGTATGGGACTCCATGTGTACATTGCACAAGTAAGCTTGTAAAGGGGTTATGAGGGTGGTTTGCCTATGATATGAACTAAGTAAGTCTATGACTAAATTGTATGAAGTATGATGAGTCTTCTTATGATGTTATGAAGTATGATGAGTCCTTATATTATGATATAAAGTATGTGGCCTTATTGCTAGTTATAAATGAGTATGTTATGACTTTTTGGATATCTTATGACTTGTTGGATATGTTGTGACTTGTTGAGTATGTTATGCCTAGTCTAGGGTGACTCCTTAGGTACACTTGGTGGAAGTAGTATTATGGGATGCTACCTACACATTGCACTAGTGTGACTTAGGAGTTGTCTTAGGTGATAGTTCTTATGTGAAGTGATGTATATGAGATGTTTATGTCTTATGAATATATGTGTTTGTGTTATGAATAATATTATGAATGACTATTGTAAGGTGACCTTAAGGTGATGCATCGCACTAGGTACATTGAGGGTTACTTAAGAAAAGAAGTAAAGTAAAAGAGAGGTAATGTATGATGTTTATTAAATATGCTTATAATTATGATAAATGGCTTTGTGTGCTATATGAGTGTTATCCATGTCTATATTATGTATGTGAACTATATTGAGCTTATATGTGCCTATGTTCATGAAGTTTACGAAAAAGACATGTTGCATGATTTCAAAAGAAATGTCCTCTTTAAATGCATGTTTTCGCATGGTTTTCATAGCTAGTGCATTCTTGTACTAATACCATTCTTCTTCATATTTTTACACAAAGTGTAGGTGGTGATGGCTAGAAGATGTCTCCTAAGTGAAGAGCTTGGATAGATCTTCCAAGTTCAAGTAAAGGAGATCTTATGATTCAAGGGTTGCCTATGTCAAGATGTTCTTAAAAGTTAATGTAATAGTTTAGATATTATTTTATGTTATTAAGTTTCGTGTACCTATTCTATTCTATTGAGTTGTGTCTTAAGATGGCAAAGAGATATTAGAGTCTTACTATGTATTATGATATATTTTTTATATAAACGAAGTAATGTTCTAGCATATGATGTGCTATGCAAAGTTTTAAATTTTTCTCTAGTTTTATGAGTAAGCAATGAAGGTACGTTAAGAGGCTTGTCTTAGAGCTCAGAGAGGTCGACAACGCCATGTTAAGAAATGAGAATACCATAACTTTTAGGGTATACCCTCGGGTTATAACAACCTTGGTATCAGAGCATAAGGTTTTGTATTTTGTCCTTAGGTTCAATGTCTCATGTTGCCACGTCTAGTAGAGTCTTGTATCACTGGTGGTGAGTCGCGACACATCAAATGGTACGGGAGTCTATAGGACGATAAAGTTTCCCTTCTTCATTATTCTCATGTCGTGCCATAGAAATTATCTCCATACGGTCTCTCTCTTATGTTTCCTTGTCCTTGTCTGGTAGTCTTTTAGATGTGATTGCTTGGAAGAGATGATTTGTTAATGCTTGACGAATAAAAGGTGTTTTTTTATACCTACCTTAGTCTCAAGGTTGATGAGTATATGTGAAGGTGTATTTAGTATATGTTGATGTGATGCCATTTATGGCTCTAGATGGTTTATCGGGAATGAGATGTTATGTTGAGAATATTTATGATAAGGTATGGTTATAGCATGTTAGTAGTTGTTATAGTTGAATGGAGTTCCCCATGGAATGATAGAATGCCTTATGATTATGTAGGATGGTAGCATGATGTTATAATATAGGCTTGAAAAGTCTTGGAGAATGTGGTATATAGTGAGAAAGATGAATGTTGCCTTAGTATATGTAAATTGCTTCATAGTTGTCCTTGTGTGGATTGGAACCTTTTGTATAGGTTGGCTCTTAAGGAGGGAAGATATTGTGTTGAGCCTTGTAAGGTGATTGTGAAGTATGCTAGTTAATGAGAGAACCTTTATGACTAGTTAATGGTTCCCTTTATGAACCTATTATAATATTGGTAAAAAGGGGAAAGAGGAGTTTTATTCTGTAAGTGGAAAGTATGATTACCCTAAGGTGACTTAGAGGGGTGTATTGTAAGTACCCCTTAGCTCTTGAAGAGAAAGAGAGAATTGAGGTTGAACTACTTTGAAGTGGTTAGTTTTCGTTTAAGCTTTAATTTAAATATGGTCAATTAAGGAAGTTCTTAGATTTTACCTAGGCATGGTTGATTGGAAAGTTCCACCCAAAAGTGATGACTCTCGTAGGTTGGTCTTGATTTCCTTAATCTTGGTGTTTAAGGGCATGATATAATTAGGCTTACCCCAAGAAGAGGATAATGAAGGGGATAATGTGCATAGATGCCAAAGAGTTTTAGAGCCCTTGATGTTCCTATGTTAAGTTTCCTTGAAGTTCTCAAGGTTGAAAAATCACTTGTAGTGATGGTAAGAAGGGTGTTCATAATCTTAGATCCCAAGAGAGGGATGATGTGCTTAGTTAATAAGGTTGGTAAGCTAAGATTCCCCTATAGTTGAGATGAGTTGCTCTTAAATGAGTTTATCCTAAGTGGGGGAGGATGATTTGAGTAGTAAGGTTTTAGATATCCCTATCATTTCCTTCTATTCTTACTCAAGCTTGTAATCAAAGAGTTCCTAAGTAGCTTATTCATGTTAGGAGCCTTGCATAAGATGATAAGTTGCATGTTCTCCATATGTTATGCATCTTATTTATGACACTATGTTATGCATATTATGAAAGGTCATTATTCCAAGAAAAAGGATTTTTTTATAAATTGCATGTTTCTCATGTTGTTGTGCATCCTTATATGATAAATGTGCAATTTGAGTTCATGAAATAGCTTCATGAGCATGCTTGATGTCACTCTTATTGTGTGGTGTTTTTGTCTCACAATGAGAAATTGAGTCTCCTTTAAATAAGATAAGATGAGTCTCTTTGAAAAATGTCTGACTTTAGAGATTCGGGAAGTGGTATTATAGACTCAGTCTTGAGAAGTGATGGTTGATCTAACATATTTTTATTGGTGTGCCTATAAATTGTTATAAATTTCCCTAAATGACGCATGCTTATGAAATCTACCAATGTTCTAGAAATAGAAAGTTTCAAATTACTTCATAATGATGTGATGTGTTTTGTGTGACCTACCATGTTGATTTTATAAGGAAGGAAGTATAATCAGAATGTGGTTTGGTGTAAAGAAATCCTTCTTAATATGAATTAACCTCTATGCTTTTTGTTTTATGTTAACTCTATGATGCCATGTGTGTATGTTGGTACTAGAAGAAGGTAGTCCCTCCTTGAACAAAACTAAGCCTGGTAATGTTATATGTGACCTTGATGGTATTATGTCTAGACTATATGATTGTAGTTAATTTAACTTATTCATGATTCTTGTTCAAGTATATGAAGTGTTTAAATTTCTTATGAGTTGAAGTGTGAATTATGCCTATGTGTGCAATTGAAATCCATTGTATGTTTTACTTTGTGATGAAATAATGAACATGCCTAAGATGGAGAAGGTAGTTCCTCCAAATGGCAAACAATATGAAGAAGTATATATGCGTGAAATGAGTTATAGAAGTAGTCCATGCTTGATTTTGTTGCCTTGAATGCATGCTAGAATGAAGTTGGTATTCCTTGTAATGTAGTGCATTGACTTTTGTGTGATAACATGTTGAAGTGTTGTGAGCATCTATGAAAGTCATTGAAGTCCTTGAAAGTGTTTAAAATATTTTAGTGTCATTCGAGGACGAATGTTTATCTAAGTGGGGGATTATTGACCATCCCTCAAAATGAACTAAGGTAGATATAGCCTGACATGTGCCTAAAAAGGTTAATAATATGTTTATTACGTGTTTTATAGTATGCATACTTTATTTGTGGTGATTTGGAATTCAAACGTCAAGGGACGACCAAGACGTTCGATGACTAGTCACCAAAGGGACTTAGGTGTTTATATGTGCTTATGTGTGTGTCATGGGCTCTTGAGGTCCTTATCTGAGTTATAATTATGCTTATAGGCAGTGTATCATGTTTCATGAAGTTTGGAGGTCAAACGTCCAAGAACGTCCAAGACGTTAGAAAGTTAGCCCTTGACACGTGCATGTGTGTTTCTTTAGTGTGCCTAGCATGTTTGGACATGTTGTGAGTATTTGTTTTGGATGAAAATGATGTGGAAGGTCCTTGACATGTTAAAGTATATATTTAATTTGGAAACGTATGGGTATGACTCCCAAGGGCCCAGTAAGAAGCCCTCAAGGAGGACCCAAGGGCTGTCAGAAACTGCATTGGTAGTGTCATCGACTTAGCAAAAGGACGCCTTGTCAGTCCACCAACGCCCCGTCGATGGGAAGGCGTCGATGTACACTTAGCCTTGTGACAGATCAAGGCAGTTGTCAAGCCCTAGACCGAAACTACGGCCTTCAGTACGGTCCATCGATGGACCTACTGGGCGTCTTTTGTGGCCATCAATGAAGGCTGCAACAACTGCCATGCACGTTGTTTTAATCATAGGGCGAATGGGAAATTCACCCCGCGTGCTAACCTGTTCCTAGTTGGTTAATTTTTTAAATTTTGGGTTTATTAAGTTGATAGAAAACGTAACCCCATTCTCAATCCTCAATTTAAAATTAGACTTCCCTCTCCCAAAATATTCTCTGTGGAAACCTCCATTGGAGGTGAAGCTCAAGAACAACTTGGAACTTGGATTCCCATGGGTTCTTCATCAATTTTAAATTTTTTTCTTCTACAATGAGGTGTGGTGATCCGTCATCTCTAGTTAATCTTCCATCTAGAGAGTTCTTCTCAAAGTTTTGAAAGAGAAAAATATGATCAAACTTTTGCTAATTCAATCTATCCATGGGTTCTTTCTCAAAACATTTTCAAAGGCTTCCTCATGATGAATTGATGTTATATGATGATTGTAACGTTAATTTCAATCCAATTTCATGACGAAACCATGCTCTATTCAAACTCTCATTTTTGCCTATGTGTGGGCTTTGTGATTTTTATGAACTAAAGTACCCCCTAGGCTTAACCGGCGTCGTCGTCCTTAAAGAGGAGTAAGACAAGCCTCTTAGAATTCTTCATAGAAAATCATAAGTCAAAATCACGGAAAATTTAAAAACTTTTGTTTGTATAGCAAGGAGGTTTACATAGACCTCTACATAGGAAGCTTACATAGGCTACTCGCAATAGACCATAACAACGCATATGTTACGACCCGAGGGTAAACCCTAAAAGTTATGGTATTCTCAAATCTTAATACGGCATCATCGACCTCTCGGAGGTCTAAGACAAGCCTCTTAACGTACCTTCATTGTATTCTCATAAAAATAGCAGAAAATTTAAAACTTTTCATAGCATATCATATGCTAGAACATTAATTCGTATACATATAAAATATCATAATACATAGTTAGACTCTAATGTCTCTTTGCTATCTTAAGACACAACTCAATTGAATAGAATAGGGACACAACCCTTAATAACATAAAATAATATATACACTATTACATTAACTTTTAAGAACATCTTGACATAGGCAACCCTTGAATCATAAGGGCTCCTTTACTTGAACTTGGGAGAACTATCCAAGCTCTTCACTTAGGAGACATCCTCTAGACATCACCACCTACACTTTGTGTAAAAAGATGAAGAAGAATGGTATTAGTACAAGAATGCACTAAGTATGACAACCATGCGATAACATCCATTTAAAGAGGACATTTCTTTTGAACTCATGCAACATGTCTTTTTATTAAAATTCATGAACATAGGCACATATAATCACAATATAGTTCACATACATAATATAGACATGGATAACACTCATAATAGCACACAAAGACATTTATCATAATTATAAGTATATTCAATACACATCATACATTACCTCTCTTTTATTTTACTTCTTTTCTTGAGTAACCCTCAAGTGTACCTAGTGCAATGCATCACGTTGAGGTCACCTTACAATTGTCTTTCATAATGTAATTCATAACACAAACACATATATTCATAAGATATAAACATCTCATAGACATCACTTCACATAAGAACTATCACCTAAGACAACTCCTAAGTCACACTAGTGCAATGTGTAGGTAGCATTCCATAATACTACTTCCACCAAGTGTGCTTAAGAAGTCACCCTAGACTATACATAACATACTCAACAAGTCACAACATATCCAACAAGTCATAACATATCCAAAAATTCATAACATACTCATTTATAACTAGCAATAAGGCCACATACTTCATATCATAATATAAGGACTCATCATACTTCATAATATCATAAGAAGAGTCATAATACTTCACACACTTTACTCATAGACTTACTTAGATCATATTATAGGAAAACCACCCTCGTAACCCCTTTACAAACTTACTTGTGCAATGTACACATGGAGTCCCATACCCCCAAATATACTAAGTAAACTCATTTTGAAGCCACAAGTGTAACTCACATGCATTGTCAAAATTCATATCTTAACATAAGAAGGTCACTTAACATGCATTCATAAAAGTCATACATAACATAAGTATTTACTTCATAAGGGTCTCCAATCCTATCCTTTCTTGAAGTCATATCCATATCGGATGGCTCCAGACGAATTGAAAGAATTGAAGCTCCAACTCAAAGATTTACTAGACAAGGGTTTCATTCAACCTATTATTTCTCCATGGGGTACTCCTTTCTTGTTGGTGAAGAAGAAGGATGGGTCCCTTAGAATGTGCATTTATTATCACCAACTCAATAAGGTCACCATAAAAAACAAGTATCCTCTCCCTCTGATTGATGATCTCTTTGATTAACTCCAAGGTGCTAGCTAATTTTTCAAGATTGACTTAAGGTCATGATATCACCAACTTAGGGTGATAGGTGAAGATCTTCCCAAAAGAGCGTTACGAACTAGATATGGTCACTATGAATTTCTAGTTATATCTTTTGGGTTAACAAATTCCCCGCAGCATTTATGGACCTAATGAATAGTGTTTTCTAAGATTACCTCGACTCATTTGTGATTGTGTTCATTTATGATATTTTGATATACTCCAAGAACCAAAATGAGCATGAGAGTCACTTAAGGTTGGCCTTGCAAGTCCTCAAGGAACACCAACTTTATGCAAAATTTAACAAGTGTAAATTTTAGTTGAGGTTGCTTGCTTTTATTGGCCATGTTATCTCTGGTGAGGGTGTAGAGGTTGATTAGAAGAAAACGGATGCGGTCAGGAATTGGACTAGACCTTTGACTCCCACCGACATAAGAAGCTTCTTGGGTCTAGTCGGGTACTATAGAAGGATTGTTGATGGATTTTCGTCCATTGCTTCTCCTTTGACAGCTTTGACACAAACAAAGGTGAAGTTTGACTTTTTGGAATCTTGTGAAAAAGGTTTTCAATAGTTGAAAGATAAGCTTACCTTTGCTGCGGTGTTGACTTTACCAGAGGGTAATGAAGGCTTTGTAGTGTAATGTGATGCTTCCCAAGTGGTTTTGGGATGTTTTCTCATGCAACATGGAAAAGTGATAGATTATTCCTCTAGGCAACTCAAAGTTTATGAGAAGAATTATTCGACTCATGACCTTTAGTTTTTTTCCTTGAAAATATGGAGACACTACTTGTATGGTGTGCATGTTGATGTGTTTACTGACCATAAAAGTCATCAATATGTCTTTACACAAAAGGAGTTGAATCTCCTATAGAGAAGATGGTTAGAACTGTTGAAAGATTACGACATGAGTGTCCTTTACCACCCCGGCAAGGCCAATGTGGTTGTGGATGCTTTGAGTTGTATGACTATGGGTAGTGTGTCTCATGTGGAAGAAGAGAAGAAAGAGCATGTAAATGATGCTCATGGGTTGGCTCGTTCAGGTGTGCGGTTAGAAAATTCTCCAAATGGTGGTTTCATGGTCCATCATAACTCTGATTCATCATTAGTAGTTGAGGTGAAATCTAAGCAACGTCTTGATCCTCTATTAATGGAGTGTAAGGAATCGATACTTGGTAAGCTCAATTAGTCATTCTCCCAAGGAGGGGATGGTGTTCATAGGTACCAAGGCAGATTGTGTGTAATGGATGTTGAGGATTTGAGAAATTGAATTCTATAAAAAGCCCATGGTTCCCGGTATTCAGTACAGACGGGTGCCACAAAAATGTATCATGACCTTAGAAAGGTCTATTGGTGGGATGGTTTAAAAAGGGACATAGCAGAGTTTGTTATAAGGTGTCAATATTGCCAAATCATGGATGTTCCTACTTGGAAGTGGAAAGCCATCAATATGGACTTTGTTGTTGGGTTTCCTCGAACCCGGAGGCAAAATGATTCAATATGGGTTATTGTGGATAGATTGACAAAATATGTCACCTTTATTAACGTTTACTCTACATATACGGCCTAAGATTATGCAACAATATACATTAGTGAGATTGTGAGTCTTCATGGGATTCCTTTATCCATCATTTATGATAGAGGTGCCCAATTAACTTCTCGTTTTTAGAAAGCTTTTCAAAATTGTTTAGGTAATCAAATGAAACTTAGCACCACTTTTCATTCTCATACAGAAGGTCAAGCGTAACATACCATTAAGACTCTTGAATATATGTTAAAAGCATGTGTTATTTATTTCAAGGGAAGTCAGGATGATCACCTTCCATTGATTCAGTTCTCCTACAACAACAGTAAACATTTGATCATCTTCATGGCACATTTTGAAGCTCTTTTTGGTAGAAGATGTAGGTCTTCGGTTGGATGGATTGAGCTAGGTGAGTCATCCCTCCTTCGTCCTGAGATTTTGTATGAGGATATCGAGAAAGTTCGAGTTATAAGAGATAGATTAAAGACAACCTATAGTTGGCAAAAGTCTTATACCGACAATAGGAGAAGAGAACTTGAGTTTGAAATAGGTGATCAGGTCTATTTGAAGATTTCACATGGAAAGGGTGATGAGATTCGGTAAGAAGGGGAAGTTAAGTCCCCGGTATATTTGTCCTTATGAGGTATTACAATGGGTTGGAGAAGTTGCCTATAAGCTGAAACTACCCAGTGGACTAGCTTCTGTTCATCCTGTGTTTCATGTTTTTATGCTCAAGAAATGCATAGGCAGCCCGATGTCTATTCTGCCTATTGAAGGTTAGTGGTAGATGAGAAACTCTCCAATGAAAAGGTTCTGGTTGAGAACCTAGATCATCAAGTCAATAAGTTTAGGAACAAAGAGGTTGCCTTCGTAACAGTTCTATGGAGGAACCATCTTGTTGAGGGTGAAAATGGGAGGCGGAAGCCGACATGAAGTCTTGCTACCCTCATCTCCTTACTCCTTGAGGTTAGACATTCCTTTTAAGAAGGCAAATAATTAATAATATGAAATTTACTTGTTTTCTAAATAGGTGCATGTTTTGGTAAAAGTTGTACTAACTTGAGTTTAAGAGAAAACCTTCATACTCTATTCTTGCACTTATGTGAAATGTGTATGCATGTTGTCTTCTTGAGGTTTTGCAATTTGTTGTTGTCTTGAGAAGCATGATAGCGTTGTAAGTCTTTGATGTATCTTGAGCTCATGTGTATCCTGAGAAGGTACTTCCTCATTATGTGTTATGAAATGTTGAGATCTTATATGTTGTGCATCATGAATTTAGTTGCAATGTGTAATGTTGTGTTCTATGTTTAAAAGAGTTGTGAAAAACTCATATGAATTGTGAATTATTTATGATTATATGGTGTCGATTGGTTAAGTTGCTAGTCTTGAGTCTGTCGTTACCCTCCTAAAGATTTTAATGTCATTCGGGATGAATGTTCCTAGGAGGGGATAATGTAACACTCCGGAAGTTCCGTGACTTAGAGATTAGTCTATTGAATAATAATTAAAATGAGTTTTTCAAGACCTATATTAATGTATTAAACTCAATTAGAAAATGTTAGAGCCAAAACAACAAAGAAAGACCTTGACGTCCGGAAACTAGTTAAATTGAACTAGTAGACGTCCCTATGTTTGGTGAAAGTTTGAGAGTGTCAAATAAAGTCCAAATTGAGTAAAAAGACATTAAATAGGTAATATGTAGTACAAAGGGTCCAAAAATCCAGTAACAACTCCCCATGGACCATCTGATGGGTCCTGGAGGTTGATTCAAACATGGGCAAGCAGGCTACAAAGCCGCCTGCGCGCAACCAAGAAAATGAAGCCTGCTGCGCGCCACTCAGCCAACACGTGGAGGCCAAAAAGTTGAGTCGCGACGCGGGGCTCCATGAGTCTTACTGACTCAATCCGAATTTAAAAAATAAAATGTAAAATTGACCACGCGAGGCGTAGCCACTTCCCAGATTCATCCACGTCGTTTTAAAGTCAATTTAACTTCACAAAACGACCCATTTAAGTAAGGGGTCTTCTGTGAATTTTAGGGTAGGAGTTTATAATTATTTTAGGTCAATTTTAGACCACTTTCACGCACTTCAAATAAGAATAAAAAAATCCCTCTCATCTTTCTAAAAAGACTCTGTCTATTGGAACCCCATTGAAGAACAAGAAAAGCTTGAGGAAGAAGACGAAGACTCCAAGGTTTTTATTCAAAATTCATGAAATAATCGTCAAGAAGGTATGGGTTCTTCACTATTGGTGTTCCTTTCCCCAACAGGTCTTTTCAATGATGATTTCCAACAATTGAATTCCTATGGTTTTTATTTTACATGTGGGTTTTCTTCCAAATTTGGGATTTACAACTAATGATGAAAAACTATGATTTTCTATGGTTAATTAAGTATGTATTGTTGGGTAATTGACATGTAATGTTTGATTTTCGTGTGAAGCATGTTTCCTCCATAAATATTGAATTTAAGTCTATTACTTAATGTCATGAAAACATAGGGATTTGAACTATAGTTGAATTAACTCGTAAATGAACCCTTTCCCTTCACCCTAACTATGGATTAGTTGGAGTATGACTTGAATGGTTGGGATTGGTTATGTTATTGAGTATTTCACTGTACTATTGGATGATTAATATGAATTGAGTGTAAGTTCTTGATGAAGATTTTTGGAAGCAATTAGGTAAGTCTTCTAAAGTCATGATTACTCTATTATGTTGACGTTAGCCTATAATTAATGTTGTTATGCATTTGAAGTATCTATGATGTTTCCATGACTATATGATGTCCTATGAATGTGTTGAATGTGAGATCATGGTAAGGATATGATAATGCAAGTTGATGATGTTTATATTATATGCCTTACACACTATGATTATGAATTTTAATCTCACAAATGAAGGTTTTAATGAAAGGAAATTCTCATCTAAACCTGAAGGTCTTATGATCATGTTTATACGATGAGTTAATCTCCTATTGCCTATGATATTTATGATAAATGATGACTTAAAGGTTATTCAAAAAGGGACTTTAGCTTAGCACTAATGAACTAGATATAAGAGGTGTCCCTTCCCTAGTTTGAATGTAGGTTCACAATGAATATCATGGAAACTGGCTGCCATGCAATGTGGAACTATGTTGACTCCATAGGAATACTAGCTAGTGGATACACCTAGAATGCTATGTTCATGTTTTGGTTCTACCTTGGAAAGTAGACCACCTTCTTTCGATGTGGGGTTTTATGACACGGGATTCCCTTTTTAGCTCACACGGTTTAATGTCGGTTAAGGCAATTGTTCACTCAAGTAAAATGAAAGACAAGTAAATGAACATTTACTAGGGTTACGTGAGGAGTCTACTTAGTGTAGGTAGGGGTATGTGACTCTACGTAGACATTGCACAAGTTGACTCTAAGGGGAGCCCTAGGAGATTGTTCTTATATCATATGAATATGAAATGTATAATGCTTATGATATATGATATTGCTCTTATATGATGTTGGATATGTTAATGAACATGAAATGGTCTTTGTTGCTATATGTGATGAGGACTACCTATGATGTAAGTTGTATGAAGCAAAGCATTACTTATGGTCTCCTATCTTGTTGACTTGATTATGTGGGGTTATGGGGCTTCATGTGATAAGTGCATTTGTAATCTTGCGATGGGATTATTGGTAACTGTTTTGTATGTTCTGTTTAAATGATCTAATGAACATGAAATATTAATATGAATTTATGATGATGTCTTTGTTTATGATCATGTTTTATGTTGTTCTGATCCTTATCTTGTATATGCTCTCTTGTATGTGCATTAAAGGTTTTCAAATGACTTAGCATGCTTTAAAAAGAAATGGCCCTTTTTCATGCATGTCCTAAATTTTTGTGTGCATATACGCATACTTAGTACATGTGGCGTTCTAACCCTTACTTTATATAACTACAAATGTAGGGTCCGGACATTGAAGATTAAGAAGCTCAATTGAAGAAGCTTTGAACACCTCTCCAAGTGTTTGTACGTCCTCATGTTCGGGGAAGCTATGTTTTCTCATTCTATCTTATGAAGACTTTAGTAGTTTTAAGAGATACTCTTTATTTCTCTTTATCATTTGGATTCTATTATAGTAAGGCCTATATGGCGTACTGGCTTTGTATTGGCTAAGTCCAAGACTCGTATTTTTTAGATGGTTTTTATGTGAGACAGTTTTTAGACTTTCGTATGTATGTGATCATGTTTCTATAAGAAGAGCATTAGTAACCTTATATGTGAGAAATCTATGTATACCTCAGTTAGTATGCAAAACTTTTAAATTTATCCACATTTTTAACTAATGACATGTTATGACGAATGTTAAGGGCTTGTCTGAGTCCACAGAGAGGACGATGACGCCGGTAGTGACTGGGGGGTGCTCTCCAATCATGACAAATCGGGGCCAATTGATTGGTAATTTTAACTTATATGCCACTTTCCCGACTAGCTTAAAATTTTCATAAGGGCCCACATACCGCGGACTAAGTTTCCCCTTCTTGCAAAACCTCATCACCCCTTCCATGGTAATTTTTTTCAAGTAGAACCAATCTCCAACTTCAAATTAAAGGTTCCATTTTCTATTGTCAGCATATGACTTGTGCCGACTATAAGACAACTTCAACCTCTCCCTTATAAATCAAACTTTCTTTGTGGGCTCATAAACTACCTCGAGACTAAGAAGAGCAAACTCACCCACTTCAGAGCATCAAATCAGAGAGCGGAACCTCCTACCGTAGAGTGCTTTAGATTGTGCCATGGCGATATTCGAACTGTAGGTATTGTTGTAGGAAAATTCTATCAAAGGTAGGTTGTCATCCAAATTACCTTTGAAGTCAATTATACAATCTCTCAACATCTCTTCTAGGTTTGGATGGTGGGCTACGCTTGACCATCCATTTGAGGTTGGAAAGCGGTACTAAATTTCACTTGAGTACCAATCCCACTTTGGAAAGACCTCCAAAATTAGGATGTAAATTGGGAACCTCGATCAGAAATGATCGAGAAAGGGTCTACATGCAACTTTACGATATCTTTGATGTACAATGTTTCATTCCCCTCCGCTGTATAAGAAACTTTTACGGGAAGGAAGTGGGATAATTTTGTCAACCTATCCACTATGACCCAAATGGAGTCATATTGCCTATGTGTACAAGGATAACCTACCACACCCATGTAGACATATTCCTACTTGCATGTGGGGACATCAATATCTTGAGTTAGACCTCCCGTACATTGATGCTTGGATTTGACTTGTTGGCAATTTGAGCACCTAGCCACAAAGTTTTCTATCTCCCTTTCCATCCCGTTCCAAAAATAAATCTAGCGCAAGTTACGATACATTTTTGTGGAACCCGAATGAATGGGATATCGGGAACCATGAACCTCTTCCATGATTTTCTACCTTAATCCATCCACCTTCGGCACACAAAATCTACCTTGGGACCTATGTACCTCATCCTCCCCTTGGGAGAAAGACTCATTATTTTTACTAAGGACCAATACCTTCAACTCTATAATTAGAGGATCAAGATGTTTCTTAGACTTCACCTTAACTACTAAAGACAATTTGGATTTATGACTATGTATGAAACAACCTTTTGAGGATTTATTTAGTAAAACACTCAAACAAGAAAACCTATGCACCTCCTTTACTTACTTTTTATTATCATCACCAACATGAGTCACACTACCCATAGACACTTTACTCAAAGCATTCGCAACAACATTAGCTTTCCCGGTGTGGTATAGGACACTCATATCATAATCTTTTAAAAGTTCTAACGACTTCCTTTTTCGTAGATTTAAGTATTTATGAGTGAACACATACTGGAGACTCTTGTGATCGGTGAACACATAAACATGTACTCCATAGAGATAGTGTCTCCTAGTTGCATGAGGACATAACACAAACACTATGGCCGCTAATTAAAGTTCATGAGTTGGGTAATTCTTCTCATGCATCTTGATTTGCCTAGAGGGATATACTATCACTTTACCATGTTGCATGAGGACACAACACAAACCTACACGGGAAGCATCGCAATAAACCAAAAAACCCTTAGTACCCTCCGGTAAGGTCCGCACCATGGCGGGGGTGATTTTATATTTCAATAATTGCATACTCAGCCAGTGACATCCAATAATAAGTGATTGAGATATTTTGTGTATCAAGCACTAAATCTATGCCGAAGTCAATTTCCCGTTCCGAAGGAATTCCCGGCAAGTAATCGAGAAAGACTTTCAGAAATTCCTTCTGTAACACTCCGGAAATGCCATGAATTAGACTAGAGATTAATATATTAAATAATGTTTAAAATTATTTTTCCGGACCTATATTAATGTAATAGACTCATTTGGAAAATGTTAGAACGAAAATGACAAAGAAAGATCTTGAAGTCCGAAAACTAGATAATTTGAACTATCTGACGACCCTAAGTTTGGTGAAGGTTTTGAAGTGTCAAATGAGGTCCAAAACTTGTAAAGATACCTTGGATAGTTAATATATAGTTAAAAGGGTCCAAACGTCTAATCTCATTAGCTACGACTAATTCTAATTAAATTCTAATTGACTACATATTGGTGAAACCACTCCCTTGGGATACGACCCTAGCCCTCTGTTGGGTTACTAAACTATCAACCATTTTGTAAACACTGATATTGTAGGTTTGTAAAATTGGTCATGATAAGCATAAAAAATAGCGCCGATCCTGGGGAGTGGTGTTACTTGAGAAGTTATAATTTAATTGAATTCTTATTCATATTAGGTTTAATTTACTTACTCAATTTTTAGTGTAATTTTTAAGCGTTTGTGCTGAAAGGAGGAGCCATGAGTGTAAATGGCAGTAATGGTAGCTAGGTGGGCCATAAATATTGCATTGATAACCTCAACGATGTCCAAGAGCAAAACACCAATGATCCTAATCTTATGGGAGGTGGTGGAGCCATCCTCTTACCCATAGCCGGGGGAATGCAGTTTTCCATATAACGAGCACTATGTTGAAACTCTTGCAACTAAAAGGACTCTTCAGAGGTGTAACGACCCAAGGGTACCCCCTAGACGTCACACGACATACTCGACCTCTCGTAGGTTTTATAAAACTCCTAACTCATCTTTCATTGCATATATATGAAAAATAGTACTGAATTAAAACTTTTCACATAATAGTAAAACCCTTTATAGAATATAAGAAACAACTAAGTCTTATCGTAAACCATCTTAGACAGATGAAATATCATAGGGTCAGAACCCTATGAGTGTCTTGGGTGAACACACTTCGTTTGTTTAGATGAAATGTTTAGTAGCAACCTCACTATCTCCCAAGAACTTTCAAAGATATGTTGAGGGATGGATACCCTTCGTGAGTTGATATGTGGTTTGCAATAAGTTATTCCTTATTATTTAGTAATGATTGTTTGAGACTCCCTGGGGGAGTTATGCTTAGAACTGAGAGGATATGAAGAAGAGGTGGTTACACTTCGTGAGTTGAGATGTTGTATCCAATGTACCTCTTGAGATGGGTAGTCATCGTTAGTAGAGAATGAGTTACTTAGTAGCAAACTCTTATCCCTTAACTATGCGCCCGCATAGGTGTAGATATTGGAGAATCCATGTAAAGGCTAAGAGAATGACCCTACCCTAGGCAAGTGGGGATCCCGCATCTCATAGGGGTTAATGTGGAGTTTTCATGTCTAGCTCTCATGGTCTATGTCGGTTAAAGTTAACTACCCAGAAAATAATGTAATGAACAAAGTCTCCTAAAGAGTCTACTATTTAGAGTAGTAGTGGTATGGGACGCTATTTATCAATCACACAAGTAGACACTTAAACGGGGAGTTTTGGCGTGTCTTTATCTCAAATGTATGAATGTGTTGTTATGTAATGCAAATGAAGACATGTCACTTAAAGTCTAATGTTATGAAATCGTGTTAAAAGTTATGTCTTGTATAATGAAGTTTATGAATGATGAATGTAGTGTACCTAACCTCATGGAATTCTCAAGGAGCACAAAGTGGGAGTAGTAGTATGGGATGCTATTCTCACATTACACTTTGTGTAACTTACTAGTCAACTTGGGAAAGGGTACTTATGTGAAGTTATAGATGCAATTATGTTCCTCTAATGTCTAGCTATAAGATGTGGATTTGTACAACAACAAAGTAAGCCTATAATGGGTAGTCTTGAGGGTCACTTGGATGTGCATTGAAGGAATTGTATGGGAGGTTCCTTAATGTCTTACCTTAGTGAATATTAGGATAACCTCTGTAAGGTAAACTTCGAGGCGGTGAGTTCACTGTGTTTTGGTATAAATGTGGTCACTGTATGTCACTTGGGTTCACTGTAAGTTTCTTCGGTTCACTGTAAATTTACTTGGGTTTACTGTAAAAATATGATTCGGTCTTAGAATCATGTGAGTTATATTTTATGTGATAAATGATGATTCTTATGCTATTTTACTTCTATATTCTTAAAGGTTTTACCTAATTGGCATGAAATATTATTTCCATTAAAACGTCCATTTTTTGCATTTTTTGCATATGTCATACTTCGTACATTGTTTCTACTAACCCCATACTTTTCTATACTTTATAAGTTTAGGTTGGAGGTAAGTTGAAAATTAGAAGGAAAGCTTAGGTATCGACTCGTATCTCCTCATATATTCGAGGGCATAGTTCTATTTCTTTAGTTTCTACTATTAAGACTTATTATGTATTGGCATTCAAAGGGTTGTGTCCCTAAGATATTTAAGTTGTGTCTTTAAGATGACTTGTTACGACGAGGCTACTCTTTAGTATTTATAAAAGATATTTATTATTATTATAAATGTCCTGAAAATTTTTAATATGCACTACTTTTCATGTCGTATTTAATGAATGATAGCAAATGGCTAGTACAAGACCTACTAAAGGTCAAGTAGGCAATTGTCCGACCTAACGGTTACCCTTTCTTCTAGCGTTTACTTTCGGGTCATGAAAAACTTGGTATCAGAGCATAAGTTTATCGGAAATAGCTTAGGGTCTAAAGTCTCAAAAGCCACGTCTAGTATAGTGTTTTTCATCGGTGAGAGTCGCGACACATCCATGAGTGAGAGGCTATAAGGCGATAGAAGTTTCACTTTTTTCAATATTGTAACTTCGTGCCTTAGAGTTGAGTTCTATAAAATGTCTTTCTCAACCTCTTCTCTTGTGTTTATAGGACATGAATACAAGGAGGACAACCGCAAGAAGGGAGCAGGAAAGATTAGCAAATGAGAGGATCCCTCACCGTGGTGATCAAGTCCCTATAGTTTGCCTAGATGATGTTGATGAGGCTATTGACCGTCCGTAACCTCATGGACCTCAAGGATCTCAAATGCCCCCTATGACCCAAGCTCCTCAAATTAACTTTGTTGAAGGAGATATGACTAATGTGGAGTTAAGGGCTGCCCTTATTAATTTGACCCACCTCATGACTGTTGACACCCAATTTGGATCCTCCACAATAAAATTAGTTAACGAGCTCCGTAATTCCGAACGATTTTGAAATAATTAAGTGTTATAAAGTCTGAAATGTTTTTAAAGTTATTTTAAATTCTCTCTTATAATTTTTATCTAGAGTTTATGATTTACATAATTACGTATAAAATTAGTGTATTTTATGTTTATTCAAAATCGCCTCAAAAAGATTGTACTTCGCTTAAATATTTTGCTAATTAGTTTTGTTATATGACAATTTACTTTTTTTTGAATTAATTATTTGATAGCTACGTCGATTATTTTATTTCGTTAAATTAAGAAACTTAATTAATTAATTTATATTAATTCATCTTAGCTAACTAACAAGTATTTTAATCAACATGGACAAACCAATTTCGGGCCATTTCTTAATATACAAATTGACGCAATATTCTAATTCACAACCCAACGCAAGAAACCTGTTCCAACAATACGTACATCATGCAAGATCTTCCCACTCTTATTATTTCCTAGTCCACCCTTTCTATATTTCATTTCCTAGCCCACAATTCAGCATCCCTACTCCAATTCCCTAAATCCCAATAGTTGGCCCATTCTGCTTTAGAAACCGACCCACCCCTTCCCTTTTTCCCCAAAATTGATCCAAAGCGTACAATTCCCAAAGACCCTTTAACTCCAGCAGAAGCCCACAACGCGCGATAACAACGGTGGTAAGCAATAACATAAATGACAAAGAACTTCAAGCGACATATGGCGCGTCAGATTCCAAATGGTAGAACAGGAGAAACAACGACGTAGTGAGAAGGCGCGTGTACCAACGATGCTCTGAGTTTCTTTGGCTTCATCTTCAACGTCTCTATCGCCCCGTACTATCGTAGTAGCCGCACAGCACGTCTCGTCCTTGGTGGCAAAAGATTGCTCGTAGTGGCTCGCAAGGGCAATAGGGTCGATTGTAGTCATTTGTCTCCCTTCCCTATTTCGTCTTGGTTTCATATTCCACAGGGAAAAGGTGGTTTACCCATTTTGGTGAAAGACTATAGAATATGTGAGCCTCAATAAACCCTAACTCATTTTTGGGGGTCTTACAATGACCTAAGGGGTTTAGCTTAGTCTAGGTAGGGGTATGGGACTCTACCTGAACATTGCACTAGTAATCCTTGACGGAAGTAATAGGAGGATGTTATTATATATATGAATATGCTTATAATTGTACATGATATGTATATTATGATCTTGCATATTGATGATACTATATGATTATTGGTTTCACTTATGAACATGTCTTTGGTCTCTATTGGTAAAGCTTGATGATATGTAATCTAAATTATATGCTATGTGTAATTGGACATTGGTTATGGTTATTATTAGGTTTACTTGATTGACTAAGGTTATGGGGCTTGGCTTAGTCATTGCACTAGTTCACTTAATGAGGGTTCATGAGTAATGGTATTGCTTTGGTTATGATGTTAGGAACTATTATACATGCTTGTTGATATTATAGCTTGATAATAGGGTTGTCTTGACTATGTTTTCAATTATGTGGATATGCATATTGGCTTGACTAGACTTAGTAATGTTTGTCTTGTGATGTACATGATCTTTACTTAATGAATATGTCTTATTGAATGGTATGATTTTCATGGATGTGCATAAGGCTTTTCAAAGTAAATTGCATACTTTAATGAAATGTCCCTGTATAGTATGATTTTATGATGTGTGTGCATATGGTCTCATACTTAGTACAAGTGGTGTAGTAACCCAGTTTTCTCCCTTTTTCGCCAACATTTTAGGTTCCGGTCGTTGAAGGGCTTTTGAGACGACTTTGAAGGAAGACATGGAATTATCACTCACCATAGTTGGGTAGGTCCTCATTTTCTTAGGGCAATGCAACTATCAAGCTTTTGATGTTGTTCTAGTTATAAGACTTCTAGTTCTTTCCTTTTCATTTGAGTACCAAAGATTGTGTAGCCTATATGTGGCTTTATTACATTGATATATGGGATATGCCCAATTGATATACTCTTGGTTTAGATGGTTATGAGATGAGACATCCCTTTAAGACTATATTAGGTATCTTATATATCTATGTGCAATAAAAGTAGAAGACTATGTAATCTTATCATACGAAGGGTTTATGTATACTCGATATGAATATATTATGTGTATGCGAGAGGTCTATGTAAACCTCAAGATAGATATAGAAAAAGTTTTAAATTTTCCTCATTTTGACCTATGAATGTAATGATGTAAGCTAAGAGGCTAGTCTTAGTCCTCAAAGAGGACGACGACGCCAGTTACCTCTAAGGGGTGCTCCCCGAATGTGACAAAGTCACTCCTTGTAGTGAGGGAATTCCCTGAGGTTTTTCCTAATGACCTTCCAGGAGTTTCTCCCAAATAGTAAATTGACTTTGTCCTTGACTTGTTACAAGATACGAATCCCATTTAAATTTCTCCATATCGGATGGCTCCGGACGAATCGAAATAATTGAAGCTCCAACTCAAAGATTTACTAGACAAGGGTTTCATTCAACCTATTATTTATCCATGGGGTACTCCTGTCTTGTTGGTGAAAAAGAAGGATGGGTCCCTTAGAATATGCATTGATTATCACCAACTCAATTAGGTCACCATAAAAAACAAGTATCCTCTCCCTCGGATTGATGATCTCTTTGATTAAATCCAAGGTGCTAGCTAATTTTTCAAGATTGATTTAAGGTCAGGATATCACCAACTTAGGGTGAGAGGTGAAGATCTTCCCAAAAGAGCTTTACGAACTAGATATGGTCACTATGAATTTCTAGTTATATCTTTTGGGTTAACAAATGCCCCGCGGAATTTATGGACCTAATGAATAGTGTTTTCTGAGATTACCTCGACTCATTTTTTATTGTCTTCATTTATGATATTTTGATATACTCCAAGAACCAAAATGAGCATGAGAGTCACTTAAGGTTGGCCTTGCAAGTCCTCAAAGAACACCAACTTTATGCAAAATTTAACAAGTGTAAATCTTAGTTGAGGTTGCTTGCTTTTATTGTCCATGTTATCTCTGGTTAGGGTGTAGAGGTTGATCAGAAGAAGACGGATGCGGTCAGGAATTGGCCTAGATCTTTGACTCCCACATACATAAGAAGCTTCTTGGGTCTAGTCGGGTACTATAGAAGGATTGTCAATGGATTTTGTCCATTGCTTATCCTTTGCAGCTTTGACACAAACGAAGGTGAAGTTTGAGTTTTTGGAATCTTGTGAAAAAGGTTTTCAATAGTTGAAAGATAAGCTTACCTCTGCTCCGGTGTTGACTGTACTAGAGGGTAATGAAGGCTTTGTAGTGTAATATGATGCTTCCCAAGTGGGTTTGGGATGTTTCCTCATGCAACATGGAAAAGTGATAGATTATTCCTCTAGGCAACTCAAAGTTTATGAGAAGAATTATCTGACTCATGACCTTTAGTTTTTTCATTGAAAATATGGAGACACTACTTGTATGGTGTGCATGTTGATATGTTTACTGACCATAAAAGTCATCAATATGTCTTTACACAAAAGGAGTTGAATCTCCTATAGAGAAGATGGTTAGAACTTTTGAAAGATTACGACACGAGTGTCCTTTACCACCCTAGCAAGGCCAATGTGGTTATGGATGCTTTGAGTTGTATGACTATGGGTAGTGTGTCTCATGTGGAAGAAGAGAAGAAAGAGCATGTAAAAGATGTTCATGGGTTGGCTCGTTTAGGTGTGTGGTTATAAGATTCTCCAAATGGTGGTTTCATGGTCCATCATAACTCCGATTCATCATTAGTAGTTGAGGTGAAATCTAAGCAACGTCTTGATCCTCTATTAATGGAGTGTAAGGAATTGATACTTGGTAAGCTCAATTAATCATTCTCGCAAGGAGGGATGGTGGTCATAGGTACCAAGGCAGATTGTGTGTACGGTATGTTGAGGATTTGAGAAATTGAATTCTATAACATCAAACAGCCCATGGTCCCGGTTCATCCAGTACATACGGGTGCCACCAACAATGTATCCATGACCTTAGAAGCAGGTCTTATTGAGTGGGAGGGTTTAAAAGGGACATCAGACAGAGTTGGTTGTAAGTGTCAAATCATTGCCACAAGTTAAAGCCCAAGCAACTAAACCGGGTGTTTTAATTTCCGCCAATAATGGATGTTCCCACTTGGGAAGTGGGGAAGCCCATCAATATGCGACTTTGTTGTTGGTTTTCCTCGCAAACCCGGAGTCACAAATGATTTTATGTGGATAGATTGCACAACATATGTACCCTTTATTAACGTTTAGTCTACATATACGACCCTAAGAATTCATGCAAGTCATCATACATTAGTGAGATTGTGATTCTTCATGGGATTCTTTTTATCCATCATTTTTATGAATAGAGGTGCCCACATTACAACTTCTCGTTTTTGGACACAGCTTTTCAAAATTGTTTTAGGTTCAATCAACATGAAATTTCAGCACCACTTTCATCCTCGATGCAGAAGGTCAGCGGAAATCACCATTAACACCCTGCAATATATGTTAGAGCACCTGTGTTATTTCATTTCACAAAGGGAAGTTGGATTGCATACACTTCCCATTGCATTCCAGTTCTCCTTTACAAAAAAGTACATCAATTTGATCATCTTTATGGCACCTTTGACAGCTCTTTTTTGGTCAGAAGATGTTAGGTCTCCGGTTGGCATGGATTGAGCTAGGTGAGTCCTCATCTTCGTCCTGAGATTAAATGTCAATGGGGTATAGAAGCAGAGTTCGAGTTCATAAGAGATAGATTAACAGCACAACCGTATCAGTCCGGCAAAAAGTCTTCATGCCGACAATAGGAGAAGAGAACTTGAGTTTGAAAATAGGTGATACCGTCTATTTGCAAGATTTCAACCTATGGAATGGGGTGATGAGATTCGATAAAGAAGGGACAAGTTTAAGTCCCCGCATCATGTTGTCCCTATGGGTATTCATCAATGGTTAGAAAAGTTGCCTATATCAGCTGCAAACTACCTAATGGACTCAGCTTCCTGTCATACTGTGTTTCATGTTTTTATGCTCAAGAAAATGCCATAGGTGAGCCGATGTCTTTCCTGCCCATTGACAGGTTTAGGGTGGATTGAGAAACTCTCCAATGAAAAGGTTCAAGTTGCAGATCCTAGACATCATCAAGTCAAGAAGTTGGGAACAACAGGGTTGCCTTCGTCAAACAGTATTATGGAGGCAACATCTTTTGAGGGTGCACACATGGGAGGCAAAACTGACATCAGAATCCGGCACCTATATCTTTACTCCTTGAGGTTAGGCACGTATCCTTTTAATAAAGGGCCAATAATTAATAATATGAAATCTTACTTGTTTTCTAAAATAGGTGCATGTTTTTGGTCAAAAGTTGTACTAACGTTGAGTTTACAGAGAAAACCTTCCATACTCTATTCTTGCACTTATTGTGAAATGTGTTATGCATGTTGTTTCTGCAGGTTTTGCCATTTTTGGTTGTCTTGCAGAGCTGATAGAGTTGTACTGTTTTGATGTATCTTGAGCTCCATGTATATTTTGCAGCAAAAGTACTTATCCTCATTAGTGTTACGCAAATGTTGAGGCTCTTATATATTGTTGCATCATGACATTTCAGTACCAATGTGTATGTTGTGTTTTTGTTTAACAAGAGTTTGTGAAATACTCATCATGAGTTGTGCACTTATTTATGATTATATGTTTGTACAGTTGGTTGAAAGCTGCTAGTCTTGAGTTCTGTCGTTACCCTTACTCCTATGATTTTAGTGTCATTCGAGGGATCAACATGTTCCTAAGGGGGAATAATGTACACTCGAAGTTTCCGTGACTTAGACTCAGAGCTTATGTCATCATTGCAATCACATAATTCACAACATGAGATTTTTCAAGACTATATTATGTATTACAACTCCACATAGAAAATGTTAAGCAGCCAAAATCGCACAAAGGAGAGACCCTGGACATGTCCGGCAACACTAGTTAATTGACTCAGTCAGACGTCGCTATGTTTGTTGCAAAAGTTGGAGAGTGTCCCAAATAAAGTCCATAATATACAAGAAACATTAAAATAGGTAATAATGTAGTACACAAGGGTACCAAACATCCAGTAACCACACTCCCCATGGCCATCTGCATGGGTCTGGAAGATTGACCCAAAAATGGGCACAGCAGTCTCACAACAGCCGTCTGCGCGAAAACGGCAAGAAAATGAAGATTGTTGCGCACAACACACAAGCCAACACTGGAAGGCCAAAGGTTGATTCACATACGCGGAGGCCTCCATGAGTTTTCACTGATAACCCGGATCATAAACAACATAAACATGTGCACAATCGACCACCGCGAGGCGTCAGCCACTTCCCAGATTTCACATCCCACGTCGTTTTTAAGTCAATTTAAATTCAACACAAAGTGACCATTTTCACATAAGGGGTCCTTCTGTGACATTTTAGGGGAGGCAGTTTAATATATTTTAGGTTCAGTTTTAAACCACTTTCACGCACTTCCCAATACAGAATCAAAAACAAGTCGGCTCTAATCTTTCTAAAAACACTCTCTCTATTGGACCCCATGCAAGAACCAAGAAAAGCTGAGACAAGACAGCACGAAGACTCCAAGGTTTTTATTCAAACAATTCATGAAATAATCGTCAAGAGTATGGGTTCTTCACTATTGGATTACCATTTTCCCTACAATAAGTCTTTTGTGCAAAATGATTTCCACAATTGGAATACTAGGGTTTTTCATTTTACCATGTGGGTTTCTTCCATAATTTGAGATTTCACAAACTACATGATGAAAAACTTTATTGATTTTTCTATGGTTAATTCAAGTCAGTGTATTGTTTGAGTAATTGACCATGTAATGTTTGCATTTTCGTGTGCACAAGCATGTTCCTCCATAAAATCAATGCAATTTAAGTCTAATTACTTAATGTCATGAAACACATAGGGATGGAACTATAGTTGAATGAACTCGTAAATGAACAATTTTCATTCACCCTAACTATGGTAGTCTTGAGTATGCACTTGAAAATGGTTGTGAATGGTTATGTTCATTGCAATATTTCACTGACTATTGGATGATTAATATGCACATTGCAGTGTAACATTTCTTGATGACGATTTTGGAAAGCAATTAGGTAAGTCTTCTAAAGTCATGCATTACTCTAATTATGTTGAACGTTAGCCTAAACATTGATGTTGTTATGCCATTTGCAGTCATGTATGATGTTTCCCATGACTATATGATGTCGTAAATGCAATTCATGTTGAATGTGAGATCATGGTAAGGATATGCATTATGCAGTTGCATGATGTTTTATAATGTATGCCTTACACACTCAATGATTAGATATTTTAATCTCACAAATGCAAGGTTTTACATAAAGGCACATTAATCATCTAAACCTAACCAGTATTATGCATCATGTTTATACGATGAGTTCATGCTCTTATTGCCCTATGATCATTTTGATAAATGATAACTAAAGTTTATTCAACAAAGGGACTTTCAGTTCAGGCCACTCACATGCAACTAGCATATACAGAGGGTGTACCTTCCCTAGTTTGCAAGGTAGGTCACCCATGGACATATCATGGCAAACTGCCTGCCATGCAATGTGGAACTATGTTGCCTCATAGGAATACTAGCTAGTGGAAATACACCTAGAATGCTATGTTCATGTTTTAGTTCTCACCTTTGCAAGTACACACCTTCTTTTGTTGTGGGGATTCATGAACACGGGATTTCCCTTTTTAGCTCACACGGTCATGTCGTTAAAGGCGATTGTTCCACACTTAAGAAAAATGAAAGAACACAGTACACATGAACATTTACAAGGGTTCACCATGAGGAGTCTACTTCACAGTTATAGTAGGGTAATGTGCACCTCTACGTAGATCATTGCACACATTGATTCAAAGGGGAGCCCTACAATGATATTGTTCTCCATGTCCATACGAATATGAATGTATAATGCTTCATGATATATGATGTTGCTCTTATATGATGTTGGATATGTTTAATGAACATGCAAATGGTCTTTGTTGCTATACATGTTGATGAAACTACCTATGCATGTACAGTTGTAATGAAGCAAAGCGTTACTTATGGTCTCCTAAACTTGTTGACCTTGATTATGTGGGGTTATGGGCTTTCAAACGTGATCATTGGCATTTGTAGCTTGGGCATGGGATTATTGGTCAAGTATTTTGTATGTTTATTTCAACATGATCTAATGACACCATGGAAATATTAATACATGACTTTATGAATGCATATGTCTTTGGTTTTCATGAATCATGCTTTACATGTTGTTCTGATCCTTATCTTGTCAATGCTCTCTTGTATGTGATTAACAGGTTTTCAAAATGAACCATAGCATGGTTTAATACAAGCAACATGGGTCCTTTTTCATGCATGTCCTAAATTTTTGTGTGCATATACGCATATTTAGTACACGTGTGGCGTTCTACCCCTTACTTTTATATACACTACCAAATGTTAGGTCCCGACACCATTGAAGATTAAGAAGCTCAAATTGACAGAAGCTTTGAACATCTCTCCAAGTGTTGTACGTCCTCATGTTCGGGGAAGCATTTTCTTATTCTAATCTTATAAAGCAACTAGTAGTTTTTAAGAGAATACTCTTTTTCCCTTTATCATTTGATTCTATTATAGTCAAGGCCTATATGCGTATGGCTGTTGTATTGGCTCAGTCCAAGCACTCTCGTATTTTTTAGATGGTTTATGTGAGACAGTTTTTAGACTTTCGTCATGTAATGTGATCATATTCAATATATAGAGCAATTTGTACAGCTTATCATGTGCAGCAAACATCTATGTATACCTTCAGTTAGTTATGCAAAAGTTTTACAATTTATCCAGCATTTTTCAACTGATGACCATGTTATGCCAATGTTAAGGGCTTGTCTGAGTCCACAAGCGAGGACGACCAACGCCGGTAGTGACTATGGGGGTGCTCTCGCAAATCATGACAAATCGGGTCCATTTTGATTAGGTTCATTTTAACTTCATATGCACTTTCCCGACTCGCTCAAAAACATTTTTCTCAAGGGAGCACATACCGCGGACTAGTTTTCCCCCTTCTTGCGCAAAACCTCATCACCCCTTTCATGTGCACATTTTTTTCAAGTAAGAAACCACATCTCCAACATTCAAATTAAAGTTCCTGTTTCTATTGTCAGCCATAGTGACTTTTCCGACTATCAAGCCAACTTCAAACCTCTACCTCATAAATAACACTTCTTTGTGGGCTCATAAACTACCTCGAGCACTACAGAAGAGTATACTTACCACACGTCAGAGCATCAAATTGGGCAAGAGCGGAACCTCTCACAGTCAGCAGTGCTTTATGATTGTGCCATGGAGATAATTCCGAACAGTCCAGGTATTGTTGTCAGGAAAATTCTATCAAAGGTAGGCTTGTCATCCCAACATTCACCTTTGAAGTCAATTACAAACATCTCTTCAACACTGTTCTTAGGTTTGGATTGGTGGGCTACCGCTTGACATCCGTGTTGAGGGTGGCAAAGCGGTACTAAATTTCACTTGACTACCAATCCCACTTTGGAAAGAACCTCCAACATAGGATGTATTGGGAACCTCGCATCAGAACATGATCGTAAAGGGTCCACCATGCACACTTACGCATATCTTTGACATGTACACATTGTTTGCTAGCCCCTCCGCCGTCATAAGTCAAATTTTTATGGGAAGGAGTTGGGATATAGCATTTGTCAACGCTAATTCCACCTATGGACCCAAATGGAGTCATAATTTCCTCACGTGTACCAGATAACCTCACCACATCCCCATATAGCACATATTCCTACTTCGCATGTGGGGACATCAAAATCATCTTGCAGTTAGACCTCCGTAACCTTGGATGCTTGGCTTTGACTTGTTTGGCAATTTGCAGGCACCTGCCACAAGTTTTCTATCTTTTCCTTTTCATCCCCGTTCCAACAACATAAATCTAGCGCACAGTTACGATACATTTTTGGTGGAACGAAATGAATGGAATTATTGGGAACCATGAACCTCTTCCATGGCAATTTTCTACCTAATCCATCCACCTTCGGCAACACAAACATCTACACCCTTGGGCACTAATGTACCTCATTTCCCTTGGGAGAAAGAACTCATTTTATTTTACTAAGGACCAATACACCTTCAACTCACATAAATCAGAGGATCAAGCATGTTTCTTAGACTTCACCTCCAACTACTACAGATGATTCGGATTTATGACTAACTATGACAACACACCTTTTGCAGGATTCATTTAGTCACAAACATCACAACAAGAAACACCTATGCCAACCTCCTTTACTTACTCTTTTATTCATCATCAACACACATGAGGTCACCACTCACCCCATAGACAACTTTAAATCAAGCATTCGCAACCAACATTAGCTTTTCCCGGGTGGTATCAGGCAAACTCCATGTAATAAATCTTTTAACAAAGTTCTAACCACTTCCCTTTTTTCGTAGATTTAAGTCTTTTGTGAGTGAACCACATACTGGCAGACTCATTTGTGATCGGTGAACAAATCAAACATGTTACTCCATAGCAGAATCAGTGTCTCCATGTTGCCATGAGGACAAACTGCAAATACTATGGCCGCTAGTTTCAAAGTTCAAATGAGTTGGGTAGTTCTTCTCCATGCATCTTGCAGGGTTGCCTAGAGGGCATATACTACATCATCTTTACACCTATGTTGCATGAGGACAGACACACAACGTGCTACCACTTTCACAGTGCCATCGCAATCAAACCTAAAAACGCCTTAGTACCTCCCGGTCAAGGTCCCACAACCGTGGCGGGGTGATTTTCATATTTACATAATTGGATACTCCTTGGCCAATATTAATTCCGACCATTTTGCAACGTGCACTTCCTTTTGGATAAAGGTCGTTATTGGACATGCGATCAGATGAAATTCATGAAAAACCTCTTATAGTAAACCCGGCCCAAAGCCAAAACATCTTATGATATCGCTAAGGCCTCAAAAGGTTCCTAGGCCAACTTTTGAACTTACCCATTTACTCAGATCACAATGTGCACCAAGAAAAGCAACCGATCTAAACCAAAATTCACATTTACTAAATTTCAGCAAACACAGTTTGTTATCCTTGAGAGTACATTGCAAACTATCCTCCAAATGACTCCATATGATCACATTCCTCCCTGCTTAGAGTATACTCAAGATCATCGTCGATGAAAACACAATAAAAACAAATCCACAGCATAAACTTATACAATCTTTGATTCATAACAGGTCCATCGAATGTTGCGGTGGAATTTTTTAAACTAGCTACAATACATTACTAGAATTCAACAAATGACTATCATCTTGTGAAATTCAATTTTTAGAATGTCGACATCCTCTCACTACAAGTTGGTCAATACACCCTCAACCTAAAGTCAATCTTTGAAACAATAAACTCGTTGCTTTGAGTTAGTCAAAGAAATCATCACATTCTAGGAGTGAATACTTATTTTTCAATAGTTACGTTTTCCCAATTGGGAGTATCAATACATCATTCTCAAACACCATCCTTCTTCTTCATAAACAAATATCGGCATCACCCCATGGCGATATATTTGCCTTGGGCATAAAAACCCTTATCTACCAAATACAGAGTTTAGCATTTAAGCTCCTTCAACTCACTGGGACATCCATAATAAGTGATTGAGAATATTTTTGTTTATCAAGCACTATATCTCATGCCGAAGTCAATTTCCCGTTCCCGGAGGACTTCCGGGCCACAGTAATCGAGAAAGACTTTCGAACATTCCTTCTATAACTCCGGAATATCAGCATGCACATTAGCACTAGAGATTAATCATATCAAATAAGTTTAAATTTATTTTCCGGACCTATATTAATGTCAATAG
>CM040627.1:27748747-27796631 GCA_022817965.1 Solanum lycopersicoides | reverse complement strand
GTGTGGGAGGACGGTGGCATCGACGCCCCGTCAGTCCACACACAGACACTAGCCTCCTCCGTCGATGCACACTGCCTAGGTAGTGTTGCCTCAATCTGCAGGGGTTCCTCTTCAAGGGCCTTGGTTTGTCCTTGGGGGTCAACCAGAATGTTTCAACACTGAACAACTCTAACACGTTTTCCACACATTTTCACCAAATTTCGTTAATTTACGACTCTTAAAAACTAGTAAAATAGGCCAAGGAACACGAGTACCTCTTTGAACAAAGTTTCGAACGTCATGGACGTTCTGGACGTTTTGGTTTCTAAACTTTCTAAGTGACCTATATTTATTAAACTAACCTTAAAAACATTTTTTAGACTTCATGACACCTATGTTAGTCTTTACGACACATCTTATATTTTCGAAGTGTTACAATCATTATATTAAATTCTATCCTTGCTAATTCCTTTTCTTTCGCTTTGCCTTGTTTGTTTGCATGTGAGTATGTCCATATCATCGCGTACTTTGTTTTGTCATTTCCAAAGGTTCCATGAAGGTCCCTTGACCCTTTATTCCCAAGATAAGTCAGATATAAAATCGGCGTACAGATCCAAGCGTTAAAAATTTGAGTGGGTCAAATCGTAAGCCGGAGATTTTGGAACGAAGGACCACAATCTATTTTGTTTCTTATCATTTGTTGTATTTTATTATTTTTGGGACTAAGCCCTTGTCATATTTGTATTGCTATCTTTATTAGAATTTTATGACAGGTACAATCAAATGGGCCTAAGGCTCAAAAGGAAATATAGTCCAAATACCGGTCCAGGCGGACATAAACCGTATTTAGGCCTAAAACCTCTCTCTCTCCTATTTTAATTTATCATTTATTTGTTTGATAATTAGTTGCCGTTAGTTTTAGGGTTGAAAACTTCAAAATCCCAGCAAGACGTCGCTATTTTGTTTTAACAATCAAACTAGTTCGCTCGACTTTAATTAGATTTAAAAACAATAAATTTATAGTTTTGCAAACCAAATTACTCACTTAGATAATAGGTTATTTTTTATCTTAACTAAGTGAATTTTCAATTAAAATTAATTTGGGTTAGACTATTGTTAGCCAAACAAGATTGTTGTCGGATAACCGCAAGTAAGCGGACGTCTTAGGCTCTTTCAAACCTTACTAAGGCATTAATATGAATCCCGAACCCCCCTTTTAGAATTTTCAACTGGTTTCCTATTTTAATCGATTGAAAAACATTTATATTGATTTTTCTTTAAAAATTAAGTGGCCACTCCGAAAAGACTCAAAAACATATATAAAAAAAATAATCCGAAAACTGAAAACTCTTAAAACAGAATGGTGACTCCTTTGGGGATTTGGAGGATTCTAACCTTAAACCTAATTTTATTTGGCTACGCAAAATAATTGTTTACTTGTTTCTTTATTGTATTATTAAAATTGTTGCATTATCATGGCATATTTTCCGCCAAACGACAAGTAGTTGCATTAGGACAAAGGAAGTTGTGTGGCTTACCATGACTTCTTTCAGAAACACACAAGCCTTCATTTGGAAGTAACAAACGAATAGTTGGCTTGCCGTCATCCAACGTCGTTTGTTAGCTTCACCCCGTCATCTGTCTGACTCGGGTAACCATCACTTTGAAAAACATCTAGTCAGGCTAAGATAGAGAGAAACCAAAACCAAATCTAAGCATTAGCCTAAGACGGCTTAATACCCAAGGCGTATTAAGTCCATTAGTTTAAACCGCCAAAATCATGCCAAGGTATCCGACCTCACGATATATCATTTTGTTTGAAATTTAAATGATGTACATGTGAAATCCAAATGTGGGGTGGGTAAACTTAACTGGTTTTTGTTTTGTAGGTGTGAATCGCTTTCCAAGATTCGATATGGTCATAGAAGCACCGCCTCTACTTAAAATGTGCTTTAACGGCCTTGACGGAGATCATAGAAGAACCCTGAACAAGTATATAGGCGCCCTAACCGAGTTGATAAACATGAATGGTTGGACAGATCTAATCGAAGTCCTCACAGGTTATTGGGATAACGACAAAATGGTGTTCCAATTCGGAACTTTGAAAATCACTCCGACAATCAAAGAGCTTCGAGAATGCATCGACACAGTGGGTACACGATTCAAAACAAGAGTGATAAAACAAGAAGGTATATTAATCCCTAACAAGCCTTCCGTCGAATATATCATGGACTGGTTCGTGTTAGGAAAAGATTACACTTACTGTGCCAAGAATCTATATAATTCAGGGATCTCTACGTCTGGTACGGGAACGCGAGCTTTTATGCAAAATATAACCAAGAATTTAAGATTACCTACATTTGAATGGAATGAATTCCGTCCTTTGGCATTTGTTGTTTCACTATTGGGAACAATGGTCCTTCTGTACAGCCCATGCCTGAATATCAACACTCGAGTGATATTGATCGTACACACTTTGTTCAACGGATTTAAGAACCATGGACAAGTGAAGTATTATCCCATCGCTCCGATCATACTGTCCGACATGTACCGAGCCCTGGGAAAATGCAAGTAAGGACATTGCTACTTCCACGGATGTAACCTACTCCTTCAGTGGTTGATTTTAAGTCATCTTGCAAAAGGGCATGGGACTCAGAAATTGCATACTCTAGATAATAAGAACACTCTTAGAGATTTAAACGATATGTTGTTTTGGGAAAATCTGGAGAATCGAAGGACTAAGGAAAGATGGGTTCAGATTTTTTTTGAAGTAAGAGAAGAAGATCTCCAATGGATGTTCGATCGCTTCATCTCGAGAGAGGTCGTCGTATGGGACCGCAGACAACTTGTGCTACCACTACAAGGTATTTGTGGAATCCGTCCTTACGCACCCATCTGAGTCTTACGACAGTTTGGGAGGAGGCAAACCACGCCTCGAGAGGCGTACTATGGCGCCTATGCATATGATATTGGGGATAACATAGTGGACAACACTTTAGAAATGCTGAGGGAATGGAAATGGGCCAAGCGAATAAAAAAAGACACCATTGCTCTAGATCGGTTTGACGCCGGATATGATGAGACTTATAAAGCTTGGTTGAAAAAGAACATACAAAGTATCTCCTCTCCAGTCCCGAATAGTTGGCGCAGTATAGAGGACAAGGAGACCAAAGTTGTGGTCGAGTTATGAGAGGTAAAGCGGGAAGCCCAAGAAATGTACGTCAAGTTTTTTTAAAAATCAGGATGCTCTTGAGAATACAACTCAAGAATTGGAAAGGCTAAGACGCGGTTTTGATGAATTTGACTCATGGTTCAAAGAGAAGATAAAGGGGATGCAATACGAAATTAGGAAGAAAAAGGACGACTGAGCGAGGGTTACCTTACGATATATGTTTCAGTAGTACAAGACAAAAGAAAGCAGTGGAGAAGCAGGGCCATCAGGGACAACATAGTGGATTTCGCCCATGTGTGGGTTTTTCTTTATGTATTTCTATCATTTTCAGCCCCTGCGTGGGCTTGCCTTTATTGCATTTCCGTACATTTAAATGGCCCCTGCGTGGGTATGTCCTTTTGTATTTTGTTCCTTTATTTCCCCTTGTGAACATTGAATATTCATTAGGGAAATTTGTTTTGGGGGGTAAATTAACTGGTTCAATTCCACGTGTACATCATTCAAATGCGTTAGGCCTACCCTTGGCACAAAAGGGTCCCCTGAATGTTTAGGACGCGATATATGTGTTTTTAACTGTTTATGTGCTATGTTGCTGTGAATGAGGGCATCGAAAACCCACTCCTTGTCAGATATTTCCAGAAAATATACAAGTCACTATTACTAAGTCCGACCGAATTTTACGAGTCTTGAGTTTCCCAAACAAAAGAAAAATCCTATCAGCTAATCCTAAAGCACTACTCTAATCATCTCAGGAAAGGTGAGATCACAACTATGGACAACGGAAAGAGTATCCACATTGAACCAACTGAAGAAGAGATGATTGACATACAAAGCAGCGTGGAAAGCGCCTATATTTACGGTTTCCTTCGGAGAGACCCGAGTTGGAGAACATTGAAGAAAGTTATGAGGAAGCGCTTGCCCTCAAACCTTCTCTCGAGGGACTTCTGACAGAAGGGGACAAGAAAATCACTCTCGAAGCATATCAACGAGAGTACCGAATAGGGAGGGATGTTATCTCATGCAACCTCATTTTAGAGCATTATCGGTCTCGGCGTATGTTGAGGCGCGTCGAGAGAGCATCTTCTTAAGTAGGATCAGGGGACATCCAAAAGACTTGTGAGTGTCATCCTAACAAAATAGGGAACACAATAGAGGAGTGCATAGATTTTAAGAAAGAAGTCCGCCGTTTTCTCGATATGAACCATTCTCCGAACAATTAGTTTGACGGCGTCATCATTGCATGTAATGAACCCCGACTCGACATACTAGTCATTGAGAGGACTACATTCTATCGCTGCTCATTCACACCTTTCAATAAAACAATTATGGAGTTCTATTTAGAATTGATTCAAAATGGAGTATTTACTCCTCTCTATAAGAACGTAGGAATGTTACATTCCCTTTGGTTCGAAGTTCGAAAACGCTGCCCCTATCTGAATGACGTATACCATAAATGTCTTGCATTCCGACACGACATTGAATATCTCATTATCATAGGAAAGATTCAAGTCGAGTTTGTTCCGCGTGGCTAATGCTACAACAAGCTAAAAAACGACTGAAATGGGTCGTCTTTTATCTTTTAAAGCTTTGTTGTTTATTTTCTATTTCCTTGTAATTCTTAAAAATGAATGAATGACAAAGTATTTCTTCTGTACTCGAAATAAAAGAAAATAATCTCCTGCATGTTAATAAATCTATTTCCGTCCTTACTCATGGGTTAAATATAGCCTCAAACAAAGCAACTTGTGTGTTTATCTGCTCTCTTTGTGATATTATGCATTTTGTATTCTGAACTTCAACTGAAAAATTTGCCTTTGAGTGGTTTTCCTCCTCAGGTACTTTGAAACTGGTCTGTGTCGATTAAGGTGGCAGATCATCCCTACTTTACCAGATCCAAAGGGCCTGCAAATTCCTTACCCAGACAAGATTCAGACAAGGGAAAAACAGTAATGGGGGACAACAACAAAGAAATCATTCTTACTGACGTTGTGGTGGCTCAACCCACAATAGCGGATCAGAATGAATTGATTATGCAGTTGATTCAACAAATCGCTGAGATTAAATGGGAGATGCAAAGGAGACAGGATCTGCCTCCACCAGGGTTTACTGCTAACGCTGCTGATGGGAGAACTCTTCTCTAATTCCCCTCTTCCAACATGGATCCAGTTCAAATTCCACCATATACTCCTGCTCAAAATCCCTCAGTCATCAATTTGACCACCCAAAATCCTCCAAATGCCTCCGCCTCCTACCATACTCTACCACCTCCTCAAAACAACCATTCCCAAATACCACCTCATCCCCAAAATACCCATCATCAAACCACTCCACCTCCACAGAAATAAAGACAAAATCCAAATCAAAATACTTTCAATCCCCAAACATCGCACCACCACCTAAACCAAAATATCAATCCTCAAACCTCTCTGCAAAACTACCAACCTACCCAGAATGCCCAAAGACCTTCCGTAGCTCCACCCTACTTAAAAGAACAACTTTCCAGATTCCCTTCCTAATTGAGCACGATGTACAGGGTTCTAAGCTAGACCATTATGAGGAGCAGGAAAGAGAGTGGAGGGAAAAGGCGAAGGTGGATATAAAGGAAGAGATCAGAAAAGCATTGAAGAAGTTCCAACGCATCCCCGACATTGTTGGTCTGAACTATGAGGATTTGTGCATTCATCGAATTTGGACCTCCCAGAAGGGTTTAAGATTCCAAAATTTGATACTTTCGGAGTAGGAGGGAATCCTTTGGTCCATCTGAGAGTCTACTGCGACCAGCTTGTCGGAGTTAGTAGAGATGAAGCATTGCTGATGCGGTTCTTTAGCCGAAGTCTATGAGGAGAGGCTCTGGAATGGTTCACTTCCCATGAGACCAGACAATGGCATAGTTGGAATGCCCTGGCAAAGGATTTTATCGATCGATTCTCTTATAACATGGAAATCATTCCCGATCGCTACTCCTTGGAAATGATGAAGCAAAAGTCCATTGAAAGCTACAGAGAGTTTTCATACAGGTGGAGAAAAGAAGTAGCTAGAGTAAGGCCTCTTATGACCATGAAAGAGATAGTTGAAGTGTTTGTACAGGTGCAAGAGCCCGAATACTATTATAGAATCATGTTGCTTGTGGGAGCAACATTTGTTAAGATAGTAAATATTGGTGACACTATCGAAGATGGTTTGAAAACAGGGAAGATAGTCCGTGTTGCTGCATTGCCTGGATCATCGAGTTTGTTGAAGAAGAAAAGAGAAGACGTTTCTGCTGTCTCTTATACGGGGAGGAAGACCCCCAAAAGACATCATCCTACCAAGGTCATCCTCGACCATCCCAGAATTCTTACCACTCTTTCTATACGCAAGATGGTTATCCAAATGTTACCACCTCATACCCAACTGCCCCCCTCCAAATTACCAAAATCCATATCCCGTTTACGAAAATTCTCCTCCACTTTACCAAATTCTATCCCATGTTTACCAAAATGTCACTCCTAACTGCGCCAATGTGAGGTCAAACTACAGAGCACCCCTCCCTGTATATCAAGTTCAAGATCCACTCTACCAAAATACCCCTCCAAATTACCAAGCTCCATTACCAAATTATAGAACAAATCCTTATCCAAGAAACCAAACTCCCAATCCAAATACCCGAAATTATCAACAGATGCCTCCTCCCCAACAAGGCAGCTATGATCCCCCTCGACCCAGATTCGAGAAGAAGCCCCCCATAAACTTTACCACGCTCGCTGAAAGCTGAACAAAGTTGTACGAGCGACTAGCTGCGATCGGATACATTCACCCGGTGGGGCCCAAGCCGGTGGATACTAGTTCCAAATTCTATAGACCTTATCAAAGGTGTGAGTATCACTCCATCAACGTTAGGCATGATACTGAGGATTGTATCAACCTCAAGCACAAGATTCAAGATCTGATAAACAAAGAATTGGTTTCTCTTCAAACGGCCGCACCAAATGTCAGCACCATCCCTTTGCCGAATCATGGAGGCGTCAATATAAGCATGATAGAGACGGATGAAGACTGGTGTGTGACTAAGGTTATAACTCCGATTTTCCATGATGAGTTAGAAAGGGTTGTGGCCTCGCTGAGCATTAAAGAGAAAAAGGAGTTCGTGATCCTGACACACGCAAAGTCTTTTGCCTTGGTGCCATTAGAAACTCCTGCTAGGCCGAAGTGTGTGATTGAAACCGTTGTCGCTTAAGGTATGACCCGATCTGGGAGGTGTTATACTACAGAAGAGTTGGCTTTTGGAGGACAGAAGAATGATAAATGGAAAAGGACGATAAGTGAGGGCGAAGATGAGGATTTATGGAGAAAAATGCAACCCAAAGACTATTCAATTGTGAAGCATTTGGAAAAAACTGCAGCCTAGATTTCTGTGTGGCCCTGCTGATGAGCTCCCAATTGCATAAACAGGCCTTGATGAAGGCTCTTGATGATAAGTATGTTCCCGTGGGCACAAGGAGAGATAATATGGCAGCTATGATCAATCAAGTTATCCGAGGGCATCGGATTAGTTTCTACGACGACGAGTTGCCTTTTGAAGGGAAGTGACACAAAAAGGTGTTGCATATAACTATCATATGCCATGAGAATGTCATAAATTGCGTCTTGGTGGATGACGGATCTGGTCTCAAAATTTGCCCATTGTCGACTCTGAGACACTTAAGGTTTTACTTGGGGAAGCTTAAACAAAACCAAGTCAATGTGAGAGACTTTGATGGGGTTCATAGAGACACATTGGGAGCCGTGAATTTGGTCATCCAAATGAGTTTGGCGGAGTATAGTGCGTAGTTTCAAGTCTTGGACATTGACACCAGCTATAATCTTCTTCTAGGAAGGTCTTTCATGCATATGGCTGGAGATGTGTCTTCTACTCTTCACTAGATGATGAAGCTTTCATGGAAGGACCAGGAACTTGTTATTAACGGCGAAGGGAGTCACTTCGGCAGGAAAGCGCCAATTATTCATGAAGTCTCACGAGGCACTGATTTATACATGGTAGAGCTGGTGAATGCCATCGGTGAAGATTTGGCACCACGGCCTCATATGCCTTCGGTGTACAAGATGATCTCCACTGTGATGCTGCAGAATGGGTTCGAGCCAGGTTTTGGATTGGGAAAGAATTCCCAAGGAATTATTGAGCCTATTCAAGTTCCCGTCAAAGGAGAAAGATATGGATTGGGGTATGTCCCCACAGATGATGAGATGAATATGAAGAAGAGCAGTGATCAAGCATTGGCTAAGACAATCCCTCATCTGTATCAATCATTCCCATTCCGTTAGTACAACGATTGCGATGGACCCGGGGAAGGGATCTGTGGCCTTTTTGATGAGATCGATGCTGTCATAGAGGACGAGGTCGAGCTGACAGGAATCCGTGATGTTGATCTTGGAGAGGACCTGCATAACTGGAATTCCACGCCAATCTTGATTCCCCGATCATCTTGGTAGAAGGATATTTTTTATGCATATTTTGAAAATCGGTGGTGGTCCGGAAGAGGCCCGAGACCCACCTTCTTGGGTTTTCTTTAATTGTTTGAATTTTTAAATATTCCCCGTGATGTTCAAAAAAGGCAACATGGCATTTTGCCATGGCCAAAGTTTGCACTATTTTCCAATTTGAATTGAAAGCTTCCTTTATAGAAAGACTTGTTTAATATTTTTTTTTTTGCTATAATTTACTTTCCTAACTTTGTCTGTTTATGATTTCAGTAATAGTAATTTTAAACCTGCCAATGTCATGTCATGTCACGAGATGAACGAACAAAATAAGGTAGGTGATGATGAGGGTGATGAATACGAAGAGGAAATTGAGTTACGAGAGTATGTTGCTATGGAATTTAGACAGTTTGAAAATCAGCATAAGCCAAATTTGGACGAAATAGAAACTGTGAATCTGGGAGACCAAGAGTGTGTCCAAGAGGTCAAAATCAGCGTCCACTTGAATGAAGTTCAAATAAAGGATCTAATTCATTTGCATACTGAATACATTGATGTGTTCGTCTGGGAGGTCAGCGACATGCTAGGGCTGAGTACCAACGTTGTGTCTCACAAGTTGCCAATTAATCGATGGTTCAGTCCAGTGAAACAGAAGGCTCGGAAGTTCAAGCCTAATTTAAGTTTGAAGATTAAAGAAGAGATCACCAAACAGATTGAGTCTCGACTAGTGGAGGTGACGCAATACCCGATTTGGTTGGCCAATGTTGTTCCGGTTGCAAAAAAAGACAGGAAGATCAGAATTTGTGTCGATTACAGGGATCTCAAAAAAGCCATCTCCAAGGATAATTTTCCATTTCCAAACATTCACATCATGATTGATAACTGTGTTAAGCATGAAATGTAGTCGTTTGTGGATTGTTACGCAGGTTACCATCAGATCCTGATGGACGAGGAAGATGCAGAAAAGACAGTTCTAATCACGCCCTGGGGCATGAATCATTATAGAGTGATGCCATATGGTCTCAAAAATGCTGGCTCTACCTATATGAGGGCTATGACGACCATATTTCATGACATGATTAATAAGGAGATCGAGGTGTTTGTAGATGACATCATAATCAAGTCCCGCGAGAGTTTGGACCACTTGACAAACTTAAGGAAGTTCTTTCATCGTCTCCATCATTATAACTTGAATTTAAATCCCGCTAAGTGCACTTTTGGGTGCCAGCTGTTGGGATTTTTAGTCAGCAGAAGAGGTATTGAGCTCGACCGTTACAAGATTACGACGATTCAGTAGTTGCCCCCTCCAAAGAGAAAGAAGGAAGTGATGACTTTCTTAGGGAGGCTGAACTACATTAGTCGATCCATAGCTCAATCAAATGTGGTGTGTGAGCCTATTTTCAAGTTGTCGAACAAGGATGCTTCGACAAAGTGGACTGGAGAATGTTAGACCGCTTTTGACGCTATCAAGAACTATTTGTTCAATCCACCAGTGTTGGTTCCTCCGCGTGAATGGAGTCCTTTGTTATTATATAAATCTATCTCAGATAACGCCTTTCGGTGCGTACTTGGTCAACATGACTATACAGGGAAGAAACAATGATCCATCTACTACATAAGCAAGAAATTCACTCCATATGAGTCTTGTTATACTCTTCTGGAAAGAACTTGTTGTGCTTTGACTTGGCTTGCCCAGAAGTTGAGACATTATTGGTCTTTTTATACTACATATGTCACATTTTCAGAATGGATACGTTGAAGTACATTTTCAAGAAGGCGATGCCGATCGGAAAGTTAGCCAAATGGCAGATGATTGTTGAGTGAATTTAATATTGTGTATGTCACTCAGAAGGGATAAAAGCATAAGACCTGGCTGATCATCTTGCGGAAAATCCTGTCAATGAAGAGTTTGAACCGCTCAAGACGTATTTTCCTGATAAAGAAATATCGTTTGTTGGTGAAGATATTTCTGAAGCATACCCTGGTTGGAGGTTATTATTTGATGGAGCAGAAAATCATCAAGGAAGAGGTGTTGGAGCGGTTTTAGTGTCAGAATCTGGTCAACCCTATCCTATGGAAGCTAAGATTTGATTTAGTTGCACGAACAACATGGCTGAATATGAAGCTTGTGTCCTTGGTTTGAAAATGGCCATTGACATGAATGTCCACGAGTTGTTGGTTATTGGAGATTAAGATTTGTTGATTCATCAGGTTCAAGGAGAATGAACTGTGAAGACTCGAAGATTACGCCTTACGTGCAATATATTAAGAAATTGTTGAAAAGATTGTGTAAAATCGAGTTTAGACATACTCGTAGAACACAGAATGAGTTAGTAGATGCTTTGGCCACCATCGCTTCAATGATTAAACATCCATATGGTGATTATATTGACCCTTCGGATATAGAGATAAAGGAGCAGCCAATTCATTGTTCTCACGTTGAAGCAGAACCAGACGGTTCGCCTTGGTATTTTGATATCAAGAAGTATTTAGAGTCTAAAACTTATCCTAAGAATTTGATACCCAACCAGAAGAAGTCGATACGCCGTTTGGCCCTCAATTTCTTTCTAAGCGGGGTAATCCTTTATAGGAGGACTCAAGATTTAGGCCTTCTCAGATGTGTTGATGCTGTCGAAGCTGCAAAGCTTATTGAACACATACATGCTGGAGTTTGTTGAACGCATATGAATGGGCTCACTTTTGCAAGAAAGATCCTTCAAGCCGGTTATTTGTGGATGAGTATGGAAAATGATTGTTGCAAGTTTGTGCAGAAATGTCATAAATGTCAAGTGCACGGTGATTTGATCCGAGTACCGCCTCACTAACTTAGCGCTATGAGTTTGCCTTGGCCATTTGTCGCTTGGGGCATGAATGTCATCGATCCGATAGAGGCAGATGCTTCCAACGGACACAGATTTATTTTGGTTGCCAATGACTACTTCACAAAGTGAGTGGAAGCTGCTTCGTACAAGTCGGTGACCAAGAAATTTGTAGCTGATTTTGTTCGTAACAATTTGATATGCAGGTTTGGAGTACCGGAATCCATCATTACTGATAATGGTGCAAATTAACAGTTACTTGACGAGAGATATATGTGAACAATTTAAGATTACTCAACGAAACTCAACCGGTTATCGTCCCCAAATGAATGGAGCTGTAGAGGCTACCAATAAGAATATCAAGAAGATTCTGAGGAAAGTGATTGACAATCACCGAGGTTGGTATTAGATGTTTCCATATGCTTTATTGGGATACCGAACGACTGTCAGAACATCGATTGGAGTTACTCCATACTTGCTAGTATATGGAACAGAAGTATTCATACCTGCTGAAGTTTAGATACCGTCCTTGAGAATCATACAAGAAGCTGAGTTGAGTAATGCTGAATGGGTGAGCAAGCGGATAGATCAATTGACATTGATTTACGAGAAGAGAATGGTTGTTGTTTTTTATGGTCAACTATATCGATAGAGAATGATTCGTGATTTCCACAAACGGGGCAGAGCCAGAAATTTTGAAATTGGTCAGTTGGTACTTAAGCGCATTTTTTCCTCCTCAAGACGAGTATAAAGGGAAATTTGCGGTAAATTAGCAAGGACCTTACATGGTTCACAAAGTATTATGTGAAGGTACTTTGGTCCTTTTGGAGATGGACGGAACCGTATGGCCGAAACCGATCAACTCAGACGCTGTCAAGAGATATTACGTATGAAGCTTTAGTTTGTTTTCCTGTCATTTACTTGTAATCGTTCTATTTAGGTGTATTTCCTTTTTAAAATTTTTTATCCCTTTTGTAATGAGCTACGTCTGACCTGAATTTTCGAGAATGAGATACGTAGGCGGCCTATGTCGGCTTTGGTCACCCCTATTTTGCCCTTTTTATATTTATTTGCATTTGAACTACGATCAACCTGAATTCTCAAGAATGAGAATCGTAGGCGGCCTATGTCGGCCTCGGTTGATTTCTTTGTAATTAACCTTGAGGGGGAACTACGTTCGGCATGATTCCTGCCTAAACAAGATACATAGGCGCAACAAGGATTCGTTCATATGTCCCGTAAGATTTCAACAACTCTTTACAATAGAAACTAGGACAGAATATTTTGAGAGGAAATCAAAAAGTCTCGAGAAGAAGATTTTTCCTCAACAGAGCAAGACTAGAGGTACTTCAAGATTTTCAACTGCGACAATGTTTTTGGGAGAATGTCAAAATTTCCGGGATTTATACACCAACAGTTAAAAAATATGTCAAAACATGCAACCGGGACAGTAATTTTAAGGTTGACCTCAAAATTTCAACATTGTTTCACCGGCAGTCTGGAATGACTTTGAATACTCTCCAGCGAATAACTAGAGAGACCTCCAAGCATCAGACTCAAAGAAGTTCGCTAAGCCTGATGTGACATGATACCTCGCAGTAACCTTTTTTCAAAATACTACTATTTGAAAATTTATTTTCCTTAAAATTTTCCCTATATGTTTCATTTGTTTTGGCATAAAATATTTTGTCTTATCTATCAATAGTAGGGAGATAAGAAAATCAACAAGAGATAGCAGGATAAGGAGCAGACAACTGAAGAAATCAACACAGATCAGTTCGTTATTTATGAATCATGATACGAATATGACATATTTTCATGCTTTTTAAGCACACAACTCATTTCTATATGAACATAAGACCTTGGAATCATGAACATAATTTTAGAACAACTCAAGCAAAATTTAATATTTTTGCTCCCCTTAGGCCGAGAGCTCCCTCTCCGAGACTTAGTTTATCTTTCAGTATTTTCTTCTTTCTGTTGTGTAGTTCAATGATCTCCTTTGATCCTATGTTTTACTTACGAGTGCAATGATTCATTGTATTCCCATTGCTACAATGAATCAAGTAAGTAATCCAAAAGATTAAGGAAATGATTTTACTACCCTACTCACAAGTTGTTCTTTCCATTCTAATTAAATTGAGCATGAAGTCTTTATCAGCCAATCTTTATTGGTTATGCCCATTCATTGATCATTTGCATAATATAAAGATGCTGGGGCATATATTCATACTCCAATTGATGACTCAATATATTTTCTCCCTTTATTGGCATAAACCAATAACTGTTAAAACTTCATTCTTATCAAACAATGATGATTTGATATTCTTATGATTTTGCTTACTTAGTTCACTTTGAACTTACATTTCTTCTTCTTTGATCTCATGTTCACTTTGAACATGCTAGGTTGACTTAGGATATTCTTTTAATACTTACATTGGGATCTTTTTGTGCAATGACTACGAATGACTTACATCATTACTTAGTCTTTCCTCACCCTTTGTTCATCCTATCCGAACACCCCTCATCTTCCTAGTTCTTTCTTTCATTCTTTCTTACTTTCTTAAAGAAATCTTTAGAATTTAACCAACATAGATCATGTGAGCTAACATAAAATCCACTGTCTTCCCCACACTGAAAAGAGGTGGTTCACCGGCCAAAGTGAAACCGAATACTTCCTAGCTTTCTTAGGTGGATCCACTAGCTAGTAACCTATGCTGGTGACATAGTTCAAAGACTAGGATAATTTGGAGACCCTTATCCACGTTGGTGGTAGTCTCATTTCATGAGGCTTACATGTTCTTGAACAATCTCATTACTAGTCTATCGGTGCTTAGCTCAATTTATTATACTTTACAACATTTGGAGTTGACTCACACACTGTGAAAGCTTTCTTCTAGTATGAGGTATGCTTAGCTCAATGGATGACTTGTCATCCCTTTATATACTTGATGAATTTGAACTTAAATCTTACATTATCATCATGGTGTTAGTGAGACTTGTGTCATGATTCTCTTATGTGAGTATCTTTAACATAATTGTTTAGGTGCAAGTGAGACTTGTCTCACTTCCTATAACACCCCTATCTAGGTCAATTTCATAACTCATAAGCTTTTAGTTATTTCATTACTCACGTTATCTTGTTCAATGTTATTTGGTAGTCTTGTACCATTCTTTATGAAAGTTATAAGTACTTATTCAATGTGCTACTATGTTCACAAGTTCATTTAGATACGGTATGTTGGGAATTTTCCCAATCATTAGCATACACTAGGTTATGAGTTCATTGAGTTACATCTCGTCAAGTCAATGTTTAACATGTATTTAGCCTTACAAGAAACATCATAATTTACATTGGCCATATAAGATTGGTATTACTTAGTCATTGGCCAATTCTATTACATATTTTTGAAATAATATTGCTGGCCAATTTATTGGCATAAACCAAACTTTCACTAAACATTTGTCATGATATTATCACTAGCCAAGTGAATAAAATTCATGTATATTCTATAGTAATCTCATCATTTTAAGTAAGCCAAATTGTAAAATTGAACAATTCAGTGCTTAGTTTGGCCAAGCTATAAAGTTGATTTGGCATTGAAGATTCATTAACTAGCTTTGATTCTCATTCTTATTTCTTCTTGGGAACATTGCATTCCAAGCACTTACAAATATATCTACTGTAAACACACACAGTAATCGAAACCTGCATTCCTTTCAACAGTAAACTGAATTTCATAAACGACTTATAACAATTTCATCTTCTCAAACACAATTAGGCATTACAACATTTCTTATCTCATGTAAATGATACTTTAATCAATTGGATCTAACCTATAGGTCTCATTCGAGATTATCTAATCACAAAAGCCTACAGATATTGATCAGTTAGCACCACATACCAACAAAATTATCGATATTTTCATTATACATACTACTAGAATCAGAAATAGGGAGAACTAGGGAGATGAACATTCGACAATTTCATTGGCAACAACCCTAGTTTCGGTTTTCTTGAATTCAAAATGTTTGAAAAATCTCCTGGGGAAATGAATCCAAGAGAGAAACTTATACGTTACTGTAGAATTGAATCTACAAAGATCATCCTGTACTTTGCACGAAAATCTTGAAGAATTGCCTTGAAATCTCCTAAGGAGAACCGAGAGTATTTTTCTGTTTTTCTTACGTTTGCGCAACATTTTTCAGTCGTGAGTTTCTACAGGATAAACGTGAGTCTAAGTCATAAGAACTGAATATTGACTTATTCAACTTAGGCTAATTAACTTAATTAAATAAATTAATTAGCTAATTACCAAAACGCCCCTCCTAAGTTGACTAAAAACAGGAGAGCATTTGACTTAACCAAATTCTGAAAATTTGCTAAGGGTCTCGGGATTGACTATGAATTTAACTTAATTAATTAAGTTGCTAATTTAATTAATTAAGTGACCTAGGGTAATTACTAAAGTACCCCTAAGTTACTAGGACCATAACCAACCCCTTTGGACCATCCTAGGTTAGGTAATAGGATGTTTCTTTCGTTAGCTACTCGGCTAGTGTGACCCGGTTAGGTCTTAGGATTTCGGGCACACTAGTTAGCTTATTTTAGTTAGTCCTAGGTTAGTTAGCTAGTTAGGTAAGTTAGTTAGAGCCTAGTATTTGTTAGGAAGCTCGGCCCCACGTGCCTTTACCCGACGCGTGCCGGCCCCCTAACCGCCCTAACCTAATCGGTTGGGCTTGGTCCCTTCGTCACTCGGCCGGTAGCACATCTGCTTGCACATGTGTTTCTGTGCACTTTCCTCACCGTGCACTCTGTAGTTTCACTTGGAAAGTTCACTTCTTGTCCCAAGAATCCTTACTATGTCCTTGGGCACTGCTTAATCTACATGATCATTTTAAATGATCATGTGCTATGGTACCTAGGCTTGACACTTGGATTCCTCGTACCTAATGTGTGCAAGGGAAGAAATTAAATTTTTTAGCTACAATTCCTAAACAATCTTGGATTTCAGCATTTGAACATCAAAGTGTATTTTAAGTTACTTGTTAATTCATAGAAATTGGCTAACACCCTTAAGCCAATATATCTAACATGCCCAATATTACTCAATATTGGGCATTGAGATGCCTATGTACCCAATACATATTCTTAAAACCTAATAGACTCTTCACTAGACAAGTACATTTTATGGAATGTTACATTATCCCCCCCCCCTAGGAAGATTCATGCATGAATGACACTACACATCATTTTAAATTAAAGAGGGTATTTTCGAAAAACACATCAACATACTTGAAACTTTACTCTTTGTGAATATCTTATTCAGAACTTACTCTGGATGATGCACATCACTCAAAGCTTATCTGAAGCTTCATATCTGAGATTGAGGAACTTCCTTCTCAATCTAACTTTAACTCAATGCACATCTCAACTCATGCGACACAAAAATCATGCCAACAATATACAAAAACAGCAACATAAATGCAATCATGAACTCATATTAACTCATATAGTGCAAATATAAAACACACAGTTATGGACTTAAAACACCAAAACCGACTAATGCACTAAAATTTAGAGTTTCATTAACAAAATCAGACTTGGAAAGAGTATATCTAACCTCAAGAACTGAACGAGTGAGGGTAACGGGATCTCATGTCGGCCTCGGCCTCCCATGTTGGTCCCTCAACTAGGTGGTTCCTCCATAACACCTTTACGGTGGCAACCTCCTTATTCCTCAGCAGCATCACCTGGCGATCTAAAAGTTCAACTCGAACCTCTTCATAAGAAAGATTGTCATCGACTCCTAACCCCTCAACAGGAAGGATGGATGCTGGATCACCTAGAAACTTTTTAAGTATCGAAACATGAAACACTCGATGAACAGAAGCAAAGTCATTTGGTAACTTCATTTCATAGGCAATATTCCCTACTCGCTGTAAGACCTCATAAGGACCGATATACCTCGGAATCAACTTCCCTCTCTTACCAAACCTCATCACCCCTTTCATGGGTGATATCTTCAGGTAGACTTGATCACCTACCTCGAATTCAAGATCCCTCTTCATGTTATCAGCATAGGATTTTTGACGACTGTAAGCAGTAGCCAATCTATCCCTGATCATTCTTACCTTTTCCATAGCCTCATGTATGATCTAAGGCCAAGGATGGAAGTCACTTCTACCTCAAACCACCAAACTAGGGACCTACATCTTCTGTCATACAGTTCTTCAAAAGGTGCCATCCCAATACTGGAATGGTAGCTATTATTATAAGAGAACTCAATCAGTGGAAAGTGATCATCCTAACTCCCCTTGAAGTCAATAACACATTATCTCAGCATGTCATCAAGGGTCTAAATTGTACGCTCTGCTTGTCCATCCGTCTGAGGATGAAAAGTAGTACTGCGCTTCACCTGTGTACCCAAGCTCTTTTGGAAAGATATACAAAAGTGAGAAGTGAACTGGGCTCCCCTATCCAAAATGATAGATAAAGGAATCCCATGCCACCTCACTATCTCATAAATATACAGCTTGGCATAATCTTTCGTCCTGTAAGTAGACTTCACACGAATGAAGTGAGCAGACTTAGTCATCCTATCAACAATGACCCAAATGGAATCATGCAGTTTCCTGGTCCTGGGCAGACCAACCACAAAGTCCATATTAATAGTCTCCCACTTCCATGTTGGGATGTAAATCGACTGGGTAAGACCTCCAGGCTTAAGGTGTTCGGCCTTAACGTGTTGGCAATTGGGGAACTCCTCCACAAACTTAGAAATATCTCGCTTCATACCTTCCCACCAATAAATCTCCTTGAGATCATGATACATATTGGTGTAACCTGGATGAATGGAATACCTAGAGCCATGAGCCTTTACAATAGTATTAGGTCTCATATTATCAATATTGGGCACACACAATCTGCCCTGCTATCTAAGCACACCATCCCATCCTAGGGAGAATGATTCATTCAGCTTAATCAACACTAAGTCTTTCAACTCCATGAGTATTGGGTCGAGATGCTGCTTAGCTTTAACATCTACAACAAATGAGGAATCAGAACTGGAAGGAACTGAAACACCCTTACTTGGTGTATCTACCAGCCGTACACTTAACCTAGCCAATTGGTGTACCTCTTTAACCAGCTCCTTCTTGTCAGACACACTGCCCATGCTCAATCGTCTCAAAGCATCGGCCACTACTTTGGCCTTAACTGGGTGATAGTGGACACTCATGTCATAATCCTTGAGCAGCTCTATCCATCTTCTCTGATGAAGATTCAATTCTCTCTGTGTAAAAACATACTAAAGACTTTTATGGTCAGTAAATACATCAAGATGTATACCATATAAGTAATGAATCCAAAGTTTTAACGTAAATACCACAACAGCTAACTCAAGATCGTGGGTAAGGTAATTTTTCTCGTGGATTTTCAACTGTCTTGATGCATATGCGATCACCTTTCCATCCTGCATAAGAACACATCCCAAATCTACTCGAGAAGCATCACATTACACCATATACCCTTCACCACTCCTCGGCAATGTGAGAACTGAGGCTGAAGTGAGTCAGTCTTTGAGCTCTTCGAAGCTCTTTTCACATGTTTCAGACCACTCAAACTTCGCCTTCTTCTTTGTTAAAGCTGTCAATGGAGCAGCAATAGCGGAAAAGCCCTCGACAAACCTGTGATAGTAACCAGCCAAACCCAAGAAACTCCGGATATCTGTAGGAGTGAGGGGTCTCAGCCAGTTCTTTACTGACTCGATCTTTTTTGGATCAACCTCTACACCCTGGTCGGACACAATATGACCAAGAAAGGTCACTAATCTCAGCCAAAACTCACATTTGCTGAATTTTGCATACAGATGATGTTCCCTGAGTACTTGCAATGTCATTCTAAAATGTTGTTCATGATCTTATCTGGTCTTAGAGTATATGAGGATGTCATCTATCAATACTATGACAAAAGAATCAAGGTATTCACGGAAGACCCTATTCATAAGGACCATAAACGCGGTTGGTGCGTTAGTGAGACCAAATGACATGACAAGAAACTCGTAATAACCATACCTAGTACGGAAGGGAGTCTTAGGAATTTCCTCTTGTCACACTCTAAGCTGGTGATACCCTGACCGAAGATCTATTTTAGAAAAGAAACTTGAACCTTGGAGCTGATCAAATAGATCAGCAATTCTAGGAAGAGGGTATTTGTTCTTTATAGTGACTTTGTTGAGTTTCCCATAATCGATACACATTCTCAAGGTTCCATCCTTTTTCTTAACGAACAACACTGGAGCACCTCATGGGGATATGCTTGGCTGGATGAAGTCCTTATCAAGTAGATATTTTAACTGCAACTTCAACTCTTTGAGTTCAAGTGTAGCCATTCTATAGAGAGGAATGGGAATTGGTTTGGTTTTGGGATCTAAGTCAACACCAAAGTCAATTTTGCGTTCATCAGTGATTCCTGGTAAATCCTCCAGAAAGACATCTTGAAACTCATTCACTATGGACACAGAGTCTATGGAAAGAACTTCATGTTCTAAGTCATTGACTCTAACTAAGTGGTATAAATACCCCTTAGATAACATCTTATTGGCTTTAAGATGGGAAACTATTTGGCCTGCTGGATTTGAACTACGCCCTTCCCATTCCAGCTCTAACTCATTAGGAAACTGAAACCTTACTACCCTATTTCGACAGTCTATGATAGCGTAGCATTTATGGAGCAAATCCATACCCAAAATTATATCAAAGTCAAGCATGGTTAATTCTATTAGGTCAGCATAGATAACTCTATCAAGAACAATTATTGGGCAATCTATATATACTCTTTCAGCTCTAATCTTGTCTCGTATGGGAGTACTAACTAGAAAATGTTCATGCAAGATCTCAAGGAAGCAAGTCAAATTTACTAGCCACTAAAGGAGTAACAAAAGACAAGGTGGATCCTGGATCTAACAATGCATACACAGGAAAAGAAAATACATGCAAGGTACCAGTGACCATATCTGCTGACTTCTCCTGCTCCTCTCTACCTTTCAAAGCATAGAACCTGTTCCTCTTGGGAGGCTCGGCTACAGCAGTAGGATTAGGCCGAGGCTGAGTATCTGCCTTGGCCTGATTCTTCACATGTGGGCAGTCCCTGATCATATGCCCAGTCTTTCCACACCCATAGCAGGCATTAGAACCTACTATGAACTCACCTCCATGCAAACGACCAAACTTACCAGACGACTTTCGGTCACGCTGGGCATTTCTATCATTGCCCTTCTTGGGGCCATACTTGCCCCCTTTGGCATTAGTGTTCCTGGAAGGAGTAGGATTACCTTAGTGCTGGTGTCCCTTGTTGAACTTGGGCCTGTCCTGGACTCCAAACGAACTCCTACCAGTGCTAGAACCAGCCTGATCCGAGGGCCTAGGCTTCTTGCTTTCTTGGCCTCTCTTCCTCCGATGACTCTCCTCCACCTGCTGTGCAAGTATCATCAACCTAGCAAGGTCCATGTTATTATGAAACATGGCTTCCCGAAATTCCTCCTCCAGATCCTCCGATACACCAGTCAAAAACCTCCTCATCTCATCCCGGCTACTAGACACCAGAGAAGAAGCATATTTGGAAAGTTTAATAAACTTTAAGAAGTATTCCTTGACTGACATACCTCCCTAACGTAGGTTGATGAACTCCTCAACCTTAGCCTCTCTCTGCTCTCTGGGAAAGAAACTCTCCAGGAATGCAGTCTTGAGAATGTCCCAAGTGATGAGTAATTCTCATGGTGCTCGGCCATCTACCCACATCTGTACCATACCTGAGCCACATACTTGAGATGGTATGCATCCAACTCAGCCTTCTACTCTTCATTAACACTCATAGCACAGAAAATCTTGTAGACCTCGTCCATAAACTCTTGGGGATCCTCATTGGTTCTAGCCCCGAAGTATATTGGAGGATTCATCCTGGTGAAATCTCTGAGTCTGCTAGCCATGATTCTAGCATGTGGGTTCTCCCTTGGAGCACTCTGTCTAGTGTCCTGGGCTGTGATAGGATGTGCCTTAGCAGTGATGGCTTGGGCCATCTCAACCAGTACTTCTCTCACTTCTCCATCCGTCAACGCAGCTGGGTTGACAAGCACTTGCACTCCATCAGCTGGGTCTTGAGGAGGCGCTTGGTTTCCCCCAGCAACTGCTTCTCCAACTGTCCTGCCTATGTTTGTTCTTGTGTTCATTTTTCTACACGCACACATATGAAGGAAGTTAGATGCTAGAATGAAACAAAATGTCAAAACTCTACACAACACGATAAAGAGTAGAAGAAGGGAATATCTTAACATCAGTGAGTTTCTAAGTCATGGTTGTGGTGCACTTCACAACCATAAGCTATAAACTTCGCAACGTGGTTGTTTAGAGCCTTAGTTCCTAGATAATTTAACCTCATGCTCTGATACAAGGTTTGTCACACCTGGGTCCTAGACCCTAGATGATACCAGCGTCGTTAACCTGTCAAAGGTCGCAGACAAGCCTCTTCTTAGCATTCATCACAATCATACAATTAAATTTAGAGGAAAATTTAAAACTTTATTGAAGTGTACTTAGACTTCATATAATTCTTGCATAAGAGTGATATATTAACGGCTCAAAATAAACAACCATCTATTAACAAACTGAACAATTGAAATGAAGAATTCATAATATCATTAATAGTTGCCAAACCATCCTTAATACAAAAGCTTGAACAAATGTTTGGAAGGAAACACTAGGGAAAACAACCACTAGCTTTGTATAATCTACTATAGCTAGAAAATAAAGCGTAGGCATCCTCGAACGCAAGAGGACCTACCAAAGTCTGGAGGACTAGCCCAAACAGCTTCAACTGATCTTCAATCTTCTTCAACGACCTGCACCTATTGAAATAGTAATTGTATATGGGTTAGTACACACTTGTACTATGTATGGGTGTATTCACATAAACACATAAGGACTATGCATGATCAAGGAAAGCTCTTCCTATAGCAACATCCCATTTTTCGAAAGTGAAGTCACTTCACTTTCCTAATTCGTTATTTATAAATCATGCTACGAATATGACATGTTTTCATGCGTTTAAAGCACACAACTTATTTTCTATATGAACATAAGACCTTGGAATCATGAACATAATTTTAGAACAACTCAAGAAAAATTTAATATTTTTGCTCCCCTTAGGCCGAGATCTCCCTTTCCTAGACTTAGTTTATTTTTTTGTATTTTCTTTTTTTTGTTGTGTAGTTCAATGATCTCCTTTGATCCTATGGTTTACTTATGAGTGCAATGATTAATTGTAGTCCCATTGCTACAATGAATAAAGTAAGTAATCTAAAATATTAAGGAAATAATTTGACTACCCTACTCACAAGTTTCTTTTTCCATTTTTGTTAAATTGGGCATGAAGTCATTATAAGCCAATCTTTATTGGCTATGCCCATTCTTTGATAATTTGCATAATATAAAGATGCTAGGGAATATATTAATACTCCAATTGATAAGTCATTATGTTTTGCTCCCTTTATTGGCATAAAACCAATAACTATTAAAACTTCATTCTTATCAAACACTGATGATTTGATATTCTTATGCTTTTGCTTACTTAGTTCACTTTTAACTTACATTTCTTCTTCTTTGATCTCAAGTTCACTTTGAACATGCTAGGTTGACTTAGGATATTCTTTTAAGACTTCCATTGGGATCTTTCTGTGCAATGACTAAGAATGACTTACATCATTACTTAGTCTAACCTTACCCTTTGGTCATCCTATCCTAACACCCCTCATCTTCCTAGTTCTTTCTTTCTTTCTTTCTTACTTTCTTAAAGAAATCTTTAGCATTTAACCTACATAGATTATGTGAGATAACATGAAATCCACTGTCTTCCCCACTGAAAAGAGGTGGTTCACCAGCCAAAGTTAAAACGAATAATTCCTAGCTTTCTTAGGTGGATCCACTAGCTAGTAACCTATGCTGGCAACATTGTTCAAAGACTAGGAGAATTTGGAGACCCTTATCCACATTGGTGGTAGTATCATCTCATGAGGATTACATGTTCTTGCACAAGCTCATTACTAGTCTATCAGTTCTTAGCTCAATTTATTATAATTTACAACTTTTAGAGTTGACTCATACCCTGTGGAAGCTTTCTTCTAGTATGAGGTATTCTTATCTCAATGGATGACTTGTCATCCCTTTCTATACTTGATGAATGTGAACTTAAATCTTACATTATCATTGTCACGACTCGGATTCTGGAATCCGGATCGCAACCGGCGTCGTTGACTTCTCAGAGGTCGCAGACAGCCTCATCTTGCATTCATCACATTCATCTAGTTAAATTTGCGGAAAATTTAAAACTTTCTATATGTATGAAGTATACATAGACTTCATATAATTATTAACTAGATACATCATATACTAAGCTCAACATAAGAAAACAACCATCTAACATAAAGAATCAATTCGAAACTGAAGATGAATATATCATAAATAGTTTGCCAAACATGGCCTTATTACAAAGCTTCACAATGAAGGTACGAAAGAAACGCTAGGGACAATATCAACTAGCTATGTCTAAAACTAAGGCTAGACTAAATCTGTAGCATCCTCGAAATCATGAGGACCTACCAATTGGTTTGGAGAAACGCTGAAGTCCAAACCGCTGCAAGTGTCGTCAATCTGTCCTCAGACCTGCACCTTTAAAAATAGTAAATAGTAGGGGGTTAGTACACCACTTGTACTAAGTATGGGTGTATGCACACATACACATAAAGCTATGCATGATCAAGGAAAGCTCTTCCTAAGCAACATGCCATTTCTGGAAAGTCTAGTCACTAGACTTTCCTAATTCGTTAGTTGTGAATTGTGGTATGAATATGATGTATTTTAATGCATTCAAAGCACACAAATCGTTTTCTATATGATTACAAGACATTAGTATCATCAACATAATTTTAGAACAACTCAAGCGAAGATTTGAGATTTTTGATCCTCTAGGCCGAGAGCTCCTCTTTGTACACTTATATTATTTTTCAGTCTTTTTCTTCTTGTTGTTGTGTAGTTCAATAACTCCTTTGGTCCTATGTTTTAATTACTAGTGCAATGATTCATTGTAGTCCCATACCCACAATGAATCAAGTAAGTAATTCAAGAGATTAAGGAAATGACTTAACTACAATTTGGGGCATGAATATATTTATGAGTCGATATTTGTTGACTATACTCATTCTTTAGTTTATTGCATAATGTGGATACTTCTTGGGGCATATCATTAAAGCTTATGATCTTGCTTACTTTGGTCATGAATTCTTTATAAGCCAATCTTTATTGGTTAAATACATTAGTTAATCATTTGGATAAGCATATTTGAATTCATTATTGGCTATGATCATTTTCATAATAAAAGAAGTCATTATAAGCCAATTTTATTTGGCTAACATCTTTTGTCAAATATATAAAGTCATCATAAGCCAATTTATTTGGCTTTATCATTTTCATAACATGAGGATTCATTATTGTCTATGCCCTTTACTTATTGTAAACTTTATTGGACACGATTTGACTATCCTTACAACAAGTTATTCATTACATCAAGTATTCATTACATTTCATAAGCCATTCTCTATTGATTATGCCATTGATTTCATTACTTTCATGTTTTATAATTATACATTTCATATACATGAGACCTTGGAATCGTTGATATAGCATTAAGACATCTCAAGTGAGGGCCCAACATATGGGACCTCAACCCGAGGGCCTTCTTTAGCAAACACGGAGTCTACTTCATTCGTTCATTCGTACTTCACATTATTCATTTCATTCATTCTTATGCTGATGTAAATACCAGCCATACCTAGGATAAAGTTTAAGACTCTCATCGGGATCATGAAGTGCAATGACCAAGAATGACTTAATGCCATTACTTGAATCTGATTTCACCTCCTGATTGTCTTGCACAAACACCTTCGGTATCGTTCATTTCTTTATCTTTCATACTTTGAGGAACTCCAACCTTAACCGACATAGATCATGTGAGCATCATGAAATCCGGTGTCTTCCCCACACCGAAAAGAGGTGGAGTCACTGGCCAAGGTGAAACCAAAACATGCTAGCGTATATAGGGAATTGAACCCTGCTAGATCCCTATATTGGCAGTATAGGTGCAAAGACTAGGAGACATAAGGAGACCCATACCCGGCATGCCGGACAGTCTCATCTCATGAGAGTTACGTGAACCTCCGCCCTTCCCGAAAGAAGGCATCACCGCTCATAGCTAGCCTATCGGTGCTCAGTATAAAGTTCCATTACATTCAACTCATACATCATGGAAGCTGGCTTCTAGCATGAGGACATCATAGCTCATTAGATGATTTATCATCTCATCATTAGTATTAAGTGTGAATTGTCCTTACACTTACATATAGAGTATAATTGAGACTTATTTACTCTTTTGATGACTTGTCATCCTTACTTTACATTGATGAAATGTGAATTGTCCTTACATATCATCCTTACTTTACATTGATGAATGTGAATTGTCCTTACATATCATCCTTACTTTACATTGATGAATGTGAATTGTCCTTACATATCATCCTTTCTTTACATTTATGAATGTGAATTGTCCTTACATATCATCCTTAGGTGTTAATGAGACTAGTCTCACACATTCTAACACCTTCATTCGTGAGTATTCTTTTAACAAATTTGCTTTGGTGTAAGTAAGACTTGTCTCACTTCCTTTAACACCCCATTCTGGTCACTTACTTAATTTAGACCCCTTTAATTATGTTATAACTCACGTTACTTACTTACTTTAGTGTAGTAGATTCATATCATCGTTTATGGACGATGAGCACTTCATTCAATGAGTTTCATGAGTTCATACGTCATTCTTTTAGAGCATGTTGGGAGTTGTCCCAATGAGTGGCATGCCCTTGGTTATGGGTTCATTGAATTAGCTTAGAAGTGCTTATATTATCATTTGATACTCTAACTACATAAGATTGGCATATGATTAGTATTGGCCTCAACCTTTTAATATTAAACTACATAACCATTTTTGTTGGCATGTGCCAATTTTACGTGTGTTCATATTTAATTTAATATGTATGAACCATTAGCCAATCTTTTAATTATTTAACATAATATTATAGCAATTTACATGCATCACTTTTAGACAATGTATCCTTAGCCATTTTATTGGCATAAACAATTGGGCATATATTTCATAACCATATTTGTTGTCATAAGCCAATTTTCATGTTCAACATGCTTAAGTTTTTATACATTATACATTAGCCAATATTTTAGCTATTTAATATAATATTATAGCCAATTCCCTACAACTTGTTTGACAAAGTAGTATAAGCCAATTTATTGGCATAAGATTAGTATTGGCATAAGAAATTGGCTATAGGCTTCATAACTTCTTTGTTGGCATAAGCCAAAGTTATATTCATTCATGCTTACATTATTATACCTTTATTCATTGGCCAATTCAATTATTAATCATAACATTATAGCCATTTGCATGCATCCCTTTTGGAAAATGTATTGTTAGCCATTTTATTGGCATAAGCCAACAATTACTCAAATTATGATTTCATGGAGATCTTTTTAGCCAACCTTATAACATAACTTTAGGCATAACGTTTTTAAACATCTTGGACAGCATCATATTATAATTTGATGAATATATCATCTTCATAACATCATATTAACAGCAAGCGTGCACAACAGACCGTAACATCTTCATACATAACATTTTCGGACATATCGTTAACATAGTATCATTCTTTTAATTCACCTAATAACACTTAGCATCAAACAAGTCCAATTAATAGGTTCATTCAATCATTATTTAATCAAAAACCATACACATTAACATCATCCAGCACCACATACCAACAACATGATTTCTAACCTATTCAACATTGAAATTGTAACAAGGATACTAGGGAAAGGAATTCGACGAGAATGGGAACAACCCTAGTTTCAATATCTTTGAATCGTTCGAAGGAAAATACTCTTGGAGAAATAATTACCGGATAGAAACCCATACCTTATGTAGAACTTAATCTACAAAGACCACCTTGAACGAAACCTTGAAGAAACCTTGAAATCGTCCTAGAGAAATCGATAAATTTTGTGTTTTTCTTTCGTTCGTTGTTCGCTGTTTTTGTGTCGCCTCTTCTATGAGTTTGAACGTGATTTTTATGTTTAATAACTGATCTTGAATTATAAAACTTAGGTTTAATAAGTTAATTTAATAAACTAATTAACCAATTACCAAAAAGTCCCTCCTAAGTTGACTAAACATAGGAGAACATAACACTTAGTCAAATCTGGAAATTGGTGTTGACTATGGTTTTGGTCAACATTTTGACTTTATATTAATTAATTAAATCCTTAATTTAATTAATTTAGGTACCTAGGGTAATTACCAAAGTACCCCTAAGTCATTGGAACGAAAATTAACCCTTTTGGACCATCCAGGCTAAGTACTAGGATGTTTCTTCAGTTGTACTAGGTTAGTGTAAGAATTTCGTTTTGATCATTTAAAATAATTAATTAAATTGCTAATTTAATTAATTAGGTGACCTAAGGTAATTACTAAAGTACCCTTAAGTCGTTAGAACCATAACCAATCCTTTGAACCATCCTAGGTTAGGTACTAGGTTGTCTTTTTCTTGTTTTAACCGAAATCTGGAAATTGCTTTGTGATTTCGATTTTGCCCCTTTAAATTAATTAATTAAGTTTATAAATTAATTAATTAATTAGCCTAGGGTAATTACTAAAGTATCCCTAGGTTTTTAGGACCTTAACTAACTCTTTGGACCATCCTAGGTTAGGTACTAGGTTGTCTCTTTAACTAGTACTAGGTTAGTGTCAACCCGCTTTTGGTCCTAGGTTGTCGGGTGCACTAATGGGTCCATTTAGTTTGGTCCTAGGTTAGTTAGCTATTTAGGGCATTAGGTTAGAGTCTATAATTAGTTAGCAAGTTAGGACCCACATGGAAGGGTCCCTTGTGCACGTTTTCCCCCCTAACTACCCTAACCGAATTCGGTTAGGGTGGTCCCCTCCTTTGGCCACTTCTTCACATGTCTTGAACATGTGCTTGCACATGGGTTGGTTGTACTTTCCTAACTAACTATTATTTATGGTAAATTTGGGAATGTTTACTTATTGTCCCAAGGACCCTCACCATGTCCTTGGGCACTGCTTAATTTACATGATCATTTTAAATGGTCATGTGCTATGGTGCTAGGCTTGACACTTGGATGCCTAGTACTTCATATGTTTTGTTGAGATGTCATTCAATTTATCTTAGGGTCTTCATTGCAGGTACATTTATTGAACATCACTCTTGGATTGGGGTATGACAACCCAAAAAGTATATTTCTTATTCGTATATAGAAAATTGGCTAATATCCTTAGCCAATTTTTATATACTATGCCCAATATTTCTCAATATTGGGCATTTGGGTGCCTATGTAGCCCTAATAGGCTATCCTAAGGGCATACTGGGCTCTTCATTAGACATATGATTTTCCGAAACGTTACAATCATCATTGTGTTAATGAGACTTGTCTCACGATTTCTAACACCCTCTTATGTGAGTATGTTTAACATAATTGCTTAGGTGCAAGTGAGACTTGTCTCACTTCCTTTGACACCCCATTCTAGGTCAATTTCATAAATCATAAGCTTTTAGTTATTTCATTACTCACCATATATTGTTCAATGTTATTTTGTAGTCTTGTACCATTCTTTATGAATGTTAGAAGGACTTATTCAATGTACTACTATTTTCACAAGTTCATTTAGATAGGGTATGTTGGGACTTGTCCCAATCATTGGCATACCATAGGTTATGAGTTCATTGGGTTACATCTTGTCAAGTCAATCTTTAACATGTATTTGGCCTTACAACAAAATATCATAATTTACATTGGCCATATAAGATTGGTATGACTTAGTCATTGGCCAATTCTATTATATATTTTGGAAATAATATTGCAGCCAATTTATTGGCATAAACCAAACTTTCACTAAACACTTGTCATGATATTATCAGTAGCCAAGTCAATAAAATTCATGTATATACTGTAGTAATCTCATCATTTTAAGCAAGAAAACTTTTAACATTATATTAGCTTATAAGAACAATTCAGTGCTTAGTTTGGCCAAGCTATAAAGTTGATTTGGCATTGAAGTTCATTAACTATATTTAATTCTCATTCTTATTTCTTCTTGGGAACATTGCATTCAAAACACTTACAAACATATTTACTGTAAACACACACAGTAATCGAAACCTTCATTCCTTTCAACAGTAAACTAAATTTCATAAACGATTTATAACTATTTCATCATCTCAAACACAACTTGGCATTACAACATTTCTTATCTCATGTAAATGATACTAATCATACGTGTAACGACCCGGATTCTGGAATCCGAATTGCCACCGGCGTCGTTGACCTCTCAAAGGTCGCAGACAAGCCTCATCTTTCATTCATCACATTCATCTAGTTAAATTTGCGGAAAATTTAAAACTTTTATATGTATGAAGTTTACTTAGACTTCATATAGTCTTTACATATTTAAATCATATACTAAGCTCAACATAAATAAAACAACCATCTAACATAAAAAATCAATTTGAAACTGAAGATGAATATATCGTAAATAGTGTGCCAAACACGGCCTTACATCAAAAGGTTCGAAATGAAATATGAAATAAACTCTAGGTACAACATCTACTAGCTTGTCTATATCTAAAGCTGGACTAATGCGTGTAGCATCCTCGAAATCAAGAGGACCTACCAAATGGTCTGGAGAAACGCTGAAGTCCAAACCACTGCAAGTGTCGTCAATCTGATCTCTGACCTGCACCTATAAAAATAGTAAATAGTAGGGGGGTAGTACAAAACTTGTACTAAGTATGGTTGTATGCATACATAAACATAAGGTTGTGCATGATCAATGAAAGCTCTTCCTAAGCAACATGTCATTCCTGGAAAGTCTAGTCATTAGACTTTCCTAATTCGTTAGTTGTGAATTGTGGTCTGATTATGATGTATTTTAATGCATTCAAAGCACACAACTCATTTTCTATATGATTATAAGACATTAGTATCATCAACATAATTTTAGAACAACTCGAGCGAGATTTGAAAATTTGATACTCCAAACCTGAGAACTCCCTTTTCCATACTTAGATTATTTTTCAGTCTTTTTCTTCTTCTTGTTGTGTAGTTCAATAATTCATTTGGTCCTATGTTTTGGTTACAAGTGCAATGATTCATTGTATTCCCATACCCATAATGAATCGATATAAGTAATCCAAGGACTAAGGAATGATTTCACTAGCTTATAGTGAGTCATTCTTTACACTATGAATTCATTGCATTTCATAAGCCATTCTATATTGGTCATGCCATTTATTTCATTACTTTTCATCTTATGAAAGTTATGAGGTATTTATGTAACCTTACGTTTCTACTCCCCTTTATTGGCATCATATAAGAAGTCATTATAAGCCAATCTTATTTGGCTTTGCCCATTATATGCTGAAACTTCATGAGTGTGATATTGGCATTTGACATTCTTAAGCTCTTCTTCATTGCTCACTTTGAACATATGTTCCATCATCATCATCATTCTCACTTTCATAGTGACATCATTAGGAATAAGATCATGCGAGCTTAACATGAAATCCAGTGTCTCCCCCACACTGAAAAGAGGTGATTCACCGATTAAAATGAATATAGACCATGTGAGCTACTCATGGAATCCATTGTCTATCCCACACCGAATAGGGGTGATCCCCAACTAAGGAGAATCCATCTCAAGTGTTCACTCCACACCGAAAAGGAGTGACTCACGGCTATAGTGAATCAAGAACATATCGTGAAAATTAACTGACATAGATCATGTGATCTAAACATGAAATCCTTTGTCTTCCCCACACCGAAAAGGGGTGGAATCACCGGCCAAGGTGAAATTGTACAAGCCTAGCTCGCGTAGATGGAAACCACTAGCTAGTTCCTATGTTGGCTAGACATAGTTCGAAGACTAGAGACTTAATGAGACTACTTATCTACCTCGGTGGTAGACTCGTCTTCATGAGACTTACACGTGCAAGCACATGCTCATACCTAGTCTATCGGTGTTATGCTCCCTTTCATTATCTTCTTTATCTTTTAGAGTTGACTCAAGCATTATGGAAGGTTACTTCTAGATTGAGATTTATTTACTCTTTTGATGACTTCTCATCCTTACTTTACATAGATGAAATGTGAATTGTCCTTACATATCATCCTTACTTTACATTGATGAAATGTGAATTGTCCTTACCTATCATCCTTGCTTTACATTGATGAATGTGAATTGTCCTTACATAACATCCTTACTTTACATTGATGAATGTGAATTATCGTTACATATCATCCTTAGGTGTTAATGAGACTAGTCTTACACATTCTAACACCTTCATTCGTGAGTATTCTTTTGACATAGTAGCTTAGGTGCAAGTAAGACTTGTCTCACTTCCTTTAACACCCCATTTTGTTCACTTAATTTAGACCTCTTTAATTATGTTATAAGCTCACGTTACTTCTTTACTTTACTGTAGTAGCTTTATTTTCATCGTTTATGGACGATGAACACTTCTTTCAATGAGTTACATATGTTCATGGTTCATTCTTGTAGAACATATTGGGAGTTGTCCCAACGAATGTCATGCCCTTGGTTATGGATTCATTGATGTTACTTTAGAATTTCTTATATTATCATTTGATACTCTAACTACACAAGATTGACATATGTTAGTATTGACTCAACATTTGGGATGTTAAACTAGCAAACCATTTTTATTGGCATCAGCCTATTTTACGTATGTTCATATTTAAATTGCCATATGTATGAACCTTTAGCCAATCTTTCAATCATTTATATAAGCCCCTAGACATTAACATGCATTCGTTTTGACAAAGTAGTGTTAGCCAATTATATTGCAACCAGATAGTCAATTAATTCAAGATGTGATTTCATAGAGCTCTTTTAAGCCAATCTTAGTTCATGACTTTAGTGTAACGTTTTTAAGATATATTGGACAGCATCATATTAACATTTGATGACATTAGCATCTTCATAACGTTACAAAACATCAAGCCAACACTCGTCACACACACATCAACACTTGACCTTTATGGACGTAACTAACATATGATCGATTCGTAATTCACGTAGTCCACATTAGCTTCATACGATCTTAAGTTCATAGGTTCATGCGACGTTCATCATTCAAGAACATTACACATAAAATCATCAATCACCACATACAAACAACATGATCTCTAACCTATTCAACATGGAATCGAAAAGGATACTAGGGACAAGGAGTTTTACGAGAACTTTTGGAACAACCCTAGTTTTCGAGATTTCATGAATTACGACAATGGAAAGTACTCTTGGAGAAACAATTCCAGGAGATAAAACCATATCTTGAGTATAACATAATCTACAAAGACCACCTCGAACAAAACCTTGAAGATACCTTGAAATCGCCTAAGAACGTCTATGCCCTTTTTCCGTTTTAGCGTTCTTCGTTTACTGCCTCTTTCTTGCATTTTTGTTCTAAGTGTTTTGATCATTAATTCTTGGTTTAGGAACTGATCTTGAATTATAAAATTTAAGACTTAATTAATTTAATTAATAAATTTATTAGTTAATTACTAAAATACCTCTCCTAAGTTGACAAGACATAGGAGGACCATTGACTTAGCCAATTGCAATTTTGAATGAGTGTCTCGGCTGACCAAGGATTAATTTAATTTATTTGATGGATTAATTAAGTAAATATGGGACTTAACGAAATTACCAAAACACCCCTAAGTCAGTAGGACCACAACTAACAACTTTGGACCATCCTAGGTTAAGTACTAGGTGTCCCTAAGTTAGTTAGGTGCCACCCGACCAAGTCCTAGGTTGTCGGATGCATTAGGGGGTCCAATTCGGTTAGTCCTAGGTTGGTTGTCTAGTTAGGATAGTTGGTTAGGACTTAGAGTTAGTTAGGCTGGCTGGTCCCACATGGAGGGACCCGCCCGTGTGTGTCTTGCCTAACCTCCCTAACCGAATTCGGTTAGGGTGGTTTCGTGGTCCCCCTTGGCCGACTCCTTCATGTGTGATGCCCATGTGCTTGCACATGGGTTTGTTGCACTTTCCTAACTAATTTATCTTGATGGCTTCTTTGGGAATGCTTACTTATTGTCCCAAAGGACCTCACCATGTCCTTGGGCACTGCTTAATTTACATGTTCATTTTAGATGGCTATGTACTTAGGGTACTAGGCTTGACACTTGGATGCCTAGTACCTAATGTATTGCAACTGATGAATTTCATGAATTTTAGCTTAGGGTCTTCATTGCAGGTACATTTCTTAAACGTCAGACATACCCAAAAAGTATATTTCATATTCGTATATAGAAAATTGGCTAATATCTCTTAGCCAATTTTTCTATACTATGCCCAATATTTCTCAATATTGGGCATTGGGGTGCCTATGTACACCTAATAGGCTATCCTAAGGGCATACTGGGCTCTTCATTAGACATATGATTTTCCGAAATGTTACAATACGGATCTAACTTATAGGTATCATTCGACATTATCTAATCATAGAAACCTACCCATAATGATCAGTTAGCACCACATCTAAACAACATGCTCGAGATTTGCATTATACATACTAGTAGAATGGGAAATAGGGAGAACTAGGGAGATGAACATTCGACAATTTCATTGGGAACAACCCTAGTTTCAGTTTTCTTGGATTCAAAACGTATGAAAAGCCTCCTAGGGAAAGGAATCCAAGAGAGAAACTCATACCTTACTGTAGAATTGAATCTATGAAGATCACCCTGTACTTTGAACGAAAATCTTGAAGAATTTCCTTGAAATCTCCTAAGGAGAACCAAGAGTATTTTTCTGTTTTTCTTACGTTTGCTCACTGTTTTTCAGTCGTTAGTTTCTACTGGATAAACGTGAGTATAAGTCTTAGGAACTGAATATTGACTTATTCAACTTAGGCTAATTAATTTAATTAAATAAATCAGTTATCTAATTACCAAAATGCTCCTCCTAAATTGACTAGAAATAGGAGAGCATTTTACTTAGCAAATTCTGAAAATTTGCTAAGGGTCTCGGGTTTGACCATGAATATAACTTAATTAATTAAGTTGCTAATTTAATTAATTAAGTGACCTAGGGTAATTACTAAAGTACCCCTAAGTCACTAGGACTATAACAAACCCCTTTGGACCATCCTAGGTTAGGTACTAAGATGTTTCTTTAGTTAGCTACTCAGCTAGTGTCACCAGTTTAGGTCTTAGGATTGCGGCACACTAGTTAGCTCATTTTAGTTAGTCCTAGGTTAGTTATCTAGTTGGGTAAGTTAGTTAGACCCTAGGATTGGTTAGGAAGATCGGCCACATGTGGCTTGACCCGACGTGTGTCGGCTCCCTAACCGCCCTAACTGAATCAGTTGGGTTTGGTCGCTTGGTCTCTCGGACGGTAGCACATGTGTTGCCGTGCACTTTCCTAACCGTCCACTCTGTAGTTGCACTTGGAAAGTTCACTTCTTGTCCCAAGAATCCTCACTATGTCCTTGGGCACTACTTAATCTACATGATCATTTTAAATGATCATGTGCTATGGTACCTACGCTTGACACTTGGATGCCTCGTATCTAATGTGTGTAATAGAAGAAATTAAGAATTTTAGCTTAGGGTCTCCATTGCAGGTACAATTCCTAAACAAGCTTGGATTGGAGCATTTGAACGTCAAAGTGTATTTTAAGTTACTTGTTAATTCATAGAAATCAGCTAACACCCTTAAGCCAATATTCTCTAACATGCCCAATATTACTCAATATTGGGCATTAGGATGCCTATGTACCCAAATACATATTCTTAAAACCTAATAGACTCTTCACTACACAAGTACATTTTCTGGAATGTTACATATACTTATAGAGTATAGAAAAGTATGGGGTTAGTACAAATAATGTACTAAGTATGCCATATGGAAAAATATGCAACAAGGGACATTTTAGTATAAATACATTTTCACGCCAATTGAGTGAAACCTTGATGAATATAGAAGTAAAACAACATAAGAATCATCATTTAACACTTACAGAAGGATTTCCATAATTTTAACAAAAAAGACTATTTTACAGTAAGCTGTCCAAAATTACAGTGAACCCATTAAATCCCAAAACAGTGAACCAATCTCTTTAGAGGTTTACCTAACGAAGTGATCCTTAAGACCACCAACCATAGGCTTACCTTGATCGGGAGCATGTCCACACATTATTAATTGGACAATCGAGGAGCATTCATACATTAAGAACTTCATATGTAGGTGCTCTACTACAATGGGACTTATAAGTTACACTAAGTGCAATGTGAGAGTAGCATCCCATACCACCACTCTCACTTAGTGCCCCTTAAGGGTTCCTTTTCATAAAGCACACAACGTTCCTATCAAGACACCGTGAACCCCCAAGTTCAAGCCAAGAGAAAGTGAACTCATTTCCGTCGGAGTTTCCCTAACCAAGATTTTCCTAAGACTCTCCAGGGTAAGACATGAAGGAAACGCACATACACCTCCTTCAATACACACCTAAGAGATCCTTAAGACTACCTATTATAGTGTAACATTTCGGAAAATCATATGTCTAATGAAGAGCCCAGTATGCCCTTAGGATAGCCTATTAGGGGTACATGGACACCCCAATGCCCAATTTTGAGAAATATTGGGCATAGTATAGAAATATTGGATAAGGGATATTAGCCAACTTTCTATATACGAATAAGAACTATACTTTTTGGGTTGCCATATCCCTATCAAAAGATTGTTGTTTGAGGAATGTACCTGCAAGGAATACCCTAAGCTAATATAATTGTCATTATATACATATAGAAATCCACAACCAACGTGTGAGGTATGAGGCATCCAAGTGTTAAGACTAGATACCATAGCACATGACCATTTAAAATGATCATGTAAATTAAGCAGTGCCCAAGGACATGGTGAGGGTCCTTGGGACAATAAGTAAATATTACAAATAGGACATCAAGAATAGTTAGTTAGGAAAGTAAAACAAACCCATGTGCAAGCACATGGGCAAAGCTTGTGGGAATCGGCCATAAGGAGGGGACCACCCTAACCGAATTCGGTTAGGGTAGTTAAGGGGCAGCATGTGCGGACGGGTCCCTCCATGTGGGTCCTAACTTCCTAACCAACTCTAGGTCCTAACTAACTGTCCAAACTAGCTAAATAACCTAGGACTAACCGAAATAGACCCACTAGTGCACCCGACAACCTAAGACCAAACCGGGTTGACACTAACCTAGTACTAGTTGAAGAGACAACCTAGTACCTAACCTAGGATGGTCCAACAGGTTAGTTATGGTCCTAACAACTTAGGGGTACTTTAGTAATTCCCCTAGGTTACCTAATTAATTAATTTAAAAGGGCTAAAACCGAAACTACAAAGGAAATTTCCAGATTTCGGTTAAGACAAGAAAGGGACAACCTAGTACCTAACCTAGGATGATCCAAAGGATTAGTTAAGGTCCTAATGATTTAGGGGTACTTTAGTAATTACCTTAGGTCACCTAATTAATTAAATTAAAATTTAATTAATGAGTTTAAATTGTCAAAATGAAATCCTTACACTAACCTAGTATAATTCAAGAAACATCCTAGTACTTAACCTAGGATGGTCCTAAAGGTTTGATTATGGTTCCAATGACTTAGGGGTATTTTAGTACTTACCCTAGGTCCCTAAATTAATTAAATTGAGGATTTAATTAATCAATATAAAGTTAAAATGTTGACCGAAACCATAGTCAACACCAATTTCCAGATTTTTGGTCAAGTCAACATTCTCCTATGTTTAGTCAACTTAGGAGGGGCGTTTTTGTAATTGGTTAATTAGTTTATTAAATTAACTTATTAAACCTAAGTTTTATAATTCAATATCAGTTCCTAAACCTAAAAATCACGATAAAAATGTTGAGACTCACGACGCTAAGGCAGTAGGCGACAAACCGCAAGAAAATGTAGAACGCTAAAGAGTTCTTAGGCGAATTCAAGGTTTTCATCAAGGTTTCGTGCAAGGTGATCTTCGTAGATTAAATTCTACATAAGGTATGGGTTTCTCTCCTGCACTTCTTTCTCCAAGAGAACTTTCTTTCCAACGATTCAAAGATCTTGAAAACTAGGGTTGTTCCCGTGTTCTCGTCGAAATCCTTTGTCCCTAGTATCCTTTTCGATTCTATGTTGAATAGGTTAGAGATCATGTTGTTGGTATGTGGTGCTGGCTGATCTTATGTGTAATGTTCTTGAATTATGAATGTCGATTAACCTATGAATTTGTGATCGTATAAAGTTAAGTTCTTAAAACGTGAATCATGAATCGACGATGTGTTAGGTACACCCGTAATTGTTTAAGTGTTGATGTGTTTGTCCGAATGTTGTATTGTTGTTATTGTGACATTATGAAGGTGTTAAATTCATCAAATATTAATATGATGCTGTCCAATATGCCTTAAAAACATTACCCTAAAGTCATGAACCAAGATTGGTTAAGAGAATGATACTATGTTAAGATGTGTCCGAAACTGTTATGTATGAAGATGATTACGGTTTGTTGTGCATACCTACTGTAAATGTGACTTGTTGATGATGTTGTGTTCGTTTATATGATCATATTATTCTGTTCAAGATGTTTAAAACCGTTATGCCTAAAGTTATGTTATAAGATTGGCTAAAAAGATCTCCATGAAATCATAATTTGAGTGATTGTTTGGCTTATGCCAATAAAATAGCTAACAATACATTGTCCAAAAGGGATGCATGAAAATGGATATAATATTATGTTAAATAAATAAACAATTGGCTAATGAATAATAAACATATCCAACCAAGCATGAAAGAATGTAAAATTGGCCTACGCCAACAAAGATGGTTATTTCATTTATACCCAATTGTTTATGCCAATACTAATCATATGTGAATCTTGTGTAGTAAGAGTATCAAATGACGTTATAAGTACTTCTAATGTAATTCAATGAATCCATAATGAAGGCATGCCATTCATTTGGACAGATCCCAACATGCTCTAAAAAAATGAACTATGAACATATGTAATTCATTGAAAGAAGTGCTCATCGTCCATAAACGATGAAATGAAGCTACTACACTAAAGTAAAGAAGTAACGTGAGTTATAACATAATTAAAGGGGTCTAATTTAAGTAAGTGACAAGAATGGGGTGTTAAAGGAAGTGAGACAAGTCTTACTTACACCTAAGCTAGTATGTTAAAAGAATACTCACGAATGAAGGTGTTAGAATGTGTGAGACTAGTCTCATTAACACCTAAGGATGATATGTAAGGACAATTCACATTTCTTCAATGAAAAGTAAGGATGATATGTAAGGACAATTAACATTTCACCAATTTAAAGTAAGGATGATATGTAAGAAAAATTCACATTTCATCAATGTAAAGTAAGTATGTTATGTAAGGACAATTCACATTTCATCAATGTAAAGTAAGGATGGCAAGTCATCAAAAGAGTAAGTAAATCTCAATCTAGAAGTAAGCTTCCATAATGCTTGAGTCAACTCTAAAAGATAAAGAAGATAATGAAAGTGAGCACAACACCGATAGACTAGTTCTGAGCATGTGCTTGCACGTGTAAGTCTCATGAGACGAGGCTACCACCGAGGTGGATATGTAGTCTCATTAAGTCCCTAGTCTTCAAACTATGTCTAGCCAACATAGGAACTAGCCAGTGGTTTCCACCTAAACGAGCTAGGTATGTTCGGTTTCACATTGGCCGATGATTCCACCTCTTTTTGGTGTGGGGAAGACACCGGATTTCATGTTTATCTCACATGATCTATATCAGTTAATGCTCACGATATGTTCTCGGTTCACTATAGCCGTGAGCCGCTCCTTTCGGTGTGGAGTGAACACTTGATATGGATTCGTGTTAGCCGGGAATCACCCCTTTTTGGTGTGGGACAAACACTGGATTCCATGAGTAGCTCACATGGTCTAGATTCATTTTAATCGGTGAATCACCTCTTTTCAGTGTGGGGGAGACACTGGATTTCATGTTAACTCGCATGATCTTATTCCTAATGATGTCTGTATGAAAGTAAGAAAGGATGATAATGATGGAACGTACGTTCAAAGTTAGCTATGAAGAAGAGCTTAAGAATGTCAATTGACAATGTCACACTCATGAAGTTTCAGCAAATAATGGGCAAAGCCAAATAAGATTGACTTATAATGACTTCTTATATGATGCCAATAAGAAGTAGAAACGTAATGTTAATTAAATACCTCATAACTTCCCTAAGATGAAAGTTATGAAATAAATTGCATGACCTATAGAGAATGGCTTATGAAATATAATGAATACATAGTGTAAAGAATGACTCACTATAAGGTAGGGAAATCATTCCTTAGTCCTTGGATTACTTACATCGATTCATTGTGGGTATGGGACTACAATGAATCATTGAACTAGTAAGTAAAACATAGGACCAAAGGAATTATTGAAATACACAACAAGAAGAAGAAAAAGACTGAGAAATAAACTAAGTCCCAAAGAAAGAGCTCTCGGGTTTGGATGATTAAAATTTCCAATCTTCGCTCGAGTTGTTCTAAAATTATGTTGATGATATTGATGTCTTGTAATCACATAGAAAATGAGTTGTGTGCTTTGAATGCATTAAAATACATCATATTCATACCACAATTTACAACTAACGAATTAGGAAAGTCTAATGACTAGACTTTCCAGAAATGGTATGTTGCTTAGGAAGAACTTTCATTGATCATGCATAGCTTTATGTGTATGTGTGCATACACCCATACTTAGTACAAGTGGTGTACTAACCCCCTACTATTTACTTTTTTATAGGTGCAGGTCAGAGGACAGATTGAAGACTGTTGAAGCGGTTTGGACATCAGCGTTCTCCAAACCATTTGGTAGGTCCGCTTGATTTCGAGGATGCTACAGTTTTAGTCTAGCCTTAGTTTTAGAGCTAGAGGATGTTTTCCCTAGCGTTTCTTTCGTACTTTCTGTTCGAAGCTTTGTAATAAAGTTGTGTTTGGCAAACTTATTTATGATATATTCATCGTCTGTTTCGAATTGAAACTTTATGATAGATGGTTGTTCTTTATGTTGAGCTTAGTATATGATGTAAATATGTATTAAATATATGAAGTCTATGTATACTTCATAGTTATAAAAAGTTTTAAATTTTCTGCTAAAATTAACCATATGAATGTGATGACTGCAAGAAGGGGCTTCTCTGCGACATATGAGAGGTCAACGACGCCGGTGGTGATTCGGATTCTAGAATCCGGGTCGTTACATATAGGATTACTCCACTCGAGAGAAAAGTACCCACTGAATAACAAGACATTAGAAGAACACGCAAACACATCAAATAAGACACACCAAGACTTCCCTTTCGGAATGCCTACTTAGTGCAAGGAATAGATGGTATCCCATTCCACCACCTACCCTAAGTAGTACACTCTTTTAGAAGACTTAAATCATTCAATTTAACAACACACACCAAGACTCCCCTTTTGGAATGCCTACCTAGTGCAATGCAAAGATAGCGTCCCATTCCACCAGCAACCCTAAGTACTACACTCTTTTAGGAGACTTAGTTCTTTCATTCTTTTGATGGGGGTTATCTTAACCGACATAGACCATGAGAGCTAGATGAAATCCCGATACTAACCTTATCGGATGAAGGATCCCCATTTTCCTAGGGTAGGGTCATTCTCTTAGCTTTTATATGGCTTTTCCAATAGCTACACCTATGCGGGCGCATAGTTAAGGAATAAGGAGATTGCTACTAAGTTACTCATTCTCTACTAACGAGGAGTACCCATCTCAAGAGGTATATTGGAATACAACATATCAACTCCCGAAGTGTAACCACCCCTTTTTCATATCCTCTCGGTGCTAGGCATAACTTACGACGGATTCTCAACCTTTTATACTATAAGTTAAGGATAACTAGTGCACACCACATCTCAACTCACGATGGGTATCCATCCTCCTACTTATCTTAGAAAGCTCTTGGAAGATAATGAGGTTTACTAAAGACTTCATCTGAACTCACGAAGAATGTTCACCCCAAAACTCCCCTTTTTACTTAACTTAGATTCATTTATTCATTCTAGTGTGTATGTGTGTAGATGTAAACACACCTTGCACATAAGCATCATTTCATTTACATTCAACTTTATACATGCTTAGACCTCTATTCAGTGCAATACACACTTTAACATGCTTCACTTAGTCATACAATTCATATAGACATAATCTCTAGCATACTTCTCAAAATAAGCTACATAAGCCACATGAACAAGAATAACATCATAATCATCTTAATTCACATAATATTCCTTCATGGCCTCTTACAAAATACACAAATAACTTCAGATTCATACAATTCAAGTAAACACCGCCACCAAAGGTGGACCATACCACTCAAGAACATTTCATAAATAAAGCTAAACAACATAACCAACTTACCCTTAATCCCAAATTCCATAACCTGTAATATTTTACACAACAATTCATCATAATATATCCCTTAGGGCAGTATCTAAACAACAATATCAACACAATGAAACCGAAGCTTAAAGACTACAAAAATCATGTTCATTCAACCCATTTCTTAAACCAAAAATTGATAAAAATCTTTAACATGTTTTCATTGAATTTTTAGCATTAAAATCACCAACTAGCACTAGAAAAAACATATTTGAATCATTTAAAACTTTTTCATGCAAGACCCATATTTAGAATCAAAGATAGAAGAAGATAGTGTTTGAAAACCCTCTTTGAAATCTTTTAGAAATGACTCCTTGAATGGAAGAGAGTTCAAGGATGACTACCATAACTCGAAGAGAAGGAAACCCACTGATTGTTTATGAAGAAACGTCCACCACCAGACCTCCAATCCCTTCCTTGAGTCCAAGCTTCTATTTGGTTTTAGAGAGAGTCTTCCTTGAGAGAGTGTTTTAGGAACATCCCACATCAATTTTGATTAAAAAAAACTCGTAAAACTTACTATAACACATCAAGACACACAAGTACTTTCTAAGACACACCTGTCGAACGTCATGGACGTTCTTCGATGTTTGACCTCCAAACGTCACCAACTTCACACACTGCCTAAGAACATCATTGTAACTCACTTTAACACAAGACTAACTCATGAAGCATTCACTAAGCTCTAGTTCACCTTAGTTCATTTTAGTAAATTACAAACTCAACACGTATAAAGTTTCAAATTTCTACGCATTTTAACCTATGATATGTAATGATGAATGCGAAGAGGCTATTCGTAGTCCTATTAGAGAATGACGACGCCAATTGTGTCTAGGGGGTTCCTCTCGATCGTGACAAACTTTAATCAGAGCATGAGGTTAAATAATATTAGGATTGATGTCTCATTAAACCACGTCATGTAGAGTCTTGTTCATGATTATGAAGTGCACCACAATTATGAATAAGAGGCTATGTGATTCTGAGGAATGTCTCACTTTGTTGGTATTCGTGAAGTCGTGCCTCTAGAGAATTAACTGTACATGTCCTTATTTTCTAATCTCTTTCTTTTGCTTATAGACAATGAATACAAAAAGGAACAACGCTCCAAGGGTCGAACAGGAGAGTTTGAACGAGGAGGTTCCCCCTACTGCTCCTCAAAACCCTCAAGTTCATGTTGAAGAAGGAGCTATGTCTAATGTTGAGATAGGGAGGCCATTCATAGCTTGACCCAAGTTTTGGCTACACAAGTTTCTAGGGATACTGTAGTCCAAGTGAACCCAATGCTAGCACCACCGCATCAAGGATAAGGGTTTTCACAAGGATGAATCCCCATACTTTCTTTGTCTCCCAGGTGGAGGAGGACCCGCAAGGGTTCATTGATGAAGTGTTCAAGGTACTAGATGCTATGGGGGTGTGATCTCATAAAAAGACGGAACTATCCCCATACCAACTCAAAGATGTTGGTCAAGATTGGTATGAGCAATGGAAGGATGAGAGGCTGGTTATAGAAGGTCACATTTCCTAGGGAGCTTCCAAGACAACTTTTCTTGATAGGTTCTTTATCTTGGAACTAATGGAGAGGAAAATGAAAGAATTCTTCAACTTATACCAAGGGGGTATGAGTGTGAAGGAGTATAGCCTCAAGTTCACTCGACATTCCAAGTATGCTCCTACTATTGTGGCAGATTCTAGGGCCAAGATGAACAAATTTATTTTGGGGATATCCGATCTTGTGGTTAATGAGTGTAGGTTTTCTATGTTGATTCTTAGCATGGACATGTCTCATCTCATGGTTCATGCCGAACAAATTAAAGAGCAAAAGCTTAAGTAGGTTTGTAGGGAATTGAAGAGGACAAGGGCTGATGATGGAAATTCTTCTAAGGCTAGATTTTAGGTACAAGATAATCGAAGGTTCAAAAAAAGGTCCCCCAATAATAGTCCTTCTACCATTCCAAGGGTCAACAAAGGAAAAGGGTCTACAACCAAGCCTAAGGAGGAGAAAGGTAGTGGTCCTTATGTGAAGAAGTCTCATTGTTCTAACTGTGGTAAGAAACATGAAGGCAAATGTCTAGTTGGTACGGAAAATAACTATTGTTGTGGAAAGAGTGGTCACACGAAGAGGGATTGTCCTATGATGAAGGCTAAAGGGAAAAAATTATCAAGCACTAGCAAGTGTTCTTAATACCGATGCTCTTAAGATGAATCATTTTTATGCTCTCCGCTCTAGTGGTGAACAAGAAGAGTCCCCCAATTTGGTGACTGTTAAGTTACAAGTCTTCTCTATAAATTTTTATTCTTTACTTGATCCCGGTGCTACATTGTCATTCGTAACTCCTCTAGTATCTAAGAAGTTTGATGTTCTACCCGATATTTTAATTGAACAATTTTTGTTACAATGGTGGATAACTAGGAGAGTCTTTAGGAGTTTCCTATATCTTTGCCCAAAAGAGTAACGTGGGTGGATTTGGTAGAACTTTATATGGTCAATTTTGATGTTATTTTGGGAATGGATTGGTTTCATGCTTGTTTTCTTTCCACTGATTGTTGAACAAGATTGGTAACGTTCAATTTTCCTAATGAACCGTCTTAGAGTAGAAGGGGGCTAACTCAAATCCTATAGGACGTATCATTTCTTGTTTAGAGGCTTGTAAGATGATATCTAAAGGGTGTTTATACCATATTTTAAGAATCAAAGATTTTGACTCCGAAACACCCCCTAATGAGTCGGTCCCCTTAGTGAGGGAATTTTCGAAGTCTTTCTGAATGACTTCCCCGGAATTCCTCCCGAACGGGAAATTTATTTTGGTATTGACTTATTACCGGGTTCCAACCCCATTTCAAGTCCTCCTATCGATGGATCCGTCCTAATTGAAAGAGTTGAAGGCTCAACTCAAGGATTTACTACATAAAGGTTTCATTCAAACTAGTATTTCTCCATGGGGTGCTCCAATATTGTTTGGGAAGAAGAAGGATTGGTCCCTTTGGATGTGTATCGATTATATCAAAGTCAATATAGTCACCATTAAGAACAAGTATCCTCTCCCTCGGATTGATGAGTTGTTTGATAAACTTCAAGGGGCAAGCTGCTTTTCTAAAATTAACTTGAGGTCAAAGTATCACCATGTAAGATCCCCAAAATGAGTTAGGGTGTCTACAACCTCACTTGTTGATATAATCTTGTTAACTTGTTAATTAAGTGTTTTAAAGTATTTATGGGTGATTTGAAGACATTTGGAAGTCAAACGTCAAGGGACAACCAAGACGTTATACTAGTCACCAAGGGGCCTTATGTGTTTTTATGTGCTTATGTGTCTGACATGAGATTTTGATGTCCTTATATGAGTTATAATGATATTTATAGGAATTATGTTGAGTTTCATGATGTTTGGAGGTCAAACGTCCAAGAACGTTCAAGACGTTCGAAAGTAAGCCCTTCATACGTGTTTTTAAGTCTTCAGTGTGCCTTGCAAATTTGGATGTGCTTTACGTGTTTGTTTGTGGTAAAAATTATGTGGAAGGTCCTTGACATGTTAAGGTATATATTTACGTTTGAAAAGTTGGGGTACGACTTCCCAAGGTCCTCGCAACAATCCCTCAAAGAGGACTAAAAGGTTGTCGAGACACTACATTGGCAGTCAACCGACGGAGCCAAGGGATTGTCTGTCATTCAACCTACGCCCCATTGATGGTGAGGCGTCTATGGAAACATAGCTTGGAGAAGTCTAAGCCAACAGACAGCCTAAGACCCAAAAGACGGAAGACACAAACGTTCCGTCGATGGGCCAAAGGGGCGTTGATGGCTGGCCATTGATGCAGGCTTCAGCTAGTGCCTGGCGACTGTTTTAATTATGGGGTGAATGGGAAATTCACCCCACATGCTAACCTTACCCTACTTGGTTTATTTTGTTATTTCTGGGTGCATATAGATGATCAAAAATGTTATCACCCCATTCCCAATCCATTCTTCACAAAATTAGATTTTCCTCCTAAACCAAACTCTCTCTAGAACCTCCATTGAAGGTGATGCTCAAGAACAACTTGGAGCTTGTATACCCATGGGTTCTTCATTAAATTTTAGTGTTTTTCTTCTACTATGAGGTATGGTGATCCTTCATCTCTAGTTAATCTTCCATCTAGAGTGTTCTTCTCAAACTTTTCAAAGAGATTTCATGATCAAACCTTCATTCTTTCTATCTAGCCATGAGTTCTTTCTCAAAACGTTTTAAAAATATTTCTCATGATGAATTTATGATAATGTATTGGTTTTAACATGAATTTCAATCCAATTGCATTATGAACCCATGTTCTCTTCAACTCTCGATTTAGCCTAGGCATGGGCATTGTGATCGTGAATTTGTATTGATGGAATTGTGATTCTATTATGTTGAATTGCTTATCTCTACTGTTTATTATGTATATTTAGGATAAATTATTGATGAATGATTAATGTCGATTAATATATGAATGTTTGAACGAGACTAGCCTATGTTCTTCTATGTGTTCACCGTAAGCTCGACTTTATGACAATTGTTGTAGGATTTTGATTATGTAAAGAACATTGTAGCTAATGCCTTAGGTTAATATTATGGATGAGTTGTGGTTATGAATCCGTAGTGATCAAATCAAAGGAATTGTGGTAAGGATTGATCTACATGTTTTAGTCTATAGATTGATGATGCTATGAATGTGATGTGATCTTGATTCTAGGTTAGATGAAGTATGATTTAGATTAGGTCGTTACTTCTTTAGCTACTGCCCTACATGTATATTTTTGATAAATTAGTATTGATGATCAAAGCAATGGAAATTGGTGAATGATCTACATTCCCCTACTCTCTATTGAATTGATAGTTTAATGCCTATGTTTGTATCATGATCTTGTAGGGATTTAAGTATGGTTTCCTTTATAATTAGTATATTTAGCTACTTACATATACATGAATTGTTTATGAAAGAGGTTTATTGATCAATTATTGTCAAAGATCGATGAATTGTTGAAGATTCACCAATGGTTTCTCATGAGATGAGGCTCCAATGCTAATGAGCATGTAGAGGGTTATGTATATGTCTTAGTTCCATAAACGATTCTTGCCACATAGGATCTAGCAAGCGAATTTCACCTAATATGTTAGCATATATGTTAATGTTCTACTTTGGCTACGTGGAGCACCTTCCATTGGTGTAAGTCTCTACAACACCAAATTTTATGCTTAGAACCCATGGTCTTAGTATTGGTTAAGTCTAGAATTTCCGTAAAGTAAAATGGACAGTGGAAGTAAAGTAAGGACCCTAACTAGGATAACCTAAGGGTAGTTGCTTAGTGTAGGTGGGGGTATGGGACTTCACCAATGCATTGCACAAGTGGATCTTGAGGAATGTCCTTGGAAGGTGTTCTACTGCATCTATCTATGTACATGTTCCTTATGTATGATTGTAGTATTTGTCTACTTGTTATGAAAATGTGCATGGTATGAGTCCTAATGGATCTATGTGATGTGGTCTTGTTCTTATATGCACTATGTTGGTCTTAATGAGTATATGATGAAAGTATTGCTTGACATGAATGAAGTTGTCTATGTTTCCATATTGATGTGTGAAGTGAATGTTAAGGCTTTTAGTCTCATTATAGGTTTACGAAGTATGTGTGAGGTTATGGGGCCTCACATGTACATTGCACTAGTAGACTTAGATTAGTATTGTGAGTAAGGTCTTATAATGATTTATGTGAAGTGAAATTAGTATATGTGCAAAG
>CM040627.1:27687642-27747747 GCA_022817965.1 Solanum lycopersicoides | reverse complement strand
TATATGTGGCGTAAAAGTAGAAGACTATGTAATCTTCTTATATGAGGAGTGTATGTATACTCACTGTGAATATATTATATGTGTGAGACATTTATATAAACCTCATGAAGTAGTTGTAGATGAATAGTTTTGATTTTTCCGCACTTTTTAACCTATAAAAGTAATGATGAATACTAAGAGGCTAGTCCTAGTCCTCTATGAGGAGACTACGCCATCTACGTCTTGGGGGTATTTCCCGGATGTTTCAGACGATATCTTGGTATATTCAAAGAATGAGGGTGATCATATAAGTCATCTGAGAGTGGTGTTACAAGTTCCCAAGGAAAACAAATTATTTTCCAAGTATAGAAAGTGTGAGTTTTGGTTGAGATCGGTGGCATTTCTTTGTCGTATTATCTCAAGTGAGGGTATACAGGAAGATTCAAAGAAAATTAGGCGGTTAAAGATTGGCCTAGACCATTGACCCCAACCGACATTAGAAGTTTCTTGGGTTTAGCTGGGTACTATAGGAGGTTTGTCGATGTATTTGCGTCCACTGATTCTCCTTTGACTACCTTCACCCAAAAAAGTGTGAAATTTGAGTGGTCGGAGGCTTGAGAAAGAAGCTTCCAAATATTGAAAGATAGGCTTACCTCCGCTATGGGGTTGACTTTACTGTAGGGTACCAAGGGTTTTGTGGTATATTATGATGCATCCCGATTGGGTTTGGGGTGTGTTCTTATGCAACATGGGAAGGTAGTGCCTATGATTCTAGACAACTCAAGGTGCATGAGAAGAACTACCCAACTCATGATCTTGAATTATCGGTCGTAGTATTTGCTTTGAAAATATGGAGGTGTTACTTGTATGGTGTCCATGTGGATGTTTATACCGACCATAAAAGTCTTCAATATGTGTTTACTCAAAAGGAGTTGAACCTCCATCAAAGAAGATAGTAGGAATTATTGAAAGGTTACGACATGAGTGTTCTGGGTGAAGGCAAGAAAGACATAGAGAAATATGTTCATATGTTGGCTAGATTGAGTGTTCGGTTGGAAGATTCTCCAAATGGTGGTTTTATGGTCCACCATAACTCCGAATCGTCTTTGGTGGTTGAGGTGAAGTCTAAACAACATCTTGATCTGATATTGATGGATTTGAAGAAATCGGTACTTAGTAAGATGAATGAGTCTTTCTACCGAGGGGATGGTGTGCAAAGATACCAAAATATATTATGTGTACCGGATGTGTATGACTTGAGGAACCGGATCCTAAAGGAAGCTCATAGTTCTCGTTATTCAATTCATCTGGGTTCTACTAAGATATATTATGAACTTAGAGAAGTATTTTGGTGGGATGGCTTGAAAAGGGACATAGCGGAATTTGTTGCAAAGTGTCCAAATTGCTAACAAGTGAAAGCGGAGCAACTAAAGCTGAGTGGCTTACTTCAAGAAATACATGTTCCGACTTTGAAGTGTGAAGACATTAATATGGACTTTATAGTGGGTTTGCCTCGGACACGAAGGCAAAATGACTCTATATGGGTTGTGGTGGATAGTATGAATAAATCTGCTCATTTTATTCCCATTAATTCCACTTACTTGGCGAAGGATTATGCAAAGATCTATATAGATGAGATTGTGAGTCTTCATGGTACTACGTTATCCATTATATCAGATAGGGCACACATGTTACGACCCAAAGTACCCCCTAGGCGTAACATTCATCTTCGTCCTCTAAGAGGACTAAGACAAGCGTCTTAGCATTCGTCTTAGCAAATCATAAGTAAAAATTGTGGAAAAATTTAAAACATTTGCTTATATAGCAAGGAGGTTTACATAGACCTCTACATAGAAAGCATACACAGGCTTCTCGAAATAGACCATAACAACGCATACGACTTTGGTCTAATACTTTGTATCATATCAACCATCTAAATGAAGTCAAACAATCCGAGCAAAGCCCTTACACAAATTCATAATTTCCACATAGGGCTTACATCAATATCTTCAACAATAGGAAAGAAATGAATGTCTTAGACAATACAAGTACTACTAAGATAGAGTGTGTGGTAGCAACCTCGAACTAGAGGGCATACCAAAACTTGGAGAGTCTAGTCCAAGCCTTCTTGCTTTAGCCTTAATTATACCTCAACGGACCGATCCTACAATGTTTGGGGGAAAAGGGAAGAAATATGGGTTAGTAGAAACCACATGTACTAAGTATGGTCCCGATGCATAAAAATCGTTAATGCATGAGAAAAGGCACAATTAAGTCAAAACTATGCACAATCACCAACAATTCAATATACACATATAATTAACATCATAATCATATCAACATATAAGTAACTCAAGCAACACTTGTGCAATGCCAAAAATAAAGTCCCATAACCCTATCCAAAGCTAAGTATCACATTAAGCAACCCATTTCATACTTATAACATATTCTCATATATAACATGCTTCATATACCAATAATATTCATAGCTTATCAACAGAGTCATAAACATAATCATACTCATAATATAACACTACTAGAATCATCTTACAGGATCCCACATGTGTGATGTGTAATAGAAGTCACATACCCTCCCTCACACTATGTCGTAACCTTTAAGACAACCCTAATAGAAGTTCACATACATATCTTGTTCATACCTTTAATTTAGGGAAACAAGTACCATAACCGATAGGAGACCATGTGATTTACATGGAATCCGGTGTTCTACCCCCACACCGAAAAGAGAGTGTTAACAGTTGCCTAAGGTGCAACCATTTGTACATAGATATTCTAGGTGGATCCACTAAGCAAGATTCCTAGATATTCTAGGTGGATCCTTAATGCATAAGAAAAGGCTTTTTCATAGATATTCTAGGTGGATTAACAGTTGCCTTTTCTTATGCATTAAGGGTCAAGGAGATTGTTTCTAGAAACCTTGACTACTAATTGTGAAGGTTTCAATCTCATGATACAACACATATCTTGTGAATCCACACTACTAGTCGTGAAGAAACCCAGGAGGGAGGCCGGACTTACTTACGTGAGACCTCCAACTCATTTACATGCCCTTTCGGTGCTAAGCAATTATTCCGTTTATTAATCATCACATAACATCGTACAAGTTCACATTAGTCTCTTTTAGACCTTTAAGTAAACATCTTATCATAATAGCTCATAGGTGATCACAAGTGAGAACTATCCTTTCACTTTAGACACAAAATTATAATCATGAGGACTACATTCAATCATATAAAAATCACATCATAACATAATTACTTACTTCATAGCCAATTCATAGATCTAGGGTTAGGGATGCAGGATCCTGTTCACCAACATCATCACAACACAATTAGCTATATTATCATTATCACATAAGTAGATTTCACCTTGCATAATTGAGATCAAAGGAGAATCAAGATCATACCTGATTGCCCTTCTTGGGAATTCATGCTTCAATTCCCAAGAACTCACTAAAAACATATGAAATAGGGCAACTCATGAAGTATTAACATAACTAAAATCAAATTAAACAAGTGACATGTTCATCACCCTCCACAATTCACCTTAATAAATCCAAGAAATTAGGGATTTAGGGGAATGACATGTGTCAAAGGAAAACTCATATGAATTCATCAATTAACCATTAATTCATACTTAAACAGTATTAATTCATCATGTATCATCACAATTTACTCACAATTTCGTTTAAGAAAGAAGACTCCATGTGAAGAGAAAACCCCTTATTTTGGGGGATTTAGAAATCATCTTTTGAAGCACCTCTATGGGAAAGTAATCCCAAGAGTTAAAGAAAAAATATATTATAGATGATAAATCCACTAAATTGAGTTGGAAATCTTGAAGGCTTGATCTTCTTCTTGGATATCTTTTGGTCTTCAATAGAGTTTTGGAGGAACAGGGAATTTTTGGGAGAGAGAGAGGTTTTTTATTTCAACTTGTGGGACTTTATTTTTGTGTTAGAATTGACCTAAAACTTGACTTAATTCATTATATAGTCACCCATTAAATTACCCAAAATACCCCACACTTAAATGGGTTTATTTGTGAAGTCAAAACACCCAAAATACGACTTTTATGATATTTGGGGAGTAGGTGCTCGTTGCGAGGTCATTTTCCCATTTTATTTTTGAATTTTCAGTTGATGCAGTAGGGTCAGTGTCACACCTGGAGAGCATACCCTAGATGTGATCGGCGTAAGCGTCCTCTGAGAGGACTCATACAAGACCTTAGAATTCGTCATAACATGTGATTAGTAAAAATTGCGGAAAATTGAAAAGTTTTACATTCTATTTGAAGTATACTTAGACTTTATACTTAACATTCATAATGAAATACTATATTCTAAAAACTTTTCTAACATATATTAAAACCATCTAAGAGTACAAATATGGACTTAGCCAATAAATAGTAATTATGTCATATAGGCCTTAGTACAAAAGAATTCAACCAACATAATGGAATTAAAATATTCTTAATAACTACTAAAGTATTCATAAGCTAGAATACGATAGATAGCATCACCGAATATGAGGACCTACCAAGACTTGGAGGAAGAGTTCCAAGCGTCTTCAAATAGACCTCCTTAAACTTCAATGGTCGGAACATACAGTTGTAGTAATATAAAGTAATGGAGTTAGTATCCCACATGTACTAAGTATGGGTATATGCACATAACATATGAGGTCATGCATGAAAAAGGATCATTTATCATTTCTTTAGAAAACATGCTAAGTCATTGAATGTCTTCAATGCACATACCATAGAACATGTACAAGTTAACAATTCCATCAACATAAGACATGATCATAATCAAAGACATATTATGATATAGTCAAATTAACATTTCATATTTAAAGGATCATAGAACATAACATACAAAATACTTACCAATGATCCCATCCCCAACCTACAAGCGCAATGGTCATGTGAATCCCCATAACCCCACACAACCAAGTAGGTTTAAAAACGTTATGCCTAAAGTTATGTTATAAGATTGGCTAAAAAGATCTCCATGAAATCATAATTTGAGTGATTGTTTGGCTTATGCCAATAAAATAGCTAACAATACATTGTCCAAAAGGGATGCATGAAAATGGATATAATATTATGTTAAATAAATAAACAATTGGATAATGAATAATAAACATATCCAACCAAGCATGAAAGAATGTAAAATTGGCCTACGCCAACAAAGATGGTTATTTCATTTATACCCAATTGTTTATGCCAATACTAATCATATGTGAATCTTGTGTAGTTAGAGTATCAAATGACGTTATAAGTACTTCTAATGTAATTCAATGAATCCATAACGAAGGCATGCCATTCATTTGGACAGATCCCAACATGCTCTAAAAAAATAAACTATGAACATATGTAACTCATTGAAAGAAGTGCTCATCGTCCATAAACGATGAAATGAAGCTACTACACTAAAGTAAAGAAGTAACGTGAGTTATAACATAATTAAAGGGGTCTAATTTAAGTTAGTGACAAGAATGGGGTGTTAAAGGAAGTGAGACAAGTCTTACTTACACCTAAGCTAGTATGTTAAAAGAATACTCACGAATGAAGGTGTTAGAATGTGTGAGACTAGTCTCATTAACACCTAAGGATGATATGTAAGGACAATTCACATTTCTTCAATGAAAAGTAAGGATGATATGTAAGGACAATTAACATTTCATCAATATAAAGTAAGGATGATATGTAAGAAAAATTCACATTTCATCAATGTAAAGTAAGTATGTTATGTAAGGACAATTCACATTTCATCAATGTAAAGTAAGGATGGCAAGTCATCAAAAGAGTAAGTAAATCTCAATCTAGAAGTAAGCTTCCATAATGCTTGAGTCAACTCTAAAAGATAAAGAAGATAATGAAAGTGAGCACAACACCGATAGACTAGTTCTGAGCATGTGCTTGCACGTGTAAGTCTCATGAGACGAGGCTACCACCGAGGTGGATATGTAGTCTCATTAAGTCCCTAGTCTTCGAACTATGTCTAGCCAACATAGGAACTAGCCAGTGGTTTCCACCTAAACGAGCTAGGTATGTTCGGTTTCACATTGGCCGGTGATTCCACCTCTTTTTGGTGTGGGGAAGACACCGGATTTCATGTTTATCTCACATGATCTATATCAGTTAATGCTCACAATATGTTCTCGGTTCACTATAGCCGTGAGCCGCTCCTTTCAGTGTGGAGTGAACACTTGATATGGATTCGTGTTAGCCGGGAATCACCCCTTTTCGGTGTGGGACAAACACTGGATTCCATGAGTAGCTCACATGGTCTAGATTCATTTTAATCGGTGAATCACCTCTTTTCAGTGTGGGGGAGACACTGGATTTCATGTTAACTCGCATGATCTTATTCCTAATGATGTCTGTATGAAAGTAAGAAAGGATGATAATGATGGAACGTACGTTCAAAGTTAGCTATGAAGAAGAGCTTAAGAATGTCAATTGACAATATCACACTCATGAAGTTTCAGCAAATAATGGGCAAAGCCAAATAAGATTGACTTATAATGACTTCTTATATGATGCCAATAAGAAGTAGAAACGTAATGTTAATTAAATACCTCATAACTTCCCTAAGATGAAAGTTATGAAATAAATTGCATGACCTATAGAGAATGGCTTATGAAATATAATGAATACATAGTGTAAAGAATGACTCACTATAAGGTAGGGAAATCATTCCTTAGTCCTTGGATTACTTACATCGATTCATTGTGGGTATGGGACTACAATGAATCATTGAACTAGTAAGTAAAACATAGGACCAAAGGAATTATTGAAATACACAATAAGAAGAAGAAAAAGACTGAGAAATAAACTAAGTCCCAAAGAAAGAGCTCTCGGGTTTGGATGATTAAAATTTCCAATCTTCGCTCGAGTTGTTCTAAAATTATGTTGATGATAATGATGTCTTGTAATCACATAGAAAATGAGTTGTGTGCTTTGAATGCATTAAAATACATCATATTTATACCACAATTTACAACTAACGAATTAGGAAAGTCTAATGACTAGACTTTCCAGAAATGGTATGTTGCTTAGGAAGAGCTTTCATTGATCATGCATAGCTTTATGTGTATGTGTGCATACACCCATACTTAGTACAAGTGGTGTACTAACCCCCTACTATTTACTTTTTTATAGGTGCAGGTCAGAGGACAGATTGAAGACTGTTGAAGCGGTTTGGACATCAGCGTTCTCCAAACCATTTGGTAGGTCCGCTTGATTTCGAGGATGCTACAGTTTTAGTCTAGCCTTATTTTTAGACATAGCTAGAGGATGTTTTCCCTAGCGTTTCTTTCGTACTTTATGTTCGAAGCTTTGTAATAAAGTTGTGTTTGGCAAACTTATTTATGATATATTCATCGTCTGTTTCGAATTGAAACTTTATGATAGATGGTTGTTCTTTATGTTGAGCTTAGTATATGATGTAAATATGTATTAAATATATGAAGTCTATGTATACTTCATAGTTATAAAAAGTTTTAAATTTTCTGCTAAAATTAACCATATGAATGTGATGACTTCAAGAAGGGGCTTCTCTGCGACATATGAGAGGTCAACGACGCCGGTAGTGATTCGGATTCTAGAATCCGGGTCGTTACATATAGGATTACTCCACTCGAGAGAAAAGTACCCACTGAATAACAAGACATTAGAAGAACACGCAAACACATCAAATAAGACACACCAAGACTTCCCTTTCGGAATGCCTACTTAGTGCAAGGAATAGATGGTATCCCATTCCACCACCTACCCTAAGTAGTACACTCTTTTAGAAGACTTAAATCATTCAATTTAACAACACACACCAAGACTCCCCTTTTGGAATGCCTACCTAGTGCAATGCAAAGATAGCGTCCCATTCCACCAGCAACCTAAGTACTACACTCTTTTAGGAGACTTAGTTCTTTCATTCTTTTGATGGGGGTTATCTTAACCGACATAGACCATGAGAGCTAGATGAAATCCCGATACTAACCTTATCGGATGAAGGATCCCCATTTTCCTAGGGTAGGGTCATTCTCTTAGCTTTTATATGGCTTTTCCAATAGCTACACCTATGCGGGCGCATAGTTAAGGAATAAGGAGATTGCTACTAAGTTACTCATTCTCTACTAACGAGGAGTACCCATCTCAAGAGGTATATTGGAATACAACATATCAACTCCCGAAGTGTAACCACCCCTTTTTCATATCCTCTCGGTGCTAGGCATAACTTACGACGGATTCTCAACCTTTTATACTATAAGTTAAGGATAACTAGTGCACACCACATCTCAACTCACGATGGGTATCCATCCTCCTACTTATCTTAGAAAGCTCTTGGAAGATAATGAGGTTGCTACTAAAGACTTCATCTGAACTCACGAAGAATGTTCACCCCAAAACTCCCCTTTTTACTTAACTTAGATTCATTTATTCATTCTAGTGTGTATGTGTGTAGATGTAAACACACCTTGCACATAAGCATCATTTCATTTACATTCAACTTTATACATGCTTAGACCTCTATTCAGTGCAATACACACTTTAACATGCTTCACTTAGTCATACAATTCATATAGACATAATCTCTAGCATACTTCTCAAAATAAGCTTCATAAGCCACATGAACAAGAATAACATCATAATCATCTTAATTCACATAATATTCCTTCATGGCCTCTTACAAAATACACAAATAAATTCAGATTCATACAATTCAAGTAAACACCGCCACCAAAGGTGGACCATACCACTCAAGAACATTTCATAAATAAAGCTAAACAACATAACCAACTTACCCTTAATCCCAAATTCCATAACCTGTAATATTTTACACAACAATTCATCATAATATATCCCTTAGGGCAGTATCTAAACAACAATATCAACACAATGAAACCGAAGCTTAAAGACTACAAAAATCATGTTCATTCAACCCATTTCTTAAACCAAAAATTGATAAAAATCTTTAACATGTTTTCATTGAATTTTTAGCATTAAAATCACCAACTAGCACTAGAAAAAACATATTTGAATCATTTAAAACTTTTTCATGCAAGACCCATATTTAGAATCAAAGATAGAAGAAGATAGTGTTTGAAAACCCTCTTTGAAATCTTTTAGAAATGACTCCTTGAATGGAAGAGAGTTCAAGGATGACTACCATAACTCGAAGAGAAGGAAACCCACTGATTGTTTATGAAGAAACGTCCACCACCAGACCTCCAATCCCTTCCTTGAGTCCAAGCTTCTATTTGGTTTTAGAGAGAGTCTTCCTTGAGAGAGTGTTTTAGGAACATCCCACATCAATTTTGATTAAAAAAAACTCGTAAAACTTACTATAACACATCAAGACACACAAGTACTTTCTAAGACACACCTGTCGAACGTCATGGACGTTCTTCGATGTTTGACCTCCAAACGTCACCAACTTCACACACTGCCTAAGAACATCATTGTAACTCACTTTAACACAAGACTAACTCATGAAGCATTCACTAAGCTCTAGTTCACCTTAGTTCATTTTAGTAAATTACAAACTCAACACGTATAAAGTTTCAAATTTCTACGCATTTTAACCTATGATATGTAATGATGAATGCGAAGAGGCTATTCGTAGTCCTATTAGAGAATGACGATGCCAATTGTGTCTAGGGGGTTCCTCTCGATCGTGACAAACTTTAATCAGAGCATGAGGTTAAATAATATTAGGATTGATGTCTCATTAAACCACGTCATGTAGAGTCTTGTTCATGATTATGAAGTGCACCACAATTATGAATAAGAGGCTATGTGATTCTGAGGAATATCTCACTTTGTTGGTATTCGTGAAGTCGTGCCTCTAGAGAATTAACTGTACATGTCCTTATTTTCTAATCTCTTTCTTTTGCTTATAGACAATGAATACAAAAAGGAACAACGCTCCAAGGGTCGAACAGGAGAGTTTGAACGAGGAGGTTCCCCCTACTGCTCCTCAAAACCCTCAAGTTCATGTTGAAGAAGGAGCTATGTCTAATGTTGAGATAGGGAGGCCATTCATAGCTTGACCCAAGTTTTGGCTACACAAGTTTCTAGGGATACTGTAGTCCAAGTGAACCCCAATGCTAGCACCACCGCATCAAGGATAAGGGTTTTCACAAGGATGAATCCCCATACTTTCTTTGTCTCCCAGGTGGAGGAGGACCCGCAAGGGTTCATTGATGAAGTGTTCAAGGTACTAGATGCTATGGGGGTGTGATCTCATAAAAAGACGGAACTATCCCCATACCAACTCAAAGATGTTGGTCAAGATTGGTATGAGCAATGAAAGGATGAGAGGTTATAGAAGGTCACATTTCCTAGGGAGCTTCCAAGACAACTTTTCTTGATAGGTTCTTTATCTTGGAACTAATGGAGAGGAAAATGAAAGAATTCTTCAACTTATACCAAGGGGGTATGAGTGTGAAGGAGTATAGCCTCAAGTTCACTCGACATTCCAAGTATGCTCCTACTATTGTGGCAGATTCTAGGGCCAAGATGAACAAATTTATTTTGGGGATATCCGATCTTGTGGTTAATGAGTGTAGGTTTTCTATGTTGATTCTTAGCATGGACATGTCTCATCTCATGGTTCATGCCGAACAAATTAAAGAGCAAAAGCTTAAGTAGGTTTGTAGGGAATTGAAGAGGACAAGGGCTGATGATGGAAATTCTTCTAAGGCTAGATTTTAGGTACAAGATAATCGAAGGTTCAAAAAAAGGTCCCCCAATAATAGTCCTTCTACCATTCCAAGGGTCAACAAAGGAAAAGGGTCTACAACCAAGCCTAAGGAGGAGAAAGGTAGTGGTCCTTATGTGAAGAAGTCTCATTGTTCTAACTGTGGTAAGAAACATGAAGGCAAATGTCTAGTTGGTACGGAAAATAACTATTGTTGTGGAAAGAGTGGTCACACGAAGAGGGATTGTCCTATGATGAAGGCTAAAGGGAAAAAATTATCAAGCACTAGCAAGTGTTCTTAATACCGATGCTCTTAAGATGAATCATTTTTATGCTCTCCGCTCTAGTGGTGAACAAGAAGAGTCCCCCAATTTGGTGACCGTTAAGTTACAAGTCTTCTCTATAAATTTTTATTCTTTACTTGATCCCGGTGCTACATTGTCATTCGTAACTCCTCTAGTATCTAAGAAGTTTGATGTTCTACCCGATATTTTAATTGAACAATTTTTTGTTACAACCCTGGTGGATAACTCTGTTTTGGCTAGGAGAGTCTTTAGGAGTTGTCCTATATCTTTGCCCAAAAGAGTAACGTGGGTGGATTTGGTAGAACTTTATATGGTCAATTTTGATGTTATTTTGGGAATGGATTGGTTTCATGCTTGTTTTCTTTCCACTGATTGTTGAACAAGATTGGTAACGTTCAATTTTCCTAATGAACCCGTCTTAGAGTAGAAGGGGGCTAACTCAAATCCTATAGGACGTATCATTTCTTGTTTAGAGGCTTGTAAGATGATATCTAAAGGGTGTTTATACCATATTTTAAGAATCAAAGATTTTGACTCCGAAACACCCCCTAATGAGTCGGTCCCCTTAGTGAGGGAATTTTCGAAGTCTTTCTGAATGACTTCCCCGGAATTCCTCCCGAACGGGAAATTTATTTTGGTATTGACTTATTACCGGGTTCCAACCCCATTTCAAGTCCTCCTTATCGAATGGATCCGTCCTAATTGAAAGAGTTGAAGGCTCAACTCAAGGATTTACTACATAAAGGTTTCATTCAAACTAGTATTTCTCCATGGGGTGCTCCAATATTGTTTGGGAAGAAGAAGGATTGGTCCCTTTGGATGTGTATCGATTATATCAAAGTCAATATAGTCACCATTAAGAACAAGTATCCTCTCCCTCGGATTGATGAGTTGTTTGATAAACTTCAAGGGGCAAGCTGCTTTTCTAAAATTAACTTGAGGTCAAAGTATCACCATGTAAGATCCCCAAAATGAGTTAGGGTGTCTACAACCTCACTTGTTGATATAATCTTGTTAACTTGTTAATTAAGTGTTTTAAAGTATTTATGGGTGATTTGAAGACATTTGGAAGTCAAACGTCAAGGGACAACCAAGACGTTATACTAGTCACCAAGGGGCCTTATGTGTTTTTATGTGCTTATGTGTCTGTCATGAGATTTTGATGTCCTTATATGAGTTATAATGATATTTATAGGAATTATGTTGAGTTTCATGATGTTTGGAGGTCAAACGTCCAAGAACGTTCAAGACGTTCGAAAGTAAGCCCTTCATACGTGTTTTTAAGTCTTCAGTGTGCCTTGCAAATTTGGATGTGCTTTACGTGTTTGTTTGTGGTGAAAATTATGTGGAAGGTCCTTGACATGTTAAGGTATATATTTACGTTCGAAAAGTTGGGGTACGACTTCCCAAGGTCCTCGCAACAATCCCTCAAAGAGGACTAAAAGGCTGTCGAGACACTACATTGGCAGTCAACCGACGGAGCCAAGGGATTGTCTGTCAGTCAACCTACGCCCCATTGATGGTGAGGCATCGATGGAAACATAGCTTGGAGAAGTCTAAGCCAACAGACAGCCTAAGACCCAAAAGACGGAAGACACAAACGTTCCGTCGATGGGCCAAAGGGGCGTTGATGGCTGGCCATTGATGCAGGCTTCAGCTAGTGCCTGGCGACTGTTTTAATTATGGGGTGAATGGGAAATTCACCCCACATGCTAACCTTACCCTACTTGGTTTATTTTGTTATTTCTGGGTGCATATAGATGATCAAAAATGTTATCACCCCATTCCCAATCCATTCTTCACAAAATTAGATTTTCCTCCTAAACCAAACTCTCTCTAGAACCTCCATTGAAGGTGATGCTCAAGAACAACTTGGAGCTTGTATACCCATGGGTTCTTCATTAAATTTTAGTGTTTTTCTTCTACTATGAGGTATGGTGATCCTTCATCTCTAGTTAATCTTCCATCTAGAGTGTTCTTCTCAAACTTTTCAAAGAGATTTCATGATCAAACCTTCATTCTTTCTATCTAGCCATGAGTTCTTTCTCAAAACGTTTTAAAAATATTTCTCATGATGAATTTATGATAATGTATTGGTTTTAACATGAATTTCAATCCAATTGCATTATGAACCCATGTTCTCTTCAACTCTCGATTTAGCCTAGGCATGGGCATTGTGATCGTGAATTTGTATTGATGGAATTGTGATTCTATTATGTTGAATTGCTTATCTCTACTGTTTATTATGTATATTTAGGATAAATTATTGATGAATGATTAATGTCGATTAATATATGAATGTTTGAACGAGACTAGCCTATACTCTTCTATGTGTTCACCGTAAGCTCGACTTTATGACAATTGTTGTAGGATTTTGATTATGTAAAGAACATTGTAGCTAATGCCTTAGGTTAATATTATGGATGAGTTGTGGTTATGAATCCGTAGTGATCAAATCAAAGGAATTGTGGTAAGGATTGATCTACATGTTTTAGTCTATAGATTGATGATGCTATGAATGTGATGTGATCTTGATTCTAGGTTAGATGAAGTATGATTTAGATTAGGTCGTTACTTCTTTAGCTACTGCCCTACATGTATATTTTTGATAAATTAGTATTGATGATCAAAGCAATGGAAATTGGTGAATGATCTACATTCCCCTACTCTCTATTGAATTGATAGTTTAATGCCTATGTTTGTATCATGATCTTGTAGGGATTTAAGTATGGTTTCCTTTATAATTAGTATATTTAGCTACTTACATATACATGAATTGTTTATGAAAGAGGTTTATTGATCAATTATTGTCAAAGATCGATGAATTGTTGAAGATTCACCAATGGTTTCTCATGAGATGAGGCTCCAATGCTAATGAGCATGTAGAGGGTTATGTATATGTCTTAGTTCCATAAACGATTCTTGCCACATAAGATCTAGCAAGCGAATTTCACCTAATATGTTAGCATATATGTTAATGTTCTACTTTGGCTACGTGGAGCACCTTCCATTGGTGTAAGTCTCTACAACACCAAATTTTATGCTTAGAACCCATGGTCTTAGTATTGGTTAAGTCTAGAATTTCCGTAAAGTAAAATGGACAGTGGAAGTAAAGTAAGGACCCTAACTAGGATAACCTAAGGGTAGTTGCTTAGTGTAGGTGGGGGTATGGGACTTCACCAATGCATTGCACAAGTGGATCTTGAGGAATGTCCTTGGAAGGTGTTCTACTGCATCTATCTATGTACATGTTCCTTATGTATGATTGTAGTATTTGTCTACTTGTTATGAAAATGTGCATGGTATGAGTCCTAATGGATCTATGTGATGTGGTCTTGTTCTTATATGCACTATGTTGGTCTTAATGAGTATATGATGAAAGTATTGCTTGACATGAATGAAGTTGTCTATGTTTCCATATTGATGTGTGAAGTGAATGTTAAGGCTTTTAGTCTCATTATAGGTTTACGAAGTATGTGTGAGGTTATGGGCCTCACATGTACATTGCACTAGTAGACTTAGATTAGTATTGTGAGTAAGGTCTTATAATGATTTATGTGAAGTGAAATTAGTATATGTGCAAAGTGAATAGAGTTCAGTGTAATGTCCTTATGGTCTTGACTTGAATAGGTCTTGTAGGTGCTATACTTCTATGATGGTATGCGCTGGCTTGCGTAGGTTATATGTATGATTTTTTGTGACATTAAGGTGATGCATTGCACCAAGTATCACTAAAGGGTTACTTGGAAGGTTAAAGAATTAAGAAGAAAAGGATTCACTGTAAAGAGAAAATAAGCTCATTGTAAAGAAGGAATATGCTTACTGTAAAATGATTTTAAAATACCTTAAATGCAATGAATGATTTTATATTATGTTTGACCATGAAATATTCCTATATGAAGTGTGTAAATGATATAAAGCTTATTCAATAAAGGTTGTATGACGATTTGACAAAAAGGCATGAAGTATGATTCGTTTAAATGCATGGTTTTGGATGGTTCCCATACTTAGTGCATTCTTGTACTAACTCCATTCTACTCTACTTTTTACACAAAGTGTAGGTTATGGATTCTTAAAGGATATCTCTATGATTGAATAGCTTGTTATGTGTTTCCCAAGCTCAAGCAAAAGGAATCCTTAAGATTCAAGGATGTCCTATGTCAACTTATGGTTTACTGTAAAGTCTTAATTTTACAGATATATATTATGGTATAAGGGCCGTGTCCCTAATTTAATCTTATGATGTTGAGTCTAGGATGGCAAAAAGAGATTATAGTCTAAACATGTACTTATGATATTTTATATATATGAAGTGAAGTTTCAAGCATATGATGTGCTATGAAAAGTTTTAAATTTTCTGCTAATTTACCTATGACAATGTGATGAATGATAACTATGGGCTTGTATAACACTTCTGAGAGGTCAAGTACGCCATGTTACTTCTAGGGGGTACTCCCCAGTTGTAACACATCAACTTAGGGTGAGAGGTGAGGATGTACCTAAAACGGCATTCCGAACTAGGTATGGGCACTATGAGTTCCTAGTGATGTTGTTTGGTCTCACGAATCCCCCGACATCTTTTATGGAGCTTATGAATAGGGTATTTTGAAACTAACTAGATTCCTTTGTGATTGTATTCATAAACAATATAATACTCCGAAAGTGTAAAGCCTAATCTAGAGCCTCACATGAGTGTCTAAGGGTTGTAACACTATTTTAAGGCCAATAATATAGTATAAAAGTCATTTAGGAAGTTTTAGAGTCAAAACATCAAGGAACGTCCACGACGTCCGGAGACTAGTGCAAAAGGTGCTAGTCTCCGGGTATGACTCCCTAAGGACCACCCTAAGGGTCCTTGAGGAGGACCCTTCCAATTCGGCCAAAAAGTGTCTTTAGATAGTGTCTACCAACGATGGAAGACGACATGGTTTGGTCCAATCGACGGGGAGTCGATTGTAGCCGTCGATGGTCACTTATCCATTTTGGCAAAGGGTCCATTTTGGTCACTCTCTGACCAAAACAACGACTTCAAAGGACGTTAGGGGTCCTACCCATCGACTGACCTACGGACCGTAGGTCGCGGTCTCGTAGGCCAGAGACACTGTTTTGCTACAATGTATTAATTAGTTTGTCTAATTATGTTAGTTAGTGAGGGGTTTAATTATAGGTTAGGGGGTGGTTAATTAGGTTAGTTAATTAACTATAACCTACCCTAAGTCTAAAAATCACTTAACACCTTTCAATCCCAAAACACAAATTGTTCTTCCTTCTCTCTTCTTTCTCTCTCCTAAATAGAAGAACTCCATTGAAGGGCTTGATCAAGGTATCAGGGAAGAAAGAAAAGTGATTTTTCTCCATCATTCTTCAACAATTGGTATCCTTTCACCTTTGGGATTCCTTTTCCAAAAGGATTCTTCCAAAATTGATTCAAAAAGATGAGTTTCAAGTGGCTTTTCTTCCTAATACGAAATTGACTTCCTAAATTGTGTTGTCTATGGTTTGTTTTGATTATTATGCTTATATTATGATGTGTGATGATTCTATTATGTTAGTTGTTTATCATTTAACCTAGTATGTGAAGTAGATCATGAAATTGACCCCAAGTCCCTAACCCTAGGTTATGTACTACTAATGAATTGATGTGTGGTCATTCAACTGACTTCATTATTGTGTTAATTACTATTGTCTGATTATATTACGCCCATTATTTGGTTGAATTGGATGGTTGATAGTAAAACCTTGGATGGTGGCTTGTGAAGGAGATTGGGGTAAGTCTTGTGATCACAAACCTTTACTTCAATTATGATTACTTGTGTTTATCGATGAAGTTATATTTAAATATACCTTATGATGAGATTGGTTAGGGTTGGTATGATGTTGAATAGAAATGTCCTTATTTATGGCTTGTGAGTTGTTGGCTAAGATGTAATGATACAAGTTTGGTGATAAATTTCCTATGTGCCTTATTTTGATATGGTGATATAATTGTGCTAACCTCACATGTGTGAATTATATTGAAAGTACATACTCATGCAATTCCTATTGAGCTATGAATATGACTATATAAGGGGTAGACTCTATCAGTTAAATTATGTTATAATTAAAAATAAAAGACATTTCAAAAGGGACTCTAGCTTATCACCGAGTGAACTAGAAGAGAGGAGTTTCCTTTCCCACATAGGGAAGGTAGGTTCACTAATGTAGTCATGAGATTGGAGACTATAATGCATGTAGCATAAAGAGGGTCCCAAATACATCTCCTAGTTCTTGAACTATGTTGCCCCCATAGGAATACTAGGTAGTGGATCCACCTATATGCTATGTTCATGTTATTGTACTACTTTGGAGAGTAGTCCACCTTCTTTCGGTGTAGGGTTCTATGACACCGAATTCCACATTAGCTCTTGTGGTCTATGTCAGTTAAGGAAAGATGTTCCCAAAGGTAAAACGAAGTAATAAAGTGAACTATAACTAGGATGAGCTAAGGGATTTGGCTTAGTCTAGGTAGGGGTATGGGACTCTACCTACATATTGCACTAGTTAACTTTGAGGGAAGTCTTAGAAAGATATTCTTATGTGCTTATATGCTTATAAATGTATATGATATGTAAATTTTGATCTTACATGTTAATGACACTATGTGATATTGGTTTCACTTATGAACATGTGGTTGGTCTCTATTGCTAAAGTATGATGATATCTACTCTTAAGGATATAAAATATAAAGTTGGACATTTCTTATACTTCTTGTTGGGTTTAATTGGTTGAGTGAGGTTATTGGGCCTTACTTAGTCATTGCACTACCGGACTTAATGGGGGTATACGAGTGATGGTCTTTCTTAGGTTATGATGTTATGAACACTTATGCATGCTTGTTGATATTATAACTTGATGATAGTGTTGTCTTGATTATGTGCTCAATTATGTTTAGATGAATGTTGAATTGACTAGACTTGGTATTTTTGGTTTTGTGATGTACATAGCCTTGACTTAATTAATATGTGCTTATTGACTTTCATTGGTTCTTTTATATGCATAAGGTATTTCCAAGTTGACTTTGCATGCTTTTTCATAAATGTCCCTTTTTGGCATGATTTTTATGTTGTGTGTACATATGATCCTATACTTAGTACAAGTGATTTGCTAACCCCATTTCTCCCTCTTTGCCCAACATTTTAGGTTCCGGTCGTTGAAGGGTTCGTGACCACTTTGGAAAAAGGCCTGGATCATTTCTCCAAGTGTGGGTATGTCCTTGTGTTCCGAGGATGATGCTTTTCTATCACTCTACCTATGTTACATTGTTATAGTTTAAAGACAATCATTTCATTCATGTTTTTTTAAGATATTGTTGTAAGCCCTAAGTGACATTTTTACATTTGTTCAAGGTATTTTCCCATATTGGTCTTTCCGTTAAAATTGTTTAATATGAGACATCCCGTTTAAGACTATATTATGTATGTTATATATATGTGGCGTAAAAGTAGAAGACTATGTAATCTTCTTATATGAGGAGTGTATGTATACTCACTATGAATATATTATGTGTGTGAGACATTTATATAAACCTCATGAAGTAGTTGTAGATGAATAGTTTTGATTTTTCCGCACTTTTTAACCTATAAAAGTAATGATGAATACTAAGAGGCTAGTCCTAGTCCTCTATGAGGAGACTACGCCATCTACGTCTTGGGGGTATTTCCCGGATGTTTCAGACGATATCTTGGTATATTCAAAGAATGAGGGTGATCATATAAGTCATCTGAGAGTGGTGTTACAAGTTCCCAAGGAAAACAAATTATTTTCCAAGTATAGAAAGTGTGAGTTTTGGTTGAGATCGGTGGCATTTCTTTGTCGTATTATCTCAAGTGAGGGTATACAGGAAGATTCAAAGAAAATTAGGCGGTTAAAGATTGGCCTAGACCATTGACCCCAACCGACATTAGAAGTTTCTTGGGTTTAGCTGGGTACTATAGGAGGTTTGTCGATGTATTTGCGTCCACTGATTCTCCTTTGACTACCTTCACCCAAAAAAGTGTGAAATTTGAGTGGTCGGAGGCTTGAGAAAGAAGCTTCCAAATATTGAAAGATAGGCTTACCTCCGCTATGGGGTTGACTTTACTGTAGGGTACCAAGGGTTTTGTGGTATATTATGATGCATCCCGATTGGGTTTGGGGTGTGTTCTTATGCAACATGGGAAGGTAGTGCCTATGATTCTAGACAACTGAAGGTGCATGAGAAGAACTACCCAACTCATGATCTTGAATTATCGGTCGTAGTATTTGCTTTGAAAATATGGAGGTGTTACTTGTATGGTGTCCATGTGGATGTTTATACCGACCATAAAAGTCTTCAATATGTGTTTACTCAAAAGGAGTTGAACCTCCATCAAAGAAGATAGTAGGAATTATTGAAAGGTTACGACATGAGTGTTCTGGGTGAAGGCAAGAAAGACATAGAGAAATATGTTCATATGTTGGCTAGATTGAGTGTTCGGTTGGAAGATTCTCCAAATGGTGGTTTTATGGTCCACCATAACTCCGAATCGTCTTTGGTGGTTGAGGTGAAGTCTAAACAACATCTTGATCTGATATTGATGGATTTGAAGAAATCGGTACTTAGTAAGATGAATGAGTCTTTCTACCGAGGGGATGGTGTGCAAAGATACCAAAATATATTATGTGTACCGGATGTGTATGACTTGAGGAACCGGATCCTAAAGGAAGCTCATAGTTCTCGTTATTCAATTCATCTGGGTTCTACTAAGATATATTATGAACTTAGAGAAGTATTTTGGTGGGATGGCTTGAAAAGGGACATAGCGGAATTTGTTGCAAAGTGTCCAAATTGCTAACAAGTGAAAGCGGAGCAACTAAAGCTGAGTGGCTTACTTCAAGAAATACATGTTCCGACTTTGAAGTGTGAAGACATTAATATGGACTTTATAGTGGGTTTGCCTCGGACACGAAGGCAAAATGACTCTATATGGGTTGTGGTGGATAGTATGAATAAATCTGCTCATTTTATTCCCATTAATTCCACTTACTTGGCGAAGGATTATGCAAAGATCTATATAGATGAGATTGTGAGTCTTCATGGTACTACGTTATCCATTATATCAGATAGGGCACACATGTTACGACCCAAAGTACCCCCTAGGCGTAACATTCATCTTCGTCCTCTAAGAGGACTAAGACAAGCGTCTTAGCATTCGTCTTAGCAAATCATAAGTAAAAATTGTGGAAAAATTTAAAACATTTGCTTATATAGCAAGGAGGTTTACATAGACCTCTACATAGAAAGCATACACAGGCTTCTCGAAATAGACCATAACAACGCATACGAATTTGGTCTAATACTTTGTCTCATATCAACCATCTAAATGAAGTCAAACAATCCGAGCAAAGCCCTTACACAAATTCATAATTTCCACATAGGGCTTACATCAATATCTTCAACAATAGGAAAGAAATGAATGTCTTAGACAATACAAGTACTACTAAGATAGAGTGTGTGGTAGCAACCTCGAACTAGAGGGCATACCAAAACTTGGAGAGTCTAGTCCAAGCCTTCTTGCTTTAGCCTTAATTATACCTCAACGGACCGAACCTACAATGTTTGGGGGAAAAGGGAAGAAATATGGGTTAGTAGAAACCACATGTACTAAGTATGGTCCCGATGCATAAAAATCGTTAATGCATGAGAAAAGGCACAATTAAGTCAAAACTATGCACAATCACCAACAATTCAATATACACATATAATTAACATCATAATCATATCAACATATAAGTAACTCAAGCAACACTTGTGCAATGCCAAAAATAAAGTCCCATAACCCTATCCAAAGCTAAGTATCACATTAAGCAACCCATTTCATACTTATAACATATTCTCATATATAACATGCTTCATATACCAATAATATTCATAGCTTTTCAACAGAGTCATAAACATAATCATACTCATAATATAACACTACTAGAATCATCTTACAGGATCCCACATGTGTGATGTGTAATAGAAGTCACATACCCTCCCTCACACTATGTCGTAACCTTTAAGACAACCCTAATAGAAGTTCACATACATATCTTGTTCATACCTTTAATTTAGGGAAACAAGTACCATAACCGATAGGAGACCATGTGATCTACATGGAATCCGGTGTTCTACCCCCACACCGAAAAGAGAGTGTTAACAGTTGCCTAAGGTGCAACCATTTGTACATAGATATTCTAGGTGGATCCACTAAGCAAGATTCCTAGATATTCTAGGTGGATCCTTAATGCATAAGAAAAGGCTTTTTCATAGATATTCTAGGTGGATTAACAGTTGCCTTTTCTTATGCATTAAGGGTCAAGGAGATTGTTTCTAGAAACCTTGACTACTAATTGTGAAGGTTTCAATCTCATGATACAACACATATCTTGTGAATCCACACTACTAGTCGTGAAGAAACCCAGGAGGGAGGCCGGACTTACTTACGTGAGACCTCCAACTCATTTACATGCCCTTTCGGTGCTAAGCAATTATTCCGTTTATTAATCATCATATAACATCGTACAAGTTCACATTAGTCTCTTTTAGACCTTTAAGTAAACATCTTATCATAATAGCTCATAGGTGATCACAAGTGAGAACTATCCTTTCACTTTAGACACAAAATTATAATCATGAGGACTACATTCAATCATATAAAAATCACATCATAACATAATTACTTACTTCATAGCCAATTCATAGATCTAGGGTTAGGGATGCAGGATCCTGTTCACCAACATCATCACAACACAATTAGCTATATCATCATTATCACATAAGTAGATTTCACCTTGCATAATTGAGATCAAAGGAGAATCAAGATCATACCTGATTGCCCTTCTTGGGAATTCATGCTTCAATTCCCAAGAACTCACTAAAAACATATGAAATAGGGCAACTCATGAAGTATTAACATAACTAAAATCAAATTAAACAAGTGACATGTTCATCACCCTCCACAATTCACCTTAATAAATCCAAGAAATTAGGGATTTAGGGGAATGACATGTGTCAAAGGAAAACTCATATGAATTCATCAATTAACCATTAATTCATACTTAAACAGTATTAATTCATCATGTATCATCACAATTTACTCACAATTTCGTTTAAGAAAGAAGACTCCATGTGAAGAGAAAACCCCTTATTTTGGGGGGTTTAGAAATCATCTTTTGAAGCACCTCTATGGGAAAGTAATCCCAAGAGTTAAAGAAAAAATATATTATAGATGATAAATCCACTAAATTGAGTTGGAAATCTTGAAGGCTTGATCTTCTTCTTGGATATCTTTTGGTCTTCAATAGAGTTTTGGAGGAACAGGGAATTTTTGGGAGAGAGAGAGGTTTTTTATTTCAACTTGTGGGACTTTATTTTTGTGTTAGAATTGACCTAAAACTTGACTTAATTCATTATATAATCACCCATTAAATTACCCAAAATACCCCACACTTAAATGGGTTTATTTGTGAAGTCAAAACACCCAAAATACGACTTTTATGATATTTGGGGAGTAGGTGCTCGTTGCGAGGTCATTTTCCCATTTTATTTTTGAATTTTCAGTTGATGCAGTAGGGTCAGTGTCACACCTGGAGAGCATACCCTAGATGTGATCGGCGTAAGCGTCCTCTGAGAGGACTCATACAAGACCTTAGAATTCGTCATAACATGTGATTAGTAAAAATTGCGGAAAATTGAAAACTTTTACATTCTATTTGAAGTATACTTAGACTTTATACTTAACATTCATAATGAAATACTATATTCTAAAAACTTTTCTAACATATATTAAAATCATCTAAGAGTACAAATATGGACTTAGCCAATAAATAGTAATTATGTCATATAGGCCTTAGTACAAAAGAATTCAACCAACATAATGGAATTAAAATATTCTTAATAACTACTAAAGTATTCATAAGCTAGAATACGATAGATAGCATCACCGAATATGAGGACCTACCAAGACTTGGAGGAAGAGTTCCAAGCGTCTTCAAATAGACCTCCTTAAACTTCAATGGTCGGAACATACAGTTGTAGTAATATAAAGTAATGGAGTTAGTATCCCACATGTACTAAGTATGGGTATATGCACATAACATATGAGGTCATGCATGAAAAAGGATCATTTATCATTTCTTTAGAAAACATGCTAAGTCATTGAATGTCTTCAATGCACATACCATAGAACATGTACTAGTTAACAATTCCATCAACATAAGACATGATCATAATCAAAGACATATTATGATATAGTCAAATTAACATTTCATATTTAAAGAATCATAGAACATAACATACAAAATACTTACCAATGATCCCATCCCCAACCTACAAGCGCAATGGTCATGTGAATCCCCATAACCCCACACAACCAAGTAGGTAATATAGGAGACCATGAGTAAAGCTTTGCTTCAAATAACTTGTAACATAAGTAGTCATCACTTCATATAACAATAAAACCCCAATTGCATATTCATCATAATGATCAACATCATATAAGAGTAACATCATGTATCATAATCATATATCTGTCATGTTAGCATATTACATATGAAAAATCTATTAGGACTTCCCTCAGAGTCAACTTGTGCAATGTCTAGGAAGAGTCCCATACCCCTACCTATACTAAGTAGACTCTTCAAGTCAACCTAGAAACCGTCCATCTACTTGTATTTCATTTTACATGAGGGAACATTCACCGTAACATACATAGACCATGTGAGCTAAACATGGAATCTGGCGAATAAAACCCCACACCGAAAGAACGTGGTCTACCAGCCAAAGTAGAACCAAACATGACATAGCATTCTAGGTGGATCAACTAGCAAGTATCCTATGGTGCTACATATTTAAAGAACTAGGAAATGTATTAGAGACCCATAGTTCCACATTACATGGTAGCCTCAAGATCATCAAAGTCATTCTGACCTACCTTAAAACTTTGGAAGGGAAACCTCACATATCTAGTTCATCGGTGCTTAGCTTAAGTCCCTTTCTTGAATAACCGTTAAGTTGTATTTTATAATACACTTATAATATGTCATAGGAGGGTAACTCCTTGTATAAAAATTAACATGATCTCTTTAGGATTAGATGAGAATTTCCTTTCATTATAACCCTTTGTTTGTGAGATTAACCTAACATAGTCATCTTGTGTAAAGCAAACAAGAGAATATAGTAACTTGCATTTTTCGTGTTCTTATAATGATCTCACAAGAAAAATGTTCATAGCCCAACATATACACATAGCAACATCATACATACTTTCATAGCATATCATCATGATTTATAGGCTAACATAAACATTGTAGAGTAATCACAACTTTAGAATACTTACGTCTTGTTTCCAAGGACCTTATTCAAGAACATAGTTCAACTTACAACATTAATAACCATAACATAGTGAAATACTCAATAGCATACTCAAGAACAACTCTTCAAATCATAAAAAAGATAAATGCATAATGTAGGATAAGGGAAAGGGTCATTTAAGAGTTCATTCTAGTCTTAGTTCCAATCCCTACATTTTTATGTCATCACGTAGTAGAGACAAACCCTACATAACCATCATCTAAATAAGAACATGCATCACTCAAGATTCAAACATTAATAAACCAATATGCAACAATTCGTGTGAAATAAACCATAGAAAAAAATTATTGTTCAGCGAAAATCATGAATCTAGAGTTAGGAAGAAAATCATGTTTGGTAGAATAAAAACCCTGGAATTTATTGTCTTGAAAACTAATCTTTGAAAGGACCTATTGGGGAAAGGAATCCCAAGAGTGAAAACTCATACCTTATTGATGAAGAATCCACAAAAATTTGATGAAAGGCTTGAAGTCTTCGTCTTCTTTCTTATTCTCTTGTTGTTCTTCAATGGGGTTCTGAAAAGAGAGCGTTCTTGAGAGAGATAAGAGAATATTTGTTTAATCGGATTTGGAATGTGTAAAAGTGGTCTAAAACTGACCTAATATACATATATAGTCGTCTTATGAATTACCCAAAATACCCTCCACTTAAATGAGTATTTTTATGAAGTTAAATTACCAAAAATACGACTTTAACGATTCAAGGAAGTGGTTGCCCGTCTCGGGGCCAAATCATGTAATTTTTTTGAAATTTTGGGTTGAGGGAGTGATGTGAGTGTCAGACTCGCGTAGCGAGGCTGATCCTCACATCTTAAGGCAGTATACCTCATGACGACCGCGCGTCGCACACTTGTTCCTCTAATTCTGCCTGTTCGTAGCTTGCCCAACCATATTTGGGTCCTCCCCAAGGACACTTCAATTGGTCCTTGAGGTGTCTTTACAGGACGTTTGGACTCTTTTTACTACATATTACCTATCCAAGGTTTCTTTAAAAACTTTGTACATTATTTGACACTTCGAAACCTTCACCAAACTTAGGGACGTCACCTAGTTCAAATTAGCTTGTTTCCGGACATCAAGGTCTTTCTTTGTCATTTTGGCTCTAACTGATTCCAAATGAATCTATTACATTAATATAGGTCTGGAAACATCATTTTAAACATTATTTAATATATTAATCTCTAGTCTAAGTCATGGCATTTCCGGAGTGTTACATTATCCCCCCCTCCAGGAACATTCTTCCCCGAATGACACTAAAATCTTTTGGAGGGTAGGGATATAATCAATAACATTACACATAGAATTCAATTCATTATGCACAAACATATAAGAGCTCCATATTCATAGCACATAGTGAGGAATTTTATTCTCAACCTTATCCTAAGCTCAAAATGCAACAAAGAGTTACCATGCTATCGTTTTTATCAAGACAACACAAAACAACAAAATATCAAGAAACATATGTGTACATATTTCACATAGGTGCAAGAATAGAGTATGAAGGTATTTTCTTAAAACTCTATTTTGTACAACTTTTACCAAACATGCACCTATTTAGGAAAACAAGTTAATTTCATGATTATGCATTACTTTCTATATTAATGGGAATGTCTCACCTTAATCAGTAAACAGATGAGGGTAGCAGGACTTCATGTCGGCTTCATCCTCCTATGTTGAACCCTCAACAATATTGTTCCTCCATAGAACTTTTACAGAGGTAACCTCCTTCTTTCTCAACCTCGTGACTTGGCGATCTAGGATCTCAAACGAAACCTCTTTATATGAGAGGTCCTCATCCACCCCTAAACCTTCAATAGTCATAATAGACACCAGGTCGCCTATGCATTTCTTGAGCATAGAAACATGAAACACCAGATGAACCGAAACTAGTTCACTAAGTAGTTTCAGTTCATTGGCAAACTTTCCAATTCGATGTAATACCTCGTAACGACCAACATACCGGGGACTTAACTTCCCCTTTATACCGAATCTCATCACCCTTTCATAGGTGAAATCTTCATGTTAACAGGATCACCTATTTCAAACTCAAGGTCACTTCTTTTATTGTCGGCATAAGACTTTTGCCGACTATAGAAAGTCTTCAATCTATCTCTTATGATTCGAACCTTCTCTATAGCCTCATATATAATCTCTTGACCAAGGAGTGAGGACTCACCAACCTCAAACCATCCAACCGGAAATCTACACCTTCTACCATAAAGAGCTTCAAAAGGTTCCATGGAGATGCTCGATTTATAGCTATTGTTTTAAGAGAACTCAATCAAAGGTAAGTTATCATACCAACTTCCTTTGAAATCAATGACACAGGCTCTTAACATGTCTTCAAGGGTCTGAAAAGTGGTACTAAGTTTCACTTAAGTACCTAAACCCTTTTGAAAAGATTTCCAAAATCGAGATGTGAATTGGGCACCTTTATCTCAAATGATGGATAAAGGAATCCCATGAAAACTCACAATCTCATTAATGTAGATTCCTTCTTAATCTTTAGCCGTATAAGTAGACTTAACAGGAATAAAGTCGGCAGATTTGGTCAACCTATCCACAATAACCCATATTGAATTATTTTTCTTCCGGGTTCGACGCAACCCAACATCAAAGTCCATATTGATGGCTTCCCACTTCCATGTGGGAACATCCATGATTTGGGTTAAACCACCAAGTTTAAGATGCTCATCTTTAACTTGTTGTCAATTTGGACACTTAGCAACAAACTCTTCTACGTCCCTTTTTAATACCACCAATAAGCCTCTCTAAGGTCATGATACATTTTGGTGGCACCCGAATGTATAGAATAGCGAGAACCATGATCTTCTTCTAGAATTGGATTTCTCAAATCCTCAACATCGCGTATACATAATCTCCCTTGGAACCTAAGAACATTATCACCCCTAGGAGAATGACTCATTGAACTTTCAAAGTACCGATTCCTTCTACTCCATCAATAGAGGATCAAGATATTGCTTAGATTTCACCTTCACCACTAATGATGAGTCGGAGTAAAGATGGACCACAAAACCACCATTTGGAGAATCTTCTAACCGCACACCTATTCGGGCAAACCTATGAACATCTTTCACAAGTTCTTTCTTCTCTTCTTCAACATGAGACACACTACCCATAGTCATTCGACTAAAAGAATCCGCAACCACATTGGCCTTGCCAGAGTGGTAAAGGACACTTATGTCATGATCCTCCAACAATTCTAACCATCTTCTCTGTCGGAGGTTCAACTCCTTTTTTTAAACACATATTGAAGACCTTTATGGTCAGTAAACACATCAACATGCGCAGCATACAAGTAATGTCTCCATATTTTCAATATAAAAACTACAGCGGCTAACTCAAGATCATGAGTTGGGTAATTCTTCTCATGAACTTTGAGTTGCCTAGAAGCATAAGCAATCACCTTGCCATGTTGAATGACGACACATCCCAAGCCCACTCGGGAAGCATCACAATACACTATAAAGCCTTCATTACCCTCCGGTAAGATCAACACCGGAGCGGAGGTAAGACTATCTTTCATCTCTTGAAAACATTTCTTACAAGCTTCCGACCATTCAAACATCACCTTCTTTTAAGTCAAGGTTGTCAAAGGAGAAGCAATGGATGAATATACATTAACAAACCTTATATAATAGCCGGCTAGAACCAAGAAACTCCTTAAGTATGTGGTAGTCAAAGTTCTAGGCCAATTTCTGACCGCATCCGTCTTCTTCGTATCAACCTCTACACCCTCACCAGAGATAACATGGCCAAGAAAAGGAACTGACCTCAACCAAAATTTACACTCTTTAAATTTGGCATAAAGTTGATGTTCCTTGAGGACTTGCAAGGCAAACCTCAAGTGATTCTCATGCTTGTCTTCATGCTTCGAGTATATCAAAATTTCATTAATGAACACAATCACAAATGAGTTGAGGTAATCTCAGAAAACTCTATTCATTATGTCCATAAATTTAGTCGTGGCATTTTTTAACCCAAAAGACATCACTAGAAACTCATAGTGACCGTATCTATTGTCACGACCCGGAAGCACCCCCTAGAAGCTAGGTAGAACCCTTGGATGGTAACAGGGCGTACTTGACCCTCTAGAGTCTTGTACAAGCCCTTTAACTATAGTTCATTACATAAGACATGAAAAGTAGTGCAGAATTAAGACTTTTCACGACAATTAATATAAAAAGGTATTCTTTTATTAATACGTAGAAAAATCTCATCGTCACAAGCCAACTTAACGACACGACATAATATCCTAGGGACACGCCCCTTAACATTTGAAAGAAATACATAATAAGAACTTATACAAAACTAAACAAATTAAGAACTGTGCCCTCGAATATATGAGGACAAACCACCACCTACCCTAAGTAGTACATTCTTTTAGAAGGTTTGGCATCAATACTTCCCTTTCAGAAGGTCCTACTTAGTGCAATGGATAGATAGCATCTCATACCACCACCTACCATAAGTAGCACGTTCTTTTAGAAGACTTAGTTCATTCAGTTCACATGAGACTCACCCAGACTCCCCTTTCGGAATGCCTACCTAGTGCAATGGATAAATAGCGTCACATTCCATTACCTACCCTAAGTAGCACATTCTTTTAGAAGACTAAGTACTTTCATTACTTTTTTGGGAGTTAGCTTAACCGACATAGAACATGAGAACTAAACATGGAATCCCGATGCGGGCGCATAGTTAATGAATAAGGAGATTGCTACTAAGTAACTCATTCTCTACTAACGAAGAGTACTCATCTCAAGAGGTACATTGGAATAAAACATCTCAACTCACAGAGTGTAACCACCCCTTCTTCATATCCTCTCGGTTCTAGGCATAACTCCCCATGGATTCTCAACATTATAAACTTTAGGTTAAGGATAACTAGTGAAAAACACATCTCAACTCACGAAGGTCATTCATCCTCCAACCTATCTTATAAATATCTTAGGATGTAGTGAGGTTGCTACTGAACACTTCATCTCAAATCACGAAAATTGTTCACCCCAAAACTCCCCATTTTACTTATCTTCATTCATACATTCAAGTGTGAGTGTGTATATTTACATATGAACACACATTACATATAAGCATCATTTCATTCACATTTCATTCTATACGTGCTTAAACCCTTCTTACATCACATCACACACTTTAACATACTTTACATAATCATATAAGTCATTTAGGCATACTCTCTAGCCTACTTCACATGATAGCCTCACAAAGCACATTAAACAAGAATAACATCATTTTTATCCTTACTTCACATAACAACCCTTCATGGCCTCATTCACAATGAATAAATAACTTCACATTCATATAAGTCAAGTAAACACCGCCACCAAGAAGGTGGACCACACCACTTAAGAACATTTCGAAATTATAGCTAAACAACATAACCAACTTACTCGTTTGTCAAAGCTTCCATCACCTATAACATTTTACGCAATATATCATCATAATATAGTCCTTAGGGCAGTAGCTAAACAACAATATCAATCATAAGAAACTAAAGCTCAAAGACTACCAATTCATGCTCATTCAACCCATTTCTTAAGCCAAAATTTGATGAAAAGCTTTAACATGATTTCATTGATGTTTTAGCATTAAACAATTTACCAACTGACATTAGAAACGTCATTTTTAAGTCATTAGAAAGGTTTTCATGCAACATCCATGTTTATAGTTGAAGATAGAAAAGGCTAGGGTTGAAACCCTTTTTGAAAATTCATTAGAAGTGACTCCTTGAATGGAAGAGAGTTCAATGATGGATACCATACCTAACATAGAATAATCCCAATGATTTTTTATGAAGAAACGCCCACCAACAGCCCTCCTAGTTCATTCTTGAGTTCTAGCTTTCATGGTGACTTGAGAGAGTCTTCTAAGAGGGAGGGGTTTTGGGTTTTAGGAAATGAGGTATAAAATTAGGTCTTAGTGTTTAAAACACTCTAATATACCTAATACACCTTAAAAATAACTTCCTAGGATCATAAAAGACTTGGGGTGAATTAACCAAACACCCCAAGGCTTCACAAGAAAAGACAATTTTTGGCAGGCTTTAATCGACGGTTGCAAACCAATGGACCGTCTGTCCATCAATGGTATATTGGTGGGTCTCGTGGTTTGATACATAGATCCATTTGGAACCTGGACAACCTAAATTGCAGGTCCAATCGATGGGGCAAGACGATGGGCCGTTGGTTGGACCATTGGCCATCGTTTGCCTTTGTTGGTGGACACTGCCAAGGGAGTTTGGGTCCTTATCTATGGTCTTTCTCTAGGGCCCCTTGTGGGTCCTAGGAGGAGTCATTCCTGGACGTTAAACCCCTAAACTAATTCATATAGGTCTCAGGCACATCTCACACCAGTTTCAACCAAAACGAACACGTAAAACTCACTCAAACACATTAAGACACACAAGTACTTTCTAAGGCATATCTTCCGAACGTCATGGACGTTTGACTTCCAAACATAACCGAAAATCACACACTGCCTAAGAAAATCAAAATAACTCAATTTAACTTAAAACTAACTCGAGAAACCATCGCGAAGATCTAGTTCACCTTAGTTCATTTTAGGGCGTTACATCTAGTTCGTAAAGATTTTTTGGGAACTTCTTCACCTCTCCCCCTAAGACGGTGATATCCTGACCTTAAGTCAATTTTGGAAAATTAACTAGCACCTTGGAGTTGATAAAATAGATCATAAATCCTAGAGAGAGGATACTTATACTTTATGGTGACCATATTGAGTGGTCAATAATCAATGCACATTCTTAAACACCCATCCATCTTCTTAACTCTTTTAATTCAGCCAGAGCCATCCTATATGGAGGAAATGAAATGGGATTCGTATCCGGTAATAAATCAATGTCAAAGTCAATTTCCCGTTAGGGAGGAACTCTTGGAAGGTCATTAGGAAAAACTTCAAGAAATTCTCTCACTGCAGGGACTGACTCAATAGAAGGAGCTTCAAATTCTAGGTTCTTAACCCTCACCACATGGTATAAACAACCCTTGTCTATTATCTTAGAAGCCTTTAAATAAGAAATGATTTGACCGCTTGGCATAGAATTTCTCTCTTCCACTCTAAAATTGGTTCATTAGGGAATTGGAACTTCACTACCCTTGTTCTACAATATATGGAAGTAAAATTATCATGAAGCCAATCCATTCCCAAAATAATATCGAAATCAAACATGTCCAGTTCTACTAAATAAACAAGAGTAACTCTATTGGGAAGCATCACAGAACGTTTCCTATAAACTCTTTTTGCTACTACAGAGTCACCCATTGGGGTACAAACCGAAAAGGGTTCAATCAAAACATCGGGAAGTACATCAAACTTCATAGCTACCAAAGGTGTAACAAAACAACGAGTAGCACCAGGTTCAAGCAAAGCATAAACATTAAGAGATAAAACTTTTAACATACCCATCACAACATCGGAAGAGATTTCTTGTTCACCCCTAGCCTTGAGTGCAATGAAACGACTCCTTTTCGGAGCTTCAGAACTAGTACAGTTTGATTGATCTTGGTTATTCCCCTTTCCTTGACTTCTCACATTAGGACAATCTTTCACCATATGGACACCTTTGCCACAACCATAACAACTATTAGTCCAAACAAGGCATTCACCCTTATGTTTCTTACCACACTTGCCCCTTTTGAGGTTTTGGATAAGAACCTCTATCATTGCGATTCTTGGAGAAATTTGAAGGAACCTGATTTTAAAACCTCTTGTTGAACTTAGGCTTGTCTTGAACATCAAGCCTACCTTTAGAAGAACCAATTTCAAAAGACTTTGCCTTTTTAGTTTCCCTATTCCTCTTTCTTATACGACTTTCCTCCACTTGTTAAGCATGAACCATCAACCTAGAAAGATACATATTGTCATGAAGAATGGCATCATGACATTCTTCTTCAAGATCTTTGGATACACCCGTTACATAACGTCTCATTTCATCCATACCATTGGAAATCAAAGAAGAATCATATTTGGACAACTTAATGAATTTTTAGGAGTACTCCTTAACACTCATAACTCCTTGACCAATGTTTATGAACTCCTTACCTTAGATTCCCTTTGTTCCCTTGGGAAGAATCTGTCAAGAAAGGCCTTCATGAAGATCTCCCAAGTCACGGGACCACCTTTTAAATCCCTACTATCCTTTCATTGATTGTACCATGTCTGAGCCACGTCCTTGAGTTGATAGGCAGCAAGCTCAGCCTTCTCAGTAGTACTTACCCCCATAGCAAAAAAATCTTGTAGACCTCATCATGGAAATATTGGGGGTCTTTATCAACTTTCGATCCAAAGAACATAAGAGGATTGATCCTTGTAAAATCCATCAGATGGCTAGACATAGTACTATAATGTTGGTTTTCTCAAGGAACAACCTCTCTGTTGAGTTGTAATCGCTTGAGCTTCGGTGGTAATGGATTGGTCCATTTGGAACAGGGCTGCCCTCGCCTCAGCATCCATCATAGCTGGAGGATCCACTGAAACTTGATCATTTGCAGCAGCTGGCACTTGAGGAGGAACTTGATTGCCTTGGGGAGTAGATCCCGCATTATCAATCTCTTCTCCTACTCTTCTCGCGGATATCCTTCCTGTGTTCATCGCCTATAACCACAAGAAAGAGATTAGATGCTAAAATACACATAGTGTCAAAACTCTAAAAGCATGACATAGGATTTCCAAGAAAAGAGAAGTTTCCTAATCATCACACTAGGTAATGTGGTTTAGTGAGACATTAATGCTATGTAAATTTAACTCCATGCTCTGATACCAAGTTTGTCAACCCTTATGATTCGTTATAACATGTGATCAGTAAAAATTGCGGAAAATTTAAAACTTTTACATTCTATTTGAAGTTTACTTAGACTTCGTATTTAACATTCATAATGACATACGATATTCTAAAAATTGTGACACATATATTAAAACCATCTACGAGTACAAATCTGGACTTAGCTAATAAATAATAGTTATGCCATATAGGCCTTAGTACAAAAGAATCCAACGAATATAATGGAAATAAAATATTTTTAATAACTACTAAAGTCTTCATAAACTAAAATACGATAGATAGCATCCTCGAACATGAGGACCTACCAAGACTTGGAGGAAGAGTTCCAAGCTTCTTCGAATCGACCTCCTTAAACTTCAATGGCCGGAACCTACAGTTGTAGCAATATAAAGTAATGGGGTTAGTACTCCACATGTACTAAATATGGGTATATGCACATAACATATAAAGTCATGCATGAAAAAGGATAATTTATCATTTCTTTTGAAAACATGCGAAGTCATGTGAATGTCTTCTATGCACATACCATAGATCATATACAAGTTAACGATTCCATCAACATAAGGAATGATCATAATCAAAGAAATATTATCATAGAGTCATACTAAAATTTCAAATTCAAAGGATCATAGAACATAATATACAAAAAACTTAACAATGATCCCATCCCCAACCTACAAGTGCAATGGTCATATGAAGCTCCATAACCACGCACAACAAGGTAGGTAAGATAGGAGACAATGAGTAAAGCTTTTCTTGAAATAACTTGTAACATAAGTAGTCATCACTTCATATAACAATATAACCCAAATAACATATTCATCATAATGACTAATATCATATAAGAGTAACATCATGTGTCATAAACATATATCTTCATGTTATCATATTACATAAGAACAATCTCCTAGGAAATCCCTTAGAGTCAACTTATGCAATATCTAGGTAGACTCCCATACCCCTACCTATACTAAATAGACTCATCAAGTCAACCGATTCAACGTCAATCTACTTGTCTTTCATTTTACATGAGGGAACATTAAACTTAACCGACATAGACCATGGGAGATAAACATGGAATCCGGTGTCATAACAACCCACACCGAAAGAAGGTGGTCTACCGGCCAAAGTAGAACAAAACATGATATAGATTTCTAGCTGGATTCACTAGCTAGTATCCTATGGTTGCAACATATTTCAAGAACTAGAAGATGTATTAGAGACCTATAGTTCCACATTACATGGCAGCCTCAATCTCATGAGAGTCGTTGTGACCTACCTTCCAACTAGGGAAGGGACACCTCTCATATCTAGTTCATCAGTGTATAACTTAAGTCCTTTTCTTGAATAACCTTTAAGTTGTCTTTTATCATAAACTTATCATAATTCATAGGAGGTTAACTTCTTTATTAAACATGATCATGAGATATTTAGGATTTGATGAGAATTTCCTTTCATTCAAGCCTTTCGTTTGTGATATTAACATAACACAATCATCTTGTAAAGCATACAAAAAAATATTGTAACTTGCATTTTTGGTGTTCTTATCATGATATCAAAAGTAACATGTTCATAGACCAACATATACATAGCAAAATCATACATACTTTCATAGCATAGCATCATGGTTTATAGGCTAACATAAACATTGTAGAGTTATCACAACTTTAGAAGACTAACTCTTGTTTCCAAGAACCTTATTCAAGAACTTAGTTCAAATTACAACATTCATAACCATAACATAATTAAATACTCAATAGCATACTCAATAACAACTCTTCGAATCATATACAAAATCAATGCATGATGTAGGATAAGGGAAAGGGTCGTTTAAGAGTTCATTCTAGTCTTAGTTCCAATTCCTATATTTTTATGTCATCAAGTTGTAGCGACAACCCTACGTAACCATCATCTAAATAAGAACATGCATCAGACGAGATTCAAACATTACTAACCCAATACTCAACAAGTCGTGTGAAATAAACCATAGAAACAATTATTGTTCATCAAAAATCATGAATCTAGTGTTACGAAGAAAATCTTGTATAGTAGAATAAAAACCCTAGAATTAGTGTCTTGAGAACTTATGTTTGAAACGACCTCTTGGTGAAAGGAATCCCAAGAGTTAAAATTACATACCTTATAGATGAAGAATCCACGAAAATTGGATGAAAAGCTTGAAGTCTTCTTCTTCTTCCTTAACCTCTTCTTGTTCTTCAATGGGGTTTGGAAAAGAGAGCGTTCTTGAGAGAGATGAGAGAATACTTGTTTGATCGGATTTGGAACGTGTAAAAGTGGTCTAAAACTGACCTAATATCCATATATAGTCGTACTATGAATTACCCAAAACACCCTCCACTTAAATGGGTCTTTTTATGAAGTTAAATTACCAAAAGTATGACTTTAACGATTCTGGGTAATTGCTGCGCGTCGCGGGGCCAAATCCCATCTTCTTCTTTTTTTGAAATTTTTGGTTGAGGCAGTGAGGTGCGTGTCAACATCGCGTCTCTAGGCTGCCCCTCACATCTTGAGGCAGTACACCTCGTGCGGACCCTTTGGGTTGTCCTTGGGGTGTCGTTACCGGATGTTTGAACTCTTTGTACTACATATTACCTATCCTAATATTTACAAGTTTTGGACCTCATTTGACAATTCGAAACCTTCACCAAACTTAGGGACGTCAACTTATTCAAATTAGCTTGTTTCCGGACGTGAAGGTCTTTCTTTGTCGTTTTAGCTCTAACCTTTTCCAAATGAGTCTATTACATGAATATAGGTCTGGAAACATCATTTTAAACATTATTTAATATATTAAGCTCTAGTCTAAGTCATGATATTTACAGAGAGTTATAGCCCGTGTCAGCCCTGCATCGCGAGGCCAACTCCAGATTCCCATGTGATGCCTGCGCCAGCAGCCACCAGAACCTGCCTACGCGCAGCTGCCTTTGGCAGCTTGCTCGCCCATTTTTGCGTCCTTCCCAAGGACCCTACCGGTGGTTCTTGTGGTGTCGTGACTGTACGTTTTGATCCTTTACACTAGATTCTAACTATGCAAAGTCTTTTTGCAACTTTTGGCCCTCATATGACCCTCCAAAATCTTCACCAAACATAGGGACGTCAACTAGTTCAACTTTGCTAGTTTCCTGACGTTAAGGCCTTTATCTAATACTTTAGCTCCGAAACCTCTCAAACAAGTTATCTACACTTATTTAGACCTAAATCATTATTACTTGACATTTTATGCTCTAGTATAGGTCATGGAAAGTTTTGGGCGTGTCAATACTCCCCCCCCCTTAGGAACATTCATACCGGAATGACACTTTAAACCTTTCTATAGGAGGAAAGACTCAATACTAGCAGCCAACAAACTAACAATATCATAATGAGTCACATCATATATGAAGAAATATCCACACCTTTCAACATATAAACATAGCATTAACAAAAGCTCAACTTTTCATATCACATAAGGAGGTGCTACCTTCTCCATTTCGGCATGAGCTCAATATGAACATTAAAAGTTGACATGTTGATTTCTTATCAAAACAATATCAATTATGCTCATTGTAATTTTCCATGAACACTCATAGCACACAACACACTCAAGTGAAAGCCAACATATTAAACAAATTTCATTGAAAGACCAGAACTCAACTTAGGCATGAATTTCTACTACAATATGCACATATATAGAAAAACATGATACGTTCAACATTATTCACAATAATCATATAACGAATTACTAACCTTAATTTTGTATAGGAGTAAGGGAAAAAAATTAGGATAGCGGTCTTCATGTCGGCCTCGGTCTCGCATGTTGCACCGTCAACAAGGTGTTTCCTCCATAGAACCTTTACGGAGGCAACCTCCTTATTCCTCAATTTCTTAAATTGGTGATCCAATATGTCAACCGGGACCTCCTCATATCAAAGGTCATCCTTTACCCCCAAACCTTGTGAAGGAAGAATGGACACCGGATCGCCTAATCACTTCTTAAGCATAGATAAATGGAATACCGGATGAATCATGGCCAACTGATTGGCAATTTCAACTTATAGGAGACATTCCCGACCCTCCTCAAAATTTCATACGGCCCCATATAACGGGGAATAAGTTTCCCCATCTTTCCAAACCTCATCACCCCTTTCATGGGTGATATTTTAAATAAACCCTATCTCCTACTTGGAATTCAAGGTCCTTTTTCTATTGTCGGCATAAGCTTTTTGTCCACTATGAGCCTCTTTTAGTATATCTCTTATAACCCAAAACTTCTCTAGAGATTCATAAACCAAGTCGGGACCAAGTACAACAAACTCACCTACCTCATACCACCCAACCGGGGATCTACACCTCCTCCCATAAAGTGCCTCAAAGGGTGCATTGGAGATAGTAGAGTGGTAGCTATTGTTGTAGGAAAATTCTATCAAATGTAGGTGGTCATCTCAATTACCTTTGAAGTCGATGACGCAAGACCTCAACATATCTTTAATAATTTGGATAGTGCGATCTGCTTGACCATCCGTCTTGGGATGAAAACCGGTACTAAGTTTCACCTTAGTACCAATCCCACATTAGAAAGCTTTCCAAAAATCGGAGGTAAATTAAGTACCTCTATACGAAATGATGGACAAATGGGCTCCATGCAATCTCAATATTTCACTGAGCGATTTGGCATAATCTTTCGCCGAATATGTGACTTTGACGGGAAGAAAATGTGCGGACTTGGTCAACCTATCCACAATGACCCATATTGAGTCATGTTGACTTCGGGTACGAGGCAGACCAACTATGAAATCCATGTTAATATCCTCCCACTTCCAAGTGGGCATATCTATATTTTGAGTCAAGCCACCCGTTCTTTGGTGCTGTACTTCTACTTCTTTGCAATTCATACACTTAGCGAAAAAATACGCTAATCCCTTTTCATACCATTCCACCAATATGCTTCTCGTAAGTTGCGGTACATCTTTGTGGCACCTGGGTAAATGGAATATCTGGAGCCATGAGCCTCTTCCATGACTAATTCCCTCAACCCATCCACATCAGGTACACACAATCTTCCTTGGTGCCTAAGCGTCGCATCTTCCCCTTGATAGAAGGACTCATTATCTTCACTAAGGACTATGTCCTTTAACTCCATCAATAGAGGATCAAGGTGTTGTTTGGATTTCAGCCCAACCACTAGAGACGACTCGGAGTTATGACGAACCATGAAACCACCCTTTAAAAAATATTCTAGTCGGACACCCAACCGGGCCAACCTATGAACCTCTTTTACTAGATCTTTCTTATCATCTTCAACATGCGTCACACTACCCATGGATACTCGACACAAAGCATTTGCCACCACATTAGCTTTCCCGGGATGATAAAGAACACTCATATCATATTCCGTCAAAATATCTAACCATCTTCTTTGGCTTTAATTCAAGTCTTTTTGGGGTAATACATATTCTAGACTCTTATGATCCGTGAACACATCAACATGCACCTCATATAGATAGTGTCTCCAAATCATTAAAATACCACGGCCGCAAGTTCAAGGTCGTGTGTTGGATAATTTTTCTCATGTGGCTTGAGTTGTCTAGAGGAATACTCTATGACTTTGCCATTTTGCGTAAGCACACATCCTAGAAACACTCGAGAGGCATCATAATAAATCACAAAACCATCGGTACCCTCCGGTAAGTCAATACCTAAGAGGAGGTGAGTCTATATTTCAATAATTGGAAACTCTTTTCACACAATTCCGACAATTCTAATTTGGACGTCTTTGGGGTTAAAGCCGTTAATGGAGATGTGATAGATGAAAATACCTCAACAAACCTTCGATAGTAATCGATCAACCCTAGAAAACTTTGAATGTCGGTAGGACTCAAAGGTCTAGGCCAACTTTTGACCACTTCCGTCATCCTTGGATCATCCTCTACCCCTTCACTAGAGACAATGTGCCCAAGAAATGCAACCGACCTCAACCAAAACTCACACTTGCTAAACTTAGCAAAAAGTTGATTATCTTTTAGAACTTGCAAAACTATTCTCAAGTGATCCATATGATCAGACTCACTCCTTCAGTATATCAAATATCTTAAATAAAGACAATCACAAAAAAAAGAAGATACTTTCTAAAAAACTCAATCCATGAGGTCCATGAAAGCCGTTGGGGCATTTGTTAGGCCAAATGACATAACAAGGAATTCGAAATTACCATATTTTGTTTGACATGTCGTTTTTGGAATATCAACCTCCCTCACCCTAAGTTGGTGATAACACGATCTTAAGTCAATCTTTGAAAAGTAGCTATCTCCTTTGAGTGGATCAAATAGGTCATCAATCCTAGGGAGCGGGTACTTATTCTTTATAGTGACTTTGTTCAATTGACGATAATCGATACACATTCTTAAGGACCCATCCTTCTTCTTCACAAACAATACCGTGGCACCCCATTGAGATATGCTTGGTTGAATAAAACCCTTATCTAGCAAATCTTTGAGTTGAGCCTTTAGTTAATTCAACTCGGCCGGGGCAATCCGATAAGGAGGGATCGAATAAGGTTGTGTATCCAGTAATATATCTATACCAAAGTCAATCTCCTATTTGGGAGGGATTCTGGGAAGATCCTCGGAAAGACCTTTTGAAACTCCCTTACCATGGGTAGCGACTCTTTGGAGGGGACCTCGGATTCAAGATCCATGATTCTTACTATGTTATAGAGACAACCATTTGCAATTAACTTGCAAGCTTTTAGACACGAAATAATCTTACCCCTAGTATTTGAGCTTCTTCCCTTCCACTCAGAAATGGGTTCATTCGGAAATTGAAATTTGACCACCCTTGAACTGACATCAATAGAGGATAAAAACATTATAATCATGAGAACTACATCGAATCATAAAATGATCACATCATAGCATAATTTCATACTTCATAGAAAATTCATAGTTCTAGGGTTAGATTTCACCTTGCATAATTGAGATCAAAGGAGAATCAAGATCATACCTCATTAACATTCATGTGACTTCATACTTCAATACCCAAGAACTCACAACCAACATATGAAATAGCGAAACCCATGAAGTACTAACATAACTGAAATCAAAGTAAGCAAGTGACATGTTCATCACCCTCAACAATTCACCTTAATAAATCAAAGAAATTAGGGATTTAAGGGAAAGACATGGGTAAAGGGAAAACTCATAGGAATTCATCAATTAAGAATTAGTTCATACTTAAACAACATTAATTCATCATGTCTCATTACAATTTACTCACAATTTTGTTTTAGAAAGAAGACTCATGTGAAGAGAAAAAGCCTTGTTTTGGGGGATTTAGAAATCATCTTTTGAAGGACATCTTGGGGAAAGGAATTCCAAGAGTGAAAGAAACACAAACCTTATAGATGAGAAATCCACAAAATTGAGATGGAAAACATTAAGGCTTGATCTTTTTCTTGGAGATCTTTTGGTCTTCAATGTAGTTTTGGAAGAAGAGGGAATTTTTTTGAGATAGAGAGATTTTTGAGTTAAACTTATGGGACATAATTTTTGTGTTAGAATTGACCTAAAACAGACCATAAGACATTATATAGTCACCCATTAAATTACCCAAAAGACCCCTCACTTAAATGGGTTTATTTGTGAAGTTAAATCACCCAAAATACGACTTTTACGATATCTGGGGTGTAGGTGCGCATCGCGAGGCCAACTCCAGATTCCCACGGTGGTCCTTGGGGTGTCGTGACTGTATGTTTTGACCCTCTATACTACATTACACCTATCTAATAGCATTTTGCAAGTTTTGGACATCATATGACCCTCCAAGACCTTCACCAAACATAGGGACGTCAACTAGTTAAACTTTGCTAGTTTCCGAACGTTAATGCCTCTCTTTAATGTTATGGATCTGAAACTTCTCAAACAAGTTATTTACACTTATTTAGACCTAAAGTCATTATTACTTGAAATTTTAGGCTCTAGTATAGGTCATGGAAATTTCTGGGTGTGTTAGAATAATTCACATATAGATTTTGGAGGTAGTTTCAAAAATGGTTGGGTACAAGACTAAAGTTAAGCACCACTTTTCATCCTCAAGCGAATGGTCAAGAGGAGCGTACAATTCAAAGTCTTGAGGATATGCTAAGATCTTGTGTCATAGACTTCAAGGGGAATTGGGATGAGCACTTGACTTTGGTGAAGTTTTCTTATAACAATAGTTACCATTCCTCTATATCCATGGCTTCTTTCGAAGCTTTATAAGGTAGGAGATGTGATGTCCGGTGGGATGGTTTGAGGTTGGCGAGTCTTCAACTTTTGGTCCCGATTTTGTACATGATGCTTTGAAGAGATTTCATATGATAAGTAACCGACTGAAAATAGCCTATAGGCGGAAAAAGTCCTATGCCGACAATAGGAGAAGAGATTTAGAATTTGAAGAAGGTGAAAATGTGCATTTGAAAATATCACAGATGAAAGGGTGATGAGATTTGGCAAGAAAGGAAAGTTAAGCCCTCATATGAAATTTTGCAAAGGATTGGCAAGGTTGCATACGAGTTGAGATTACCTAGTGAGCTAGCTTCGGTTCCACTAGTATTCCATTCTCCATGCTTAAGAAGTGCATTGGTGACCCCGAGTCCATTGTTCTTATTGAGGGTCTACGTGTGGATGAGAACCTCTCCTATGAAGAGGTTCTAGTTTAAATCCTTGATCAACAAGTGAAGAAGTTGAGGAACAAAGAGGTGGCCTCCGTAAAGGTGTTATAGAGGAACCACCAAGTTGAGGGAACCACATGGGAGGCCGAGGCTGACATTAAGTCCCGTTATCCTCATCTCTTTGCAAATTAAGGTTAGTTTTCCTATTAATAATAAAAATAATGAGTTAATTAGTATTTTACTTGGTTTGCAATGATATGCATAATTATGGTAAAAGTTTTTGCTAAAATAAATTTTTTATTAAAAAAATGCTCTTTAGCTTGATTTGTACTATTTGTGTATTTGGTATGTTGTTTCCTTCATGAAGTAATATTGAGCATGTTGATGTGTCTTGAAAGGAATTTTGGCATAAGTGACTCTTGATGTTATGTTGAGTTCATGTTGATGTTGAGAAGGTAGTTCCTCATTGTAAGAAGTTGAGCTCTTATGTGTTGCATGGAGCTGTGAAGTACTTCTATGAGCTGCGACTCATTATGATTATGTTTTATTCTTTTTTTGGTTGGGCTTCTACTATTGATTCTATCCTCTCCCTATAAAAAGATTTTGGGTGTCATTTGGGGCGGATGTTTCTTGGGGGGGGGGGTATAAATGACACACCCGGAAATATCCATGACCTATACTAGAGCCTAAAATGTCAAGTAATAATGATTTTAGGTCTATATAAGTGTAAATAACATGTTTGAGAAGTTTCGGAACCATAGCATTAAGGGAAGGCCTTAACGTCCGAAAACTAGGGAAATTTCACTAGTTGACGTCCCTATATTTTGTGAAGGTTTCGGAGGGTCATATGGAGTCGAAAACTTGTAAAAAGACTTTGTATAGGTATAATGTTGTATAGATAGTCTAAACGTTTGATAACGACACCACAAGTACCACCCGAAGGGTCCTTGAGGAGGACACAAACATGGGTGGGCAGGCTGCCTGGCAGCCTGCGAACATGCAGAATTGGAGGAATAGGTCGCGACGCGCGTTAATCACGAGGTTTTCTGCCTCAAGATGTGAGGGGAAGCCTCGCGACGCAAGGCTGACACGGACCTCACTGCATCAGCTCAAAATTTGAAAATAAATTGGGGAATTAGCCCCGCGACGCGCACATACTTCCCAGATATCATAAAAGTTGTATTTTGTGTGTTTTGACTTCACAAATAAACCCATTTAAGTGAGGGGTCTTTTGGGTAATTTAATGGATTACTATACAATGTATTAGGATCAGTTTTAGGTCAATTTTATCACTCAAATCAAGTCCCACAAGTTGAAATCAAAAATCCATCTCTCTCTCCAAAATTCTCTCTTCCTCCAAAACTCCATTGAAGACCATTAGAGTTCCAAGAAGAAGATCAAGCCTTCAAGTTTCTCAACCAAATTTCATGGTTTTATCATCTATAAGGTATGGTTTCTTTCACTCTTTGGACTTCTTTCCCCAAGAGGTCCTTCAGAAGATTATTTCTAAATCCCCCAAAACAAGGGTTTTTCTCCTCACATGGGACTTCTTTCTAAAACAAAATTGTGAACCAATTGTGATGAAATATGATGAATTAATGTTTTTTAAGTATGAATTAATGGTTAATTGATAAATTCCTATGAGTTTTCCCTTGACCCATGTCTTTCCCCTAAATTCCTAATTTCTTGGATTGATTAAGGTGAATTGTTGAGGGTGATGAACATGTCACTTGTTTACTTTGATTTAGTTATGTTAATACTTCATGAATTGACTTATTTTATCTGTTGATTGTAAGTTCTTGTGTATTGCAGTATGAAGTCCCATGAAGGGCAATGAGGTATGATCATGATTCTCCTTTAATCTCAGTTATGCAAGGTGAAATCTACTTATGTGATAATGATGCTATAGCTAATTGTGTTGTTGTCATGTTGGTGACAAGGATCCCTCATACCTAACCCTAGATCTATGAATTGGCTATGAAGTATTAGTTATGTTATGATGTCATCATTATATTATTGAATGTAGTTTCTCATGATTATAATGTTGTGTCTAAAGTTAAAGGATAGTTCTCATTTGTGATCACCTATGAGCTATTATGATAAGATGTTTACATAAAGGTCTAAAAGAGACTAATGTGAACTTGGATGATGTTATATGATAATTACTAAAGGGAATAATTGCTTAGCACTGAAAGGGCATGTAAATGAGATGGAGGTCTTACAATAGTAAGTCTGGCTTCCTACATGGGTTTCTTCACGACTAGTAGTGTGGATTTCCAAGATATGTGTTGTCTCATGAGATGGAAACCTTCACGATTAATAGTCAAGGATTCTAGAAACAATATCTTTGACCCTTTACTATGTGCCCACATAGGAGTCTAGCTTAGTGATCCACCTAGAATAGCTATGTACGAATGGTTGCACCTTAGGCAAGTGTTAACCCTCTCTTTTCGGTCTGGGGGTAGAACGCCGAATACCATGTAGCTCACATTATCTCATGTCGGTTATGGTACTTATTTCCCTAAAGTAAAAGTATGAACATGTTATGTATGTGAACTTCAATTAGGGTTGTCTTAAAGGTTACTACATAGTGTGAGGGAGGGTGTGGGACTTCTCTTACACATTGCACATGTGGGATCCTTTACGATGATGATAGTAGTGTTCTTTTATGACTATGACTATGATTATGATTATGTTTATGATTATGTTGGTAAGCAATGACTAGAGTTAATATATCAAGCCTGTTATATATGAGGATATGTTGTAAGTATGAAATGGTTGCTTAATGTGATACTTAGCTTTGGATAGGGTTATAGGGATTTATTCTTTGCATTGCACAAATGTTGCTTGAGATACTTATATGTTGATATTATTATGATGTGTCTTATATGTGTATATTGAATTGTTGGACATTGTTCATAGTTTTGACTAAATTGTGCCTTTTCTTATGCATTAACGATTTTTATGCATAGGGACCATACTTAGTACATGTGGTTTGTACTAACCCATATTTCTTCCCTTTATCCCAAAACATTGTAGGTTCGGGCCGTTGAAGTATTATTGAGGCTAAAGCAAGAAGGGTTGGACTAGACTCTCCAAGTTTTGTTATGCCCTCTAGTTAGAGGATGCTACCACACACTCTATCTTAGTAGTACTTGTATAGTCTAGTAGACATTCATTTCTTTCCTATTGATGAAGATATTGATGTAATCCTTATGTGGCAATTATGGATTTGTATAAGGGCTTTGCCCGGATTGTTTGACTTCATTAGATGGTTAATATGATACAAAGTATTAGACTAAATTTATATGCGTTGTTATGGTCTATTGCAAGAATCCTATGTATACTTCCTATGTAGAGGTCTATGTAACCTCCTTGCTATATAAGCAAAAGTTTTAATTTTTTCGTGTTTTTGACTTATGATTTGCTATGACGAATGCTAGGAGACTTGTCTTAGTCCTCTTAGAGGATTACGATGACGGTTACGCCTAGGGGGTACTTTTGGTCGTAACAAACTTGGTATTAGAGCATGAGGTTGAATCTTCTTAGGATTGATGTTTCATTAAACCACGTCTATGTAGTGTCTTATTCATAATTGTCAAGCGCGCCACACTTATGAATGAGACTATAAGATGCTTAGGATCCTTGATTCTCTTATTATTCCTTAATTGTGCCTAAGAGTCTTAACTCTATCAAGTCCTTTATTCTAATCCTTTATTTGTGCTTATAGGCTATGAGTACAAGAAGGAACAATGCTCGAAGGGATGGAGAGAAGAATTTGAATGAGGCGGTTCCCTCTCAAGCTCCTCAAAACCCTCAAGTTCCTATTGAAGAAGGGGCTATGTCTAATGTTGAGATAAGGTCGGATATTCATAGCCTGACTCAAGTGTTGGCTACCCAAGTTGCTAGGGATACAAGGGTGCAAGTGAACCCCAATGCTAATACCACCGCTTCAAGGATTATGGACTTCAAAAGGATGAATCCCCCTACTTTCTATGGTTCTAAGGTGGAGGAGGACCGACCAGGGTTCATTGATGAAGTGTTTAAGGTTCTTGATGCTATGGGTGTTTCTTCTCAATAGAAGGCGGAACTAACCGCCTACCAACTCAAAGATATGGCTCAAGTTTGGCATGAGCAATGGAGGGATGAAAGATTAGTTAGAGAAGGTTGGATAACTTAGGAGGGTTTAAAGACGGCTTTCCTTGATAGGTTCTTTCCCTTGTAATTAATGGAGAGAGAAAATGCAAGAATTCATCAACCTTCATCAAGGGGGTATGAGTGTGACGGAGTATAGACTCAAGTTTACTCAACTATCAAAGCATGTTTCTACTATGTTTACGGATTTTAGATCTAAGATAAACAAATTTATCATGGATATATACGATCTTGTGGTTATGGAATGTAGGTCGGATATGCTGATTCCTGCATGGACACTCTCGTCTCATGGTTCATGCCGAACAAATTGAGGAGCAAAAGCTTAAACAAGTTGGTACGGAGTTAAAGAAGGTGAGAACTGAAGAGGGGAATTCTTTAAGAATAGGTATGAGGTTCAAGACAAACCAAGGTTCAAGAAGAGGTTTTCTAATCAAGGACTTTCTAGTTCTCCAAGGGACAATAAGAGTAAGGTGACTACTCCCAATCCCAAAGAGGGAAAAGGTGGTCGTTCTTACGTTGATAGGCCTCTTGTTCTAAATGTGGTACAAGGCATGATGACAAGTGTCTTTTGGGCATGACTAATTGCTATAATTGTGGCAAGAGTGGTCACATGAAGAAATATTGCCCTATGATGAAAACTCAAGGAGGTGATAATACTCAAGCTGAAGCAGGTGCTCCAAACCCGGATGCTCCTAAGAAAAATCGCTTTTATGATCTGCAATCTCGAAGTGATCAAGAGAGCTCCCTGGATGTGGTGACCAGTATGTTACACTTATTCTCCTTCGATGTATATGCTTTGTTAGATCACGGTTCCACATTGTCTTTTGTTACCCCTCTTGTAGCCATGAAGTTTGATATACTACCCGACATATTAGACGAACCTTTTTCAGTGGTGGTTAATAGTGTAACATTCTGGAAAATCATAGGTCAAATGAAGATCCCAGTATGTCCTTAAGAAATCCTATTAGGGGTACATAGGTACCCCAATGCCCAATATTGAGAAATATTGGGCATAGTATAGAAAAATTGGCTAAGAGATATTAGCCAATTTTCTATATACGAATATGAGATATACTTTTTGGGTTGTCATACCTAAATCTAAGATTGAAATTTAAGAAACGTACCTGCAATGAAGACCCTAAGATAATAAAATATATTTCGTCCAACTCACAAAAAGGTATGAGGTATCCAAGTGTCAAGCCTAGATACCATGGCACATGATCAATTAAAATGATCAAGTAGATTAAGGAGTGCCCAAGGACATGGTGAGGGTCCTTGGGACAATAAGTAAACATTCCCAAATGAGCCATCAAGAAAATTATTTAGGAAAGTGGAACAAACCCATGTGCAAGCACATGGGCAACATACGTGAAGAAACCGGCCAAGGGGACCACGGAACCACCCTAACCGAATTTGGTTAGGGCGGTTAGGCATGACACGAATGGGCGGGTCCCTCCATGTGGGACCAGCAACCTAACTAACTCTAAGTCATAACCAACTATACTAACTAGCCAACTAACCTAGGACTAACCGAATTAGACCCCCTAATGCACCAGACAACCTAGGACAAATCGGGAGGAACCTAGTACTAGTTAAGGGGACAACCTAGTACCTAACCTAGGATGGTCCAAAAAGGGTTAGCTATGGTCCCAAAGACTTATGGGTATTTTAGTAATTTCTCTAGGTCCCTAAATTAATTAAATTAAGGATTTAATTAATTAATTAAAAGTCAAAATGTTGACCGAAACCATAATCAACACCAATTTCCGGATTTTCGGACAAGTCAACATTCTCCTATGTTTAGTCAACTTAGGAGGGGAGTTTTAGTTATTTAATTAAGTTAATTAAATCATAAGTTGTTTAACTGAAGATCGGTTCCTAAACCTAGAAATCACGATCAAATCTTGAGAATTCACGACGCTAAGGCAGTAGAACGCAAACCGCAAAACTTAAGAAAGCTAGAGGCTTTTCTTGGGCGATTTTCAAGTGTTTTCAAGGATTTCGTTAGGGTGATCGTCGTAGATTCGAATCTATATGAGGTATGGGTTTCTCTCCTTGACTTCTTTCTCCAAGAGTACTTTCTTTTTAACGATTCAAAGATCATGAAAACTAGAGTTTTTCCCGTGTTCTCGTTGAATACCTTGTCCCTAGTATTCTTTTCGATTCCATGTTGAATAGGTTAGAGATCATGTTGGTGCTATGTGGTGCTGGCTGATCATATGTGTAATTTTCTTGAATTATGAATGTCGAATAAACTATGAATTGAAGTGATGCTAAGGGCTCCTTACGTGAAATAAAGAACGATGTATTACTAAGATATGTTTGAAAACTTTAAGTGTGATGTGTGACATCTTAATGCATACTTACTGTGACTTTATGAAGATGTTATATTCATAAAATTTTAATATGATGCTATCCAAGATGCTTAAAAACGTTATGCCTAAAGTCATGAACTAAGATTGGCTAAAAAGATCTCCATGAAATCACAATTTGAGTGATTGTTTGGCTTATGCCAATAAAATTGGGTAACACTACATTGTCATAAAGGATGCGTGCAAATGGCTATGAACTTATGTAAATGATTAAAAGATTGGCTAAAGGTTCATAAATATTTAATTTAAATATTAATATACGAAAAATTGACTTACGCCAACAAAAATGGTTTGCTAGTTTAATATCCAAATGTTGAGGCCAATAATTATCATATGTCAATCTTGTGTAGTAAGAGTATCAAATAGATTATAAGCACTTCTAAAGTAATTCAATGAATCCATAACCAAGGGCATGCCATTCATTGGGACAACTCCCAACATGCTCTAAAAGAATGAACTACGAACACATGTAACTCATTGAATGAAGTGCTCATCGTTTATCAACGATGAAATGAAGCTACTACACTAAAGTAAAGAAGTAACGTGAGTTATAACATAACTAAAGGGGTCTAAATTAAGTAAGTGACCAGAATGGGGTGTTAAAGGAAGTGAGACAAGTGTTACTTACATCTAAGCTACGATGTTAAAAGAACACTCACGAATGAAGGTGTTAGAATGCGTTAGACTAGTCTCATTAACACCTAAGGATAATATGTAAGGACAATTCACATTTCATCAAAGTAAAGTAAGGATGATATGTAAGGACAATTCACATTTCATCAATATAAATTAAGGATGATATGTAAGGACAATTCACATTTCATCAATGTAAAGTAAGGATGATATGTAGTGACAATTCACATTTCATCAATGTAAAGTAAGGATGACAAGTCATCAAAAGAGTAAGTAAATCTCAATGTAGAAGAAAACTTCCATAATGCTTGAGTCAACTCTAAAAGATAAAGAAGATAATGAAAGTGAGCACAACACCAATAGACTAGTTATGAGCATGTGCTTGCACGTGTAAGTCTCATGCACCGAGTCTACCACCGAGGTGGATAAGTTGTCTCATTAAGTCCCTAGTCTTCTAACTATGTCTAGCCAACATAGGAACTAGCCAGTGGTTTCCACCTAAGCGAGCTAGGCTTGTACGGTTTCACCTTGGCCGGTGATTCCACCCCTTTTCGGTGTGGGGAAGACAAAGAATTTCATGTTTAGCTCACATGATCTATGTCGGTTAATGCTCACGATATGTTCTTGGTTCATTATAGCCGTGAGCCACTTCATTTAGGTGTGGAGTGAACACTTGAGATGGATTCGCAATAGCCGGGGATCACCCTTTTTTGGTGTGGGATAGACACTGGATTTCATGAGTAGCTCACATGATCTAAATTCATTTTAACCGGTGAATCACCTCTTTTCAGTGTGGGGAAGACACTGGATTTCATGTTAGCTCGCATGATCTTATTCCTACTGATGTCTCTATGAAAGTAAGAAAGAATGGTGATGATGGAATGTATGTTCAAAGTGAGCACACTCATTAAGTTTCAGCAAATACTGGGCAATGCCAAATAAGATTGGCTTATAATGACTTCTTATATGATGCTAATAAAGGAAAGTAGAAACATAATGGTAACTTAATACCTCATAACTTCCCTAGCATGAAAGTAATGAAATATGTGGCATAGCCAATAGAGACTGGCTTATGAGATGTTAATGAATATATAATGTAATGAATGACTCATTATAAGATGGTGAAATCATTCCTTATTCCTTGGATTACTTACATCGATTCATTGTGGGTATGAGACTACAATGAATCATTGCACTTGTAAATAAAACATAGGACCAAAGGAATTATTGAACTACACAACAATAAGAAGAAAAGTACTGAAAATAAAACTAAGTATGGATGATAGAGCTCTCTGGTTGGGGGACTTAAAATTTCAAATCTTCACCCGAGGGGTTCTAAAATTATGTTGATGATACTAATGTCTTGCAATCATATAGAAAATGAGTTTTGTGTTTTGAATGCATTAAAATACATCATATTCATACCACAATTCACAAATAACAAATTAGGAAAGTTTAGTTATGACACTTTCTAGAAATGGCATGTTATTTAGGAAGAGCTTTCATTGATCATGCATAGCTTTATATGTATGTGTGCATACACCCTTACTTAGTACAAGTGGTTTACTAACCCCCTACTATTTACTATTTTTATAGGTGCACGTCAGAGGACAGATTGACGACACTTGCAGCGGTTTGGACTTCAGCGTTTCTCCAGACCATTTGGTAGGTCCTCTTGATTTCGAGGATGCTACACGCATTTGTCCAGCTTTAGATATAGACATAGCTAGTGGATGTTGTCCCTAGCGTTTCTTTCACATTTCATTTTGAACCTTTTGATGTAAGGCCATTTTGGTAACTAATATATTCTATTCATCGTTTGTTTTGAAATGTTCTTGATATTAGATGGTTGTCTATTGATGTTAAGCTTAGTATATAATGTTTAATACGTAATGACTATATGAAGTCTACGTAAACTTCATACATATAAAAAGTTTTAAATTTTTCGACAAATTTAATAAAATTGAACTAATTGATGAAAATAGTATAATAACACAAAAACATTAAAATATAATTTTAATGATTTAACTGAATTTAAACTACATATAAATGAATTACTAGAGAAAAAATATATACAAGAAAGTAATAGTAAACATACAAGCCCGGCATTTATTGTAAATAAATATAGTGAACAAAAATGAGGAAAAAGTACGATGGTTATTGACTATAGAAATTTAAATGCTAAAACTAAGACATATAATTATCCAATACCAAATAAAATATTAAAGATAATACAAATCCAAGGATACAATTATTTTAGTAAATTTGATTGTAAATCAGGATTTTACCATTTAAATTTAGAAGAAGAATTCGTTGTAAGAATTTCATTCTAGATCCTAAAGTATCTGTTAATTCTCCTTCATTCCAACTTTTTATTATTTTTGAACTAAAAGGTTCTGGTAATTTTGTAAAATATAATTTTCTTATTTCCTTACCTTCTTCCATGTTATATGTTCCTTTATAATAATATTCTCTAAATGCACATGTATATTCATCTATATAACACATATTACATATTGCCAATTTTGCCATTAAATTTCTATTTATAACTTTTTCTTTATTTTGTTCTTCTACTTCTGTTGTCATACTACTAAATTCATTTCTTATAGCTATTTCGTATTTATTTAATATTTCCATAGATGTTATAGCTGTTTCTCCATTAAATTTTTTATTATTTCTTAAAGTCTTTATACTTTCTTCAGTTAAATTTTGTAACCATAATTTTACTGTTCCTATAAGTGTTCTTTCTATATATCCTGGTATTTCTATCATTCCTATTTTGTTGTCTATTAATTGTTTTGATATATATCCCATCCATAATTGTATTGTTTTATTTATATCTGCTACACAGTCTAAATCTAAAAAATTATGTTGTTCTGTTGTTGGTTTAGGCGTCCATTTATTTAATCTTTTATTTCATAAAGTTTTTTCTATATCATTTTTTTCATAACTTCCATTATAATATGTTGGATTTAAATAGAAGAAAAGAAGTATGGTATCAGTAGAAAGATAAGAAAAATAAGAAGAAAATTAAATAAATTATATCCAGAATATAAACAACTCAATATTACAAAAACTAATAATAAAGAATTAGAAAAATTGATAGATATTATTTCTAAATTAGAATATAAATATATTAAATATTTAAAAATACAATGAATAACGAATATAAACAAGAACTTAATAAAATAATTATGGAAAAAAGAAAGGAATTAAGAAATAGACAAAATAGACTTAATAGTAATATATTTGCAGGAATTTGTGAAAAATCTATAATAGCACAAAGAAAGACTATTTTATATCTAGAAATACAAATAAATAATCTAGAATACAAACTACAACATAACTTATAAATGAATAAGGAAGAATATGCAATAGACGAAAAAATATTTGAAAACTATGAAGGATTAAAAATAAGGATAATATTTTCTAATCTAGGAAGAAGATATAAGAAAATAGGTGATAATTTAAGTTTAATGTTAGAAAAAGAAACGGTAAAATTAGAAGATAGTTTAACTGATATGGTAAGAATAGCAAAAGAAAATGAAGAAATAGATAGGAAAATGGAAATTGAAAAAATAAAACAACAAGCGAAAAAAGAAGTACAACAAATAGAAGAAGTAAAAAATAAAGAAATCTTAGAATTAGAAAAAGAACTAGCAATGTTAAGAGAAATGTATGAAATAAAACAAAAAGAAAAAGAACAAAAAAGAAAATTAGCAGATGAAATAAATAAATTTAAAGAGAAATTGCAATTAGGAGAAAAATTAGAAGAGAAAGAAGAAAATCTACTTAATCTACTAGAAATAAGAATTGATGATATTAATGATGATTTAGAAGAACAACACTCAGAGATAAGTGAAACATATACAAAAATTTTAGAAAATATAGATAATACAAAAAATGTAGAAATAAATACGGGAGAAATAGACATGAATGAAAAACCTAGTACATCAGGAGTAAAAAATTTGAAATATTTAAATCCAACATATTATAATGGAAGTTATGAAAAACATGATAGAGAAAAAACTTTATGGAATAAAAGATTAAATAAATGGACGCCTAAACCAACAACAGAACAACATAATTTTTTAGATTTAGACTGTGTAGCAGATATAAATAAAACAATTTAATTATGGATGGGATATTTATCAAAACAATTAATAGAAAACAAAATAGGAATGACAGAAAAACCAGGATATACAGAAAGAACACTTATAGGAACAGTAAAATTATGGTTACAAAATTTAACGGAAGAAAGTATAAAGACTTTAAGAAATAATAAAAAATTTAATGGAGAAACAGCTACAATAACTAGGGAAATATTAAATAAATACGAAATAGCTATAAGAAATGAATTTAGTAGTATGACAACAGAAGTAGAAGAACAAAATAAAGAAAAAGTTATAAATAGAAATTTAATGGCAAAATTGGCAATATGTAATATGTGTTATATAGATGAATATACATGTGCATTTAGAGAATATTATTATAAAGGAACATATAACATGGAAGAAGGTAAGGAAATAAGAAAATTATATTTTACAAAATTACCAGAACCTTTTAGTTCAAAAATAATAAAAAGTTGGAATGAAGCAGAATTAACAGATACTTTAGGAGCTTGAATGAAATTCTTACAACGATGATTTACAGAACTATGTGAAAAACATAAAGAAGATATAAAAATGAAAAAAGTATTAGTAAAAAACTTATCATGTTGCAAAAATAAAATAGCACCTCAATTTGGTTGTACAGATAGATATTATAAAAAGAAGTATAATAAAAATAAAAATTATCAAAAATATAGATCAACGTATAAATATAAAAAACCAAGAAAGAGATATTATGTAAAAAATTATAAAACTAAAAGACCATTTAGACCAAAAAGAAAATTGACGGAATGTACTTGCTATAATTGTGGAAAACTAGGACATATAGCTAAAGATTGTAAATTACCTAAAAATCCAAAGAAAAAACAGATATCAGAAATAATTATGGAAAATGAAAAATATACACAAATAGAATATGTCGATTATGATTTAGAAAGTGAAGATAGCATATATGAAATATCAGAAAATGAAATAGATAATGATATAAAATTAGAATTAGATAATGAATTCTATAATATGAAAAATGACTGAAGCAGATATACAAATAATAAACAAAGAAGAATGTCAAGATGAAGAATCTTTAGAACAAAAAATAATATTTGATAATAGTATATTTAAAAATAAAAGGAAAAGAATTAGATCTAAGTGTAGAAAAAATATTAGAAGTACCAAAAATAAAAAATTGGTTTAAAAAACAAAAAGAAGAATATTATGTAGTAAGTCAAAGAGAACACATCATAGATTGTAAGTATACCAAAGGAAAAGCTAAAATACCAATAATAAATAAGAGAATAATCAATAAAGAAATACAAGAGATAAATGCAAAAAACCCAATTAAATATGTACATTTAGGAGGAACTGAAATATTAATAAAAGCGTTTTAGAGAAGGAATAGATACACCTATAGAAATATATTTAGCAGATGATAGAATTATACAACCCATAGAAAATAGTATTATAAGTGCAGTAAAAGATAATTTAATATACTAAAAATTTAAATTTATAATAAGTGCTAACTACTCAGTAGCAATTAATGACAAAAATATAGAAAAATCATTAGTATTATATTGGAAAATGTCAGGAATAGAACTAGCACCTGGAAGTAAAATATTTACAGCTAGATGTAAAAATTTATATGTTTTAACAACAAAACATAAAATAACAGCAAAAAATAAAATAGATAAAATAAAAATAGAAAACCCCTTTGAAAAGATAGTTACGATTATAGATAATAATGACTATAGTTATAATGAAATTGATATAGAAGAAGATTTAGAAATAGTACAAGAAAGATTAAGTACACCAAAAAGAATAAATAAAAATTATGATATACCACAAACATCATAAAAAATGAGTACTTCAAATAGTTCAAAAAGAATAAATATAATTCCACAAAAGCTAATAGGAGAAGAAATAAAACCACACCACTATTATATAACAGGAATAATGGAGCAAAGAAAATATCTAATATTAATAAATACAGGACAAGAAGAAAACTATATTACAAGAGAGTTAGTAATGGAATATAAAATAATAACTACAAAACACTCATGTTCAGAATTACCAAAAGTATTAGTAAATATTGAAGAAACAACAGAACAAGAATTAATAATTGGAGGAATACCAATAATAATAAAATTTAAAATATATCAAGGAAATGAAAATATAACATTAGGAATAAAATGGTTAGAATAAGGGCAGTGAAAAAATTACACAAAAATTAGAAAATATAAAAGAAGAAGACCGTAGAATAGAATTAATATTCTATAGATAAAGTAAAATATCCAAGAAAAATTAGATTATTATTAACGAAGACCCTTGGATTACAGGATGGGAAAAATAAAACAGTTAAAATTGAACTGATTGATGAAAATAGTATAATAACACAAAAACCATTAAAATATAATTTTAATGATTTAACTGAATTTAAACTACATATAAATGAATTACTAGAGAAAAAATATATACAAGAAAGTAATAGTAAACATACAAGCCCGGCATTTATTGTAATAAATATAGTGAACAAAAAAGAGAAAAAAGTAGGATGGTTATTGACTATAGAAATTTAAATGCTAAAACTAAGACATATATATTATCCAATACCAAATAAATATTAAAGATAAGACAAATCCAAGGATACAATTATTTTAGTAAATTTGATTGTAAATCAGAATTTTACCATTTAAAGTTAGAAGAAGAATCTAAAAAACTTACAGCATTCACAGTACCACAAGGATTTTATGAATGGAATGTATTACCATTTAGATATAAAAATGCACCAGGTAGATATCAACATTTTATGGACAACTACTTTAAACAACTAGAAAATTGTGTAGTATATATTGATGATATACTATTATATTCTAAAATACAAGATAACACATAAGATTATTAGAAAAATTTATACATATAATAGAACATTCAGGTATAAGTTTAAGGAAAAAGAAAGCAGAAATAATAAAAAAACAAATAGAATTCTTAGGAATACAAATAGATAAAAATGCAAACACATATAGTACAAAAAATAATAACTTCGAATGAACAATTAGATACAAAAAAGAAATTACAATCATTCTTAGGATTAGTTAATCAAGTAAGAGAATATATATCGAAATTAGCAGAAAACTTAAAATTATTACAACAAAAATTAAAGAAAGATATAGAATATCAGTTTGATAATAAAGATCAAGCACAAATACAAAAGATAAAATTATTATGTAAAACATTACCAAAATTCTATTTTTCAGATGAAAATAAAAAATTTATTTATATAGTAGAAACTGATGCAAGTGAAAAGAGTTATGGAGGAGTATTAAAATACAAATATGATGACAACAATATAGAATATCATTGTAGATATTATTCAGGAACATATACAAATACGGAAATAAAATGGGAAATAAATAGGAAAGAATTATTTTCAGTATATAAATGTTTATTAGCATTTAAACCATATATTGTATATAACAAATTTATTGTAAGAACAGATAATACGCAAGTAAAATGGTGGCTAACTAGAAAAATACAAGATTCAGTGACAACGAAAGAAATAAGAAGATTGGTATTAAATATCTTAAACTTTATATTTACAATTGAAGTAATAAAAACTGACAAGAATGTTGTTGCAGAATACTTATCAAGACAAAGCTACTCAGACTGAGAACAAAGAAGAAGATACAATTGAAAAGCTACTCAAAGTCATTACTACACTTTGTACTAAAGTGGATAGTATGGACAATGAGATACAAAAGCTAAAGACTAATGAAGATAATCTGAAGTCTAAAGCTAATATAAGTCAGCAGCATGACTATAAAAATGCGGAGCTACGTCGATCGGAAGACGATAAAAATCCAGAGATAAAAGGAGACGATGGGAAACTCCCTAAACCCATAATGTTTGTTAAATACAGCTGCAGGTACAAGTAGAAGAGTTAATGAAAAATCAAAAATACAAACTTAAACCAATTATTTGTTAAACCATTTATCCAAAATACGACAAGACAAATACCCATAGAACCACAAACCTCTACCTATGCAGTTAGCTTACAAAACGCAAAGTGACAAAAGAATATAATTCTTACACAAACCTATATCGAAAACATATACAAAATCCAAACATATTTATATCTTAACCCCAGATCTACCTTAACCAAAGATCCAAACCAGAGATATATAACCCAAAAATTGCAAGGATATATACAGACTTATTGCACAACCAAAAACTAGTATAAATTTAGTTAAAACATGTTATAGAGTTTATGGACTACTAAGTACCGTTATATACATACGATGGGAGAAGAGATAAGCGAAATACCAAAACTACATAAAGCATTTATTGTATATAAAAGAGTTACAAAGAGGGAAATTTTATTTATATTAAATTCTGAGTAGATCTAGCAGCGGAGGACAGGATGAGGTGTGGTGTGAGCGATTATGTGCAGGGGTAAGGATATCTCCAATTCAGTTATTCGAAGATGAGGACTAAACCAAGAGCATGATTATACCAGAAGATATTGGAACCACCAGACGAATACCAAAGATAAGAGGATTACCGTAGTTTTTTATGACCAATAAAAGAATAATTGGTATAAATCAACTGTATTATTCAAGAGACTAGGCAATAATATTTAAATAGTTGAATGTCTATAAGGAGTTTATTACGCAAGAGATCAAGTCAATGATTATATTCAAATTCAGAGAACTACGAAAAGCAGATATGGATGGCAAGTTCAGAGATGAAATTTGTTCATCTTTATTGAAAACCAGAAGACAATGTGAGCCAACTACTAAGATGCATTGGAGAAATAATTATATCAGGAAGACTTTATGAATCATGGAGTCTGGTGGGTCGAGAGGCTTATTGGATAGAAGAATTCCTCTGACTCATAAGGTTGTTCAAAGGTGTGTGGGTAACGGAGAAGATAATATATTCGCATACTGTTGATGTTGGAGTAAGATTGTAAGGAGATAGATGCATGATTTTAAGTTGTGCGACGGTGCAGGTCGTGCAGAATTGGCGTGGAGAGTAGTGTGGGGGGGTGTGTGTGGTGTGTAGAAGTAGAATGAGAGGGATGGTGGTTATTATATTATTGGACAAGAAAGGGTGAACGACATGATGATGAAGATTATGTGATGAAAGGGGTGTAGTTGATGAGATAAAGGACATAAAGATTGCAGGAGTAGCCAGAACATAAAAGGTGTAGCAAGACAAAGGATAGATATCTTTGTAATAGAGGTGTTGAGAGATAATAGTCAAGAGCATACCAGCAGATTCCTTAGTGTATGGGTAACATTAGGCTCTTAGCGTTTTTGATAAGGGGCAATGGTGTGTAATAGGCAGTGGTGCGGCCAGATATTGCTAATGTTGGTCTTGTTTAAAAAAAGGTCGTAAAGTATGAATAGATAGGGGTGCGCACTGATAATGATCAATCGATGAGGGGGATAAGTCTATAGTGCTATAATGGTGTTTACAGTTGCAAAATATAGTATGTGAAGAATGAAAGCAGGGCAACGGATAAGGTTAATAGAAATCGTCAATTAAGAGAAGCTATCTCATACTCTGCTCAAATAGAAAGGATATGAACAAGAGTTGAAGATTATGTGTGGGAAATCTGAAATCCAATCAGATATCTCAGATAGCATGGCAAATCAAGAGGCAAAGGTATATATAATTTATAGATATCAAACTAATTCATATATTACTGAACATCCCACTATATATAATTGATTAAATCTAGTGTTAGTTTTATATATCTAGAAATTTGAATCCATGAATTCTGAGTTTGCTAGTAACGGGAAACGGGAAGAAGACTGCTAGACTATGCATCGTTCACAGTGTGAAACGGGAGGCGAGTGGAGTGCGCTAGTGTGGGAGTACACAAGGTGGAGAGCGCTGATGGGCAGTAATTGATGCGGCTAAGTACGATCTTGATGTATGATCGGAAAATCATGAAAGAGCGATTGACTTGGCGGTACGTTTATAATAAGGACTAATGTGAATTTAGATTGAATTAGTGGTAAGAGGTTGATAGGAGTAGAAGGAGAGAGGTTATGAAAGCGAAAACCTGCTAGCTAAATTGTAAGAACTCGAAACAGTTGATGCGCTAAGCTGTGATACAGCTGTGACATGAGTATGCTAGAGGAATGTGAGTTGGTATGAAATGCTATAGACAATGTTTAATCTATAGTATAGAGCTTAAGAGGAGATAAAAAATATTGGATTTGAAAAAAATTATGATTTGGGAAAAAGATGATTCTGGATTGTTGAATTAAGAGACTATTGGGTTATTGGTGTGTGTGGACTGGAATATAATTGTAGAGGTTGGTCTAAGTATTGGTGAATGAAATAGATGGGACCAAAATTAGATTGGAGAAAGAATAGAGTAGTTTAGGTCGTCGGGGACGGTGTATGAAATAGGATGATTACCCGGATTAGAGATGATATGCATCATGATATATTTAAAATTTGATAGAAAGCTATGGGATAAGATAGTAAGATATTTAAAGCGATCTTATACATCAGGTAGTAAGTTGTAGCATCGAGTGGTACACGGGAGATAGGAACCAAGCATGATGGTTGAATTATAGAGAATATTATAATTAAGAATAATATCAGAGGGAAATGTGACGTCAGGGTTATCAGTGAGTAAGAGCGAGATTTGTATCATCTTCCACAGTGCCTGATTTCTTGATTGGAAGGATAGTTATTTTACTACTATCAGATAGTATGGTGTCTTATTGCGTTCGTATGATATGTCCGGCACCCCCGACATGTGATAATCATGTCTGAAAGGCCAATGTGTATAGCGCGGGCGCTGCCATCATGGGCTCTTGGTTTGGCATCGCACTTGTTTGTGTTTGGTATGAAGGTTATCCGTTTTAAAGAAGTCGTAAGAGTAGGTATAGGTGGAGGGTCGCACTG
>CM040627.1:27659129-27687617 GCA_022817965.1 Solanum lycopersicoides | reverse complement strand
ATTACAACAAAAATTAAAGAAAGATATAGAATATCAGTTTGATAATAAAGATCAAGCACAAATACAAAAGATAAAATTATTATGTAAAACATTACCAAAATTATTTTTCCAGATGAAAATAAAAATTTATTTATATAGTAGAAACTGATGCAAGTGAAAAGAGTTATGGAGGAGTATTAAAATACAAATATGATGACAACAATATAGAATATCATTGTAGATATTATTCAGGAACATATACAAATACGGAAATAAATGGAAATAAATAGGAAAGAATTATTTTCAGTATATAAATGTTTATTAGCATTTGAACCATATATTGTATATAACAAATTATTGTAAGAACAGATAATACGCAAGTAAAATGGTGGCTAACTAGAAAAATACAAGATTCAGTGACAACGAAAGAAATAAGAAGATTGGTATTAAATATCTTAAATTTTATATTTACAATTGAAGTAATAAAAACTGACAAGAATGTTGTTGCAGATTACTTATCAAGACAAAGCTACTCAGACTGAGAACAAAGAAGAAGATACAATTGAAAAGCTACTCAAAGTCATTACTACACTTTGTACTAAAGTGGATAGTATGGACAATGAGATACAAAAGCTAAAGACTAATGAAGATAATTTGAAGTCTAAAGCTAATATAAGTCAGCAGCATGACTAAAAATGCGGAGCTACGTCGATCGGAAGACGATAAAAATCCAGAGATAAAAGGAGACGATGGAAACTCCCTAAAACCCATAATGTTTGTTTAAATACAGCTGCAGGTACAAGTAGAAGAGTTAATGAAAAATCAAAAAATACAAACTTAAACCAATTATTTGTTAAACCATTTATCCAAAATACAACAAGACAAATACCCATAGAACCACAAACCTCTACCTATGCAGTTAGCTTACAAAACCAAAGTGACAAAAAGAGATATAATTATATTACACAAACCTATATCGAAAACATATACAAAATCCAAACATATTTAAATCTTAACCCCAGATCTACCTTAACCAAAGATCCAAACCAAGATTATATAACCCAAAAATTGCAAGGATATAACAGACTTATTGCACAACCAAAAACTAGTGCAAATTTAGTTAAAACATGTTATAGTTATGGACTACTAAGTACCGTATATACATACGATGGAGAAGAGATAAGCGGAATACCAAAACTACATAAAGCATTTATTGTATATAAAAGAGTTACAAAAGGGAATTTATTTTATATTAAATTCTATACAGCACCAGCAGAAATACTATATGAGGGGGTAAAATCTCCAATTCAAGTTATCAAGATAGGACTAACCAAAGACATGATTATACCAGAAGATATTGGACACCAAGACGAAATACCAAAGATAGAGATACCTAGTTTTTATGCCAATAAAAGAATAATTGGTATATCAACTATTATTCAAGAGCTAGCAAATAATTATTTAAATTGAAATGCTATAAGGAGTTATTACGCAAGAGATCAAGTCATGATATATTCAAATTCAAGAGAACTACGAAGAGCAGATATGGATGAAGTTCAGAGATGAATTTTATCTTTATTGAAACCAGAAGAACAACCAACTACAAGAGCATTGGAGAAATAATTTATATCAGAAGATTTATTAATCAGATATTGCAAGCTTATTGGATATAAATACCCTGATCATAAATGTTCAAAGTGTAACGGAGAAGATAATATTATTCCAGATGTTGATTTGGAGTAAAGATGAAGAGATAAGAATGCATATAACACAAAATGAGATAAGGATGAAGAAAAGAGTTATAATAGACAAAAAAAATAACGACAAAAATAAAAGAAGAAAAAAACATAAAGATAGATACAAACAAAAAAGGTAGCAGACAAAGAATAGATATCTTTGAAAAAATTTAAAAGTAAGAGATAAGATTCCTTTTTATAGTAAATAGCTTTTACTTTTTAGAAAGGCCAATGTGTATAGCCGGCCATTTGTAAAGTTTTGTTTAAAAAATCGTAAAGTAAATAGTAGGCGCACTGTTGTGCAACATTAGGATAGTCTATATAAGAGTTGCAAAAATTGTAAATGAAAGGCAGGCAACACCTAAGTTAATAAAATCTCAATTAAAAAACTCTCTCAACTCTCTCAAATAAAAGATATAAACAAAGTTAAAATATGGAGAAATCTGAAATCCAATCAGATATTTCAGATAGCATGGCAAATCAAGAGGTAAAGGTATATTGTTTAATAGATATGCAGAACTAATTTCATATATTCCTGAATATCATATATATAATTGATTAAATCTATGTTAGTTATTATATACTAGAAATATTTGAATCATGAATTCTAGTTTGCTAGTAAACGGGAAACAGGGAGAAACTGCTAGACTATGCCATCCACAGTGGAAACCGGTAGGCGAGGGATGCCGTTAGGGAGTACACAAGGTTGAGGCGCTGATAAGCAGTAATTATCCGCTAAAGTACGATGCTAGTAGTGATCGGAAAACATGAAACGATACTCTAGTTTATAATAAACTAATGTGAATTTAATTGAATTATGAATATGATAGGAAGAAATAGTTGAAAACAAACCTGCATAAATAAACAAACATGACCACATACATACATGAAGAAATGATAGAAAGCTATAAAATTTTAATCTTATATATACTTAAAGATATAAAAATTGATGAAAAAAGAATTATATGGGAAAAAATATTTGATTTTGAATTAGAAGATATAATGAATCAAGAATAGTATGAAATAGATTTACAAAAATTAGATTTAGAAAGAATAGATATATACGATTTAAAAATAGATTCAGATTAAAATGAACTATGAATATTTAAAATATTGGATAGAAACTATGGAAAATATAAGATCATTAAAGCATTTAATACAAGAAAATTTATACATGTACCAAAGAACCCAAGATATGTTATATATAGAATATATAATAAATAATATTAAAGAAATATCCAGATTAGAACAATTATCAAAAGAACATTATGATAAAATATATTTTACTCTACAATATATGTATCTTATTCTACGATGAATTCCGCACCCCCCGACATTGGTATATTGAAAGGCCAATGTGTATAGCCGGCCATTTGTAAAGTTTTGTTTAAAAAGTCGTAAAGTAAATAGTAGGCGCACTGATGTGCAACATTAGGATAGTCTATATAAGAGTTGCAAAAATTGTAAATAAAAGGCAGGCAACGCCTAAGTTAATAAAATCTCAATTAAAAAAACTCTCTCAACTCTCTCAAATAAAAGAAATAAACAAAGTTAAAATATGGAGAAATCTGAAATCCAATCAGATATTTCAGATAGCATGGCAAATCACGAGGCAAAGGTATATTGTTTAATAGAAAAGAGGAAAAAGTAGGATGATTATTGACTATAAAAATTTAAATTCTAAAACTAAGACATATAATTATCCAATACCAAATAAAATATTAAAGATAAGACAAATCCAAGGATACAATTATTTTAGTAAATTTGATTGTAAATCAGAATTTTACCATTTAAAGTTAGAAGAAGAATCTAAAAAACTTACAGCATTCACAGTACCATAAGGATTTTATGAATGGAATGTATTACCATTTGGATATAAAAATGCACCAGGTAGATATCAACATTTTATGGACAACTACTTTAAACAACTAGAAAATTGTGTAGTATATATTGATGATATACTATTATATTCTAAAACACAAGATAAACACATAAGATTATTAGAAAAAATTATACATATAATAGAACATTCAGGTATAAGTTTAAGCAAAAAGAAAGCAGAAATAATGAAAAAAACAAATAGAATTCTTAGGAATACAAATAGATAAATATGGAATAAAAATACAAATTTTTGATACTTCTAATATTTTTTCTACACTTAGATCTAATTCTTTTCCTTTTATTTGTTCAAATATACTATTATCAAATATTATTTTTTGTTCTAAAGATTCTTCATCTTGACATTCTTCTTTGTTTATTATTTGTATATCTGCTTCAGTCATTTTTCATATTATAGAATTCATTATCTGATTCTAATTCTATATCATTATCTATTTCATTTTCTGATATTTCATATATGCTATCTTCACTTTCTAAATCATAATTGACATATTCTATTTGTGTATATTTTTTATTTTCCATAATTATTTCTGATATTTGTTTTTTCTTTGGATTTTTAGGTAATTTACAATCTTTAGTACGATGAATTTCGCACCCCCCAACATTGGTATCAGAGCTATGAACAAAAATTGTGTTATAGAAGAAAAGAAGTATGGTATCTGTAGAAAGATAAGAAAAATAAGAAGAAAATTAAATAAATTATATCCAGAATATAAACAACTCAATATTACAAAAACTAATAATAAAGAATTAAAAAAATTGATAGATATTATTTCTAAATTAGAATATAAATATATTAAATATATAAAAAGCTTCTGCTCCTGTATCTATCATTGGTGTATAATATCTGTTATAATATCCTTCTATTATTATCTTTGCAAGTATATATATTTTCATTTTTTAATCATATTAAAGTTCTTTTTATTATTATCTTCTTATTTTCATAATTTATTGTTAATTGCTTATCTTCTAGATTATATGGTTTTACTTGTTCTAACCATTTTATTTCTAATGTTATATTTTCATTTCCTTGATATATTTTAAATTTTATTATTATTGATATTCCTCCAATTATTAATTCTTGTTCTGTTGTTTCTTCAATATTTACTAATACTTTTGGTAATTCTGAACATGAGTGTTCTGTAGTTATTATTTTATCTTCCATTACTAACTCTCTTGTAATATAGTTTTCTTCTTGTCCTGTATTTATTAATATTAGATTTTTTCTTTGCTCCATTATTCCTGTTATATAATAGTGGTGTGGTTTTATTTCTTCTTCTATTAGCTTTTGTGAAATTATATTTATTCTTTTTGAACTATTTGAAGTACTCATTTTTTATGATGTTTGTGGTATATCATAATTTTTATTTATTCTTTTTGATGTACTTAATCTTTCTTGTACTATTTCTAAATCTTCTTCTATGCCAATTTCATTATAACTATAGTCATTATTATCTATAACCGTAACTATCTTTTCAAAGGGGTTTTCTATTTTTATTTTATCTATTTTATTTTTTGTTGTTATTTTATGTTTTGTTGTTAAAACATATAAATTTTTAAATCTAGCTGTAAATATTTTACTTCTAGGTGCTAGTTCTATTCCTGACATTTTTCAATATAATACTAATGATTTATCTATATTTTTGTCATTAATTGCTACTGAGTAGTTAGCACTTATTATAAATTTAAATTTTTGTAATATTAAATTACCTTTTACTGCACTTATTATACTTTTTTCTATGGGTTGTATAATTCTATCATCTGCTAAATATATTTCTATAGGTGTATCTATTCCTTCTCTAAAACATATTTTTATTAATATTTCAGTTCCTCCTAAATGTACATATTTAATTGGGTTTTTTGTATTTTTCTCTTGTATTTCTTTATTGATTATTCTCTTTTTTATTATTGATATTTTAGCTTTTCCTTTGGTATACTTACAATCTATGATGTGTTCTCTTTGACTTAATACATAATATTCTTCTTTTTGTCTTTTAAATTAATTTTTTATTTTTGGTACTTCTAATATTTTTTCTACACTTAGATCTAATTCTTTTCCTTTTATTTGTTAAAATATACTATTATCAAATATTATTTTTTGTTCTAAAGATTCTTCATCTTGACATTCTTCTTTGTTTATTATTTGTATATCTGCTTCAGTCATTTTTCATATTATAGAATTCATTATCTGATTCTAATTCTATATCATTATCTATTTCATTTTTTGATATTTCATATATGCTATCTTCACTTTCTAAATCAAAATCGACATATTCTATTTGTGTATATTTTTCATTTTCCATATATTCCTGAATATCATATATATAATTGATTAAATCTATGTTAGTTATTATATACTAGAAATATTTGAATCATGAATTCTAGTTTGCTAGTAAACGGGAAACAGGGACAAAACTGCTAGACTATGCCATCCCACCGTGGAAACCGATAGGCGAGGGATGCCGTTAGGGGAGTATAGAAGGTTGAGGCGCTGATAAGCAGTAATTATCCGCTAAAGTACGATGCTAGTAGTGACCGGAAAACATGATAACAATACTCTAGTTTATAATAAACTAATATGAATTTAATTGAATTATGAATATGATAGGAAAGAATAGTTGAAAACAAACCTGCATAAATAAACAAACATGACCACATACATACATGAAGAAATGATAGAAAGCTATAAAATTTTAATCTTGTATATACTTAAAGATATAAAAATTGATAAAAAAAAAGAATTATATGGGGAAAAATATTTGATTTTGAATTAGAAGATATAATGAATCAAGAATGGTATGAAATAGATTTACAAAAATTAGATTTAGAAAGAATAGATATATACGATTTAGAAATAGATTCAGATTAAAATGAACTATGAATATTTAGAATATTGGATAGAAACTATGGAAAATATAAGATCATTAAAGCATTTAATACAAGAAAATTTATACATGTACCAAAGAACCCAAGATATGTAATATATAGAATATATAATAAATAATATTGAAGAAATATCCAGATTAGAACAATTATCAAAAAGAACTTTATGATAAAATATATTTTACTCTACAATATATGTATCGTATTCTACGATGAATTCCGCACCCTCCAACATTGGTATCATATTTGATTTTGAATTAGCACATATAATGAATCAAGAATGGTATGAAATAGATTTACAAAAATTAGATTTAGAAAGAATAGATATATATGATTTAGAAATAGATTCAGATTAAAATGAACTATGAATATTTAGAATATTGGATAGAAACTATAGAAAATATAAGATAATTAAAGTATTTAATACAAGAAAATTTATACATGTACCAAAGAACCCAAGATATGTTATATATAGAATATATAATAAATAATATTAAAGAAATATCCAGATTAGAACAATTATCAAAAGAACTTTATGATAAAATATATTTTACTCTACAATATATGTATCTTATTCTATGATGAATTCCGCACCCCCCGACATTTATAAAAATTGATGAAAAAAGAATTATATGGGAAAAAATATTTGATTTTGAATTAGAAGATATAATGAATCAAGAATGGTATGAAATAGATTCACAAAAATTAGATTTAGAAAGAATAGATATATACGATTTAGAAATAGATTCAGATTAAAATGAACTATGAATATTTAGAATATTGGATAGAAACTATGGAAAATATAACATCATTAAAGCATTCAATACAAGAAAATTTATACATGTACCAAAGAACCCAAGATATGTTATATATAGAATATATAATAAATAATATTGAAGAAATATCCAGATTAGAACAATAAGAATGATTGTAACTTCTTTTTTGTATCTAATTGTTCATTCGAAGTTATTATTTTTTGTACTATATGCGTTTGCATTATTATTCCATTTTTATCTATTTGTATTCCTAAGAATTCTATTTGTTTTTTCATTATTTCTGCTTTCTTTTTTCTTAAACTTATACCTGAATGTTCTATTATATGTATAAATTTTTCTAATAATCTTAAGTGTTCATCTTGTGTTTTAGAATATAATAATATATCATCAATATATACTACACAATTTTCTAGTTGTTTAAAGTAGTTGTTCATAAAATGTTGATATCTACCTGGTGCATTTTTATATCCAAATGGTAATACATTCCATTCATAAAATCATTGTGGTACTGTGAATGTTGTAAGTTTTTTAGATTCTTCTTCTAACTTTAAATGGTAAAATTCTGATTTATAATCAAATTTACTAAAATAATTGTATCCTTGGATTTGTCTTATCTTTAATATTTTATTTGGTATTGGATAATTATATGTCTTAGTTTTAGCATTTAAATTTCTATAGTCAATAACCATCCTACTTTTTCCTCTTTTCTATTAAACAATATACCTTTGCCTCGTGATTTGCCATGCTATCTGAAATATCTGATTGGATTTCAGATTTCTCCATATTTTAACTTTGTTTATTTCTTTTATTTGAGAGAGTTGAGAGAGTTTTTTTAATTGAGATTTTATTAACTTAGGCGTTGCCTGCCTTTTATTTACAATTTTTGCAACTCTTATATAGACTATCCTAATGTTGCACATCAGTGCGCCTACTATTTACTTTACGACTTTTTAAACAAAACTTTACAAATGGCCGGCTATACACATTGGCCTTTCTAAAAAGTAAAAGCTATTTACTATAAAAAGGAATCTTATCTCTTACTTTTAATTTTTTTCAAAGATATCTATTCTTTGTCTGCTACCTTTTTTGTTTGTATCTATCTTTATGTTTTTTTCTTCTTTTGTTTTTGTCGTTATTTTTCTTTGTCTATTATAACTCTTTTTCTTCATCCTTATCTCATTTTGTGTTATATTCATTCTTATCTCTTCATCTTTACTCTAAATCAACATCTGGAATAATATTATCTTCTCCGTTACACTTTGAACATTTATGGTCAGGGTATTTATGTCCAATAAGCTTGCAATATATGATTAATAAATCTTCTGATATAAATTGTTTCTTCAATGCTCTTGTAGTTGGTTGTTCTTCTGATTTTAATAAAGATAAAATCCATCTCTGAACTTCATTCATATCTGCTCTTCGTAGTTCTCTTGAATTTGAATATATCATGACTTGATCTCTTGCGTAATAACTCCATATAGCATTTCCATTTAAATAATTATTTGCTAGCTCTTGAATAATAGTTGATATACCAATTATTCTTTTATTGGCATAAAAACTAGGTATCTCTATCTTTGGTATTTCGTCTTGGTGTCCAATATCTTCTGGTATAATCATGTCTTTGGTTAGTCCTATCTTGATAACTTGAATTGGAGATTTTACCTCCTCATATAGTAATTCTGCTGGTGCTGTATAGAATTTAATATAAAATAAATTCCCTTTTGTAACTCTTTTATATACAATAAATGTTTTATGTAATTCTGGTATACCACTTATCTCTTCTCCATCGTATGTATATACGGTACTTAGTAGTCCATAACTATAACATGTTTTAACTAAATTTGCACTAGTTTTTGGTTGTGCAATAAGTCTGTTATATCCTTGCAATTTTTGGGTTATATAATCTTGGTTTGGATCTTTGGTTAAGGTAGATCTGGGGTTAAGATTTAAATATGTTTGGATTTTGTATATGTTTTCGATATAGGTTTGTGTAATATAATTATATCTCTTTTTGTCACTTTGGTTTTGTAAGCTAACTGCATAGGTAGAGGTTTGTGGTTCTATGGGTATTTGTCTTGTTGTATTTTGGATAAATGGTTTAACAAATATTTGGTTTAAGTTTGTATTTTTTGATTTTTCATTAACTCTTCTACTTGTACCTGCAACTGTATTTAAACAAACATTATGGGTTTTAGGGAGTTTCCCATCGTCTCCTTTTATCTCTGGATTTTTATCGTCTTCCGATCGACGTAGCTCCGCATTTTTATAGTCATGCTGCTGACTTATATTAGCTTTAGACTTCAGATTATCTTCATTAGTCTTTAGCTTTTGTATCTCATTGTCCATACTATCCACTTTAGTACAAAGTGTAGTAATGACTTTGAGTAGCTTTTCAATTGTATCTTCTTCTTTGTTCTCAGTCTGAGTAGCTTTGTCTTGATAAGTATTCTGCAACAACATTCTTGTCAGTTTTTATTACTTCAATTGTAAATATAAAGTTTAAGATATTTAATACCAATATTCTTATTTCTTTCGTTGTCACTGAATCTTGTATTTTTCTAGTTAGCCACCATTTTACTTGCGTATTATCTGTTCTTACAATAAATTTGTTATATACAATATATGGTTCAAATGCTAATAAACATGTATATACTGAAAATAATTCTTTCCTATTTATTTCTCATTTTATTTCCGTATTTGTATATGTTCCTGAATAATATCTACAATGATATTCTATATTGTTGTCATCATATTTGTATTTTAATACTCCTCCATAACTCTTTTCACTTGCATCAGTTCCTACTATATAAATAAATTTTTTATTTTCATCTGGAAAATATAATTTTGGTAATGTTTTACATAATAATTTTATCTTTTGTATTTGTGCTTGATCTTTAATATCAAACTGATATTCTATATCTTTCTTTAATTTTTGTTGTAATGGTTTTAAGTTTTCTGCTAATTTCGGTATATATTCTCTTACTTGATTAACTAATCCTAAGAATGATTGTAATTTCTTTTTTGTATTTAATTGTTCATTCGAAGTTATTTTTTTTGTACTATATGCGTTTGCATTTTTATTCCATTTTTATCTATTTGTATTCCTAAGAATTCTATTTGTTTTTTCATTATTTCTGCTTTCTTTTTGTTTAAACTTATACCTGAATGTTCTATTATATGTATAAATTTTTCTAACAATCTTATGTGTTCATCTTGTGTTTTAGAATATAATAGTATATCATCAATATATACTACACAATTTTCTAGTTGTTTAAAGTAGTTGTCCATAAAATATTGATTTCTACCTGGTGCATTTTTATACCCAAATGGTAATACATTCCATTTATAAAATCCTTGTGGTACTGTGAATGCTGTAAGTTTTTTAGATTCTTCTTCTAACTTTAAATTGTAAAATCCTGATTTACAATCAAAATTACTAAAATAATTGTATCCTTGGATTTGTCTTATCTTTAATATTTTATTTGGTATTGGATAATTATATGTCTTAGTTTTAGCATTTAAATTTCTATAGTCTATAACCATCCTACTTTTTCCTCTTTTTTGTTCACTATATTTATTTACAATAAATGCCGGGCTTGTATGTTTACTATTACTTTCTTGTATATATTTTATCTCTAGTAATTCATTTATATGTAGTTTAAATTCAGTTAAATCATAAAAATTATATTTTAATGGTTTTTGTGTTATTATACTATTTTCATCAATAAGTTCAATTTTAACTTTTGTTTTATATTTTTCCCATCCTTGTAAAGGGTCTTCGTTATATAATAATTCTAATTTTTCTTGGATTATTTTTACTTTATCTATAGAGAATATAATTAATTCTATTCTAGGGTCTTCTTCTTTTATATTTTCTAATTTTTGTGTAATTTTTTCACTGCCTTTAATCCATTCTGTTGTTTTTCTTCTTTTGTTACCTACTCTTTTCGCTCCTATTTTTTGTTTACATGGTGTTGTGAACCACCAGTGTGTTTTTGTTATTATATGTGGATATAATTTATCTAGAAATGGCATTCCTAATAACATATCTTTTGTTGTTAATTCAAAATTATATATTTCTTCTATAGTTAATATTTTATTCCATATTTGTATTTTTATATTTTTTGCCTTATATGTGATCATACTCCCTTCATTATGAAATCATGTTACTACTATTGGTGTTTTTAATTGTTCCCATTTTTCTTCTGGTAAACAATTATATATACATATATTAGCTTCTGCTCCTGTATCTATCATTGGTGTATAATATCTGTTATAATATCCTTCTATTATTATCTTTGCAAGTATATATATTTTCATTTTTTAATCATATTAAAGTTCTTTTTATTATTATCTTCTTATTTTCATAATTTATTGTTAATTGCTTATCTTCTAGATTATATGGTTTTACTTGTTCTAACCATTTTACTCCTAATGTTATATTTTCATTTCCTTGATATATTTTAAATTTTATTATTATTGGTATTCCTTCAATTATTAATTTTTGTTCTGTTGTTTCTTCAATATTTAATAATCCTTTTGCTAATTCTGAACATGAGTGTTCTGTAGTTATTAGTTTACTTCTTGTCCTGTATTTATTAATATTAGATATTTTCTTTGCTCTATTATTTCTGTTATATAATAGTGGTGTGGTTTTATTTCTTCTTCTATTAGCTTTTGTGGAACTATATTTATTCTTTTTGAACTATTTGAAGTACTCATTTTTGATGATGTTTGAGGTATATCATAATTTTTATTTATTCTTTTTAATGTACTTAATCTTTCTTGTACTATTTCTAAATCTTCTTCTATATCAATTTCATTATAACTATAGTCATTATTATCTATAACCGTAACTATCTTTTCAAAGGAATTTTCTATTTTTATTTTATTTATTTTATTTTTTGCTGTTATTTTATGTTTTGTTGTTAAAACATATAAATTTTTACATCTAGCTGTAAATATTTTACTTCCAGGTGCTAGTTCTATTCCTGACATTTTCCAATATAATACTAATGATTTATCTATATTTTTGTCATTAATTGCTACTGAGTAGTTAGCACTTATTATAAATTTAAATTTTTGGTATATTAAATTACCTTTTACTGCACTTATTATACTTTTTTCTATGGGTTGTATAATTTTATCATCTGCTAAATATATTTCTATAGGTGTATCTATTCCTTCTCTAAAACATGCTTTTATTAATATTTCAGTTTCTCCTAAATGTACATATTTAATTGGATTTTTGCATTTATCTCTTGTATTTCTTTACTGATTATTCTCTTATTTATTATTGGTATTTTAGCTTTTTCTTTGGTATACTTACAATCTATGATGTGTTCGCTTTGACTTACTACATAATATTCTTCTTTTTGTCTTTTAAACCAATTTTTTATTTTTGGTACTTCTAATATTTTTTCTACACTTAGATCTAATTCTTTTCCTTTTATTTGTTCAAATATACTATTATCAAATATTATTTTTTGTTCTAAAGATTCTTCATCTTGACATTCTTCTTTGTTTATTATTTGTATATCTGCTTCAGTCATTTTTCATATTATAGAATTCATTATCTGATTCTAATTCTATATCATTATCTATTTCATTTTTTGATATTTCATATATGCTATCTTCACTTTCTAAATCATAATCGACATATTCTATTTGTGTATATTTTTCATTTTCCATAATTATTTCTGATATTTGTTTTTTCTTTGGATTTTTAGGTAATTTACAATCTTTAGCTATATGTCCTAGTTTTCCACAATTATAGCAAGTACATTCTGTCAATTTTCTTTTTGGTCTAAATGGTCTTTTAGTTTTATAATTTTTTACATAATATCTCTTTCTTGGTTTTTTATATTTATACGTTGATCTATATTTTTGATAATTTTTATTTCTATTATACTTCTTTTTATAATATCTATCTGTACAACCAAATTGAGGTGCTATTTTATTTTTGCAACATGCTAACTTTTTTACTAATACTTTTTCCATTTTTATATCTTCTTTATGTTTTTCACATAGTTCTGTAAACCATCGTTGTAAGAATTTCATTCTAGCTCCTATAGTATCTGTTAATTCTGCTTCATTTCAACTTTTTATTATTTTTGAACTAAAAGGTTCTGGTAATTTTGTAAAATATAATTTTCTTATTTCCTTACCTTCTTCCATGTTATATGTTTCTTTATAATAATATTCTCTAAATGCACATGTATATTCATCTATATAACACATATTACATATTGCCAATTTTGCCATTAAATTTCTATTTATAACTTTTTCTTTATTTTGTTCTTCTACTTCTGTTGTCATACTACTAAATTCATTTCTTATAGCTATTTTGTATTTATTTAATATTTTTGTAGATGTTGTAGCTGTTTCTCCATTAAATTTTTTTATTATTTCTTTAAGTCTTTATACTTTCTTCGGTTAAATTTTGTAACCATAATTTTACTGTTCCTATAAGTGTTCTTTCTATATATCCTGGTGTTTCTGTCATTCCTATTTTGTTGCATATTAATTGTTTTGATATATATCCCATCCATAGTTGAATTGTTTTATTTATATCTGCTACACAGTCTAAATCTAAAAGATTATGTTGTTCTGTTGTTGGTTTAGGCGTCCATTTATTTAATCTTTTATTCCATAAAGTATTTTCTCTATCATGTTTTTCATAACTTTCATTATAATATGTTGGATTTAAATATTTCAGATTTTTTACTCTTGATGTACTAGGTTTTTCATTCATGTCTATTTCTCCCGTATTTATTTCTATATTTTTGAATTATCTATATTTTCTAAAAGTTCTGTATATGTTTCACTTATCTCTGAGTGTTGTTCTTCTAAATCATCATTAATATCATCAATTCTTATTTCTGGTAGATTAAGTAGATTTTCTTCTTTCTCTTCTAATTTTTCTCCTAATTGCAATTTCTCTTTAAATTTATTTATTTCATCTGCTAATTTTCTTTTTTTTTCTTTTTCTTTTTGTTTTATTTCACACATTTCTCTAAACATTGCTAGTTCTTTTTCTAATTATAAGATTTCTTTATTTTTTACTTCTTCTATTTGTTGTACTTCTTTTTTCGCTTGTTGTTTTATTTTTTCAATTTCCATTTTCCTATCTATTTCTTCATTTTCTTTTGCTATTCTTACCATAGCAGTTAAACTATCTTCTAATTTTACCGTTTCTTTTTCTAACATTAAACTTAAATTATCACCTATTTTCTTATATGTTCTTCCTAGATTAGAAAATATTATCCTTATTTTTAATCCTTCATAGTTTTCAAATACTTTTTCGTCTATTGCATATTCTTCCTTATTCATTTATAAGTTATGTTGTAGTTTGTATTCTAGATTATTTATTTGTATTTCTAGATATAAAATAGTCTTTCTTTGAGCTATTATAGATTTTTCACAAATTCCTGCAAATATATTACTATTAAGTCTATTTTGTCTATATCTTAATTCCTTTCTTTTTTCCATAATTATTTTATTAAGTTCTTGTTTATATTCGTTATTCATTGTATTTTTAAATATTTAATATATTTATATTCTAATTTAGAAATAATATCTATCAATGTTTCTAATTCTTTATTATTAGTTTTTGTAATATTGAGTTGTTTATATTCTGGATATAATTTATTCAATTTTCTTCTTATTTTTCTTATCTTTCTACTGATACCATACTTCTTTTCTTCTATAACACAATTTTTGTTCATAGCTCTGATACCAATGTTGGGGGGTGCGGAATTCATCGTAGAATAAGATACATATATTGTAGAGTAAAATATATTTTATCATAAAGTTCTTTTGATAATTGTTCTAATCTGGATATTTCTTTAATATTATTTATTATATATTCTCTATATAACATATCTTGGGTTCTTTGGTACATGTATAAATTTTCTTGTATTAAATGCTTTAATGATCTTATATTTTCCATAGTTTCTATCCAATATTCTAAATATTCATAGTTCATTTTAATCTGAATCTATTTCTAAATCGTATATATCTATTCTTTCTAAATCTAATTTTTGTAAATCTATTCATACCATTCTTGATTCATTATATCTTCTAATTCAAAATCAAATATTTTTTCCCATATAATTCTTTATAACCCAAAGAAAACATGAACAACTCAATTCATAACATAAAATTTGTAATTGAATGAAACGCATATGAAAATCAACTTTTCGGAAAACCTTTGAAGGATCCCTTTGAGGAAAGAAGTCTCAAAGGTGAATTAGATCCCATACCTTAAGATTGTATGACCTTTTGATGATGAATTTTTCCTTAATCAGCCCCCAATTCACCTCCCAAGCTAAACTCTAATGGTGTCTTCCAATAGAGAGAGAAAGTAGAGAGAAGGAAGAGAGTTTATTTTGATTGTTGTCTTTAAGCTAATAAGGGTTGGGGGTATTTATATGAAGGGTTAAATTACTTAATTAGACTTCCTAATCCACCAACTAACCACCAAAATTCATTAATTAATTACATAGGGTCGTTTTAGATTTTTTTGGCAGTAAGTTGGGCCCTCACAGACGAGACCTGGACCACGGTCCGTCTGTGAGTCGACGCCCCATCGTCTCCCCTCCGTCGCATGGAACAGTAGCTAGGTAAGCAAGAGCCTTCTTGAAATTTTCTAAGTGTGGGACGACGGTGGCCTCGACGCCCCGTCGAGCCACTGATGCCCCATCAACCCCTTCATCGATGCACACTGCCAGGCAGTGTTGCATCCAAGATACAAGGGTCCTCCTCAAGGGCCCTTGGTTGGTGATTGGGGAGTCGTACCCGGACTTTTCAATCATGAAACATCCCTCACATATGTTACACCTATTTCTATCAACTTTCGTTCGATTCCGACTCTTAAAACTAGTCAAACGGCTAAGACACACTGACGTCGTGGACGTTCTTGAATATTTTGGTTCTTAAACACCTTAACCACTCTATATACACCTAATTCGACTTAGAATAGTGATTAGACCTCATGGAACCTAGGTTAAGTTTTACAACATGCCTTGGGATTTCAAAATGTTACACATTCTTAACTCAAATTGTTTTTTATTGGGAACCTTATCCCTTTTCTTTAGAGAGGTGGACCCGAGATTTATTTGTTGGTATGTCTCAGTGTCTTCCATCTTGTAACTATCCTTGGTTTTGATCGAAATGTTTTTATTGATCGAGGAGGACGAGTTTTCTTGGAAAACTGAATGAAGTGGTTGTAACTTGAGTGAGCTAGTTATGGGTCCTTCTAATGGTGAGGGTATAGTATATTTTGGTAGGAGGGAATACATTTATATATCTTCTGATTTTGTTTGATCTTCTTCATAAATGGTCGTTTTATTTTTTCGTCGGTTTGAACGTCGGGAAAAGTCTTATTCCTGACCTCATTATTTCCGAGAAGATTTCTTTTCTCCCTTTATTTGAAAAATAAAGTTGCATAATAATTTTTTCCAACTAAAAAAGGTATAATTTTTATGGAAATTATATTGAGTTGTTTTTAAATTATTTTGAAGTTGAGTAACTCCTAATTTTATAAAGAAGGTAAAGTAAAACCTAGGAGGAAGAGAAGGTTTAATAATTTTTATTGTAAATTTTCTTGATGTGAAAATAGATTTATTTTTAAAGTATTTTCTTCTTTTAGAAAATTATTCTCTTCTTTTGATATATAATTTATGTAAGGGAATATAAGATTTTTACCTAGCGTCCTGGTATGGATGCCTTGCAATCTAATAATGATCGTAATGGTACTAATTTTTAATTTAGATAGAGATTCTGTGAGAGACTCTACCTTTTTTAATGTTTCTTTAGGTTCGGATTTATAATATTCCTATTTCTGATTAGGTGGTGATTTTTTAGTGATTGTGTCAACTTGTTTATCAAGGAGTAAATTTCTTAAGATGGTTAAGTATTTTATCCTAAAATCAAGATTTTTCATATGATATATCCTATCAAAGAATGTTTCCTTATTACTACTAGTAATGACATTTATGAAATGGTTTTGGTTTTTGCAGGTGCAACTTCTACTACCACATTCGCAAGTGTCGGATGACTTACTATCTTTAGAACTACAGGTCATCTCTACCTGATTGTCGTTGCTAAGATTTTTATCGGAGGAGGAATTTTTTTCTTCAAAAATAGAATATAATTTATCCTTAACTTCTTCTTTCAGAATTAACATATTAATATTTTCTTTTTTTATTAGTGGTTGGGCAGTCTTTGGCTTGATGTTCGGTTTTTTCACAACCCCAACATCTTTCAGTGTTGTTTGGTTTAAATCTATTTTTACCAGGGTCATGGTTAGATTTTTTGAACCTTCTTTTGTAACGACGGGGTTTCTCTTATTTATGCTTATTTTTATTGTTTCTTTTTTTCAAAAGTCTCTCTTGATGGGGCGGATAGTTTAATATAACCAAAGTCTTGACAAAAGTTTCCTAGTTCCTTTTGAGATAATTTACTATCTCTTTTTAGTTGATTCTTAAATTTTATATCTGTACATAATTCTAGTCCAGTAATATTTATAAAACTAATGAGATCACCATATGTTAATTGATTGTAAGGAATTTTTCCTTCAAATCTATCTTTTAATTTTTTTCTAACCTTTTCAGCAAATAACTTGGGTAGACCACTAATAAATTTTCTTTCCAACAATCGTGATTACAGTCTTTTCTAATCATAACTTTGTTGAGTAAAATATCTTTATACCATCTAAAATCGTCCAACTTTGGGCAAGATAGATTAGATAATATTTCTAAACTTCTATCTTGGAAAAGTTGAGGTTCTCCAATGAAATGTTTAGCTATATTATAAAGTAAGGTGGTAGTGACATCTTCTAGGACTATATTCTCTATAGTTTGTCCTGAAGATTCATCTTTAATAATTGGGTTAATAGTTGTAGTATTTAATATACCTTGTCCATTATCTTCTGTGAGATAATTATTCCACCAATTTTTTCATATGCCGGTAAATTCAGCTATAATTAGAGTAACGAATTGTTTATCTGATAAATTTTTCATTTTATAATTTGTAATGGTTATTCCCATTTCATGTAATTTATCATAAATATGATGTTCCGCTAGTCCATCAATATTCCATTCAGCTATTTCTCTTTCCGAATGCGAAGTATGAGATATAATCTCATTTTCTTCATAGTGCATATTCGGGAAAAAAGGTTTCTTATAATAATTCTTTTTATTAGAATAATTTGAACTTAATTTATTAATATCTTTATCATTTTCGTACAAGGTATTAATATTTGTCATTTTTAGTTTTTTATTAATGATTCTATAAGATTATTAGTGATTTCAAACTTTTCTTAAAATCCAGGGAATTTCTCGTTAGAAAATTCTTGTAGTTTAAATATTGGATGAGTTTCTAGTTTTCGGATTTTATCATTGTAGAAACAATTTGGTTTATCCTTAAAATCTGATTTAGAATCGGCTTCAAGAATTTGGTTAGAGACTACATAAAGTAGTTGATTTGTTTAATTATTTTGTTGCAGAATTCTATTTATATATTTATTTTGGGGGTCTCCTTTAGTATCAACTATATTCATTTTAAAAGGTGAGGCAGTAATAATTCTACCATCAACGGGTAGAATAATTTCTTCTAAAGGAGGAATTTAGGATTCAACTACCTTGTTATTAGTGGTATACAATTTATCAACCAACATATTTAATGACTCTTTTTGGTCATCTAATTTTCCTGTGTATTCAAACCACTTAAAAATTCTATGTTATATTTTAATCTTTTCATATCAGTAAACCATTTATTTCTAAAGGTTAATCTATCTGTAAAGAATATCTTTGTATATACCATTATTTTTTAATAGAATTCTCTGGACTAGTCCAAAGCTTATTTAAATAATTAAAGTCCGGTTCAAAAGGTTCGTCTAAATGAATCACGCCAATATAATTTTTTATTTCTTGAATTTGAGTAGTGGAACTTGGAGATTTTATGGGCTTAGAATTCCTATGTTGTATTTTGGGAATAGTTTCTAAGAAATCTACCCCCTTTAATTTTTTATTTATTTCTTTATTCTTAGATTGACTTACTTGGTGAAACTTTAATTTTTCTTTTTCAAATTCTGACTCCTCTAAAGAATCAAAATGCCAAATATCCTTTATTAGTAATTCATCCCATTTTATTATTCTTGGGATAAAGGTGTTATAATATGCTATAATGAGTATAGTAACTCCTTTATTATTAATATTCTAGCAATAGGGGCAAAGGTAGGTTTTATTAATTTTCCCTTGAAAAAATAAATTCAGGAGTCAATACTATTGCAATAGTTAAAGTCCATAAATATCATATACCCACTACATTAATTATTAATAAAAATTATTCTATACAAAAGATTGCTTTATTAGATACTGGTGCAGATCAAAATTGCATCATTGAAGAAATTAGCCATACTAAGTATCTTGAAAAAAGTACTATTCGATTATTCTCCGCAGCAGGAGAAAGACTTAAAATAAATTATAAACTCCACAAGGGACACATATGTAATGATGGAATTTATTTCATAAATGATTTTGTAATAACTAAAGTCATAAATGAAGAAATAATTTTAGGAACTCACTTTATAACACAACTAAAGCCGTATACGGCTACCCTAGATGGAATTCACACCACTATCATAGGAAAAAGGATTATCTTCCCATATATAAATAGTATATCAAAAACAGAAAGTGACCATATAAAAGATAAAAATATATTTAGAATAAATCTACTCTCACAATAAATTAATTATTTAAAAGAAGATATTAAGATAAAAAGAATTCAATCCTGTTTAAAAAATCTGGAAGTAGAATCTAAAATTAAAGGCTTACAAGGAGAAATAGAACGAGAAGTTTGTTCCGATTTTCGTAATGCATTTTGGAAAAGAAAAACCATGTTGTTGAATTACCTTATAATAAGGGATTCGACGAAAAAATTATTACCACTAAGGCAAGACCCATTCAAATGAACGTCGAATTAATGGAATACTGTAAAAAGGAAATTAATGCTAAAAATACTATTAGACCATCCTTGTCACCTTGGAGTTGCTCGGCCTTTAATGTCAATAATAGTGCCAAAAAAGAAAGAGACGTCCAAGGCTAGTTATCAATTATAAGCCCCTTAATAAGGTATTAAAATGGATCAGGTATCCCATACCTAACAAGCTTGATTTTCTTAAGAGAACCTACAAAGCTAATATTTATAGTAAGTTTGACATGAAATCAGAATTTTGGCAGATACAAATCGCCGAAAAAGACAAATATAAAACAACCTTCAATGTCCTTTTTGGACAATATGAATGGAATGTGATGCCTTTCGGACTAAAAAATGCTCCATCTGAATTTCAAAATATCATTAATAATATATTTAATCAGTATAGTCATATTTCTATAGTCTACATAGATGATGTATTAATATATTCCGAAGATATTGATCAACACTTTAAGTAGCTTCACACCTTTTTAAAAATTGTCAAGAAAAATGGCCTAATAGTAAGTGCTAAAAAGATTAAATTATTCCAGACTTCCATTAGATTCCTTGGCCATGAATTATATCAAGCAACCTATAAACCCATTTGTAGAGCCATAGAGTTCTCATCAAAATTTTCGGATGAATTAATAGATAAAACACAACTCCAGAGATTTTAAGGGAGTATCAATTATGTTCTGACTTTATTCCTAATATTAAATAGGTTTGTAAGCTTCTTTATCAGCGCCTTAAAAAGAAATCAGAGCCATGGGGATTAGAGCGTACTAGTGTAGTTCAAAAAATAAAATTAATTGTCCAAAAACTCCCATGTCTAGGTATACCACACTCAGCGGCCCTTATGATAGTAGAAACAGATGCCTCAGATATAAGGTCCGAAGGCATACTTAAATAAAAAATATCTGTAGGATCCACTGAACAATTAGTGAGATTCACTTCAGGAGTTTGGAATGATACTCAAAAAAATTATAGAACTATTAAAAAAGAAATTTTGGCTATAATACTATGTATTACCAAATTTCAAGATGATTTAATAAATAAAGATTTTTTATTAAGAGTTGACTGTAAAGAAGCCAAAGATGTTTTGATAAAGAATGTTAAAAATCTAGTTTCTAAACAAATATTTGCCAGATGACAAGCTTTATTATCTATTTTTGATTTTGAAATAGAATTTATAAAAGGAGAAAATAATTCTCTAACTGACGTTTTAACAAGAGAATTTTTACAGGAAAATAATGAGACCAGGAGTACAGTGAATAAGGCCCGCGAGGCTCCCACTACAACCCTTCAAATCAGAATATAAAATAAAAAAACCATTCAAAGAGGGCGATAAAAAATTAGAGAATCGCTACTCAGTCCTAGCGGAATTTCCAAACCTGCCAAAATCAAAATCCTTATCAGTAAATAAACCATCATCAACAGCTATTTTTGTCCAAACAAAAGAAAGTTATGAAATGAAATCACCAGAAACATACGCACAAGCGGTAGTTCCAACTACCCCGACAAAAAATAAAGAAAAGGTTACTCAGTAAGATAAAAAACATTTCATTTAAGTTTTGCAGGTGTTGCCTATCATGGCGCTTGACAAAGAGTATGAATGCTTTGGAGTGCCCGACCTCCTGAAATAGTGTTGCACTAATAGGAATTGTGTGAAAACTTAGGATCCACTTAAAACCCGAAGGTATTATGAGTTCATATTAACAGATACTGATTAACCCGAAGGATCCACTTAAAAAATAAATTCAGGAGTCAATAATATTACAATAGTTAAAGCCCGTAGGTATCATATACCCATTACATTAATTATTAATAAAAATTACTCTATACAAAAGGTTGCTTTATTAGATACTGGTGCAGATCAAAATTGCATCATTGAAGGAATTATACCTACTATGTATCTTGAAAAAAGTACTACTCGATTATTCTCCGCAACAGGAAAAAGACATAAAATAAATTATAAACTCCACAAGAGACACATATGTAATGATGGAATTTGTTTCATAAATGATTTTGTAATAACTAAAGACATAAATGAAGAAATAATTTTAGGAACTCCCTTTATAACACAACTAAAGCCGTATACGGCTACCCTAGATGAAACTCACACCACTATCTTAGGAAAAAAGATTATCTTCCCATATATAAATAGTATATCAAAAACGAAAAGTGATCATATAAAATATAAAAATATATTTAGAATAAATCTACTCTCACAATAAATTAATTATTTAAAAAGAAGATATCAATATAAAAAAATTCAATCCTCTTTAAAAAACCTGGAAGTAGAAGCTAAAATTAAAGGTTTATAAGGCAAAATAAAACGAGAAGTTTGTTATGATTTTACTAATGCATTTTGAGAAACGAAAAACCATGTTTTTTGAATTACCTTATATTGAGGAATTCGACGAAAAAATCATCCCCACTAAGGTAAGACCCATTCAAATGAACGCCGAATTAATGGAATATTGTTAAAAGGAAATTAATGACTTACTTGCTAACAATATTATTAGACCATCCAAGTCACCTTGGAGTTGATCGGCCTTTTATGTCAATAATAGTGCCGAAAAAGAAAGAGGCTTCCCAAGGCTAGTTATCAATTATAAGCCCCTTAATAAGATATTAAAATGGATCATGTATCCCATACCTACCAAACGTGATCTTCTTAAGAGCACTTACAAGATAATATTCATTGTAAGTTTGACATGAAATGAAGATTTTGGCAGATATAAATCGTCGAAAAAGACAAATATAGAACAACCTTCAATGTCCCTTTTGGACAATATGAATGGAATGTGATGCCTTTCGGACTAAAAAATTCTCCGTCTGAATTTCAAAATATCATGAATAATATATTTAATCAGTATATTTGACCAAGTAATTCATTTCCAGATGGATCCATAGATTTAAAATTTGTAAGATCCCAATCTTATAATCAAATCTCTACAAGTAAAAGAATGACATTTTTTAGACCTTCTTTCTCCATAACTAAGGAGGAAGATGACATATCCTTATAAGAGATAGATAAACAATTAAAAGGGGTATATTTCTCAGAAATCATTCCAAAAGTAGAATATGAACTAAAAAAATCTAATCCCACTGCTAGTAAAGAAATTAAGGATTCTTTATGCATGATTAGATTTGATGAACATTTCGAACCAGATATTGAATATTTAGATAAACTTTGGACTAGTCAGAAAAATCCCATTAGATGATCAAAAGAAGTCATTAGGCATGCTTGTAATTAGTTTACTAATAGAGAATAAAATTATTACTCCCTCACTCTTTAAAATGGACATAATGGACACAAAAGGTGATCCTACAAATAAGGATATAAATAAAATACTACAATAAAATAATTATACAAATCAACTACTTCACGTAGTATCTAATCAAATCCTAAAGGCTAATAATAATTTGAATATTAAGGATAAACCAATCTCTTCCTATAAGAGTAAAAATAAAGATCTAGAAATTCACCCAATATTTAAATTACCTGAACTTTCCAAAAATAAATTTCCTAACTTTGAAAAGAAACATGAAATTACTGATGAACTTATAGGAATAATTCATGAAAAACTAAAATCTAAGGCTATAAATACTTTATCCAAAGATAATGACAATGAAATTAATAAATTAGGTTCTACCTATTCCATGAAAAAGAATTATTATAAGAGACCTTCCTTTCCGGATATGCAGTATGAAGAAAACAAATTTCTATCACATACTTCACATTCTGGAAGTGAAATTGTGAAATGGAATATTGATGGACTCGTAGAACATCAAATATATAATAAATTATATGAAATGGGTATGGACATTACGGAATATAAAATAAAAAATTTATTCGATAAACAAGCTGCTACTTTAATTATCGCCGGATTTACTGGCACATTAAAAATTGGTGGGACAACTACCTCATCGAAAATAATAGAGAAAAGGTAGTAAATGCAACTACTATTATCCCTATAGTTAAACTTAACCTGGGGTCAAACTATAGAAAATCCAATTCTAGAAGATGCTACTGCCAGCTTAATTTATAGTATAGCTAAACACTTTATAGGTGAACCGCAATTCTTTCAAGATAGAAGTTTAGAAATATTATCTAATCTATATTGTCCAAAGTTAGATGATTTTAGGTGATATAAAGATGTTTTCATAAACAAAGTTATGATTTTCAAAGACTGCAATCACGACTATTGAAAAGAAATATTTATTAGTGGTTTACCAACTCTATTTGGTGAAAAGGTTAGGATAAAATTAAATGATAGGTTTGAAGGAAAAATTCCCTATAATCAATTAACCTATGGTGACCTCATAAGTTTTATAAACATTACTGGATTAGAATTATGTACAGATATGAAACATAAAAATAAACTAAAAAGGGATAGTAAATTATGACAAAAGGAACTAGGAAATTTTTGTGAAGACTTCGGTTATATTAACCTATATACCCCATCAAAAGAGGCTTCTAAGAGAATTAAAAGAATCCCTAAGAATGACGATAAATCAGTAAAACCCCGTCATTACAAAAAAAGTCTCAACCATGACCCTAGTAAAAATAGATTTAAACCAAACAACACTGAATGTTGTTGGGGCTGTGGAAAAATGGGACATCGAGCCAAAGACTGTCCAACCACTATGTAACAACCTGACAATGACTATGCTAAGTAATGCCTAAACGTACCTAGAATGCCTAGATTAGACCGGGTTCACACGGCTTGTTGCGCGTAGAACCAGACCTCAGAACCTATGCACTAGCCAAGCCAACCAACTTGGTGAGTTAGTTCAGCTAGGTAAGGTGAGAACCAACCATGTAGGGAACCCGAATTGAAGATTCACCCGGATGAGTTTTACCGGACTTAAAAGGGTGTAATCTTAGGTTTGGAGGGTCTTGGGGTAAAATGATCTTTTCCAAGCTAGGGGTAGTATTGTAATTACCCTAAGTATTTAATTAATTAATTAATTTAAAAGGAGGGGCAATTCGGGTAGGTTGGCCAAATTTTACCCTTTTTCGCAAGTTAAGCTTCACCGGGTTCGAGCCTTGGTGGAAGCGATATTTAGGTGGATTAAATTGATGATTATAGTCTTATTTTGTAGGGTCTTGGTGGTCATTTCGCTTATCCTTTAAAAAAATCTGATTTTTATTAATTTATGATGAGTCTTAGTTTGACTAATTTTTAAACTAAATCTCCTAATCCTAAGATACCACTCTTTCTCACGTCTCTCTCTACTCTCACCTTATTTACACGATCACTCTTCAGTAAAAGAAGAGAACAGAACAAAAAAAATATAAAGTTCATAAAGAACTTGAACGCTAAAACTCAAAAGTAAAGACAATCTAAAAACGTAAAGCAAAAAAGGGTTTCTCAACGGGATTGTGCTGAGGTTTTGGTGGTGAGGATCTGTTTCGTGAGAATTCACAGCGTTGAAACAAGTGTTGAACGACTTCAGGTATGGGTTTTCTTCCCTCTTGGTCCCTTTCCCAAGAGACCCCTAAGGTTCAGTCTATTCCCAATCGAAAACTAAGGTTGTCCCCGTTGCATGCCCCTGTCATTAGATCCTTTGAAAGATTCAAGTATGCGTTGGTATGACTTCTGGTAGATGATTTTAGGGCTGGTTGTGATTACGTGTTTGAATGTGTATTCGGAATTATGTAGAAATGAAAGAGGTATTCCGAAAATATGAAGTTCGTTAACTTGTTTGTGCATGTGTGTGATGTGAATTAGCCTCGGTTTGAAGCTTGATATTGACATGTTAAAATGTTATGAATTATGTGTGTGCGAATATGTTAAAACGTGATGTTCATATGAGTTCAAAGTTGTTTAATTGAAAGATAATTCATGATTGAAAGTAACCTTGAAAATGCACCTAAAGATCTCCCTAAAAACTACTCGAAATGTCTTAATGTTTAACGTGAAAGAGGGTAAGAAAATGGACTGCAAAAAGGTGAACAAATTTCCAGCATTCTGGAAATTTGTTTCGGCCAAGCTTTCTGTAAAAATTTTAGTTTTATTTTTTTTTAAAAATGCATGAGGTCAATGGGGATTAAACCCAAGACCTCACCATATACAAGTTATAAAAAAATTAAATAATAAAATGAGGCAAGGGGGATTTGAAATGGGGTAAGGCTGAAGTGAAAATTTTGGAGAAAAATGAAAGAAAAATGAAGTGGGGTGTGTGGGGTTCGAACCCACAACCTCTTGGATGGGTGAAGGAGAGAGGAGAAAAATGAAATAAAAGAAAAATAATAAAATGAGGTATGTGGGGATCGAACCCACAACCTCTCGGCCGAATGAAAAGAATTAAGGAAAAAAATAAAGTGGGGCTGTGGGGGTTCGATCCCACACTCTCTCGTCAACACGAAAAGACTTTAAGGAAAAAGGAAAATAAATAAACGTAGGTGTGGGGGTTCGATCTCGGATCTCCTAAGCCTAGACGTCTAAGAGGAATTGGGGAAAAAGGAAACAAAATAAAGTGTAGGTGAGGGGATTCGAAATCGGGTCCTGAGAATAAGAAATCAAAAAAAAAAAAAAACGTAACTGTTGTCCAAGGGATTCAAAATCGGGTTCCCTTGCCCAATTCCGTATTGACACATAAGTCGTACGTGAATAAATGATTAAATGAATGCTGCCTTAAAGGATCAAAACTGAGATCTTGGCATACTTACAAGATGCATAAGTCTTGTACCACATAACCTTGGGTAAGTATGAATCACTTAGACGAATTACGAATGAAGCCTCATGGCTTGTATGTATGCATCCATACGTCCAGCATACGTTTAAAAGTAAGTGAACCTAAGATGTTATGTTATGAATGATGTGACCCCAGAAGGGTTAAGTAAGTATGTGAAACACACTAAAAGGCCAACTGCATTGACATATGATGAAATGAACATTCACGTAAAAAAGGGTGAGTGATTATGAAGGGCAAATGTGCTAAGGCTAATGAATGTGGTGATAACATGATAAAAGGCTAATGTGAAATATGAGATCAATCTCAAATGAGCCTAAGTAAATGTTACCAAAACGTACTCACCTATGAGAGTGTAAAGTTAATAAAGAGACCAGTCTCTATGAACACTCTAATGAAAGTATTAAAGTTAATATATACTTAACTAATGATGAGATGAGAAAATCATCTAATGAGCTATGATTTACTCATGGTAGAAGACAACTTCTATGATGTATGAGATCAATGTAATGGAACTTTATACTGAGCACCGATAGGCTAGCTATGAGTGGCGATTCCTTCTTTCGAGAAGGCAGAGGTTCGTGTAATTCTCATGAGATGAGACTGTCCGTCCAGACGGGTATGGGTCTCCTTATATCTCCTAGTCTTTGAACCTATGCAGCCAACTTAGGGATCTAGCAGGGTTCAATTACCTATATACACTAGCATGTTTTTGGTTTCACTTTGGCCGGTGATTCCACCTCTTTTCGGTGTGGGGTAGACACTGGATTTCATGGAGCTCACATGATATATGTCGGTTAAAGTTTAAGTTCCCAAAGAAATAATGAGGTCAGCATCATGTAATTCACACAATGAAATGAACGATACCAAAGGTGTTTGGGTAGGATAATCAAAAGGTGAACTAACTTATGTAATGACACTAGGTCATTCTTAGTCATTGCACAGTGAACCCAATGAGAGTCTTAAACTACATCCTGGGTATAGCTGGTGTTTACACTAGCCTATAAAAAATTAAATGAAGTACGTATGAATGTATGAAGTAGACTCTGTGTTTGCTAAAGAAGGCTCCCTAGTTGAGGTCCCATATGTTGAGCCCTCATTTTGGGAAGTCCTAATGTTAAGTCCAAGATTCCAGGGTCTCATGGCATATGAACGAAGGAAATGAAATATTATATGCGCTATATGCAATATGTTATGTGCTATATGCAATATATTATGTGCTGTGTGCAATATGATACGTATGATGATGCATGCTACTCTCATGGCATGACTTTCCTAATCCGATTTTGGCAAGTCCACTGACTTGAGTTTCCATAACTCATATAGTTAGGAGAGAGCTATTCTAAATTATGCATGTCCGTGGTGTGTTATTTCATATACCCATACTTAGTACAAGTGTGTACTAATTCCATACATTTATCACTTGTGGTGCAGGTGCAGTTGGACGTTTAGAGCTTATGAGTCGACGCAAAAGATATCCGGACGTGGAGCTTTCATCCGATTTTGGTAGGCCCTCAAACTTCGAGATGCTC
>CM040627.1:27563565-27658240 GCA_022817965.1 Solanum lycopersicoides | reverse complement strand
TCAATCCCACTCTCCACATTTATTTTTCTCCTTTATTTTTCTCCTAACTCTCTCATCCATTCAAGAGGTTGGGGGTTCAATCCCCACTCACCACATCTATTTTTCCTTGCATTTTTCTCACGAAATTTTTATGAAATTTTCATTTAGTGAGGTCATGGGTTCAATCCCCAATGACCTCACATTTTAAAAATTTTTTAAACGAAGCTCATTTTCTTAAAATTGGCCGAGACTACAATTTCCAGCAGGCTGGAAATTTAGTCTCTTCCAATCCATTTTTGTCTTAATCTTTTGTTGATTTTTTTGTAGCTTTCATGTAATGATGTCTTGGATTCAATCCTTAGTGATTTCACTTATTTTACATTCATTTTTCATTGCATTTTGTACCACTTTGTTTGGCCGAACCCAACCTACAAATGCTGGAAATTTGTTCACTATTTTCAGCTTCTTTTTACCATCATTCATACGTTAATTCTTAAGGCATTTCGTGGATCATTTGGTGCATCTTTAAGTGTAATTCTTTTATGATTATATTCATCCAAGAATTACTATTACATACAGCAACATTACACCACTTTTACACCTCATGATTTACACAAACATTCGCACATAAAATTCAACCATAAAAACATATCATTTTTCACATACTTTCGGTTGACATAACTTAACATGCTTACAATTTAAACACATAATCATGAACACATTATCACGAACATCAATCTTCATACTTAAACTACCAGCAAACATACCCAAACCTACGATTCATTGGGAGCTAGTGACAGGGACATGCAACGGGAACAATCCTAGTTTTCGAATTAGAATTTATTGAATCTTAAGGGGTCTCTTGGGAAAGGGACCAAGAGAGAAGAAAACCCATACCTTTTATGTAGTTCAAACCTGACTTGCTGCCCAAAACATTCTCCAAAAATCACGTTCAAATCCCCTCAACTTCAACACCAATTCGACGGAATAATCCTTCCTCTTGCGTAACGTTTTTGATTAGTTGTTTGTTTGTAATTTTCGTTGTGAGTTCTTCAAGTGTGAAGAACTTTGGTTTACCTACTTTTTTGAAGTTATTTTGGCAGAGAAAAACGTGAATGGAGAATGGAGAGTTGAGCGTAGAGTTGAGAGATAGACGTGAGAGAGTGGGAGTCATATTAGGCTTAGGAGTCTAATTTAGGACTTAGTCAAATAAGGTTTAGTTAATTATTAAAAATCTGATTTTTATTTTTATTTTAAATCAGCTAATGAATAATAATTATTAATTAATTACCTTAATTCAATAGCTTAAATAAAAAATCATATAAATTCATTGCTTCCACCTAGGTTCGAACCCGGGTGGAGCAGGACTTAACTTCAAGAGCTCCATTTCGTCTCTCTCTCAATTTGCCCCTCCACCTTATTAAATAATTAATTAAATATATATTTAGGGTAATTACGATATTACCCTTAGCCTGGTAAAAGACCATTTTACCCCTAGACCCTCAAAACTTAAGATTTCCTCTCTTTAAGTCCGGTAAAGACTCCTTCGAGTAAATCTTTCGTATTCGAGAGCCCTACATGGTTGGTCCCAACCTTTCCTAGCTCAACTAACCCCAAGTTAGTTGGCTTGGCTGTATCAAGGGTTCCGAGGTCTGGTTCTACGCGCATCAATCCGTGTGAACCCTGGTCTAATCGTAGGCATTCTTGGCACATTAAGCATTACTTAGCATATCTATTTTTAGGGTTGTTACATTATCCCCCCCTTAGGAACATTCGTCCCCGAATGACACTACACATCATTTTAAGATAAAGAGGGTGATTTTCGAAGATATCTAAACATACTTGAGACTTTACTTTTTGTGAATTTGTGTTTCACACTTACTGGATAATGCATATTACACAATCTTATCTGAAGCTTCATATTTGAGATTGAGGAACTTCCTTCTCAATCGCACTTAACTTGATGCACCTCAACAACTCATGCAACACAAAAATCATGTCCACGCTATACAAAAACATTTACATGACATGCAAGCATGCATTCATTTTAACTCTAACTTATTTGGAAACTTAACCTTACTACCTGTTTCGATAGTCTATGGTAGTCTAGCATTTATGAAGTAATCCATACCTAAGCCATCTCCTTGAGCTAGTAAGCACCAACTTAGCCTTCTCCTCTTCATCAATACTCATAGCAGGCTTTAGAACCTACCATGCACTCACCTTCATGCGAACAACCACTCTTATCAAACGTCTTTCGTTCACGCTGGGCATTTCTATCACTGCCCCTTCTTGGGAAGGCCAGATCTTGAGTCTAGCACCTTAGACCACTTGGTCATCCTATTCTTGTGTGTATTTCTAAGCGCGCACACAAGAACGAAGTTAGATATTTAGAATGACACAAAGTGTCAAGGCTCTAGATAGCACGATAAAGAGTAGAAGAAGGGAAATTTTCCTACGCATCATGCAGTCTCTAATCCAGGATAGTGGTGCACTTCACTACCATGACTTAGAAACTACTCAATGTGGTTGATGGAACTCATTATTCTCGGAATTTAACATATGGCTCTGATACAACTTTGTCACGACTGGAATCTAGACCCCAGACGAGACCGGCGTCGTTGACCTCTCAGAGGTCGCAGACAAGCCTACTTACGTCATTCTTACTTTACATAGGTTAATTTTAGCGGAAAATTTGAAACTTTTTGTTTCTAAATATTGCTTACTAAACATTCTAGTACATTCGTAATTGTTCACCATCAACCATCTAACATTAAGAGATAATCAAATGAAAGAATAGTTCAATACTTATAAAGCGTATAATTGCCAAAATGGCACCAACACATAGTCTGAAAAAAACAGGAAAGAAACGCTAGTGGAACATGCTCCACAGCTCAACTCTAAACTAAGCTAGAATATAAAACAGTAGCATCCTCGAAAGCATGAGGACCTACCAAACTCCGGATGAATGCTGGACGTCCGGATAACTGCAACGATGATCCTGTAGCTCTATCGTCCACCTGTGCCTGCACCTAAAATAGTAGAGTTTGTATAGGGTTAGTACACACTTGTACTAAGTATGGGTATATGCAAGCACACACCAAGGACATGCATGAGAAAGAATAGCTCTTTCCTAACAATATGATTTTGGAAGTCAAGTCAGTGGACTTGCCAAATTGAGATTAGAAAAGTTTCCAAATTTGGATTAGGAAAGTCAATGAGCTTTCCAAATTTGGATTAGGAAAGTCAGTGGGCTTTCCAGATATGGAATAGGAAAGTTATGCCATGAGAATAACATACATCATCATACTTAACATTCTGCACACAGCACACAACAGCGTACACATAACACATATTATAATTCATGTAACACATAACGTTGTTCATTTCGTTCATTCGTATGCCATGAGACCTTGGAATCATGGACTTAACATTAAGACTTCCCAGGAATGAGGGCTCAACAGATGGGACCTCAACTAGGGAGTCTTCATTAGCAAACGCAGAGTCTGCTTCGTTCATTCATACGTACTCCATTTCATTTATTCGTGGGCCAGTGTAAACACCAGCTATACCTAGGATGTAGTTTAAGACTTTCATTGGGTTCGTTGTGCAATGACCAAGAATGACCTAATGTCATTACTTGAATCTAACTCACCTTTTGATTATCCTATCCTAACACCTTTGGTATCATTCATTTCATTATGTGCATCATTTGAGGCTGGCCTCATTCATTCATTGGGAACTTTAACTTTAACCGACATAGATCATGTGAGCATCATGAAATCCAGTGTCTCCCCCACACCAAAAGAGGTGGAATCACGGCCAAAGTGACCCAAAACATGCTAGCGTACATGGGAATTTAACCCCGCCAGATCCCTATATTGGCAGTATAGGTTCGAAGACTAGGAATATAAGGAGACCCATACCCGGCATGCCGGACAGTCTCATCTCATGAGAGTTACGTGAACCTCCGCCCTTCCCGAAAGAAGGCATCACCGCTCATAGCCAGTCTATCGGTGCTTAGTATAAAGTTCCATTACATTCATCTCATACGTCATGGAAGCTGGCTTCTAGTATGAGGACATCATAGCTCATTAGATGATTTCTCATCTCATCATTCGTATTGAGTGTGTTAAGCTCAATACTCTCATTAGAGTGTTCATAGAGACTGGTCTCTTCATTATCTTACACTCTCATAGGTGAGTACGTATCGGTAACATTTACTTAGGCTCATTTGAGATTGCTCTTATCTTTTACATTAGCCTCGTATCATGTTGTCACCACATTCATTAACATTAGCACATTTGCTCTTCATAATTACTCACCATTTATTACGTGAATGTTCACTTCATCATATGCCAATGCACTTGGCCATTTAGTGTGTTTCACACTTTTACTTAACCCTTCTAGGGTTTCATCATTTCATTTCTCATTTCATCATTTGATTGTTCATTTCATCATTTCATTTTTTCATTTCGTCATTTCATTGTTCATTTCATCATTTCATTGTTCATTTCATCATATCATTGTTCATTTCATCATTTCATTGTTCATTTCATCATATCATTGTTCATTTCATCATTTCATTGTTCATTTCATCATAGGCCAATGCACTTGGCCATTTAGTGTGTTTCACACTCTTACTTAACCCTTCTAGGGTTTCATCATTTCATTTCATACATCTTAGGTTCACTTATTTTTAAACGTATGCTAGACTTATGGGTCTATACATACAAGCCATGAGGCTTCATTCATAGTTCGTTAAGTGACTCATATCTTCCTAAGATTATGTAGTACAAGACTTATGTATCTTTTATGTATGCCAAGATCTCGATTTCGATCTAAGTAGGTGGCATTATTCTTGAACATTTAATTCACGTATGACTTATGTATCAATACGGAATTTGGGCAAGGGAACCCAAGTTCGAATCCCTTGGACAACACTTAATCTTATTTTAAACTTGTTAATTACATTTTTCAGATTTGGGAGACCCTAGTTCGATTCCCATCAACCCCATAATATTTCCTTTCTTTTTCTCCTCCTTTTTTTTCGTTTAAGTCAAGGAGGTTGTGGGATCAATCCCCACAAGCTCATTCTTTTTTTCTCTTAAATTATCTATTAACTTTCTCACCTATCCAAGAGGTTGTGGGTTCAATCCCCATTCACCTCATTTATTTTCTCTTTATTTTCCTCCTAACTCTCTCATCTATTCAAGAGGTTGTGGGTTCAATCCCCACCTCATTTATTTCTCCTTTATTTTCCTCCTAACTCTCTCATCTATTCAAGAGGTTGGTTCAATCCCCACTCTCCACATTTATTTTTCTCCTTCATTTTTCTCCTAACTCTCTCATCCATTCAAGAGGTTGGGGGTTCAATCCCCACTCTCCACATTTATTTTTCTCCTTTATTTTTCCCTCTCTCATCCATTCAAGAGGTTGGGGTTCAATCCCCACTCTCCACATTATTTTTCCTTGCATTTTTCTCACGAAATTTTTAGATTTTCATTTAGTGAGGTCATGGGTTCAATCCCCAATGACCTCACATTTTAAAAAAATTTAAACGAAGCTCATTTTCTTAAAATTGGCCGAGACTACAATTTCAGCAGGCTGGAAATTTAGTCTCTTCCAATCCATTTTTGTCTTAATCTTTTGTTGATTTTTTTGTAGCTTTCATGTAATGATGTCTTGGATTCAATCCTTACTGATTTCACTTATTTTACATTCATTTTTCATTGCATTTTGTACCACTTTGTTTGGCTGAACCCAACCTATCAAATGCTGGAAATTTGTTCACTATTTTCAGCTTCTTTTTATCATCATTCATACGTTAATTCTTAAGGCATTTCGTGGATCATTTGGTGCATCTTTAAGTGTAATCTTTTTATGATTATATTCAGCCAAGAATTACTATTACATACAGCACCATTACACCTCATGATTTACACAAACATTCGCACATAAAATTCAACCATAAAAACATATCATTTTTCACATACTTTCGGTTGACATAACTTAACATGCTTACAATTCTAAACACATAATCATGAACACATTATCACGAACATCAATCTTCATACTTAAACTACCAGCAAACATACCCAACCTACGATTCATTGGGAGCTAGTGACAGGGACATGCAACGGGAACAATCCTAGTTTTCGAATTAGAATTTATTGAATCTTAAGGGGTCTCTTGGAAAGGGACCAAGAGAGAAGAAAACCCATACCTTTTATGTAGTTCAAACCTTGACTTGCTGCCCAAAACTTTCTCCAAAAATCACGTTCAAATCCCCTCAACTTCAACACCAATTCGACGGAATAATCCTCCCTCTTGCGTAACGTTTTTGATTAGTTGTTTTTTGTAATTTTCGTTGTGAGTTCTTCAAGTGTGAAGAACTTTGGTTTACCTACTGTTTTGAAGTTATTTTGGCAAGAAAAACGTGAATGAGAGAATCGGAGAGTTTGAGCGTGAGAGTTGAGAGATAGACGTGAGAGAGTGGGAGTCATATTAGGCTTAGGAGTCTAATTTAGGACTTAGTCAAATAAGGTTTAGTTAATTATTAAAAATCTGATTTTTATTTTTATTTTAAATCAGCTAATGAATAATAATTATTAATTAATTACTTAATTCAATAGCTTAAATAAAAAATCATATAAATTCATTGCTTCCACCTAGGTTCGAACCCGGGTGGAGCAGGACTTAACTTCAAGAGCTCCATTTCGTCTCTCTCTCCCAAATTTGCCCCTCCACCTTATTAAATAATTAATTAAATATATATTTAGGGTAATTACGATATTACCCTTAGCCTGGTAAAAGACCATTTTACCCCTAGACCCTCAAAACTTAAGATTTCCTCTCTTTAAGTCCGGTAAAGACTCCTTCGAGTAAATCTTTGTATTCGAGAGCCCTACATGGTTGGTCCCAACCTTTCCTAGCTCAACTAACTCCCAAGTTAGTTGGCTTGGCTGTATCAAGGGTTCCGAGGTCTGATTCTACGCGCATCAATCTGTGTGAACCCTGGTCTAATCGTAGGCATTCTTGGCGCATTAAGCATTACTTAGCATATCTATTTTTAGGGTGGTTACATTATCCCCCCTTAGGAACATTCGTCCCCGAATGACACTACACATCATTTTAAGATAAAGAGGGTGATTTTCGAAGATATCTAAACATACTTGACACTTTACTTTTTCTGAATTTGTGTTTCACACTTACTCTGGATAATGCATATTACACAATCTTATCTGAAGCTTCATATTTGAGATTGAGGAACTTCCTTCTCAATCGCACTTAACTTGATGCACCTCACAACTCATGCAACACAAAAATCATGTCCACGCTATACAAAAACATTTACATGACATGCAAGCATGCATTCATTTTAACTATAACTTATTTGGAAACATAACCTTACTACCATGTTTTGATAGTCTATGGTAGTCTAGCATTTATGAAGTAATCCATACCTAAGCCATCTACTTGAGCTAGTAAGCAGCCAACTTAGCCTTCTCCTCTTCATCAATACTCATAGCAGGCTTTAGAACCTACCATGCACTCACCTTCATGCGAACAACCACTCTTATCAAACGTCTTTCGTTCACGTTGGGCATTTCTATCACTGCCCCTTCTTGGGAAGGCCAGATCTTGAGTCTAGCACCTTAGACCACTTGGTCATCCTAGTTCTTGTGTGTATTATTCTAAGCGCGCACACAAGAACGAAGTTAGATATTTAGAATGACACAAAGTGTCAAGGCTCTAGATAGCACGATAAAGAGTAGAAGAAGGGAAATTTTCCTACGCATCATGCAGTCTCTAATCCAGGATAGTGGTGCACTTCACTACCATGACTTAGAAACTACTCAATGTGGTTGATGGAACTCATTATTCTCGGAATTTAACATATGGCTCTGATAATAACTTTGTCACGACTGGAATCTAGACCCCAGACGAGACCGGCGTCGTTGACCTTTCAGAGGTCGCAGACAAGCCTACTTACGTCATTCTTACTTTACATAGGTTAATTTTAGCGGAAAATTTGAAACTTTTTGTTTCTAAATATTGCTTACTAAACATTTCTAGTACATTCGTAATTTGTTCACCATCAACCATCTAACATTAAGAGATAATCAAATGAAAGGAATAGTTCAATACTTATAAAGCGTATAATTGCCAAAATGGCACCAACACATAGTCTGAAAAAAAACAGGAAAGAAACGCTAGTGGAACATGCTCCACCAGCTCAACTCTAAATCTAAGCTAGAATATAAAACAGTAGCAACCTCGAAAGCATGAGGACCTACCAACTCCGGTTGAATGCTGGACGTCCGGATAAATGCAATGATGATCCTGTAGCTCTATCGTCCACCTGTGCCTGCACCTAAAATAGTAGAGTTTGTATAGGGTTAGTACACACTTGTACTAAGTATGGGTATATGCAAGCACACACCAAGTACATGCTTGAGAAAGCATATCTCTTTCCTAACAACATGATTTTTGGAAGTCAAGTCAGTGGACTTGCCAAATTGAGATTAGAAAAGTTTCCAACTTTGGATTAGGAAAGTCAATGAGCTTTCCAAATTTGGATTAGGAAAGTCAGTGGGCTTTCCAGATATGGAATAGGAAAGTTATGCCATGAGAATAACATACATCATCATACTTAACATTCTGCACACAGCACACAACACCGTACACATAACACATATTATAATTCATGTAACACATAACGTTGTTCATTTCATTCATTCGTATGCCACGAGACCTTGGAATCATGGACTTAACATTAAGACTTCCCAGGAATGAGGGCTCAACAGATGGGACCTCAACTAGGGAGTCTTCATTAGCAAACGCAGAGTCTGCTTCGTTCATTCATACGTACTCCATTTTATTTCATTCGTGGGTCAGTGTAAACACCAGCTATACCTAGGATGTAGTTTAACACTTTCATTGGGTTCATTGTGCAATGACCAAGAATGACCTAATGTCATTACTTGAATCTAACTCACCTTTTGATTATCATATCCTAACACCTTTGGTATCATTCATTTCATTATGTGCATCATTTGAGGCTAGCCTCATTCATTCATTGGGAACTTTAACTTTAACCGACATAGATCATGTGAGCATCATGAAATCCAGTGTCTCCCCAACACCAAAAAGAGGTGGAATAACTGGCCAAAGTGACCCAAAACATGCTAGCGTACATAGGAATTTAACCCCGCCAGATCCCTATATTGGCAGTATAGGTTCGAAGACTAATATAAGGAGACCCATACCCGGCATGCCGGACAGTCTCATCTCATGAGAGTTACGTGAACCTCCGCCCTTCCCGAAAGAAGGCATCACCGCTCATAGCCAGTCTATCGGTGCTTAGTATAAAGTTCCATTACATTCATCTCATACGTCATGGAAGCTGGCTTCTAGTATGAGGACATCATAGCTCATTAGATGATTTCTCATCTCATCATTCGTATTGAGTGTGTTAAGCTCAATACTCTCATTACAGTGTTCATAGAGACTGGTTTCTTCATTATCTTACACTCTCATAGGTGAGTACGTATCGATAACATTTACTTAGGCTCATTTGAGATTGCTCTTATCTTTTACATTAGCCTCGTATCATGTTGTCACCACATTCATTAACATTAGCACATTTGCTCTTCATTATTACTCACCATTTATTACGTGAATGTTCACTTCATCATATGCCAATGCACTTGGCGATTTAGTGTGTTTCACACTTTTACTTAACCCTTCTAGGGTTTCATCATTTCATTTCTCATTTCATCATTTGATTGTTCATTTCATCATTTCATTTTTTATTTCGTCATTTCATTGTTTATTTCATCATTTCATTGTTCATTTCATCATATCATTGTTCATTTCATCATTTCATTGTTCATTTCATCATATCATTGTTCATTTCATCATTTCATTGTTCATTTCATCATAGGCCAATGCACTTGGCCATTTAGTGTGTTTCACACTCTTACTTAACCCTTCTAGGGTTTCATCATTTCATTTCATACATCTTTGGTTCACTTAGTTTTAAATGTATGCTAGACTTATGGGTCTATACATACAAGCCATGAGGCTTCATTCATAGTTCGTTAAGTGACTCATATCTTCCTAAGATTATGTAGTACAAGACTTATGTATCTTTTATGTATGCCAAGATCTCGATTTCGATCTAAGTAGGTGGCATTATTCTTGAACATTTAATTCACGTATGACTTATGTATCAATACGGAATTTGGGCAAGGGAACCCAAGTTCGAATCCCTTGGACAACACTTAATCTTATTTTAAACTTGTTAATTACATTTTTCAGATTTGGGAGACCCTAGTTCGATTCCCATCAACCCCATAATATTTCCTTTCTTTTTCTCCTCCTTTTTTTTCGTTTAAGTCAAGGAGGTTATGGAATCAATCCCCCACAAGCTCATTCTTTTTTTTCTCTTAAATTATCTATTAACTTTCTCACCTATCCAAGAGGTTGTGGGTTCAATCCCCATTCACCTCATTTTATATTTCTCCTTTATTTTCCTCCTAACTCTCTCATTTATTCAAGAGGTTTTGGGTTCAATCCCCATTCACCTCATTTTATATTTCTCCTTTATTTTCCTCCTAACTCTCTCATCTATTCAAGAGGTTGTGGGTTCAATCCCCACTCTCCACATTTATTTTTCTCCTTCATTTTTCTCCTAACTCTCTCATCCATTCAAGAGGTTGGGGGTTCAATCCCCACTCTCCACATTTATTTTTCTCCTTTATTTTTCTCCTAACTCTCTCATCCATTCAAGAGGTTGGGGGTTCAATCCCCACTCTCCACATTTATTTTTCCTTGCATTTTTCTCACGAAATTTTTATGAGATTTTCATTTAGTGAGGTCATGGGTTCAATCCCCAATGACCTCACATTTCTAAAAAAAAATTAAACGAAGCTCATTTTCTTAAAAGTTGGCCGAGACTACAATTTCCAGCAGGCTAGAAATTTAGTCTCTTCCAATCCATTTTTGTCTTAATCTTTTGTTGATTTTTTTGTAGCTTTCATGTAATGATGTCTTGGATTCAATCCTTAGTGATTTCAATTATTTTACATTCATTTTTCATTGCATTTTGTACGACTTTGTTTGGCCGAACCCAACCTACCAAGTGCTGGAAATTTTTTCACTATTTTCAGGTTCTTTTTACCATCATTCATACGTTAATTCTTAAGGCATTTCGTGGATCATTTGGTGCATCTTTAAGTGTAATCTTTTTATGATTATATTCAGCCAAGAATTACTATTACATACAGCAACATTACACCACTTTTACACCTCATGATTTACACAAACATTCGCACATAAAATTCAACCATAAAAACATATCATTTTTCACATACTTTCGTTTGACATAACTTAACATGCTTACAATTTTAAAAACATAATCATGAACACATTATCACGAACATCAATCTTCATACTTAAACTACCAGCAAACATACCCAACCTACGATTCATTGGGAGCTAGTGACAGGGACATGCAACGGGAACAATCTTAGTTTTCGAATTAGAATTTATTGAATCTTAAGGGGTCTCTTGGGAAAGAGACCAAGAGAGAATAAAACTCATACCTTTTATGTAGTTCAAACCTTGATTTTCTGCCCAAAACTTTCTCCAAAAATCACGTTCAAATCCCCTCAACTTCAACACCAATTCGACGGAATAATCCTCCCTCTTGCGTAACGTTTTTGATTAGTTGTTTGTTTGTAATTTTCGTTGTGAGTTCTTCAAGTGTGAAGAACTTTGGTTTACCTACTGTTTTTGAAGTTATTTTGGCAGAGAAAAACGTGAATGAGAGAATCGGAGAGTTTGAGCGTGAGAGTTGAGAGATAGACGTGAGAGAGTGGGAGTCATATTAGGCTTAGGAGTCTAATTTAGGACTTAGTCAAATAAGGTTTAGTTAATTATTAAAAATCTGATTTTTATTTTTATTTTAAATCATCTAATGAATAATAATTATTAATTAATTACATTAATTCAATAGCTTAAATAAAAAATCATATAAATTCATTGCTTCCACCTAGGTTCGAACCCGGGTGGAGCAGGACTTAACTTCAAGAGCTCCATTTCGTCTCTCTCTCCCCAATTTGCCCCTCCACCTTATTAAATAATTAATTAAATATATATTTAGGGTAAATAAGATATTACCCTTAGCCTGGTAAAAGACCATTTTACCCCTAGTCCCTCAAAACATAAGATTTCCTCTCTTTAAGTCCGGTAAAGACTCCTTCGAGTAAATCTTCGTATTCGAGAGCCCTACATGGTTGGTCCCAATCTTTCCTAGCTCAACTAACTCCCTAAGTTAGTTGGCTTAGCTGTATCAAGGGTTCCGAGGTTTGGTTCTACGAGCATGAATCCGTGTGAAACCTGGTCTAATCGTAGGCATTCTTGGCACATTAAGCATTACTTAGCATATCTATTTTTAAGGTTGTTACAAGACTGAAACTTAGGGGTCTCTTGGGAAAGGGACCAAAAGGAAGAAAACCCATACCTTTCCATCGTTCAAAAACGTTTCAAACTTGATCCAATGCTGCCAACTCCCAGGAAAAACAATGCTCCACCGACGAAACCTCACGCACAATCCGTCAAGAAAATGTTTTTGCTTTTCTTTTTTAGTTTAGTTTTTCTTTTGAGTTTTAGCGTACAAGTTCTTCAACAGTGATGAACTTTTTTTTTTTTTTTTTTGTTCTGCTTACTGATGATGAGCGTGAGAAAGAGAGTGGATAGGCGTGAGAAAGAGAGTGGAGAGATGTTAGAGTAACTTTAGGAGTAGGAGTTTTAGTTGAGGACATAGTCAAATTAGGACTCTTTTAAATTAAAAATCTGATTTTCCCTTACTTAAATCAGCCAATTAAATACCTATTATTTAACTTAATATTGATTCCACCAAGGATCGAACCCGGGTGGAGCTCATCTCACGAAAAATGGGTCACTTCGGGTCAACCCTACCCGAATTATCCACTATTTTCATTAATTAATTAATTAATTAAATACTTAGGGTAATTACAATGCTACCCCTAGACTGGAAAAGACCATTTTACCCCTAGACCCTCCAAACCTAAGATTACCCCTTTCAAGTCCGGTTAAAACTCATCCGGGTGAATCTCCTCAATTCGGGTTTCCTACATGGTTGGACCCAACCTTTCCAAGCTCAACTAACTCACCAAGTTGGTTGGCTTGGCTGGTACATAGGTTCTGAGGTTTGGTTCTACGTGCATCATGCCGTGTGAACCCGGTTTAATATAGGTATTCTAGGTACGTTTAAGCATTACTTAGCATAGTCATTTTCGGGTTGTTACATATTCATTGCACTAAGTAGACATTTTGTAAAATAACCTTTCATACCAAATAATTATAACATTTATGAATTTAGAAACAAAAAACAACATAAGAAACATCATTTAACACTTAAAAAGGATTTCCATAATTTTTAAACCAAAAGAGCACGTTACAGTAACTTCCCAAACTTTATAGTAACTTATATTTCAATGTTACAGTGAAATAATTTGAACCTTTACAATGAACTATTTTACGACATTACGGTGAATCATTTAAAGCATTCTAGTGAATTCAACTTGAGCATTTACAATAAAGTATCCTATTCTAAATGAGTGAACTTCCAAGGCCAAGCGAAGGAAAGTGAAGTCATTTCCGTAGGAGTTTCCCTACCTCGGGATTATCCTAAGACTCACTAAGGTAAGACATGAAGGAAGTATGCATATTCCTCCTTCAATACACACCAAAGAAATCCCCAAGACTACCCCTTTCGGCTTACTCACCTAGGAAGAACAAGCCCCTCACTCAATGACAAGACATTAAAAGAACACCTAACAAACCACCAAAGTCTTCCCTTTCGGAATTCCTACATAGTGCAATGAGTAGATAGCGTCCCATACCACCACCTACCATAAGTAGCACATTCTTTTAGAAGGTTTGGCACCAAGTCTTTACTTCTGGAAGGTCCTACCTAGTGCAATGAGTAGATAGCGTCCAATACCACCACCTACCCTAAGTAGTACGTTCTTTTAGAAGACTTAGTTCAATCAATTCTTTTGTGGGGGGTAAGCTTAACCGACATAGACCATGAGAGCTAGACATGGAATCTCGATATTAACCCTAATCGAATGAGGGATTCTCACTTGCCTAGAGTAAGGTAATACTTCTTAGATTTTTCATGGCTTTCCAATAGCTACACCTATGTGGGAACATAGTTAAGGGATAAGGAGATTGCTACTAAGTAACTCATTCTCTACTAACGAGGATTACTCATCTCAAGAGGTACTTTGGAAATATAACATCTCAACTCACTAAGTGTAATCCACCTCTCCTTCATATCCTCTCGGTGCTAGGCATAACTCCCCATGGATTCTCAACATTATAGACTATAGGTCAAGGGTAACTTGTGAAGACCACATCTCAACTCACGAAGGGCATTCATCCTTCAATCTATCTTGGAAAGTTTATTACGAATAGTGCGGTTGCTACTAGACACTTCATCTCAACTCACAAAGAGTGTCCACCCCAAGACTCACCTTTTTACTCAAATTAGCATCATACATTATTTTAAGTGTGAGTGTGTGTGTAAATGTGAGCACACCTTGCACATAAGCATCATTTCATTTACATTTCATTTTATACATGCTTAAACCTTCTTTCATCACATCATACACTTTAACATACTTTACATAAAAATATAAGTCATCTTATACATAATCCTTAACATACTTCACATAACAAGCTTCATAAAACATTTAACAAGAATAACTTCATTTAAAAATACTCTCTAGCCTATTTCACATAATAGCTTCACAAGGCACATTTAACAAGAATAAATTATTATCATCTTACTTTACATAACAAGACTTAATGGACTCATTCACAATAAAATACTAACTTTACATTCATATAAGTCAAGTAAACACCGCCACCAAGAAGGTAGACCATAACACTCAACCACATTTCAAAATCAAAGCTAAACAACATAACCATCTTACCCTTTAGTCCAAGATTTCATCACCTATAACATTTTTCTCAACATTTCATCATAATATAGCCCTTAGAGAAGTAGATAAACAACAATAACAACATAAGCAAAGTAAAGTTCAAAGACTACAAAACTAAGCTCATTTAACCCATTTCTTATGCCAACATTTGATGAAATTATCTATCATTATTACGTTGAAGTTTTAGCATTATAATCACCAACTAACCTAATAAACATCATTATTAAGTCATTCAAAATGTTTTCATGCAAGACCCATATTTAGAGTTGAAGATAGAACAAACTAGGGTTGAAAATCCTTTTTGAAATCTTTTGGAATTGACTCCTTGAATGGAAGAGGGTTCAAGGATGTATACCATACCTTATCTATTTATTGTGAAGAAATCAACCACCAACAGCCCTCCAAGCACTTTTTAACTTCTAGCTTCCAAAGAGACTTGAGAGAGAACTCAAAGGGAGAGTGGTTTTGGATTTTGGGAAATGATGTCTAAAATTAGGTCTTAGAGTTTATTAAACATTAATATACCTAAAAAAACTTAAAATAAACATCCTAGGTTCATAAAAGACTTGGGGTGAATTTACCAAACACCCCAAGCCTTAACAGGGAACTTACAGTTTTGGGACACACTCAGAGACGAGACCTAACCAACGTACCGTCTGTCCATCAATGGACCGTTGGTGGTGTATCATGGGTTGACACTTAGATCCAAACGGAGCCTCACTAACTAAACTTGCAGGTCCAACCGATGGAGCAAAACGACGGGCAGTTGGTTGGACCATTGGCCGTTATTTGCCTTCGTTGGTGGACACTGCCAAGGCAGTTTTGGTCCAACTCTTGGGCCCTTCATCTTGGGCACCTTCTGGGTCCTAGGTGGGGTATTGACCAGACGCTAAACCCCTAAACTAAGTATTCTAGTTCTAAGGAACATCTCATACAATTTTCAAACAAAACGAACACGTAAAACTCACTCAAACACTTCAAGACACACAAGTACTTTCTAAGGCACACCTTCGGAACGTCATAGACGTTCTTGGTCATCTGACCTTCAAACTTAACCAAACTTCACACAGTGCCTAAGTATACTAATGTAACTCAATTTAACTTTAGATTAACTCAAGAACAACCACGAATCTCTAGTTCACCTTAGTTCATTTTACGGCGTTACATTCTCCCCGACTTAAATTAACATTCGTCATTGAATGACACTTAAACTTCAAGAAAAACAAGGACTCACTTATCATCACTTAACACTGTAACAACCTGAAAATGACTATGCTAAGTAATGCTTAAACGTACCTAGAATGCCTGGATTAGACCGGGTTTATACGGCTTGTTGCGCGTAGAACCAGAAACTCAGAACCTATGCACTAGACAAGCCAACCAACTTGGTGAGTTAGTTGAGCTAGGCAAGGTGAGAACCAACCATGTAGGGCACCCGAATTGAAGAGATTCACCCGGATGAGTTTTACCGGACTTAAAAGGGGTAATCTTAGGTTTGGAGGGTCTAGGGGTAAAATGGTATTTTCCAAGCTAGGGGTAGTATTGTAATTACCCTAAGTATTTAATTAATTAATTAATTAATTTAAAGAGGAGGGGCAATTCGGGTAGGGTTGGCCGAATTTAAACATTTTTCGCAAGTTAAACTTCACCCGGGTTCGATCCTTGGTGGAAGCAATGTTAAATTTATTAATTTATATTAATTATCTGATTTAAGTAAGGGCATGATTAGTAATTTCACCTAAGCCTTTACAAACTAAGATTTTTATTAATTTATGAGGAGTCCTAGTTTGACTAATTCTTAAACTAAATCTCCTAATCCTAAGCTACCACTCTTTCTCACGTCTATCTCTACTTCTACCTCACTTTCACGATCAGTCTTCATAAAAAGAAAGAACAGAACAAAATAATAAAGTTCATCAAGAACTTGAACGCTCAAACTCAAAAGCAAAATAAACTTCAAAATGAAAAGCAAAAACCAAATTCTCGATGGAATGTGCTTGTGATTTCAGTGGTGAGACGTCGGCTTAGTGGGGGGGTTTGGCAGCACGTAAGAACATCTTTGAACGACTTTAGGTATGGGTTTTCTTCCCTCTTGGTCCCTTTCCCAAGAAACTCTAAGGTTCAGTCGATTCACAATCGAAAACTAAGGTTGTGCCCGTTGCATGCCCCTGTCATTAGATACTTTGAAAGATTCAAGTATGCGTTGGTATGACTTATGGTAGATGATTTTAGGGCTGGTTGTGATTACGTGTTTGAATGTGTATTTGGAATTATGTAGAAATGAAAGAGGTGTTCCAAAAATGTGAAGTTCATTAACTTGTTTGTGCATGTGTGTGCCGTGAATTAGCCACGGTTTTGTGACGACCCGAAAGCACCCCCTAGAAGTTAGGGAAAACCTTCGAACATGACCGGGCGTACTTGACCCCTTTGGGGTCTCGTACAAACCCTCTAACTAGCATTCATAACATAAAGCATGAAAAGTAGTGCGGAATTTAAAACTTTTCACGATAATAATAATAAAAGGAGTCTTTTCATAAATACTGAGAAATCTTATCGTCACAAGCCAACTTAAAGACACAACTTGGAATCTTAGGGACACGTCCCTTTATGATAAAAGTAAATACATTTTTAAGTATTAATAAAGAAACTAAGAAACATAAAACTATGTCCTCGAATATATGAGGACATACCAAATTCTTGAGAGATAAAGTTCCCAAGCTTCGACTCCGATCCTCCCAAAAGGGCTTCCAACCTATACTCATAAGGTATAAAAAGTATGGGGTTAGTACAACAATGTACTAAGTATGGCATATGCAAAAACATGCAAAAAGGGACATTTTAGTAAAGATAGCTTTTTATGCAATTCTAATATAACCTTCATGAATCTAGAAGCAAACCCACATAAGAATCAACAATTAACACTTTATGGCTATCTTACAAAACTTAAAGTAAACAAAAGGAACATTTAAATTAACTTTGCTAAACTTCCAATAAAATTGAATAAAGCATCATAGTGAACATTTTGAATTCTTACAATGAAGACCTTACAGCGAATGGCACGGTCCAAGTCATATGAACCCTTTTCCTTTGAAGTTGCCCTAACCCAAGGTTATCCTAAGACTCCCTAAGGTGAGCCAAGAAGGGACTCTCATTACACCTCCCTTCAAAGCGCACCAAAGCGACCCTTAAAACTACAAAATCTTAGGCTTACTTCGTTAGAAATCAAATCCACGCCCTTGGCTAACATATGCAAAACACTCATGGAAATATAGGTCATACCAAGTGCAATGTGAGAGTAGCATCCCATACTACCACTCCCACTTAGTACTCCTAATGGATTTCATTTACTCAAGTACTCCACAATAATCCTCCATAACACTACACCATAGTACTCATTCACAAGGATTTCATGAAGGTACTCTTTTCCAATAGTAGGTATAGGTCACACCAAGTGCAATGTGAGAATAGCATCCCATACTACTACTCCCACTCAATGCTCCTACTCGGTAACTAATGTGGATTGAGCACTTCACGACATACATACACAATTTCAACAATACACAAGATAATTAATTTCAAATCAATTCTTTTGTGGGAGTTAGCTTAACCGACAAAGACCATGAGAGCTAGACATGGAATCCCGATATTAACCCCTATCGGATGAGGGATCCTTACTTGCCTAGTGTAAGGTAATGCTTATTAGCATTTACATGGCTTTTCCAATAGCTACACCTATGCGGGCACATAGTTAAGGGATAAGGAGATTGTTACTAAGTAACTCACTCTCTACTAACGAGGAGTACTCATCTCAAGAGGTACTTTGGATTACAACATCTCAACTAACGAAGTGCAATCCACCTCCCCTTCATATCCTCTCGGTGCTAGGCATAACTCCACACGGATTTCTCAACATAATAGTCTATCTTAGAAAGCTCACTAGGAAATGGAGAGGTTGTTACTAGACACTACATCTCAACTCACGAAGTGTGTCCACCTCAAGATTCCCCTTTTTGCTCAACTTGACATAATACAAATCTTAAAGGAGTGTGTGTGTACATGTGCACACCTTGCATATAAGCATCATTTCATTATCATCAAGTTCTACTCACACTTTAACCTTGATTCATCAAGCTACACACTCTACATACTTCTCATAATCATATACTTCATTTAGACATAAACTAGGTCAAACATGCAATTCAAGCTACATCAAACACAACACAAGACCCATTTCCAATATATATCTTCATTTCACATATTAGACCTTCAAGATCACATACTCAAACGATACTAAGTAACATCAAGTTCATCAATTAGCACCGCCACCCATAAGGTGGACCATACCACTCAAATAGCAATTCATAATAAGAATTATACAATGAGAGCAACTCATCAACAAATCAAACCATCATTACCCATAAGCAATTTATCAATATTTCACCATATTAAGGCCCTTAGGGCAGTAGCTACACCAACACGAAAAATACAAGAAGACCCAAGTTCATACCCTACTCAAATCATGCTCACATAACCCATTTTCAAGTCAAAAATTGAAGTATGCATAAACAAGAGTTTCATGGAGTTTTAACATCAAAATCATCTATTCAAACCAATATAAATACATTTAAACCATTAGAACTTAGTTACAAGAAGACCCATAATAGAAATCAAAGTTTAGAAGAAGTTGAGTTTAAAACCCCTTTTTGAAAACCATTTTGGAAGTTGGCTTCTTGAATGGAAAGGTATTCAAGAATGGATACCATACCTTTAGGAGAAAGAAACCCACGAATTTGATGAAGGAACAAGCCCAAAGCAGCCCTCCTTTCCCTCCTTGAGCCTTGGCTTCAATGGTGACTTTGAGAGAGTTTTCTTTTTAGAGAGAGAGTTTGAATGTTGAAGTGAGGGGGTCTTGTCTAGGTCTAGGGTTTAAAACTAATTTAATATAACCTAAAAATACCAAAAGTATACACCTAGGGTCTTATAAGACTTAGGGTGTATTTACATAAAACACCCCAAGTTGGCAGCCTTAAGTCGTGCACTGGCAGGCCTCGTCGACGAGACCACCCTCGACGGACCGTCACGTTCACCATGGACCGTCATGGGGTCCCGTCGAGGAACACTTGGCTCCAAATGGAGCCTGTCCAAGTTTCCACTCTCTGTCACTCGCGACGCCCTTGCTCGACGGACCGTCCTGAGTGCAACGGACCGTCGTCATGGTCGTCGTGAGCCACTGATGGGCAGACTTTGCCCAAGTCTTGGGCCCTTCATCTAGGGGCCCTTGTGGGTCCTAGGTGGGGTCATGCCCGGACGTCAAACCCCTAAACTAAGTCGTCTAGGTCTAAGGAACATCCGACGCATGTTTCAAGTAAAACGAACACATAAAACTCATCCAAACTCGCCAAGACATACAAGTACATTCTAAGGCATACCATCCGAACGTCATGGACGTTTTTGGTCGATTGAACTCCAAACTTAACCAAGCTTTGCACACTGCATAAGGACACCAAACTAACTCCGTTTAACTTAAAAATAACTCAAGAAACAACCATGAGGCTCTAGTTCGTCTTAGTTCATTTTGGGGCGTTATAGGTTTGAAGCTTGATATTGACATGTTAAAATGTTATGAATTATGTGTGTGCGAATATGTTAAAAACGTGATGTTAATATGAGTTCAAACTTGCTGAATTGGATGATAATTCTCACTGAAAGTAACCTTGAAAATGCACCTTAGATCTCCCTAAAAACTACTCGAAATGTCTTAATGTTTAACGTGAAAGAGGGTGGAAAATGGACTGCAAAAAGGTGAACAAATTTCCAGTATTCTGGAAATTTGGTTCGGCCACTTACTGTAAAAAATTGAGTTTTTAAAATTTTTTAAAATACATGAGGTCATTGGGGATTGAACCCAAGACCTCACCATATACAAGTTATATAAAAATTCAATAATAAAAATGATGTAAGGGGGATTCGAAATGGGGTAAGGCTCAAGTGAAGAGTTAGGAGAAAGATGAAAGAAAAATAAAATGAGGCATGTGGGGTTCGAACGCACAACCTCTCGGTCAAACATAAGGAAGAATTGAAAGAAAATAAACATTAGGTATGTGGGAATCGAACCCACATCCTCTCAGCCGAATGAAAAGAATTAAGGAGAAAAATAAAGTGGGGCAGTGGGGGTTCGATCCCACACTCTCTCGTCAACATGAAAAGAGTTTAAGAAAAAGGAAAATAAATAAAGGTAGGTGTGGGGGTTCGATCTCGTATCTCCTAAGCCTAGACGTCTAAGGGGAATTTGGGGAAAAAGGAAACAAAAGAAAGTGTAGGTGAGGGGATTCGAAATCGGGTCCCCTAGCTGAGAATAAGAAATCAGAAAAAATAAATAAAAATGTAAGTGTTGTCCAAGGGATTCGAAATCGGTTTCTCTTGCCAAATTCCGTATTGAAACATAAATCATACGTGAATAAATGATTAAATGAATGCAGCCTTAAAGTATCGAAATTGAGATCTTGGCATACTTACATGATGCATAAGTCTTGTACCACATAACCTTGGGTAAGTATGAATCACTTAGACGAATTACGAATGAAGCCTTATGGCTTGTATGTAGGGATCCATAAGACCAGCATACGTTTAAAAGTAAGTGAACCTAAGATGTTAAGTAATGAATTATGTGACCCCAGAAGGGTTAAGTAATAGTGCGAAACACACTAAAAGACAAAGTGCATTGACATATGATGAAATGAACATTCACGTAAAAAGGGGTGAGTAATTATGAAGGGCAAATGTGATAAGTCTAATGAATGTGGTGACAACATGATAAGAGGCTAATGTGAAATATGAGAGCAATCTCAAATGAGCCTAAGTAAATGTTACCAAAACGTACTCACCTTTGAGAGTGTAAAGTTAACGAAAAGACCAGTCTCTATGACACTCTAATGAAAGTATTAAAGTTAATATATACTTAATACTAATGATGAGATGAGAAATCATCTAATGAGCTATGATGTCCTAATGCTAGAAGCCAGCTTCTATGATGTATGAGATGAATGTAATAAAACTTTATACTGAGCACCGATAGGCTAGCTATGAGAAGTGATTCCTTCTTTCCGGAAGGCAGAGGTTCGTGTAATTCTCATGAGATGAGATTGTACGTCCAGACGGGTATGGGTCTCCTTATATCTCCTAGTCTTTGAACCTATGCAGCAAACATAGGGATCTAGCAGGGTTCAATTCCCTATGTACGCTAGCTTGTCTTCGTTTCTCTTTGGCAGGTGATTCCACCTCTTTTCGGTGTGGGGTAGACACAGGATTTCATTAAGCTCACATGATCTATGTCGGTTAAAGTAATAGTTCCTAAAGAAAGAATGAGGCCAGCCTCATGAGATGCACACAATGATATGAACGATACCAAAGGTGTTTGGGTAGGATAATCAAGTGGTGAACTAGACTTATGTAATGACACTAAGTCATTATTAGTCATTGCACAGTGAACCCAATGAGAGTCTTAAACTACATCCTAGGTATAGCTGGTGTTTATACTAGCCTATTAATGAAATGAAATGAAGTACGTATAAATGAATGAAGCAGACTCTGTGTTTGCTAAATAAGGCCCCTCGTTAAGGTCCCATATGTTGAGCCCTCATTTTGGGAAGTCCTAATGTTAAGTCCAAGATTCCAGGGTCTCATGGCATATGAACGAATGAAATGAAATATGATATGTCCTATATCCAATATGTTATGTGCTATATGCAATATGTTATGTGATGTGTGCAATATGATATGTATGATGATGCATGTTACTCTCATGGCATGACTTTCCTAATCCGATTTTGACAAGTCCACTGACTTGACTTTCCTTAACTCATATCGTTAGGAGAGAGCTATTTTAAATCATGCATGTCCGTGGTGTGTGCTTGCATATACCCATATTTAGTACATGTGTGTACTAATTCCATATATTTATTTACTTTTAGGTACAGGTGCAACTGGACGTTAGAGCTTACGAGTCGACGCACCAGTTATCCGGATGTGGAGCTTTCATCAGGATTTGGTAGGCCCTCATGCTTTCGAGGATGCTTACAGATTTATTCTAGCTTAGATGTAGGCATGAGCTAGTGGAGTATGTTCCACTAGCATTTCTTTCGTATTTACTTTCAGACATTGTATTAGTGCCATTTTGGCAACTCTATATTTATGACTATATCTTTCATTTGATTATCTTTATTTAGATGGTTGTTGTAAACGCTTATGAGTTTACGTAGATACTATTATGAGAAATCAATGTTTTCCAATATAAAGTTAAGTAAACAAAATTTTCTGCTAAAATTAACCTAGATGAAGTAACAACGACGTATGTAGGCTTGTCTGCGACCTCTGAGAGGTCAACGACGCCAGTCTCGCCTAGGGTATAGATTCTGGTCGTGAAAAACGTGGTATAAGAGCATTAGGTTAAATTCCAAGGATAATAAGTTCACATCAACCACATCGAGTAGTTTCTAAGTTATGGTAGTGAAGTGCACCACCATCATGAATTAGAGACAACATTATGTGTAGGAAAATTTCCCTTCATCTGATCTTATCGTTCTTTCCTTAATGTTTGAATTCTTAGTGTTATGAACGTGTCTAACATCAATTGTTATTTTTTTTCAGAAAATGAACACAAGGGGGAACGCTGGTCGGGGAAGAGTATGAGTAGCTGCTGGGGACAACCAAGTTCCACCCCAGGCTCCAGCTGCAAGAGTGGCCATGCCAGTTAACCCAGCTGGGTTGACTGATGCTGAGGTGCGGATAGCTTTGTCACAGATGGATCAAGCCATCACTGTGCAGGCTCGGGCTATGACGGCCCAGGATAACAGACAGGCTGTTCAGTACGAGAACCCACCAGCCCACAACATGGTAAATAGGTTGCGTGATTTTACGAGGATAAATCCTCTAATCTTTACAGGATCTAAGACTGCAGATGACCCTCAGGAGTTCGTGGAGGAGGTCCAGAAGATTCTGGTGGCGATGGGAGCCACGGAGATTGAGAAAGCTGAGCTGGCCTCGTACAAGTTCAAGGATGTTGCACAGGCTTGGTGTAAGATGTGGCAGGATAGGAGGGCGTTGGGCGGAGGTCTGATCACATGAGAGCTGTTTAAGACAACTTTTCTAGAGAGGTTCTTCCCCAAAGAGATGAGAGAGGCTAAGGTTGAGGAGTTCATCAACCTTAAGCAGGGCTCGATGACTGTGAGGGAGTATTCCCTGAAATTCGTTAAATTGTCCAGGTATGCCACTTCTCTTGTGTCGAACATCAGGGATGAGATGAGCAGGTTCCTTACTGGGATCTCAGAGGAATTGGATGAGGAGTGTCGGGATGCGATGCTCCATGATAGCATGGACTTGTCGAGGCTTATGGTACATGTCCAACAGGTTGAGGACAGCCCGAAGAAGAGGAGAGTCCGTGAGGTTAGGAGGCCTAACCCTTCTGACCAGACAGGTTCCAGCAGAGGCGGTGGCAGGAGCACATTTGGAGTTCGTGATTAGACCAGATTTAAGAAGGGGCATCATAGTTCAGGGAACTCTAACTCTCAGAGGAGTGAAGCACCTAGAGGAGGCAGACCCGAGCCAAAGAAGGGCAATGGAGGTGATGTGCAGCATCCCAGAAAGGAATGTGGCAAGTGTGTCCGTATTCACAGTGGAGAGTGCAGAATAGGCACAAATGCCTGCTTCGGTTGCGGAAAGAGCGGACACATGGTCAGGGACTGCCCACAGAATAGGGTTCAGGCAGGAGGTAATGCTCAGCCTAGGCCTAATCCCCAGAATGCTACTGCAGCCGAGCCTCCTAAGAGAAATAGATTCTACGCCTTGAAGGGCAGGGAGGAGCAGGAGAAGTCTGCTGATGTTGTCACAGGTATGCTGCAAGTTTTCTCAACCTCTTTTTATGCTTTACTTGATCCAGGGTCTACACTTTCTTTTGTGACTCCCTTGCTTGCTCTTAATTTTGGAACACTACCTGAGGTTTTGCATGATCCTATTGTAGTTAGTACTCCCTTGGGAGAAAATATGAGAGCTAATAGGGTTCATAAAGACTGCCCAATAGTAGTATGTGGTAAGACTATGTGTGCAGACCTTGTTGAGTTACCCATAAATGACTTCGATATTATACTTGGTATGGACTGGCTCCATAAATGTTATGCCTTTATGGATTGTCGTAGTTGGGTTGTGAGATTCCGTTTCCCTAATGAATTAGAGCTGGTCTGGTAGGGGTACAATTTGAGTCCTTCAAGTCCCTTGATTTCGAACCTAAAAGCTAATAAGATGATGTCCAAGGGATTGTTATGTCATCTTGTGAGTGTCAATGATCGATATTCCTTCCATAGACTCTGTGCACGTAGTGAATGAGTTCCAAGATATTTTCCCCGATGATTTGCCTAGAGTCCCTCCCCCACGAGAGATTGATTTTGGTATCGACCTAGATCCCGATACCAAACCGATTTCAATTCATCCCTACAAAATGGCTCCAACTGAACTCAAAGAGTAGAAGTTGCAGTTAAAAGATATCACAGATAAGGGCTTCATCCAGCCGAGCATATCCCCTTGGGGCGCTCTAGTGATGTTTGTGAAAAAGAAGGATGGAACCCTTAGGATGTGTATCGATTATCGGCAGCTCAACAAAGTCACTATAAAGAACATGTATCCACTTCCCAGAATAGATGACTTATTCGATCAGCTGCAAGGGTTTAGTTTCTTCTCAAAGATTGATCTTCGTTTCGGGTATCATCACCTTAGGTTTAGGGATGATGATATCTCAAAGACAGCCTTTCGTACCCGTTATGGTCATTATGAGTTCCTAGTCATGTCATTTGGTCTTACTAATGCACCAGCTGCATTTATGGACCTCATGAACCAAGTATTTCGTGAATACTTAATTCTTTCGTCATAGTATTCATTGATGACATCCACATCTACTCTAAGACCAAGGAAGAGCATGAACAATATTTCAGACTAACCTTGCAGGTACTTAGACAATATCAGTTGTATGCCAAATTCAGCAAGTGTGAATTTTGGCTTAGATCAGTGACCTTCCTGGGTCATGTTGTGTCCGATCAGTGTGTGTAGGTGGACCCCAGGAAGACTGAGGTTGTTAAGAACTGGCCAAAAACTCTTACTCCCACCGATATTTGTAGCTTTTTGGGATTAGCTGGTTACTACCGCAGGTTCGTGGAGGGTTTTTCATCCATTGCTGCCCCACTGACAGCTTTGACTAATAAGAAAGCCAAGTTTTTTGGGCGGAGACTTGTGAGAAGAGTTTCCAGGAGCTCAAGGACAGACTCACTTCAGGGTTGTGACGCATCTAGGGTTGGTTTGGGTTATGTTCTTATGAAGAGTGGTAAGGTGATAGCCTATGCGTCCATACAGCTCAAGGTTCGTGAGACGAATTATCCAACTCATGACCTGGAGTTGGCAGCTATGGTGTTGGCATTGAAGCTGTCGAGGCATTACTTGTACGGAGTGCATATGGATGTGTTCACAGACCACAAGAGTCTCCAGTACGTGTTCACACAGAGGGAGTTGAATCTACGTCAGCGGATATGGTTGGAGCTGTTAAAGGAGCATGATATGAGTGTACACTACAATCCAGGGAAAGCAAATATTGTAGCTGATGCTTTGAGCAGGTTGAGCATCGGGAGTAAATCCCACGTTAATGATGGGAAGAAGGAAATTGTATACAGACTGGACAGACTGGGTGTGCGATTGATGGGTTCTACTAAGGGGGGGGGGCGCGGTTCAGTTCATCCTAGTTTTGAATCATCCTTGGCAGTTGAAGTCAAGAAGGGTCAGAATCTTGATCCTGTTTTGATGGAGTTGAAGGACTCAGTGCTGATGAAGATGAATGATTCCTTTGCTTTGGGAGGTGACGGCATACTTAGGTACCAGGATAGACTGTGTGTAACAGACGTGGATGATTTGCGGACCAAGATTGTTGCAGTGGCCCATGGTTCCAGGTATTTGATACATCTAGGTTCCACAAAGATGTGTCATGACCTCAAGCAGATCTATTGGTGGGATGGCATGAAGAAGGACATTGTTGAGTATGTGGCCAAGTGTCCTAATTGTCAGCAGGTTAAGGCAGAGCACCTTAAGCCTGGTGGTCTCACTCATATGATTGAGGTTCCGACTTGGAAGTGGGAGGCCATTAACATGGACTTTGTGGTTGGTCTTCCGAGGACTAGGAGACAGCATGACCCCATATGGGTTATTGTAGACAAGATGACTAAATCTGCCCACTTTATCCTTGTGAAGTCTACTTACAGGGCCGAGGATTATGCGAGACTCGACATTGATGAGATTTTGAGGTGGTCATGGGATTCCTTTGTCTATCATTTCAGATAGAGGGGCTCAGTTCACTTCGCATTTCTGGAGATCCTTCCTGAATAGCTTAGGCACGCAGGTAAAGCTCAATACTGCCTTCCATCCTCAGACAGATGGGCAGGCAGAGCGCACCATTCAGACATTGTAGGACATGTTGAGGGCATGTGTGATCGACTTTAGAGGAAGTTGGGATGACCATCTGCCATTGATAGAGTTCTCATATAATAACAGCTATCACTCCAGTATTGGAATGGCACCATTTGAGGCACTGTATGGTAGGAGGTGTAGGTCTCCATTTGGGTGGTTCGAGGTTGGAGAGTCATCCATTTTTGGTCCAGAGATCATTCATGAGGCCTTATAGAAGGTCAGGATGATTAGGGACAGGTTGGCTACTTCTTACAGTCGGCAGAAGTCTTATGCAGATAACAGGAAGCGGCCCTTAGAGTTTGATGTTAGTGACCAAGTATACTTGAGGATATCACCCATGAAGGGGGTGATGAGGTTTGGAACGAAGGGGAATTTGAGTCCGAGGTACGACGGGCCATACGAGATTCTACAGCGTGTGGGTGAGGTGGCCTATAAGTTGGCGTTGCCTGCGGATCTAGCTTCTGTACATCTAGTCTTTCATGTCTCTATGTTAAAGAAGTACCTTGGTGATCCAGCATCGATTTTGCCTATTGAAGGTTTGGGGGTTGATGAAGACTTGTCCTATGAGGAGGTTCCTGTTGAGATTTTAGACCGACTGGTAAAGCGGCTGAGAAACAAGGAGGTTGCCACAGTGAAGGTATTTGGAGGAACCATCTTTTGAGGGTGCTACGTGGGAGTCCGAGGCGATATGAGATCCCTCTATCCTCATCTTTTCAGCTCTTGAGGTTAGACTTCCTTACTCTTAAGTCTAAGTTTCCTTGTCTCCTCTATTCTTTGTTGATATTGCTTCACTGTGTAAAGTACTTATGTTATGATATGACTGGCATTGTACGAGATAATTAGAAGTGTCATTAGAATGAATGTTCCTAAGGGGGATAATGTAACAACCTGAAAATGACTATGCTAAGTAATGCTTAAACGTACCTAGAATGCCTGGATTAGACCGGGTTCACACGGCTTGTTACGCGTAGAACCAGACCTCAGAACCTATGCACTAGCCAAGCAACCAACTTGGTGAGTTAGTTGAGCTAGGAAGGTGACAACCAACCATGTAGGGCACCCGAATTGAAGAGATTCACCCGGATGAGTTTTACCGGACTTAAAAGGGGTAATCTTAGGTTTGAGGGTCTATGGGTAAAATGGTCTTTTCCAAGCTAGGGTAGTATTGTAATTACCCTAAGTATTTAATTAATTAATTAATTAATTTAAAGAGGAGGGGCAATTCGGGTAGGGTTGGCCGAATTTGACCCTTTTTCGCAAGTTAAGCTTCACCCGGGTTCGATCCTTGGTGGAAGAATGTTAAATTTATTAATTTACATTATTATCTGATTTAAGTAAGGGCGTAATTAGTAATTTCACCTAAGCCTTTAAAAATCAGATTTTTATTAATTTATGAGGAGTCCTAGTTTGACTAATTCCTAAACTAAATCTCCTAATCCTAAGCTACCACTCTTTCTCACGTCTCTCTCTACTTCTACCTCACTTGCACGATCAGTCTTCATAAAAAGAACAGAACAGAACAAAAAAATAAAGTTCATCAAGAACTTGAACGCTCAAACTCAAAAGCAAAATAAGCTTCAAAATGAAAAGTAAAAACCAAATTCTCGAGGGATTGTGCTTGTGATTTCGGTGGTGAGACGTCGGCTTAGTAGGGGGGGTTTCAGCAACACGTAAGAACATATTTCAACGACTTCAGGTATGGGTTTTCTTCCCTCTTGGTCCCTTTCCCAAGATACCCCTAAGGTTCAGTCTAATCACAATCAAAAACTAAGGTTGTCACCGTTGCATGCCCCTGTCATTAGATCCTTTGAAAGATTCAAGTATGCGTTGGTATGACTTCTGGTAGATGATTTTAGGGCTGGTTGTGATTATGTGTTTGAATGTGTATTCAGAATTATGTAGAAATAAAAGACGTGTTCCGAAAATGTGAAGTTCGTTAACTTGTTTGTGCATGTGTTGCCGTGAATTAGCCACGGTTTGAAGCTTGATATTGACATGTTAAAATGTTATGAATTATGTGTGTGCGAATATGTTAAAAACGTGATGTTCATATGAGTTCAAAGTTGCTGAATTGAATGATAATTCTTGACTGAAAGTAACCTTGAAAATGCACCTAAAGATCTCCCTAAAAACTACTCGAAATGTCTTAATGTTTAACGTGAAAGAGGGTGAGAAAATGGACTGCAAAAAGGTGAACAAATTTCCACATTTGGAAATTTGGTTTCGGCCACTTACTGTAAAAATTTGTTTTTAAAAAATTAAATGCATGAGGTCATTGGGGATTGAACCCAAGACCTCACCATATACAAGTTATATAAAAATTCAATAATAAAAATGAGGTAAGGGGGATTCGAAATGGGTAAGCTCAAGTGAAGAGTTAGGAGAAAAATGAAAGAAAAATGAAATGAGGCGTGTGGTTCGAACCCACAACCTCTCGGTCAAACATGAGGGAAGAATTAAAAGAAATAAAAATGAGGTATGTGGGAATCGAACCCACAACCTCTCAGCCGAATGAAAAGAATTAAGGAGAAAAATAAAGTGGGGTTGTGGGGGTTCGATCCCACACTCTCTCGTCAACGAAAAGAGTTTAAGGAAAAAGGAAAATAAATAAACGTAGGTGTGGGGGTTCGATCTCGGATCCTACCTAGTCTAAGGGGAATTGGGAAAAAAGGAAACAAAATAAAGTGTAGGTGAGGGGATTCAAAATCGGGTCCCCTAGACGAGAATAAGAAATCAAAAAAAAAATGTAAGTGTTGTACAAGGGATTCAAAATCGGGTTCCCTTGCCCAATTCCGTATTCACACATAAGTCGTACGTGAATAAATGATTAACTGAATGCTGCCTTAAAGGATCGAAACTGAGATCTTGCCATACTTACAAGATGCATAAGTCTTGTACCACATAACCTTGGGTAAGTATGAATCACTTAGACGAATTACGAATGAAGCCTCATGGATTGTATGTATGCATCCATACGTCCAGCATACGTTTAAAAGTAAGTGAACCTAAGATGTTATGTTATGAATGATGTGACCCCAGAAGGGTTAAGTAAGAGTGTGAAACACACTAAAAGGCCAAGTGCATTGGCATATGATGAAATGAACATTCACGTAAAAAGGGGTGAGTAATTATGAAGGGCAAATGTGCTAAGGCTAATGAATGTGGTGACAACATGATAAGAGGCTAATGTGAAATAAGAGAGCAATCTCAAATGAGCCTAAGTAAATGTTACCAAAATGTACTCACCTATGAGAGTGTAAATTTAATGAAGAGACCAGTCTCTATGAACACTCTAATGAAAGTATTAAAGTCAATATATACTTAATACTAATGATGAGATGAGAAATCATCTAATGAGATATAATGTCCTCATGGTAGAAGCCAACTTCTATGATGTATGAGATGAATGTAATGGAACTTTATACTGAGCACCGATAGGCTAGCTATGAGTGGCGATTCCTTCTTTCGGAAAGGCAGAGGTTCGTGTAATTCTCATGAGATGAGACTGTCCATGCAGACGGGTATGAGTCTCCTTATATTTCCTAGTCTTTGAACCTATGCAGCCAACATAGAGATCTAGCAGGGTTCAATTCCCTATATACGCTAGCATGTTTTTGGTTTCACTTTGACCGGTGATTCCACTTCTTTTCGGTGTGGGGTAGACACAGGAGTTCATGGAGCTCACATGATCTATTTCAATTAAAGTTTAAGTTCCAAAAGAAAGAATGAGGCTAGCCTCATGTAATGCACACAATGAAATGACCGATACCAAAGGTATTTGGGTAGGATAATCAATAAGTGAACTAGACTTATGTAATGACACTAGGTCATTCTTAGTCATTGCACAATAAACCCAATGAGAGTCTTAAACTACATCCTTGGTATAGATGGTGTTTACACTAGCCTATGAATGAAATGAAATGAAGTACGTATGAATGAATGAAACAGACTCTGTGTTTGCTAAAGAAGGATGCCTAGTTGAGGTCCCATATTTTGAGCCCTCATTTTGGGAAGTCCTAATGTTAAGTCCAAGAGTCTCATGGCATATGAACGAATGAAATGAAATATGATATGTGCAATATGCAATATGTTATATGCTATATGCAATATGTTATATGTTGTGTGCAATATGATACGTATGATGATGCATGTTACTCTCATGGCATGACTTTCCTAATCCAATTTTGGCAAGTCCTCTGACTTCACTTTCCATAACTCATATCGTTAGGAGAGAGCTATTCTAAATCATGCATCTCCGTGGTGTATGCTTGCATATACCCATACTTAATACAAGTGTGTACTAATTCCATACATTTATCTACATTTAGGTGCAGGTGCAGCTGGACGTTAGAGCTTACGAGTCGACGCAGAAGTTATCCGGACGTGGAGCTTTCATACGGATTTGGTAGGCCCTCATGCTTTCGAGGATGGTTACTGACTTATTCTAGCGTAGACGTAGGCATGAGCTAGTGGAGTATGTTCCACTAGAGTTTCTTTCGTATTTACTTTCAGATGTTGTATTGGTGCCATTTTGGCAACTCTACATTTATGACTATATCTTTCATTTAATTAACTTGATTTAGATGGTTGTTGTGAACGCTTATGAGTTTACGTAGATAGTATTATGCGAGATCAATGTTTTCCATATAAAGTTTAAGTAAACAAAAGTTCAAATTTTCCGCTAAAATTAACCTAGATGAAGTAACGACGACGTATGTAGCCTTGTCTGCGACCTCAAAGAGGTCAACGATGCCAGTCTCGTCTAGGGTCTAGATTCCGATCGTGACACACTAATAAAAAGAAAGACAAAATAAATATGTTAGAAATAGAATAAGAAGTTAAAATAAAGTTGTACTCTATCCTAGAAAATATTAGAAATAACTCCTCCTCCGATGAAAATCTTAGCGATGAAGATCAATTGAATATAGCGTACGATTCTGATGATAGCAAGTCATCAGACTCTTGTGAATGCGGCAGTGTAATTTGCACCTGCAAAAATCATTCCATAAATGTCATCACTAGTAGTGAAGAAACATTTTTTGATACGATAGATTATATTGAGGATCTCGATTTCAAGAAAAATACTTAATCACCTTAAGAGATTTAGTTCTTGATAAACAACCGGATAATAGGATTATTAAGCCCTTTGATATGACAAGTGTTTTAAATAAATTTAAACAACCAATAAAACCTGAAACAACTCTACAAAGTATTCAGACCGAATTAGTACAAATAAGAGATGAAATAAATGAAATTAAGTAGAGACTCCACACTTTAGAAATTGAGTCAGTTACTAATAAAATATTTAAAAATCTACCACCCAAACAAGAACCAGAGTAATGTAAATTAGAAGCAGGAGAAGCTTCAAAAGAAATAGAGTCACTCGTAGAACCTCTTTTGAAATTAGGAATTAATACAATTACGGTCATTCGATCACAAAGCTACCACATACCCATTACATTAGTTATAGACAAAAATTATATCATTCATAAAATTGCATTATTTGATACAGGCGCAGATCAAAATTGCATTATTGAGGGATTAATTACTCATAAATATTTAGACAAAGGCACTACACGTTTATTCTCCGCAACATGAGAAAAGCTTAAAATAAATTATAAATTCAGAAACGCTTACATATGCGATAATGAAATTGGTTTCATAAATGATTTCATGATAACCAAAGACATAATTGAAGAAATTATACTAGGTATTCCTTTCATCACTCAAATAAAGTCTTATACCTCCCAATTAGATGGCATCCATACCTTAGTGCTAGGAAAGAATCTCGTCTTCCCTTACCTAAATACTATGTCAAAAGATGAAAGTAATTTCATGAAAGATAAAAATATCTTTCAAATAAATTCACTTTTTCATCAAGAGAGTTTTACAATAAAGGTTACTAAACCTTCTTCTCCTCCTAGTTTTTTAGTACTAGGAGTTACCCTCTTTCAATAAATAAAGAATGACTTCAACACAACCATATATTTTTCATAAAATTTTATTTTATAAAAAGAAACAATCTCCCAAAAGTTTTAAAAAGAATTATCGAGGGAACTAATGAGACCAGGAATAACCAAAATAAAAAGACCATTTTTTTCTTTCAAGTCACAAGGTGAAGATTGTTAAGTCCGAGATTGCTCCGAAAGCAATACAGGTCAACAAATGTTACATGTACTGTCAAATACCACATCAAATATGAAAATTATGAAAGCTCTGCTACACCAACAAAAATTATGTGGAGACGGAAGATCCCCGCAAGACTCAGAGGTATTATAAAGTTTCTGTTAAGAGATACATTCAAATTGAGCAAATATTTGAGAAAATCAACAAGTATTATCAACTTAACATCAAAGGCAGTTTACAAATATTTTTGAAGGATCCCATATTTAATCAAGACAGTTAAAATTCAAAAATCAGTTGTCCCTAATAATGTCAAGATCTCCATCCGAAGGAATTATGACAATTCCAAAGAAAGATTAAAAAGAAGGTTCAAGGAAGCCTCATGTAAACCTTAACATTCATGCGAAATTAAAATACGAATTATCAGATATTATTGCTACAAAAAAAGCACAAAATTACTTTCTTAATAAAAAGAAAGTGCTAGCAAACTTTGCTATCACTTAGAGAAATATCACAAAAAGAAACATTCAAGAGTGGACCCTACAAGCAAAGATATGCTATACAAGTTTCAAGACAATTATAAAAATCAGCATTTGGACAAAGCAATCTTATTCACTATGTCAACAATTCTACCAACATGTAGATCCCGCAGGAACAAAGCCACAAAGTAACAAGAAGACAAAATAACATGATATGCTTTGAAGATAAAAATTCAGCAAAAGAAGATAAGCATGCAGTGAAGGCTACGTATGTAGTTTAAGCTAACGTGGTATTTATTCCAAGCCACGTACGATTATCATCAGTTATTTTTAGTAGGTAGTAGTTACGTGTAAAATGAATAATGTGTATTAGTGTATGCACACATGTAAAATAGATAACATAATAAGTTAGATTAATCAGCTCTTTTGAGGCCTATTTAAGGCTTTCAACTTGTACTAGTAAGAGGCATTCAAAATCTCACACGACTTTGAAAAACCTCTACAATTCTCTTCATTTTCCATTCTCCCATCCATGTTCTCTCTTTCCCTAAATCAATAAAAAGTTTTTTTTGTAAGTATACTTTCTCTACTATTTTGTTTATTTATTTTATATTTTAAATTTTAAAGTTTTGTTTTAAGTTTGTATACTTCCCTTTGTTCTTCTCTTTCTATTTGTTTTAAGCTTTGTTTGTTCCTCCCTTCCGTTACTCTGTCCAGATTTACTTAGGATTTTGTCCCGGAGCTCGGTCTGTTCCCCTCTATTGGTATCAGAGACAAGTTGTCCGGAGGGGTATGAGTAGGAGCGGCTAAGTCCCTACGCTGTTCTTGGGCGGACAGCGTTGAAACTTAGATTGTGGTCGGGGTGGTAAGTTTGGAGTTTGGTAGTTGTTGTTCTTCTTTCACTTGTCTTCTTAGTTTTATTCCTTGAAGTGGGGTAACCGGATACTTTTCGGTTTAGACATTGTCAAGCCCGTATTTTCCGTTGAATTAGCTTAGACTATGTGTATCATAGAGCCGAACTCGGAGGGTGTTCCCGTCGCCAAGCCTATAGGAATAAGATCAAAGAAAATTAGTAAAAAAGAACAACAATTACTACACAAAGAATTTATTGTTCCGGTAGTAATCTTTAAAGTAGACATTTAAGCCCAAGGATAGTGTTCTTGTCTCCTCTAGATACTCTGTACTATATAAACTCTTAATTATTCATGTATACTCTATCATGTGTGAAAGACTTAGAATATTTAATATTGACTACCATAAAAGGTAATAAAATAATATGTTATCATCCCCGGACGTATAATTGGTATGATTACAAGGCGGCTTGGTATAATTTTATGTATCTCCGATCAAATATCCACACTTGGTTCGTTAAATATTCAGAGGATATAAAAAGCGCAACGATCCCTCGGTAGTTATACGAATGGTGGAGCCAGTTCGGAGGAAATAAACACGTATTATAACCATAATTTTTAATATTTTCTTTCTTTTTATTAGTGGTTGGACAGTCTTTGGCTTGATGTCCGGATTTTCCACAACCCAACATATTTCAGTGTTATTTGGTTTAAATCTATTTTATCATGGTCATGGTTAGATTTTATGAACCTTCTTTTGTAACGACGGGGTTTCTCTGATTTATGTTTATTTTTATTGTTCCCTTTTTCAAAAGTCTGTCTTGATGGGGTGGATAGTTTAATATAACCAAAGTCTTGACAAAAGTTTCCTAGTTCCTTTTGAGATATTTTACTATCTCTTTTTATTTGATTCTTAAGTTTTATATCTATACATAATTCTAGTCCAGTAATATTTATAAAACTTATGAGATCACCATAGGTTCATTGATTGTAAGGAATTTTTCCTTCAAATCTATCTTTTAATTTTATTCTAACATTTTCAGCAAATAACTTGGGTAGACCACTAATAAATTTTTCTTTCCAATAATTGTGATTACAGTCTTCTCTAATCATAACTTTACTGAGGAAAATATCTTTATACCATCTAAAATCGTCCAACTTTGGGCAAGATAGATTAGATAAAATTTCTAACTTCTATCTTGGAAAGTTGAGGTTCTCCAATAAAATGTTTAGCTATGTTATAAAGTAAGGTGGTAGTGGCATCTTCTAGGACTATATTCTCTATAGGTTGTCCTGAAGATTCATATTTAATAATTGGGTTAATAGTTGTAGTATTTAATATACTTTGTCTATTATCTTCTGTGAGATAATTATTCCACCAATTATTTAATGTGCCGGTAAATCCAGCTGTAATTAGAGTAGCGGATTATTTATCTGATAAATTTTTCATTTTATAAGCTGTAATGGCATTCCCATTTCATGTAATTTATCATAAATTAGATGTTCCGCTAGTCCATCAATATTTCATTAAGCTACTTCTCTTCCCAAATGCTAAGTATGAGATAGAAACTCATTTTCTTCGTATTGCATATCCGAAAAAGAAGGTTTCTTATAATAATTCTTTTTATTAGAATAATTTGAACTTAATTTATTAATATCTTTATCATTTTCGTACAAGGTATTAATATTTTTTGTTTTTAGTTTTTTATTAATTATTTCTATAAGATCATTAGTGATTTAAAACTTTTCTTGATATCCAGGGAATTTCTCGTTAGAAAATTTTGGTAGTTTAAATATTGGATGATTTTCTAGTTTTCTTTTGTTATCATTGTAGGAAGAATTTAGTTTATTCTTAAAAACTGATTTAGAATCGACTTCAAGAATTTGGTTAGAGACTACATAAAGTAGTTGATTTGTATAATTATTTTGTTGCAGGATTCTATTTATATCTTTATTTATGGGGTCTTCTTTAGTATCAACTATATTCATTTAAAAAGGTGAGGCAGTAATAATTCTACCGTCAACGGATAGACTAATTTCTTCTAAACAACGAATTTTAGATTCAACTACCTTGTTATTAGTGGTATACCATTTATTAACAAACATATTTAATGACTCTTTTTGGTCATCTAATTTTCTGTGTATTCAAATCACTTAAAAAATTCTATGTTACATTTTAATCTTTTCATATCACTAAACAATTTATTTCTAAAGGTTAATCTATCTGATAATGAATATCTTTGTATATACCATTGTTTTTAATAGAATTCTCTGGACTAGTCCAAAGCTTATTTAAATAATTCAAGTCCGGTTTAAAAGGTTCGTCTAAATGAATCACGCCAATATAATTTTTTATTTCTTGAATTTGAGTAGTGGGACTTGGGGATTTTATGGGCTTAGAATTTCTATGTTGTATTTTGTGAATAGTTTCTAAGAAATCTACCCCCTTTAATTTTTTATTTATTTTTTTATCTTGAGGTTGACTTACTTGGTGAAACTTTGATTTTTCTTTTTAAAATTCTGACTCTGCTACAAAGTCAAAATGCCAAATATCCTTTATTAATAAGTCATCCCATTTTATTATTCTTGGGATAAAGGTGTTATAATATGCTTCATGAGTATAGTAACTCCTTTATTATTTAATATTTTAGCATTAGGGGCGAAGGTAGCTTTTATTAATTTATAATATATTCTATATATTATAGTTACTTTCCCAGTAGTATCCTTACTATTCATATTTTTTGTTTTAACTTTTAATGTTAATGTATCAATTATGTTTGGATCCTTAATATTTATTAAATAATTAGGATAACAATTAAATTTTTAATTATAGCTAAGTTGAAAAGGTGAAGAACACTGTCTAAGGTGGTTCTTTAATCTTCTTAGTCTTCTTTCTTCTGAAACATGGCATTTCCTGTCTGTCTAGCTGATAGTAAGTGGAAGAAAATTAGTGAAAAAGGTAACAACAATTACTACATAAAGAATTTATTATTTCGGTAGTAATCTTTAAAGTAGACATTTAAGCCCAAGAATAGTGTTGTTCTCTCCGCTAGATACTCCGTACTATATAAACTCTTAATTATTCATGTCTACTCTACCATGTGTAAAAGACTTAGAATATTTACTATTGACTACCATAAAAGGTAATGAAATATTAAGTAAAGATACTACCTTAAAGGGTAATAAATAATAAAAATGCTACTTTAGTAAAATCCATTAAAAAAATTTAAGAATTATATTGTCATGATTTATTTAGATGAACCTTTTGAACCAGATTTTAATTATTTAAATAAAATTTGGACTAGTCCAGAAAACTCTATTAAAAATAATGGTATGTACAAAGATATTCTCTAGCAGAAAGAATAACATTTAGGAATAAATGGTTTAGTGATATGAGAAGGTTAAAATTTAATATAGATTTTTGTAAATGGTTTGAACACATAGGGAAATTAGACGACCAAAATGAGTCGTTAGAAATACTTATTGATAAATTGTATACTAATAATAATAAGGTAGTTGAATCTAAAATTCCTTCTGTAGAAGAAATTAGTCTACCGACAAATGATAGAATTATTACTACCTTACCTTTTCAAACAAATATAATCAACACTAAAGAAAGTAAAACAAGTCCTTCCTACAAGGATGAAACTAAAAATCTTGAAACTCATCCAATATTTAAACTATCTGAATTTTCTAATATTAAATTCATAGAGTATAAAATTAATAATAAAATAGTAATAGCTATTATGGATTATGAAATAAAATATTTATCAGATAAATAATTACCTGCTATTGTTACAACTGAATTTACTAGCACATTAAAGGATAAGTTTAAAGAAAAATACCCTTATAAATAATTAACCTATGGTAATCTCATAAGATTAGAAACAAGTATAAAACTTAAAAATCAATTAAAGAGGGCTAACATCGTCGTAAAAGTTATAACGATAAACACGACGAATCCCAATATTTTTAAAAAAATCTAGATTAGTTAATAAAGACATTAATGTGTGTTGGAACTGTGGAAAATACGGACATCATGCTAACGATAATCAGGCCCCTAATAAACGGAAAGATACGATAAATAGGTTAGAACTAGAAGATAATATTATAAATAAATTATATTCAATTCTTAATAAAAATCACACCAGTTCAAAAATAAATTATAGTAGATATAACCAATTTAAAATAAAGGATAAATCTAAAGGTAATAATTCAACTTACAGTGGCAGTAAGAATACATATTGCACATGTCAAAACCCCTCCATCAATGTCATTAGCAGTAGTAATAAAGAAGTTTTCTTTGATATAATTGAACATATCGAAGATAAAGATTATAAGAAAAAATATTTGAGGGCATTAAAAGATATAATTCTTAATCAACCAATAAATAATCATATTGTTAAACCCGTTAGCATGACCAATAGAGAACAAAATTCTAAAACAACACTTCAAGATCTTCAAACAGAATTAATACATGTAAAGAAAGAAATTAAAACAATCAAACAAAAACTTAACACTTCAGAAGATACAAAAGTCAAAGTTTACAATTGAAATTAGAATAAATTCAGGAGTCAATAATATTGCAATAGTTAAAGCCCATAGGTATCATATACCCATTACATTAATTATTAATAAAAATTACTCTATACAAAAGGTTACTTTATTAGATACTGGTGCAGATCAAAATTGCATCATTGAAGGAATTATCCCTAGTAAGTATCTTAAAAAAAGTAAGACTCGATTATTCTCCGCAACAGGAGAAAAACTTAAAATAAATTATAAACTCCACAAGGGAAGCATATGTAATGATGGAATTTATTTCATAAATAATTTTGTAATAACTAAAGACATAAATGAAGAAATAATTTTAGGAACTCCCTTTATAACACAACTAAAGTCGTATACGACTATCCTAGATTGAATTCACACCACTATCTTAGAAAAAAGGATTATCTTCCCATATATAAATAGTATATCAAAAACGGAAAGTGACCATATAAAAAATTAAAAAATTTTTAGAATAAATTTACTCTCACAATAAATTAATTATTTAAAAAAAGATACCAAGATAAAATAAATTCAATCCTCTTTAAAAAATTCGGAAGTAGAAGCTAAAATTAAAGGCTTACAAGGCGAAATAGAACGAGATGTTTTTTCTGATTTTCCTAATGCATTTTGGGAAAGGAAAATCATGTTGTTGAATTACCTTATATTGAGCGATTCGGCGAAAAAATCATCCCCACTAAGGCAAGACCCATTCAAATGAACGCCGAATTAATGGAATATTGTAAACAAGAAATTAAAGACTTACTTGCTAAAAATATTATTAGACCATCCAAGTCATCTTGGAGTTGATCGTCCTTTTATGTCAATAATAGTGCCGAAAAAGAAAGAGGCGCTCCAAGGCTAGTTATCAATTATAAGCCCCTTAATAAGGTATTAAAATGGATCAGGTATCCCATACCTACCAAACGTGATCTTCATAAGATAAATTATAAAGCTAATATTTATAGTAAGTTTGACATGTAATCAGGATTTTGGCAGATACAAATCGCCGAGAAAGACAAATATAAAACAGCCTTCAATGTCCCTTTTGGACAATATGAATGGAATATGATGCCTTTCGGACTAAAAAATGCTCCGTCTGAATTTCAAAATATCATGAATAATATATTTTATCAGTATAGTCATATTTCTATAGTCTACATAGACGACGTATTAATATATTCCGAAGATATTGATCAACACTTTAAACAGCTCCACACCTTTTTAAAAGTTGTCAAGAAAAATGGTCTAGTAGTAGGTGCTAAAAAGATTAAACTATTTCAGACTTCCATTATATTCATTGGCCATGAATTACATCAAGGAACCTATATACCAATTTGTAGAGCCATAGAGTTCTCATCAAAATTTCCGGATGAATTAATAGATAAAACACAACTCCAGAGATTTTTAGGGAGTCTCAATTATGTTGCTGACTTTATTCCTAATATTAGAGAAGTTTGTAAGACTCTTTATCAGCGCCTTAAAAAGAAACTAGAGCAATGGGGATTAGAGCATACTAGTGCAGTCCAAAAAATAAAATTAATTATCCAAAAAAACGCATGTCTAGGTATACCACACCCAGAGGCCCTTATGATAGTAGAAACAGATACCTCAGATATAGGGTATGGAGGCATACTTAAATAAAAAATGTCTGTAGGATCCACTGAACAATTAGTGAGATTCATTTCAGGAGTTTGAAATGATACTCAAAAAAATTTATAGTACTATTAAAAAAGAAATTTTGGCTATAGTACTATGTATTACAAAATTTCAAGATGATTTAATAAATAAAGAATTTTTATTAAGAGTTGACTGTAAAGCAGCCAAAGATGTTTGAAAAAGGATGTAAAAAATCTAGTTTCTAAACAAATATTTGGCAGATGGCAAGCTTTATTATATAGCTTTCATTTTGAAATAGAATTTATAAAAGGAGAAAATAATTCTCTACCTCACTTTTTAACAAGAGAATTTTATAGAGAAATAATGAGACCAGGAGTACCGGGAATAAGGCCCACGAGGCTCCCACTACGGCCCTTCAAACCAGAAGATAAAATAAAAAAACCATTCAAAGAGGGCGATAAAAAATTAGAGAATCGCTACTCAGTCTTAGCGGAATTTCCAAACCTGCCAAAACCCAAATCAGTAAATAAACCATCAGCAGCAACTATTTTTGTCCAAACAAAAGAAAGTTATGAAATGAAACCACAAGAAACATATGCACAAGCGGTAGTTGCAACTACCCCGACAAAAAATAAAGAAAAGGTTACTCAGTCAGATAAAAAGGATTTTTACATTACAGTTTTGCAGGTGCTGCCTATCATGGTGCTTGACAAATAGTATGAATGATTTGGAGTGTTCGACCTCGTGTAATCGTGTTACACTAATCGGAATTATGTAGAAACTGAGGATCCACTTAAAACCCGAAGATATTATCAGTTTATATTAAAAGATACTGATTCAGTAAAAATTGAGCAAAAATTAGCAGATGTCAATGATTGAGATAGTATTCAATTTTTAAGATTTACAATTAAAATAATATTAAGTCCTTTTGAGTGGTTTGTGGATCATCTACATACCCCTATTCCACTATCAACATCTTATCGTTCCCAGACGTATAATTGGTATGATTACAAGGCATCTTGGTATAATTTTATGTAGATCCATACCAAATACCCACACTTGGTTCGTTAAATATTCAGAGGATATAAAAAGCGCAATGATCCGTCGGTGGTTTTACGAATGGTGAAGCCAGTTCGAAAGAAATAAACAGATATTATCACCGTAATTTTTAATACAATTTGAGAAATTCCAGGTAGAGAAGAATATCTCTACACTCCCGGAAAATATTAAATGGTGTAAGATCTTTATTTCCAAAAGGATATCCTATATTATTAGTTGGTCCTTTGATATTCATGAAATTTAAATGATCAAGTATCTAAGCAAGACTATCAAGATTAAAGGATGGACTCCAAAAGCTCAAGATGACAGGTTACTTATCGACTCTTCATCGCGAAAGAAATCCGATGTTTTAAAAGAAAAGTTAAAAAGAAGGCTCGAAGAAGCCTTATCAAGTCTCGGCAAAACTACCAATCATGAAAAGATAATGCAATTATTAGACATTGCGTCCTCACATACCACTGAAAAAAGTAATGAGGATATGTATAATCTTTGATAAAGTCAAGAAAATATCAAGCTTATATCAACAAATAAGCAAACAGGTGGACCCCACAGAAATAAAGTCAAAAGCCACAAAGTGACAAAGGGATCAAGTAACAAGATATATGTTTTGAAAATAAATTTTCAGCAAAAGAAGATAAACATGTAGTGGAGGCTACATGTGAGTAATCCCAGCTACGTGGCATCTATCTCAAGCCACGTATAATTATAATCAGTTATTTGTAATGTGTAGTAGTTACATAAAAAATAAATAATGTGTACTAGTGTATGCACACATGTAAAATAGATAACATAGTAAGTTAGATTAATCAGAAGTTTTGAGGCCTATTTAAGGCTTTCAACTTGTATCAGTAAGAGGCATTCAAAATCATATGACTTTGAAAAACCTCTCTATCATATTCTCCCATTTTACCATCTTTTCGAATTCTCCCTTCTTCCATGTTCTCTCTCTATTCCCTAAATAAATAAAGTTATTTTGTAAGTATAATTTCTCTACTATTTTGTTTATTTAATTTATGTTTTAAATTTTAAATTTTTATTTTTAGTTTGTATACTGACCTTTGTTCTTCTTTTTATATTTGTTTTATGCTTTTTCTTGGTTTTGCTCCCTTTCGTTACTCTGCCCAATTTCACTTAGGATTTTGTTCCGGAACTCGGTCCGTCTTCCCTTAATTGATGCATGTATGAATATGAATATGTGATGTCTTGACTTAGGAAGATAAAGTGTCTTATTCTTGAATGAATGAATGATAGGTGAGACCTTGAATGTAATTGGGTTATGAACTTGATATGAAACCCTTTTGTATGAACCTTAATGTGAATTAGTCTATGAGAACGAAGGCTAGCACCGAGTTACTATGGCAATGGAAGTAGCTCTAGTTAAAGAATGAGGTTAAAGTACAAAGAAGACCTTCGTATTCCTTAACCATGTGCCTACATAGGATGTGTCTATGTTCTACCATTGGCAAATAGAACACCCTCCATCGGAGTACGTTACAACTCCGGATTCCATGCTTTGCTACCATTGTCTATGTCGGTTATTGCCTATTATCATCATATGGGATACTTACTAGCATTAGAGAAGTTCTATGGAGTTTTTAGGTGGTGGTATGGGACGCTATCTAGATATTTCTTAATAGGCTTTGAAGGTGTTAGTTGGAGTCCCTAGGTCTTCTACAAGACCATTACTTAAATGTCCTTATGTTATGAACGTCTCTTAAATGAAGAGAGTAATGTAATGACTTAAGTTAAGAAAATATGTTAAATGAATAAGTACTTATCTAGAGTAGTTAAGGGTTGTCTAGTTAAGGTATGAAGGGGGCAAGGGAATGGTCACTTCATATCTTACTTAAATAAGTCTTAGTAATGATTCTAGTTAAAGAAATTGATTGGTTATGTAGACAAGATCCTAACCTAGGTAAGTCTTAAGGAATACTTACATAATCTTGGAGAGGTCAATTATGGACATTCTCTTCTTGAGTTACTTGAGTAGGTCTTTGGATAACCTTGGAAAGGAGAATGTCATGTTTGATGTATGCTATTGTATTAAGTTCGAATGATTCTATCCTAGGTAGTCTATAGGATCCCTTGTGTGTGTGTGATAGGGATTGTATGGGAGGTCACTCCACACTCACCCAAGTGAACCTTGGAATCACCTTTGGTAGGAGATCTCATGTTTATGTGCTTGATGCATTGTAAGTGTGTATGTGTCTCATTCTAAGTAGTCTTAAGGATCGTATAGGCATGCTTTGAGAGGGTGTATGAGCGGTCTCTCTTTGTATGACTTAAGTGAGTCTTAGGATAGCTTTTAGTGGGTTGAGTACATGCTAGAAGATGTCAAATGTGAAGGATAAGCACTTCACTGTAAAAGTGAAGGAATGTCATTGTACAGTGAAGTGGTTCACTAGAAAGTGAGCTTTAAAATGTGATTAATTGCTTAAATGATTTCTTATGTATTTCTAAAGTGATAAATGTTGTTCTTATGTTTATAGTATGATGTTTTAATCAAAATTCATGAAAAGCATGTTATTGATTAAATGTCCCTTTTTCATGGTTTTTGCATGGCTTCCATACTTAGTACATCTAATGTGCTAACCCCTTCTTTTCTTGATATTTCTCTAAGTGATAGCAAAGTTTGCTGGCACTTTCTTTTTATTAAGAAAGTAATTTTGTGCTATTTTTGTAGCAATAATATCTGATAATTCGTATTTTAATTTCGCATCAGTGTTGAGGTTTAAATGAGGCTTCCTTGAACCTTCTTTTTAGTCTTTCTTTGGAATTGTCATAATTCCTTCGGATGATGATCTTGACATTAATAGGGACAACTTATTTTTGAATTTTAACTGTCTTGATTAAATATGTGATCCTTCAAAAAAATTTGTAAACTGCCTTTTGATGTTGAGTTGATAATACTTGTTGATTTTCTCAAATATTTGCTCAATTTGAATGTATCTCTTAACAGAAACTTTATAATACCTCCGGGTCTTGCGGGGATCTTCCGTCTCCACATAATTTTTGTTGGTGTAGCAGAGCTTTCATAATTTTCATATTTGATGTGGTATTTGACAGTACCTGTAACATTTGTTGACCTGTATTTCTTTCGGAGCAATCTCGGACTTAACAATCTTCACCTTGTGACTTGAAAGAAAAAAATGGTCTTTTCATTTTGGTTATTCCTGGTCTAATTAATTCTCTCGAGAATTCTTTTTAAAACTTTTGGGAGATTGTTTCTTTTTATAAATAAAATTTTCTGAAAAATATATGGTTGTGTTGAAGTCATTGTTTATTTATTGAAAGAGGGTAACTCCTAGTGCTAAAAAATCTAGGAGAGAAGAAGGTTTAGTAACCTTTATTGTAAAACTCTCTTGATGAAAAAGTTAATTTATTTGAAAGATATTTTTATCTTTTATGAAATTACTTTCATCTTTTGAAATAGTATTTAGGTAAGGGAAGAAGAGACTCTTTCCTAGCACTCTGGTATGGATGCCATCTAATTGAGAGATATAAGGATTTATTTGAGTGATGAAAGGAATACCTAGTATAATTTCATCATTTATGTCTTTGGTTATTATGAAATTATTTATGAAACCAATTTCATTATTGCATATGTAAGCGTTTCTGAGTTTATAATTTATTTAAGCTTTTCTCCTGTTGCGGAGAATTAACGTGTAGTGCCTTTGTCTAAATATTTATGAGGAATTAATCCCTCAATAATGCAATATTGATCTGCGCCTATATCAAATAATGTAGTTTTATGAATTATATAATTTTTATCTATAACTAATGTAATGGGTATGTGGTAGCTTTGTGGTCGAATGACCGTAATTGTATTAATTCCTAATTTCGAAAGAGATTCTACGAGAGACTCTACTTCTTTTGAAGTTTCTCTCTCTTATGATTTACATTCCTTCGGTTCTTGTTTGGGTGGTATATTTTTAAATGTTTTATTATTAACTGACTCAATTTCTAAAGTGTGGATTCTCTGCTTAATTTCATTTATTTCATCTCTTATTTGTACTAATTCGGCCTGAATACTTTGTATAGTTGTTTCAGGTTTAATTGGTTGTTTAAATTTATTTAAAACACTTGTCATATCAAAGGGCTTAATAGTCCTATTATACGGTTGTTTATCAAGAACTAAATCTCTTAAGGCGATTAAGTATTTTTTCTTGAAATCGTGATCCTCAATTTAATCTATCATATCAAAAAATATTTCTTTACTACTAGTGATGACATTTATGGAATGATTCTTGCAGGTGCAAATTGTACTGCCGCATTCACAAGTGTATGATGACTTACTATCATCAGAATCGTACGCTATATTTAGTTGATCTTCATCGCTAAGATTTTCATCGGAGGAGGAGTTGTTTCTATTATTTTCTAGGATAGAATACAACTTATTTTTAACTTCTTCTTCTATTTCTAACATATTAATTTTGTTTCTTTTTTATTAGTGGCTGGACAGTCTTTGGATCGATGTCCCATTTTTCCACAGCCCCAACACCGTTCAGTGTTGTTTGGTTTAAATCTGTTTTTACTAGGGTCATGGTTGAGCCTTTTTTTGTAATGACGGATTTTTATTGATTTATCGTCATTCTTATGGCTTCTTTTATTTTTTTTAGAAGCCTCTTTTGACGGGGAAAATAGGTTAATATAACCGAAGTCTTCACAAAAATTTCCTATTTCCTTTTGTGATAATTTACTATCCTTTTTTAGTTGATTTTTATGTTTCAAATCTGTACATAATTCTAATCCAGTAATGTTTATAAAACTTATGAAGTCACCATAGGTTAATTGATTATAGTGAATTATTCCTTTTAATCTATCTTTTAATTTTATCCTAACCTTTTTAGCAAATAGAGTTGGTAAACCACTAATAAATTTTTCTTTCCTGTAGTCGTGATTGCAGTCTTTGCGAATCATAACTTTGTTTATGAAAACATCTTTATACCACCTAAAATCATCTAACTTTAGACAAGATATATTAGATAATATTTCTAAACTTCTATCTTGAAAGAATTGCGGTTCACCTATAAAGTGTTTAGCTATACTATAAATTAAGCTGGCAGTAGCATCTTCTAGAATTTGATTTTCTATAGTTTACCCCCCAGGTTCAGTTTTAACTATAGGGATAATAGTAGTTGCATTTACTACCTTTTTCCTATTATCTTCGGTGAGGTAGTTGTCCCACCAATTTTTTAATGTGCCAGTAAATTAGGCGGTAATTAAAGTAGCAGCTTGTTTATCAGATAAATTTTTTATTTTATATGCCATAATGTCCATACCCATTTCATGTAATTTATTATATATTTGATGTTCTGCGAGTCCATCAATATTCCATTCCGCAATCTCACTTCCAGAATGTGAAGTATGTGATAGAAATTCGTATTCTTCATACTGCATATCCGGAAAGGAAGGTCTCTTATAATAATTATTTTTGATGGAATAGGTAGAACCTAATTTATTAATTTCATTGTCATTATATTTGGATAAGGTATTTATAGCCATAGATTTTAGTTTTTCATTAATTATTCCTATAAGTTCATCAGTAATTTTAAGTTTCTCTTGAAAGTTAGGAAATTAATCTTTGGAAAGTTCAGGTAATTTAAATATTGGGTGAATTTCCAAATCTTTATTTTTACTCTTATAGGAAGAGATTGGTTTATCCTTAATATCCAAATTATTATTAGCCTTTAGGATTTGATTAGATACTACGTAAAGTAGTTGATTTGTATAATTATTTTATTGTAGTATTTTATTTATATCCTTATTTGTAGGATCACCTTTTGTGTCCATTATGTCCATTTTAAAGGGTCAGGCAGTAATAATTTTATTCTCTATTGGTAAACTAATTTCTTCTAATGGGGGAATTGTAGCTTCAACTACTTTATTATTTTTGGTAGTATACAATTTGTTTACAAGCATGCTTAATGACTATTTTTTATCATCTAATTTTCCTGTACATTCAAACCAGTTAAAAAATTCTATATTATATTTTATTCTTTTCATATCACTAAACCATTTATTTCTAAAGGTTATTCTTTATGATAAAGAGTATCTTTGTACATACAATTTCTTTTTAATGGAATTTCCCTGACTAGTCCAAAGTTTATCTAAATATTCAATATCTGGTTCAAAAGTTTCATCAAATCTAATCATGCATAAAGAATCCTTAATTTCTTTACTAGGAGTGGGATTAGATTTTTTTAGTTCATATTCTACTTTTGGAATGATTTCTGAGAAATCTACCCCTTTTGATTTTTTATCTATCTCTTCTAAGGATATGTCATCTTCCTCCTTAGTTATGGAGAAAGAAGGTCTAGAAAATGACATTCTTTTACTTGTAGAGATTTGATTTTAAGATTGGGATCTTACAAATTTTAAATCTATGAATCCATCTGGAAATTGAATGACTTGGTCAATATGTGGATTCTCTTCTTTAATTTCTGGCTCCGTTATGGAGTCAAAATGCCAATCATCTTTTGTTTATACATCATCACATTTTATCATTTTTGGGACAAAGGTGTTATTTTGGTTATGATTTGCTTCAATGAGCATGGTAACTCCTTTATTACTTATTATTTTAGCCTTAGGGGCTAAGGCAGTTTTCATTAGTCTATAATATACCCTATATATTATGGCTATTTCTCTAGTATTAGCTTTACTATTCATATTTTTTGTATTAACATTTAAAGTTAATGTATCAGTTACATTTTGATCATAAATATCTATTGAATAATTGGTATAACAATTAAAGTATACCAGGCCATTGGCAAGGTTACTTTGTAGTACTGCTAATAATGAATCATCAAAATTTAATAATCTATTGTCTCTTAAAAAAAGACATATGAGTACGTCTTAACCCAATCTATATAATGGTTTGACTGCTACCTGGACAAGTCCTATGTGAAGAAATTTATAATTCCTCTTTATCTATTGATATCATTGGTTGCTAATAATCTAATACTTTCAATATTTTTATTAATAGATATGGTAGACTTAGAAGTCTTAATATTATAATATCTAATAAAATCAAAGTGTCCTGAAATCTTGTTAAAGTGTTCTTTAGGAATATTCAAAATTTTGTAGATCATTTTCAATTTTTGCAATTTTATTAGAGGTTGTAGAGATGTTAATACTATTTAAAATATTTTAATGTGTAGGTGAATTCATTTTAATTCAAGGGAAAATTTAGCGGGGAGAAGAATACTATCCTTGGGCTTAAATGTCTACTTTAAAGATTACTATCGGAACAATAAATTCTTTGTGTAGTAATTGTTCTTACTTTTTTCACTAATTTTCTTTGATCTTATTCCTATAGGCTTGGCGACGGGAACACCCTCCGGGTCCGTCTCTACGACACACACAGTCTAAGCTAATCCAACAGAAAGTACGGGCTTGCCAAAGTCTAAACCGTGATGTATCCGGTTACCCCACTTCAAGGAATAAAACTAAGAAGACAAGTGGAATAAGAACAACAACTACCAAACTCCGAACTTACTACCCCAACCGCAATCTAAGTTTCGACGCCGTCCGCCCAAGGACAACGTAGTCACTTAGCCGCTCTTACTCATACCCTTCCCGGTCAACTTGGCTCTGATACCAATTGAGGGGAACGGACCGAGTTGCGGGACGGAATCCTAAGTAAAATTTGGCAGAGTAACGGAAGGGAGCAAACACTTAAAAAAAACTTTAAAGAAGGAGAAGAACAAAAAGCAGTAAACAAACTATCTTAAAATAAAACTTTAAAATTTAAACATAAAATAAATAATCAAAATAGTAGTACAGAATACTTACAATAAAAACTTTTTATTGATTTAGGGAAAGAGAGAACATAGATGGGAGAATGGAAAATGGTGCTGCAATTCAATCGGCACCTCCTCATATGAAAGACCTTATAGAGGAAGAATGGACACCGTCGCCTATACATTTCTTAAGCATAAATACATGGAATACCGGTCGTATATCTGCCTTGTTCTAAGGAAAATGGGCTTTTCTGAGATTTTCATTGACATGGTGTGGAGAATTATGGCCAATAAGTGGTACTCAATTATAGTCAATGGTAAGAGGTATGGTTTTTTCCACTCCACTAGAGGACTCAAGAAAGGTGACCCACTTTCTCCAGCCCTATTTATTTTAGGTGCTAAAGTTCTCTCAGGGTCTCTCACATGTTACACAATCACCCAGATTACCATGGCTTCTACATGGAAATGAGGGGGCCTCAAGTGAATCATCTAAGCTTTGTGGATGACATCATTTTATTCACCTCTGGAAGATGCAAAACCTTAAAGATTCGAATGCAAACTCTGAAGGCATATGAAAACACCTCTGGGAAGCTGAATAATGGTGACAAAAGTCACTTTATGCTTCATCCCAATGCCTTCAACAGTACAATAGACAGAATCAAAATGCTCATTGGTTTCAGGCAAAAACAAGGTCTATTAATTTACCTAGGCTTCCCATTATTTATTGGTAGGCCTAGGATTATCTATTTTTCTTACTTTGTTAACAATGTTTTATGCAGGATTACAAGTTGGCAAACAAAGCAACTCAGCTATGGGGGTAGGGCAATTCTGGCTAAGCATGTATTGCAAGCTCTCCCTATCCAATTACTTTCATCAGCAACACCACCTTCCACAGTCCTTAAACAAATCCAAATACTCATGGCTGACTTCTTTTGGGGATGAAAAAGTAATAAAAAGAAATACCATTGGGCATCATGGAAAAACCTGAGCTTTAATAATGATGAAGTGTTGTTAGAATGAGGAATCTCAAAGATGTTTGAATGGCCTTCCAATATAGGCTATGGTGGATCTTTAGGACTAAACAAACTCTTTGGGGTGAGTTTCTGAAAGCAAAGTACTGTCAAAGATCCAACCCAGTTTGTAAGAAATGGGATAATGAGGAGTCAATAAGTTGGAAACACATGGTGCAAAATAGACACCAAGTCGAACAACACATTCAATGGAATCTCAAGTCAAGAAATTGCTCTTTTTTGTGGGATAATTGGCTTGGCATTGGTCCACTTGCTTAATACTCCACCACCAGTAACAGGTTCAACAACATCATAGTGGCTGAATTTTGGACTGAAGGACAATGGAATTGGAGCAAACTGATTGAACAGGAACCTGCAAATAAGCTCTCCAGCATCCTAGAAACAAAAATTTCTCCACAACAGCATCTCCCAGAGCAGGCTGTGTGGAAGCTCAACAACAATGGAGTGTTTAGCTGCTCTTCTGACTGGGAGGAGATTAAACAAAAAAGAACCAAAAACCTGTTCAATTCTCTCATATGGCATAAAAATATACCTTTTAAATCTTCTTTTTTATTTTGGAGAACCTTAAGTAGTAAACTCCCTACTAACGATAAGCTAGCTAACTTTGGCATTGAGCCAACAAATTGTTTTTGTTGTTGTAACAGGACAGGTATGGACAACATTGAAATCTCCAACTTAGGACAATTTGCATCCTATGTGTGGAGAAGCTTTGCAGCCACTGCTGGAATACATACAGATCACAATCCTTTGCAACATCTCATCAAAAGCAATGGTGGACATCAAAGTACAAAAATGCAGCACACAAGCTGATCTTGCAGGCCACCCCCATCTTTATCTGTTGGAACCTTTGGAAGAACAGGTGTGCCTACAAATATGGAGACAAAACAACTAACATTAGCAGGGTTAATTATGCAGTTTACAAAGATAATTACAAAATGATGTCAACAACTTTCCCTCAAATTAGATGGCCGGCCAACTGGAAAGATTTAATACAAGTTTGTGAAAATTGTGTTCATGATACTAAAGTGAACATGGTTACATGGACAAGGCCCCCAGATCATTCGATTAAAATTAATACGGATGGTAGTGCAATAAACAATCCAGGTAAGATTGGAGCTGGAGGCATTTTGAGAGATCAAACTGGCAAGCTATTGATGACTTTCACAACTCCTCTTGGAGAAGGTACAAACAACAAAGTTGAGATTGAGACAACCATATTTAGGTTGACTTGGGCACTAGAATTGGGATAAGGAACAGAAGGCTAGAAGTTGATTCTCAACTAGTGGTGGATTGGATTCTACAAAAATCAACTCCCCAATGGAGCATCACAACACAGTAGGAAAGATTACAGAATCTCATCACACAGGCCCAGAATTTCAAATGCATACATGCCTTCAAAGAAGTTAATTGGGTAGCGGATGCTCTCTCAAACATAGACACAAGACCTCTACTCCACAAATATACTTCAGAAACTAAAACTTACCTAATTAAGACAAGGCGTACTATCAACTAGACCTATTGGAAATGCTAGTTTCAGAAGAAAGAAGACCAAAAAAATTAAAGAATCTTCTTGATCATTGTTGTTACCTTTTCAACTTAGATATAATTCAAAATTATAGCTTCTTTGAATAGGTTAGGATAGGATAGTATTAGCATAGTAAGTTTTGTAAAGGGAGAGTCTCCCTTGTTTACTTTCCTAGAATCTTTTTATTGAGAGGTGTCCCCTCCTAGGTGCTTAGATTTTGGTTAACCTTTTCTGTAAGGGGATGAGTCAACTTCTTTTGGAAGTAGACTCTGAACCACCTTAATATAGGAGGTAAGGTTTATGTCCCCCTCTATGTAATTTTGCTTTTTATCTATAATAAAGCCTGGGGGTGCTCCTCAGCCCCTACGCCTCCGAGGGTAATTCAACTAAAAAAAATCCTAAAATACCAAAACCCAAACATTAAATACTAAACCATAGATTTTAAACCTCAAATGCTAAGCCTTGAATCATAAAACCAAAAATAAAACCTACACCCTAACCCTAATCCTAACCCTAACCCTAAATCCTAAATCCTAAACCCTAAACGCTAAGTCAAAAAAAAAAGTCCGAAAAAACCCTAAGTTCAAAGTAAAAAAATTCAAACACTAAACACTAAACCATAGATTTTAAACCTCTAATCCTAAACCACAAACCCTTACACCTAAAAAAACCTATATCCTAACCCAAACCCAAATCCTAACCTTAACCCTAACCCTACTAACCCTAAACCATTAACCCTAAACCCCAAGCCAAAATACCAAAACCCAAACATTAAACACTAAACCATAGATTTTAAACCAAAAATCCTAAACCCCAAAACCTAAAACCTAAAAATAAAACTAAACCCTAACCCTAACCATATCCCTAACATGAACCCTAACCCTAACACTATCCTTAACCCTAACCCTAACCCTAAACCCATAACCCTAAATCCAAAGCCCAAAATACCAAAACCTTAATATTAAACACTAAACCATAGATATTACAACTCAAATCCTTAACCCTAAACCCTAAAAAAACAACCTAAAACCTAACCCTAACCCTAACATTAACCCTAACCCTAACCCTAACATAAACCCTAAACCCCATGCCCAAAATGACAAAACCCAAACATTAAAAACTAAACCATTGATATTAAACCTCAAATCATAAACCCTAAACCCAAAAACCTAAAAAAAACCTAACCCTAACCCTAACCCTAACCCTAACCTTAACCCTAACCCTAATCCTAATCCTAAACCATAAACCCTAAGCGCAAAATACCAAAACCCAAACATTAAATACTAACCATATATTTTAAATCTTAAATGCTAAACCCTGAACCCTAAAACGTAAAAACACCTACACCCTAACCCTAATCCTATCCCTAACTCTAACCCTAAACCCTAAGTAAAAAAAATGTCCAAAATAAAAACCCTTAGTCCAAAATACGAAAACCCAAACATTAAACACTAAACCATAGGTTTTAAACCTCAAATCCTAAATCACAAACCCTAAAACCCAAAAAACCTAAACCCTAACCCTAACCCTAACCCTAAACCAATAACTCGGAACCCCAAGCCCAAAATACAAAAACCCAAATATTAAACACTAAACCATAGATTTTAAACCAAAAATCCTAAACCCCAAAACCTAAAACCTAAAAAAATCGTAAACACTAAACCTATCCCTAACAGAAACCCTAACTCTAACCTTATCTTTAACCCTATCCCTAAACCCTAAACCCTAAACCCAAATCCCAAAACACTATAATTAAACACTAAACCATAGATATTACAACTCAAATCCTTAACCCCAAACCCTAAAACCTAAAAAAATCTAAACCCTAACCCTAACCCTAACATTAAACCTAAATCGCAAGCCCAAAATACCAAAACACAAAAATTAAACACAAAACCGTTGATATTAAACCTCAAATCCTAAACCATAAGCCCAATGTTACGACCCAAAGTACCCCCTAACCGGATTCGGCGTCCTCCATGAGGACTAAGACAAGACTCTTAGAATTCATCATAGCAAATCATAAGTCAAAGTTGCGGAAAAATTAAAACTTTTGCTTATATAGCATGGAGGTTTACATAGACCTCTACATAGGAAGCATACACATGTTTCTCGCAATAGACCATAAAAACGCATAGGAATTTATCTAATACTTTGTCTCATATCAACCATCTGTAATATAGTCAAACAATCCGGGCAAAGCCCTTACACAAATTCATAATTGACACATAGGGCTTAAATCAATATCTTCAACAATAGGAAAGAAATGAATGTCTGCTAGACAATACAAGTACTACTAAGATAGAGTGTGTTGTAGCATCCTCGAAGTAGAGGGCATACCAAAACTTGGAGAGTCTAATCCAAGCCTTCTTTCTTTAGCCTCAATGATACCTCAACGACCCAAACCTACAATGTTTTGGGAAAAAGGGAATAATTATGGGTTAGTACAAACCACATGTACTAAGTATGGTCCCTATGCATAAAAATCGTTAATGCATGAAAAAAGCACAATTTAGTCAAAACTATGACATGACCAATAATTCAATATACACATATAAGGAATATCATAATCATATCAACATATAAGTAACTCAAGCAACACATGTGCAATGCCAAGAATAAAACCCCATAACCCTATTCAAAGCTAAATACCACATTAAGCAACCCATTTTATACTTACAACATATTCTCATATATAACGTGCTTCATATATCAAATCTAGTCATAACTTATCAACATAATCATAACCATAATCATAATCATAATAGAACACTACTGGAACTATCCTATAGGATCCCACGTGTGCAATGTGTAAGAGAAGTCTCATACCCTCCCTCACACTATGTAGTAACCTTTAAGACAACCCTAATATAAGTTGACATACATGACTTGTTCATACCTTTACTTTAGGGAAATAAGTACCATAACCGACATGAGACCATATGAGCTACATGGAATTCGGTGTTCAACTCCCACACTGAAAAAAGAGGGTTAACACTTGCCCAAGGTGCAACCATTCATACATAGCTATCTAGGTGGATCTACTAAGCTAGAATTCTATGCGGGCACATAGTTAAGGGACAAGGAGATTGCTTCTAGAAACCTTGACTGACTAACGTGAGGGTTTCTGTCTCAATGACACAACACATACATTGGGAAATCCGGAATTACTAACGTGAAGAAACCCATGTGGGAGGCCGGACTTACTAGCGTGAGACCTCTATCTCATTTACATGCCCTTTCGGTGCTAAGAAATTATTCCCTTTAGTAATCATCATATATCATCACACAAGTTGACATTAGCCTCTCCTAGACCCATAGGTGAACATCTTATCATAATAGCTCATAGGTGATCATAAGTGAGATATATCCTTTCACTTTTAGACCAAACATTATAATCATGAGAAACTACATTCAATCATATAATGATCATACCATACCATAATTACGTACTTCATATCCAATTCATAGATCTAGGGTTAGGGATGAGGGATCCTTGTCACCAACATCACAACAACACAATTAGCTATAGCATCATTATCACATAAGTAGATTTCACCTTACATAATTGAGATCAAAGGAGAATCAAGATCATACCTCATTGCCCTTCGTGGGACTTCATACTTCAATACCCAAGAACTCACAACCAACATATTAAAAAGGGAAATTCATGAAGTATTAACATAAGTAAAATCAAAGTAAACAAGTGACATGTTCATCACCCTTAACAATTCACCTTAATCAATCCAAGAAATTAGGGATTTAGGGGAAAGACATGGGTCAAGGGAAAACTCATAGGAATTCATCAATTAACCATTAATTTATACTTAAACAACATTAATTCATCATAATTCATCACAATTAACTAACAATTTTATTTTAGAAAGAAGACCCGTGTGAGGTGAAAAACCCTTGTTTTGGGGGATTTAGAAATTATATTTTGAAGGACCTCTTGTTGAAAGGATTCCCAAGAGTGAAATAAACCATACCTTATAGATGATAAATCCAGGAAATTGATTTGGAAAACTTGAAGGCTTTATCTTCTTCTTGGAGCTCTTTTGGACTTCAATAGAATTTTGAAGGAAGATAGAATTTGGGAGAGAGAGATTTTTCTGTTCAACTTGTGGAACTTGATTTGAGTGATAAAATTGACCTAAAACTGATACTAATCCATTATATAGTCACCCATTAAATTACCCAAAAGTCCCCTCACTTAAATGGGTTTATTTGTGTATTGAAAACACCTAAAATACGATATTTTTCGAATATGGGAAGTGGCTCCATGTTGCGGGGACAACACACACTTTTATTTTTGAAAAATAAATTGAACCAGTGAGGTACGTGTTGGCTACGCATCGCACGGAAGCCCACTGATTCTTGACTTTTGCAGGCTGCTTTGGCAGCCTTCCCACCCATGTTGGGGTCCTTCCCAAGGACCCTTCCGGTGGTCCTTGGGGTGTCGTTATCGGAATTTAGACTCTCTATACTACATTCTACCAATCCAAAGTCTTTTTACAAGTTTAAGAGTTGATTTGACCCTCCGAAACCTTCCCCAAACATAGAGACATCAACTACTTAAATTTCGCTAGTTTTCGGACGTTAAGGCCTTTCTTTAATGCTATGGCTCCGAAACTTCTCAAACAATATGTTTACATTTATTTAGATCTAAAATCATTATTACTTTACATATTAATCTCTATTATAGGTCATGGAAATTTCCGTGTGTGTCTCCCAAAAACCTAACCCTAACCCTAACCCTAACGCAAACCCTAAATCATAAACCCGAAACCCTAACTTATCTCTCTAAATGCGCCTCTAGAGAGATAAGTTAGATATGGGTTCTTTCATTCCACTAGGGGACTCAAACAGGGTGACCCACTCTCCCCTTTCCTATTTATTTTAGGTGTAGAGGTGCTCTCAAGATCTCATAACAGGTTGCACAACCATCCTGATTATCATGGGTTCTATATGGAAGTGAGAGGGCCACAAGTGAATAGCTTGAGTTTTGCAGATGACACAATACTGTTTACTTCAGGGAGAGGCAAAAATCTAAAGCTCATCATGCAAACTCTCAAGATTTATGAAGAAACTTCAGGTCAAATGATTAACAGTGAAAAAAGTCACTTCATGCTTCATTCAAATGCATTCAAGTACAATAGACAGAATTAAATAAATCACAGGCTTTAGGCAAAAACAGGGTCCCCTAACCTATCTAGGAGGCCCTCTATTTGTTGGTAGACCTAGGATTATTTATTTTTCTAACCTTGTTAACAAAGTGATTTGCAGGATTACATGTTGGCATACTAAGTTATGGAGGTAGGGCAGTGCTTGTCAAACATGTGCTTCAAGCCCTCCCCATTCATCTCTTATCTGTAGTAACCCACCCTCGACTGTCCTCAAACAAATCCAAATGATGATGGCTGACTTTTTCTAGGGATGGAGGAGTGAAAAGACGAAGTATCACTGGTAATCATGGAAAAATTTAAGCTTCCCTTATGAAGAGAAATGGGTGGGCATGAGAAACCTCAAATATGTACGTATAGCTTTCCAATACAAACAATGGTGGACATTCAAAGCCAAACACACCTTATGGGGAGAATTTCTGAAATCTAAATATTGCCAAGGGTCCAACCCCTTATGTAAGAAATAGGATAATGACGAATCTTTGATTTGGAAACACATGATACAAAATACAAGCAAAGTAGAACAACACATTCAATGGAAAATCAATTCAGGCACATACTACTATTGGTGGGATAATTGGTTTAGGTGTTGGACCCCTTGCCCTATTCTCTTCCAACAGTAACAGATTAAACAATAGCACAGTAGCAGATTTTTGGTAAGAGGGGCAATGGAACTGGAGCAAACTTATGCAACAGGATCCAGAATGTCATCTTTTAAGCATTCTAGCTACAACAATTCCTTTGCAGCAACAGCAGCTCCCAGCAATTTGGAAGCTCAACAGTAGTGGACAATTCAGTTGCTCTACTGCCTGGAATGAAACAGGGAGAAAAAATCCAGAACTCTATTTAATTTTCTTATTTGTCATATGAGCATTCCTTTTAAATCTTCTTTCTTATTATGGAGGGCTCTAACAGGCAAACTCCTTACTAATGAAAAATTTACTAGTTTTGGTGTTGAACCTGTGAATTGTTTTTGTTGTAGGAACAAGCCAGGTCTTGATATGATAGAACACATTTTCAACAATGGAGCCTTTCCAACATATTTGTGGAAGAGTTTTGCAGAAATAACTGGAGTTAAGATAGATCACATTTCCTTACAACAACTCATCACACAATGGTGGACAACCAAATACAAGAATGAGGCACACAAACTTCTGGTACAGGCCACACTTATTTTCATTTGTTGGAACTTGTGGAAAAACATATGTGCCAGCAAACATGGGGGAAAACCATCCAATATAAGCAAGGTCAAATATGCAATCTATAAAGACAACTTTAAATTGATGACACCCAACTTCCCTCAAATCAAATGGCCTGCTACCTGGAAGGAGTTAATCTTGCTTGGAGAAAAATGTATTGATGACACTAAAGTGACTATGGTAACATGGACAAGACCTCCAGATTACGGCTGGACAACGAAACGGAATGTACTGGTCCGGTACCATTCCTATTCGTTCTGGTTCGTCCCGTTTTGGTTGCCTACGGGACGAAACGGGAGATCCTGATCCAGGACATGGAACGGAACAGAACTGAGGTTTGGTACCGGTGATTTATCCCGGTTTATTCCGGTTCTAGTCCGGTTCGGTTCCGATTAATTGATATTTATTAATTAATTTATATTATATATTTATAAATTATAACTTATATTTTATATTAAACAATAAATACTACCCAAGTAACCAACCTACCCCCTATTAGTATTACATTAGTATTACATTTGAGACTTAGTTGAAACAGAACCCTTCCTCGAATAGAAGGTGGCTGCGTAAACTATGCACTTTACTAATAGTTGTAATTTGTAATACAAATTTAAATAAATTAAATTGATATTTTTTAATTTGTGTTTGCTTTATCCTTATTTTTATTTAATTTTTTAAAATTATAAATTTGATTTATTTAAATTACAAGTTATAAATATAATTTATAAATTATAACATATTAATAAATAATAAGTAATAACTTATAAACTTCAAAAGATTTAAATTTCAAAAACTTAATTAGACTTAACTTGCAAACTTAATAAGGAAATTTTTATTAAAAAATATCTTTAAAATAAACTTAAGTAAAAAATTACATTATAAATCTAAAAACTATTAATTTATGTTTAGAAAAATAAAAAAAATATTCGTATTTTCGTAATTCAAAAAAATCATTTTATGAAATAACTAGATGTGTCATCCCGTTTATCCCATCCCGTTCCATTTTGGTCCATTCCGGTTCCATTTTGGTATATAGTGGGACTGGACGGAACCGAGTATTTGTCCCGGTAATTCCGGTCCGGTTAATCCCCGTATTGGTCAATGAACCGGTCAACTCGTCCCGTTCTGGTCTTGTACCGGTTCGTTCTGGTTCGGTGATCCCGTTCTGATATGTTGCCCAGTCGTACTCTAGATCAGTGGATCAAAATCAACACTCATGGTAGTGCATTAGGTGCAGGTAGTATTATGAGAGACCAAACACGAAGTCTCCTGTTAGCTTTTGCATCACCTCTAGGAGAAGGCACAAACAATCAAGTAGAAATTGAAGCAACCATCTTTGGAATGACATGGGCTCTGGAACTAGGATATATGAAATTTTATTAGAAGTTGATTCCAAACTATTGGTGGACTGGATTATGCAGAAATCAACTCCTCAATGGAACATTATCACACGTGTGGAGAGACTTCAACTTCTCATCACATAGGCTCAAAGTTTTAAGTGTATGCATACCTTCAGAGAAGCCAATTGGGTTATTGACTCTCTATCCAAACACATTCACAATCTCCCTAATCCACAAGTCTTCTTCAACAGTCACACTCTACCCAAAGAAGCTAAAACCTACTATCAGCTAGACAGACAGGAAATGCCAAGTTTGAGAAGAAAGAAGACTAAGAAGATTAAAGAACTACCTTAGACAGTGTTCTTCTCCTTTTCAACTTAGCTATAATTTAAAATTATAGCTTTCTTTGAATAGGTTTGAGTGGGATAGTTTTCATAATTTTGAAAGTTGTAAAGGGATAGTCTCCCTTGTTTGTTTTCCTAGTTTCATTGTATCGAGAGGAGTCCTCTCTTTTAGGTTCTTAGAATCTTGATTACCTTTTTTATAAGGGGATGAGTTGACTATCCTTTGGAGGGTAAACTCTGAAGCACCTTAGGATCAGAGGTTAGGTTTATGTACCCCTCCTTTTACTTTTGCTTTTATTAATAATAAGGCCTGGGGGTGCTGTTGAGCCCCTACCCCTCCAAGGGTATTCAACTAAAAAAAAAGCCCAAAAGACCAAACCACAAACATTAAATACTGCCTTTTGTTGTTAACTACAGGGGACTATGTTTGATCTGAGAGTTGATCATCATCACACTGTCGGAGAGGATCTGAACTGCTACATTCTCCTTCCTGCATAACATCAACCAACCCTTTTCGTTGTATTTCTTCCTCCTGCAAAAAATTCTCTATACCTTCCTGAATTTCCAGGTTTTCACTTCCTTCCAGCTCTTCACAAATTTTATTAGTTTCACAAATAATAGGAGTGTGTTGTGATTGACAAGGAGGTGAACTCATACCTGGTACATCTGATACATTTTATACATAACCTTTATTTATTTTGGCAAGGTTTGCATGGCCTGTATGACCTGCATGGCCTACCTGGCCTATTGGCTGTAAATTCTGATTTGCCTGCACAATTTTGGCTGCACTAACTGGTTGTATCTCTTGTTGCTGCAGATTTCTAGCTTGTCTGGCAGCCTTGAGAATAACCTGTTCCTGATGCATTGTTGTTATATTAGTTGCATTATGCTTACCCTGCTGCATTTCGCCAAGGTTAGTTTCTGCATGGACTACATGTTCTTGTTGCTGTAAGTTCTGAAATTTCAAGCCTTATTTTGGTGCTTTCATGCTAATTTCTAGATGCGCTGTACCCTGTTCCTATTTATCTAGATCAATAAAAGTGTTAGAAGTAGGAACATTATATGTTATGCCAGATTTTTCTGGAAATTTTCCTTTCTGCAAAACTTCTGGCTGCTATAAATCCTTAGCTTTCCATGCATTCTTAGTGATATGTTCATCGCCCTCAACAATTCACTTTAATCAATACAAGAAACTAGGGATTTAGGGGAAAGACATGGGTCAAGGGAAAACTCATAGGAATTCATCAATTAACCATTAATTCATACTTAAACAACATTAATTCATCATAATGCATCACAATTAACTCACAATTTCATTTTAGAAAGAAGACCCATGTGCGGAGAAAAACCCTTGTTTTGGGGGATATATAAATTATCTTTTGAAGGACCTCTTGGGGAATGGATTTCCAACAGTGAAATAAACCATACCTTATAAATGAGCAAGCCATGAAATTGAGTTGGAATACTTTAAGGTTTGATCTTCTTCTTGGAGCTCTTTTGGTCTTCAATGGAGTTTTGAACGAAGAGAGACTTTTGGGAGAGAGAGAGATTTTTGAGTTCAACTTGTAGGACTTTATTTGAGTGATAAAATTAACCTCAAACTGATCCTAATAAATTATATAGTCACCCATTAAAATACCCAAAATACACCTAACTTTAATGGGTTTATTTATGAATTGAAAACACCTAAAATACGACATTTTACGAATCTGGGAAGTGGCTCTGCGTCGCGGGGCTAACACACACTTTTATTTGAAAAATAGATTGAAATAGTGATGTCCTTGTTGTTCGCGTCGCACGGCAGCCCACTGATTCTTGACTTTCGCATGCTGCATTGGCAGTCTGCCCACCCATGTTGGGGTCCTTCACAAGGACCCTTCCGGTGGTCCTTGGGTGTCGTTATCAGACGTTTAGAATCTCTATACAATATTATACCTATCAAAAGTCTTTTTACAAGCTTTAGACTTTATTTGACTCTCCGAGACCTTCCCCAACATAGGGACGTCAACTAGTTAAATTTCGCTAGTTTTCGGACGTTAAGGTCTTTCTTTGATGCTATGGCTCTGAAACTTCTCAAATAGGTTATTTACACTTATTTAGAATAAAATAATTATTTCATGACATATTAATCTCTACAATAGGTCCTGGAAATTTTCGGGTGTGTCAATACTCCCCCCTTAGGAACATTCATCTCCGAATGACACTCTAAACCTTTCTATAGGATGAAAGACTCAAGACTAGCAGCCAACCAACCAAACATATCATAATTAGTCACAGCTCATAGGAGGAAATATCAACTCCTTTCAACACATAAACATAGCATTAGCTAGTAGGAACTTAATCCACACATACCATAACAAAAGCTCAACATTTCATATCACATAAGGAGGTACTACCTTCTCCATTTCAATATGAGCTCAATATGAATATTAAAAGTTGACATGCTGATTTCTTATCAAAAGAATATCAATTATGCTCATCATAGGTTCCCATGAATACTTATAGCACACAACACACCCAAGTGGAAACCAACATACTAAATATATTTGATGGAAAGACAAGAACTTAACTTAGGCATGAATTCCTAATACAATATGCACATATTTAGAAAAAAACCCATAATAAGTTCAACATTATTCACAATAATAATATAAGGAATTACTATCCTTAATCTTGACTAGGAGTAAGGGGGAAAATATGAGGCTAGCGGGTCTTCATGTCGGCCTCGGCCTCCCATGTTGCACCCTCAACCAGGTGGTTTATCCATAGAACCTTTACGGTGGAAACCTCCTTATTCCTCAATTTCTTAACTTGGTGATCCAAGATCTCAACCGGCAGCTCCTCATATAAAGGTCCTCCTTTAACCCCAAACCTTATAGAGGAAGAATGGACACTGGATCGCCTATAAATTTGATAAGCATAGGTACATGGAATACTGGATTAATCATGGCCAACTCATTTGGAAATTTCAACTCATACGCAACACTCCCCACCCTCTTAAAATTTCATACGACCCCACTTAACGGGGACTAAGTTTCCTCTTCTTTCCAAACCTCATCACCACTTTTATGGGTGAAATTTTCAAATAGACCCAATCTCCTACTTCGAACTCAAGGTCCCTTTTTCTATTATCGGCATAGGATTTTTGTCGACTTTGAGATGCTTTTATTCTATCTCTTATTAGTTGAACCTTATCGAGAGCTTCATAAACCAAATTGGGACCAAGTAGAGCAAACTTTCCTACCTCATACCACCCAACCAGGGATCTACACCTCCTCCCATAGAGTGCCTCAAAGGGTGCCATGGAGATAGTAGAGTGCTAGCTATTGTTGTAGGAGAATTCTATCAAAGTTAGGTGGTCATCCCAATTACCTTGGAAGTCGATGACGCAAGCCCTCAACATGTCTTCAAGGGTTTGAATAGTGCGTTACGCTTGACCATCCGTCTTGGGATGAAAAACGGTACTAAGTTTCACCTTCGTACCAATCCCACTATGGAAAGCTTTCAAAAAATGGGAGGTCAATTAGGTACCTCTATCCAAAATGATGGACAAAGGGGCTCCATGCAATCTCACTATTTCTTTGAGGTACAATTTGGCATAATCTTCCGCCGAATATGTGACTTCGACGGGAAAAAAATGTGCGGACTTGGTCAACCTATCCACAATAACCCATATAAAGTCATGTTGCCTTCGGGTAAGAGGCAACCCAACTATGAAATCCATGTTAATATCCTCCCCCTTCCATGTGAGAATGTCTATATTTTGAGTCTAGCCACCCGGCCATTGGTGCTCCACTTTTATTATTGGCAATTCGTACACTTAGCGAAAAAATATGTCCCTTTTCAAACCATTCCACTAATATGTTTCTCCTAGTCGCAGTACATCTTTGTGGCACCCGGGTGAATGGAATATCGGGATCCATGATACTCTTCCATTATCAATTCCCTCAACCCATCCACATACGGTACACACAATCTTCCTTGGTTCCTAAGAAACTCATCTTCCCCTTTAGAGAAGGACTCATTAGGTTTACTAAGGACCGTTTCCTTTAAATCCATCAATAGAGGATCAAGGTGTTGTTTGGAACCCCAACCACTAGAGATGACTCGGAGTTATGGCGAACCATGACACCACCTTTTAGAGAATCTTCTAGTCGGACACCCAGTCGATCCAACCTATGAACCTCTTTTTTAGCTCTTTCTTATAATCTTCAACATGTGTCACACTACCCATGGATACTCGACTCAAAGCATCCCCCACCACATTAGCTTTCCCGGGATGGTAAAGGACACTCATATCACAATCCTTTAAAAGCTCTAACCATATTCTTTGGCGTATATTCAAGTCTTTTTGGATGAACACAAATTTAGACTCTTATGATCCGTGAACACTTTAACATGCACCTCATATAGATAGTGTCTCCAAATCTTTAAAGCAAATACCACGGCCGCAAGTTCAAGGTCGTGTGTTAGATAATTCTTCTAATGTGGCTTGAGTTTTCTAGAGGCATACACTATCACTTTGCCACGTTGCATAAGCACACATCCTAGACCCACTCGGGAGGTATCACAATAAACCACAAACCCATCGGTACCTTCGGTAAGGTCAATACCAGAGCGGATGTGAGTCTATCTTTCAATAATTGGAAACTCTTTTTACATGATTCCGACCATTCAAATTTGGACTTCTTTTGGGATAAAGCCATTAATGGAGATGCGATAGATGAAAATCCCTCAACAAACCTCCGATAGTAGCCGGCCAACCCTTTAAAACTCTGAATGTCGGTAGGACTCAAAGGTCTAGGCCAACTTTTAACCACTTTCGTCTTTCTCAGATCGACCTCAACCCCTTCAATAGAGACAATGTGCCCAAGAAATGCAACCGACCTCAACCGAAATTCACACTTGCTAAACTTAGCAAGAAGTTGGTTATCTTTGAGAACTTGCAAAAATATTCTCAAATGATCCATATAATCTCCCTCACTCCTTGAGTATATCAAAATATCTTCAATAAAGACAATCACGAACAAATCAAGATACTTTCTAAAAACTCGATTCATGAGGTCCATGAAAGCCGCTGGGGCATTTGTTAGACCAAACGACATAACAAGGAATATCTTGTTCGAAATACCATTTTTGGAATATCAACCTCCCTCACCCCAAGTTCGTGATAACCTAATCTTAAGTCAATCTTTGAAAAGTAACTAGCTCCTTGGAGTTGATCAAACAAGTCATCAATCCTAGGGAGCGGGTACTTATTCTTTATAGTGACATTGTTCAATAGGCGATAATCGATACACATTCTCAAAGACCCATCCTTCTTCTTTACTAATAATATCGGGGCACCCCATGGAGATATGCTTGGTTGAATAAAAACCTTATCTAGCAAATCTTTCACTTGAGCCTTTAGTTCTTTCAACTCGGCCGGGGCCATCTGATAAGGAGGGATTGAAATAGGTTGTGTATCCGGTAAGAAGTCAATCTACCATTCGGGAGGAATTCCAGGAAGATCATCAGGGAAGACATCCGAAAACTCCCTCACCATGGGTACCGACTCTATGGGAGGGACCTCGGATTCAAGATCCATGACTCTTACTATGTGATAGAGACAACCCTTTGCAATTAAATTGCAAGCTTTTAGACACGAAATGATCTTACCCCTAGGATTTGAGTTTTCTCCCTTCCACTCAAAAACAGTTACATTCGGAAATGAAATTTGACCACCCTTCACCTACAATCAATAGAGGCAAAACACACATACAACCAATCCATTCCCAATATAATATCTAAATCTAGCTTATCAAGTTCTATGAAGTCAACCAACATAACTCTATTGGGCAAGGAAATAGAACACCCTTTATAGACTCTTTTTACCACTACGGAATCACCTACCGGGGTAAAACCGAGAAAGGCTCATTTAAGATGTCAGGTAGTATATCAAATTTCATGGCTACAAAAGGGGTCACAAATGACAACGTAGCTCCCGGATCCAACAAAGCATATACATCAATGGAAAATAATTTTAGCATATCAGTGACCACGTCGGGTGAGCTCTCTTGATCACTTTGGGATTGGAGAGCATAAAAGTGATTCTTCTTAGGAGCATTCGGGTTTGGAGCACTTGCTTGAGATTGAGAATTTTCCCTTCCTTGAGTACTCATCATAGGGCAATCTCTCTTGATGTGACAATTTTTTCCACAACTATATCAATTACCCGAACCAACAAGGCACTTGTCATCATGTCTTCTACCACATTTCGAACAAAGAGGCCTATCAACATAAGAACCACCACCTTTTCCCTCTTGGGTCTTTGGAGTAGGGACCTTACTCTTATTGGCCCTTGGAGCACTAGAATATCCATGATTATAAAACCTCTTCTTGAACCTTGGTTTGTCTTGAACCTCATACCTTTTCTTAGAAGAATTTCTCTCTTTTGTTCTCACCTTTTTCAAATCCCTACAATCTTATTTAAGATTTTGTTCCTCAATTTTCTCGGCATGAACCATGAGACGAGAGATGTCCATGCTAGGAATCAATATAGCCGACCTAAATTCATTAACCATAAGATTGGATATCCCCATGAAAATTTGTTCATCTTGTCCCTCGAATCCGCAACCATAGTAGGTTCATGCCTTGATAGTTAAGTGAATTTGAGGCTATACTCCTTCACGCTCATACCCTCTTGACGAAGGTTGATGAATTCTTGCATTTTCCTCTCCTTTAGTTCCAAGTGAAAGAACCTATAAAGGAAAGTCGTTTTGAAAGCTCCCCATGTAATCCGACCTTTTATCACCAGCCTCTCATCCTTTCATTACTCATACCATATTTGAGCCACATCTTTGATTTGGTAGGCGGCTAGTTCCGCCTTTTCTTGAGAAGTAACACCCATAGTATCATGAACCTTGAACACTTCATCAATGAACCCTTGTGGGTCCTCCTCCACCTTAGAACCATAGAAAATAGGGGGATTCATACTTGTGAAATCCCTAATCCTTGAAGCGGTGGTATTAGCATTGGGGTTCACGTGCACCCTTGTATCCCTAGAAACTTGGGTAGCCAACACTTGAGTCCAGCTATGTATGGGCGACCTTATCTCAACATTAGACATAACCCCTTCTTCAATAGGAACATTAGGGTTTTGAGGAGCTAGAGGGGAACCGCCTCATTCAAATTCTCCTCTCCGGCCATTCGAGCATTGTTCCTTCTTGCATTCATTCCCTAGAAGCACAAATAAAGGATTAGAATAAAGGACTAGATAGAGTTATGACTCTTAGGCACGACTAAGGAATAACAAGAGAGTGAAAGTTCCTAAGCATCGCATAGTCTCTCATTTATAAGTGTGGCACGCTTCACAATTATGAATAAGACCCTACATAGACGTGCTTTAATGAGACATCAATCCTAAGAAGATTTAACGTCATGCTCTTATACCATGTTTGTTACAACCCAAAGTACCCCTTAGGCGTAAACGGCGTTGTCATCCTCTATGAGGACTAAGACAAGCCTCTTAGCATAGAAAATCATAAGTCAAAATCGCGGAAAAATTATAAATTTTGCTTATACAGCATGGAGGTTTACATAGACCTCTACATAGTAAGCATACATAGGCTTCTCACCATAAACCATAACAACACATAAGAATTAAGTCTAATACTTTGTATCATATCAACCATCTATAACAAAATCCAACAATCCGGGCAAAGCCCTTACAAAAATTCATAATTACCACATAGGGCTTACATCAATATCTTCAACAATAGGAAAGAAATGAATGTATACTACACAATACAAGTACTACTAAGATAGAGTGTGTGGTAGAATCCTCGAACTAGAGGGCATACCAAAACTTGGAGAGTCTAGTCCAAGCCTTCTTTCTTTAGCCTCAATGATATCTCAATGGCCCGAACCTATAATGTTTTGGGGAAAAAGGGAAGAAATATGGGTTAGTACAAACCATATGTACTAAGTATGGTCCATATGCATAAAAATCGTTAATGCATGAGAAAAGGAACCATTTAGTCAAAACTATGCACAATGGCGAACAATTCAATATACACATATAAGGAACATCATAATCATATAAACATATAAGTAACTCAAGCAACACTTGTGCAATGCCGAGAATAAAGCCCCATAACCCTATTCAAAGCTAAGTACAACATTAAGCAACCCATTTCATACTTACAACATATTCTCATATATAACATGCTTCATATATCAAATCTAGTCAAAGCTTATCAACATGTACAATGTGTAAGAGAAGTCCCATACCCTCCCTCACACTATGTAGTAACCTTTAAGACAACCCTAATAGAAGTTGACATACATGACTTGTTCATACCTTTACTTTAGGGACATAAGTACCATAACCAACATAACACCATGTGAGCTACATGGAATCCGGTGTTCCACTCCCATACCGAAAAGAGAGGGTTAACACTTGCTTAAGGTGCAACCATTCATACATAGCTATCTAGGTAGATCCACTTAGCTAGAGTCCTATGCGGGCACATAGTTAAGGGACAAGGAGATTTCTTCTAGAAACCTTGACTTACTAACGTGAGGGTTTCCATCTCAATGAGACAACACATATAGTGGGAATACAGACTTACTAACGAGAAGAAACCCATGTGGGAGGCCGGACTTACTAACGTGAGACCTCTATCTCATTTACATGCCCTTTCGGTGCTAAGAAATTATTCCCTTTAGTAAGCATCAGATATCATCATACAAGTTCATATTAGCCTCTTCTAGACCCTTAGGTGAATATCTTATCATAATACCTCATAGGTGATCATAAGTGAGAACTATCCTTTCACTTTTAGACCAAACATTATAATCATGAGAAACTACATTCAATCATATAATGATCATACCATAACATAATTACGTACTTCATAGCCAATTCATAGATCTAGGGTTAGGGATGAGGGATCCTTGTCACCAACATCACAACAACACTGTAACAACCCTAAAAATGAATAGGATCAAGACTTATGTTTTTCAAGAATGCTTGTGATTAGACCAAGGTCCACACGTATTGATACGCGTAGAACCAGACCTCAGAACCCTTACTACGACCAAGCCAACTAACTTGGGGAGTTAATTGAGCTTGTAAAGGTTGGAACCAACCATGTGAGGCACGCGAAAACGAAGATTTAATCGAAAGAGTTTTTATCGGACTCAAAAGAAAAAATCTTAAGTTTTGAGGGTCCAAGGGTAAAATGGTCTTTTCCAAGCTAAGGGTAATATTGTAATTAACTGAGGAACAAATTAATTAATAAATTAATTTATTTATTTAAGGCAATTCGGGTGGGGCAACCCGAATTGACCCATTTTTCGCAAATGGGGTCACTCGGGTTCGAGCCCCACTAGAAGCAAGATTTGACTTGCTTTTATTTTAATTTGTTAACTTAATTTTTAATAAATAATTAATATTAACTGATTTAGGAAAAAAAATCAGATTTTTATTAATTTTAATTAATTATTTAAGTTGACTAAGTCCTACCAACTAGTCCTACTTCTACTAGACCACTATCTCCCATCCCCCACTCTCTTTTCACGTTAATCTCTCTCTCTTTCACTCTCTTTTTCTGGCTGCAAAACGTGATAAAACAATCAGAAAAGAAGAACCAAGTAAATGCAAAAGTTCATCAAGAACTTGAAAGCTAGAAACACAAAAGAGAAAGCAATTCGGTAACGTTAAGCAAAACGTACTACACTAGTCGGGTAAGGTGTGACTTTGGGTGTGTGGACTGATTTGTGGAGAAGTTCTTGGGTAGAATTTTGGACATTTAACAAGAAAACAAAGGTATGGGTCTTCTTACTCTTGGTCCCTTTCCCAAGAGACCCCTAGGACTCAGAATATTCGGCTCAAAACTAAGGTTGTTTTCCCCGTTGCATGTCCCTGTCATTAGCTCCCAACAAATTTGTAGGTTTGTATGAATGCTGGTAGACTTAGGATTATGTGATGTTTGTGATGAATGTTAATGTGTTAGATGTACATTAATTTATGAAAAGACAAACCATGTGTGTGTTCGAAATTAAGAAAAATGTATGTCATGTCTTGAGTCTCGGCCTAGAGGCTTGAATTTGTTAATGTTATGATTGTTGTTTTATGTACACCAATTGAAGTAAATTGTGATATTCATGTGACATGAAGTGTGGCTGAATTGAGGAGTAAACATCTTGGTTAAGAATTCGTGAAAAAAAAATGTATTAAAGAACGTACCAAATGAACTATGTATTGCTCTATAAATTCACGAACAAATAGAGATAAAAATGAGTAAAGAAGTTACCTTAAATTTCCAGAATTATGTTTACATATCTCTGCCAAATTAAGTTGTTTATAATGTTAAGAAAAATAAAGAAAAATAGGTGAGGTCATTGAGGGTCGAACCCGAGACCTCACCCCTTTAAAATCCCCCAAAAATTAAAGAAGAAAAATTTTTTATGGTGAGGGGGATTCGAACCGTGTCATGGCTGGGAAAATAAGTGTGAAAAAGTAAGAAATGAGAGGGGTGGGATTCGAACACACACCCTCTCGGTTAGAACCCAAAGAAAAGGAAAAATAAAAATATGAGAGGCGTGGGAATCGAACCCACGACCTCTATGCGGATGGGGGGAGATAAAAATAAAAATGAAATGAGGCTGTGGAGATTCGACCCCACAACCTCACAGTCAACTCAAACAGTCAACTCTTAAAAGGGAGAATAAAATAAAGAGGTTGTGGGGGTTCGAACCCACAAGCTCTCGGCCTTAAGCGAATGGAAGGGAAAGGAAATAAAGGAGAATTAGGTGTGGCTGAGGGGACTCGACCTCGGGTCCCAAAGTCTCACATGGACCGAAATAAATAAAGGAAAAATGAAAATGGGGTTGTGGGGGCTCGAACCCACAACCCATCGGCCAATGCAAGAAAATTTTAAATAGAAAGTAATCCTTCAATGTAATATTGTGATTTGACTTAGAGTTAAAATGTTTGAATATTAGAATAAAATCAATTAAAATGTAAATGATATCCAATTGATTCAAGACTTGGGATTCCTTGCCCAACCTTCCGTATTGATACATAAGTCATACGTGAACAAAACGTCCAAGAATAATGCCACCTACTTAGATCAAATTCAAGATCTTGGCATAAACACAAGATACATAAGTCTTGTACTACATAATCTTAGGAATGTAAGAATTACTTAACGAACTATGAATGAAGCCTTATGGCTTGTGTGTATAGACTCATAAGTCTAACATACGTTCAAAAATAAGTGAACCTAAGATGTATGAAATGAAATGATGAACCCTAGAGGGGTTAAGTAAGGGTGTGAGACACACCAAATGGCCAAGTGCATTGGCATATGACGAAATGAACATTCACGTAATAAGAGGTGAATAACTAAGAAAAATAAAGATACAAATGATGATGAATGGGGTGACAACATGATATGAGGCTAACGTAAATGAGGAGAGTAATCTCAAATGAGCCTAAGTAAATGTTACCAACATGTATTCACCTATGAGAGTGTAAGATAATGAAGAGACCAGTCTCTATGAACACTCTAATGAATGTATTGAGCTTAACACACTTAATACTAATGATGAGATGAGAAATCATCTAATGAGCTATGATGTCCTCATACTAGAAGCCAGCTTCCATGACGTATGAGATGAATGAAATGGAACTTTATACTGAGCACCGATAGACTAGCTATGAGCGGTGATGCCTTCTTTCGGGAAGGACGGAGGTTCACGTAACTCTCATGAGATGAGACTGTCCGGCTTGCCGGGTATGGGTCTCCTTATATCTCCTAGTCTTCGAACCTATACTGCCAATATAGGGATCTGGCGGGGTTAAATTCCCATGTACGCTAGCATGTTATTGGATCACTTTGGCCGGTGATTCCACCTCTTTTCGGTGTGGGGGAGACACTGGATTTCATGATGCTCACATGATCTATGTCGGTTAAAGTTAAAGTTCCCAATGAATGAATGAGGCCAGCCTCAAATAATGCACATAATGAAATGAATGAATACCAAAGGTGTTAGGATAGGATAATCAAAAGGTGAGTTAGATTCAAGTAATGACATTAGGTCATTCTTGGTCATTGCACAACGAACCTAATGAAAGTCTTAAACTACATCCTAGGTATAACTGGTGGTTACACTGGACTATGAACGAAATGAAATGAAGTGCGTATGAATGAATGAAGCAGACTCTGTGTTTGCTAATGAAGACTCCCTAGTTGAGGTCCCATATGTTGAGCCCTCATTTCTGGGATGTCTTAATGTCAAGTCCATGATTCCAAGGTCTCATGGCATATGAATGAATGATATGAACGAAGTTATGTGCTACATGTAAAATGTACTGTATGTTATATGATATGTGCTATGTGTAAATGTTATGTGCTGTGAGTATATGTGATAAGTATGATGATGCATGTTACTTTCATGGCATGACTTTCCTAATCCATATTTGGAAAGCTCACTGACTTTCCTAATCCAAATTTGGAAAGTTCACTGACTTTCCTAATCCAAATTTGGAAACTTTCCTAATCTCAATTTGGCAAGTCCACTGACTTGACTTCCAAAAATCATGTTGTTAGGAAAGAGCTATTCTTTCTCATGCATGTCCTTGGTGTGTGCTTGCATATACCCATACTTAGTACAAGTGTGTACTAACCCTATACAAACTCTACTATTTTAGGTGCAGGCACAGGTGGACGGTAGAGCTACAGGATCATCGCTGCAGTTATCCGGACGTCCAGCATTCATCCGGTTTGGTAGGTCCTCATGCTTTCGAGGATGCTACTATTTTATGTTCTAGCTTAGTTTAGGAGTTGAGCTAGTGGAGCATGTTCCACTAGCGTTTCTTTCTTATTTTATTCAGACTATGTATTGGGCCATTTTGGCAATTATACAATTATGTTTATTGAACTATTCCTTTCATTTGATTATCTCTTAATGTTTAGATGGTTGATGTTGAACAAATTACGAATGTATTAGAAATGTTTAGTAAGCAATGTTAGAAACAAAAAGTTTCAAATTTTCCGCTAAAATTAACCTATGTAAAGTAAGAATGACGTAAGTAGGCTTGTCTGCGACCTCTGAGAGGTCAACGACGCCGGTCTCGTCTGGGGTCTAGATTCCAGTCGTGACAAAGTTGGTATCAGAGCACTAGGTTAAATTACGAAAATAATAAGTTCACATCAACCACATTGAGTAGTTTCTAAGTCATGGTAGTGAAGTGCACCACTATCCTGATTAGAGACTGCATGATGCGTAGGAAAATTTCCCTTCTTCTGATCTTATCGTGCTTTTCTGAATGTCTAAATTCTTGGTGTTACGAGCGTGTCTAACATCAATCCTTTTTGTTTTTCCAGAGAATGAACACTAGGAGAGGATTTGGTCAGGGGAGAGGAGGAGCAGCTGCTAGGGGTAATCAGGATCTACCCCAGGCTCCAGCTGAAGGAGTGGCCATGCCAGTTAACCCAGCTGGGTTGACTGATGCTGAGGTGCGGGCATCTTTGGCCCAAATGGCACAGGCCATTACCATGCAGGCCCAGGCTATGACTGCCCAGGTCAACAGACAGGATGTTCAGAGGGAGAACCCACCGGTCCGTAGCATGGCTGACAGACTGAGGGATTTCACGAGGATGAATCCTCCCATTTTCACAGGGGCTAAGACATCGGAGGATCCTCAAGAGTTTGTAGATGAGGTGCATAAGATCCTGGTGGCTATGGGGGCCACTGACATTGAGAAGGCTGAGCTGGCTTCCTATCAGCTCAAGGATGTAGCACAGACTTGGTGCAAGATGTGGCAAGATAGCCGTGTCTTAGTTGGAGTACCAGTCACATGGGAGCTGTTCAAGACAGCATTTCTGGAGAGATTCTTTCCCAGGGAGATGAGGGAGGCCAAGGTTGAGGAATTCATCAACCTCAAACAAGGCTCCATGACAGTCAGGGAGTATTCCCTGAAGTTTGTTAAGCTGTCAAGGTATGTTGTTTTTCCCTAAGTATTTCATAGCAAGAATAAGAATAATACTGAACCTTGTTGAAATCTCCCAGGTATGCTACTTCCCTGGTTTCTAACAGCAGGGATGAGATGAGCAGGTTCCTCACAGGAATCAATGGAGACCTGGAGGAGGAGTGTCGATCTGCTATGCTCCATGACAATATGGATCTTTCCAGGTTGATGGTGCATGTCCAGCAGGTAGAGGACAGCCGCAGAAAAAGAGGTGTTCGTGATGCTAGGAGGCCCAGGCCTCAAGATCAGGCAGGACCCAGTCATGGAGGCCACAGGAATAACTTTGGCGTCCGTGAGCAGCCAAGGTTCAAAAAGGGGCAACAGAGTTCTGGGAATTCTAATCCTCAGAGGAGTACTACACCTAAAGGAGGCAGACCTGAGCCCAAGAAGGGAAATGGAGGGGAGATGCAGCGTACTAAGAAGAATTGTGCTAAGTGTGGCCGAGCTCACAGTGGAGAGTGCAGACAGGGCACTAATGCCTGCTTCGGTTGTGGTAAGAGTGGACACATGGTCAGAGACTGCCCACAGAACAGAGGTCAGGCTGGAGGTAATACTCAGCCTAGGCCTAACCCACAGGGTGCAGCAGCAGCCGAGCCTCCTAAGAGGAACAGGTTCTATGCCCTGAAGGGCAGAGAAGAGCAGGAGAAGTCCGCTGATGTGGTCACAGGTATGCTGCAAGTATTCTCAACTTCTGTTTATGCTTTACTTGATCCAGGGTCTACAATTTCCTTTGTAACTCCGCTGCCTGCTCTTACTTTTGAGGTATTGCCTGAAGTTCTACATGATCCTATAGTGGTTAGTACACCTTTAGGAGAGAATGTAAGAACTGATAGAGTATACAAAGATTGCCCAATAGTTGTGAGTGGTAAAACTATGTGTGCAAACCTGGTTGAGTTACCCATGCATGATTTTGATGTTATTCTTGGCATGGATTGGCTTCACAGTTGTTATGCTTGCTTGGACTGTCGTAGTAGAGTGGTGAGATTTCGCTTTCCTAATGAAGAAGAGTTAGTCTGGGAGGGGTACAATTCGAGTCGTCCTAACCCCTTGATTTCTAACCTTAAGGCCAATAAAATGATGTCCAAGGGGTTATTGTGTCATCTTGTGAGTGTTAATGATTTAGATCATGACATTCCTTCCATAGACTCAGTACCTGTAGTGAATGAGTTCTTAGATGTGTTCCTGATGATTTACCTGGAGTCCCTCCCCTTCGAGAGATTGACTTTGGTATCGATTTAGAACCCGATACTAAACCAATCTCAATTCCTCCTTACAGAATGGCTCCAGCGGAACTCAAAGAGTTGAAGCTGCAGTTAAAAGATCTCACTGACAAGGGTTTCATTCAACCGAGCATATCCCCTTGGGGCGCTCCAGTGTTGTTTGTAAAGAAGAAGGATGGAACCCTTAGAATGTGTATCGATTATCGGCAGCTCAACAAAGTCACTATAAAGAATAAGTATCCACTCCCCAGAATAGATGATCTGTTTGATCAACTCCAAGGGTCTAGTTTCTTCTCTAAGATTGATCTTCGTTCAGGGTATCATCAGCTTAGGGTTAGGGATGGAGATATCCCAAAGACAGCCTTTCGTACCCGCTATGGTCACTATGAGTTTTTAGTCATGTCATTTGGTCTCACGAATGCACCTGCTGCATTTATGGACCTCATGAACAGGGTCTTCCGTGAATACCTTGACTCTTTCGTCATAGTATTCATTGATGACATTCTCATCTACTCTAAGACCAAGGAAGAGCATGAACAACATTTGAGACTAACCTTGCAGGTACTTAGATAGCATCAGTTGTATGCCAAATTCAGCAAATGTGAATTCTGGCTGAGATCAGTGACCTTCCTGGGTCATGTTGTGTCCGATCAGGGCGTGGAGGTGGATCCCAGGAAGACTGAGGCTGTGAAGAACTGGCCAAAACCTCTTACTCCTACTGACATCCGTAGCTTTTTGGGATTGGCTGGTTACTATCGTAGGTTTGTGGAGGGCTTTTCTTCCATTGCTGCCCCATTGACAGCTTTGACTAAGAAGAAAGCCAAGTTCGAATGGACGGAGACTTGTGAGAAGAGTTTCCAGGAGCTCAAGGACAGACTCACTTCAGCCCCGGTGCTTACTTTGCCTAAGTGTGGTGAGAACTACACTGTTTATTGTGATGCATCTAGGGTTGGTTTGGGTTGTGTTCTTATGCAGGTTGGTAAGGTGATAGCCTATGCATCTAGACAACTCAAGGTTCATGAGAAGAATTATCCCACTCATGACCTGGAGTTGGCAGCTGTGGTATTTGCACTGAAGCTGTGGAGGCATTATCTGTATGGAGTGCATGTAGATGTGTTCACAGACCATAAAAGTCTCCAGTACGTGTTCACACATAGGGAGTTGAATCTACGTCAGCGGAGATGGTTGGAGCTATTGAAGGATTATGACATGAATGTGCACTATCATCCAGGTAAGGCTAATGTTGTAGATGATGCTTTGAGCAGGATGAGCATGGTAAGTACAGCTCACGTTGAGGATGAGAAGAGGGAGCTGGTAAAAGATGTACACAGACTGGCCAGACTGGGTGTGCGTTTGGTTGACTCCACTAGTGGGGATGTTTCAGTTCATCCTAGTTCTGAATCATCCTTGGTAGTTGAAGTCAAGCAGGGTCAGCATCTAGATCCCGTGTTGATGGAGTTGAAGGACTCAGTGCTGATGAAGATGAATGAGTCTTTCGCTTTGGGAGGTGATGGCATACTTAGATATCAGGACAGGCTGTGTGTGCCAGATGTGGATGATTTGCGGACCAGGATTGTTGCAGAGGCCCATGGTTCCAGATATTCTATACATCCAGGTTCCACCAAGATGTATCATGATCTCAAGCAGATTTATTGGTGGGATGGCATGAAGAAGGACATTGCAGAATATGTGGCCAAGTGTCCTAATTGTCAGCAGGTTAAGGCAGAGCATCTTAAGCCTGGTGGTCTGACGCAGATTATTGAGGTTCCGACTTGGAAATGGGAGGCCATTAATATGGACTTCGTGGTTGGGCTTCCGAGGACTAGGAGGCAGCATGACTCTATCTGGGTTATTGTGGACAGATTAACTAAGTCTGCCCACTTTATCCCTGTAAAGTCTACTTACAGAGCCGAGGATTATGCGAGGCTCTACATTGATGAGATTGTGAGATGGCATGGGATTCCCTTGTCTATTATTTCAGACAGAGGAGCTCAGTTTACTTCTCATTTCTGGAGATCTTTCCAGAAGAGCTTGGGCACGCAGGTGAAGCTTAGTACTGCCTTTCACCCTCAGACAGATGGGCAGGCAGAGCGCACCATACAGACATTGGAGGATATGTTGAGGGCGTGTGTGATTGACTTCAGAGGTAACTGGGATGACCATCTGCCTTTGATAGAGTTCTCGTATAATAATAGCTATCACTCCAGCATTGGGATGGCACCGTTTGAGGCACTGTATGGTAGGAGGTGTAGATCTCCAGTGGGGTGGTTCGAGGTTGGAGAGTCATCCATTTTGGGGCCGGAGATCATTCATGAGGCCTTAGAGAAGGTCAGAATGATTAGGGACAGGTTGACTACTGCGTACAGTCGGCAGAAGTCATATGCTGATAACAGAAAACGGCCCTTAGAGTTTGATGTTGGTGACCAGGTTTACTTAAAAATATCACCTATGAAAGGGGTGATGAGATTTGGTAGGAAAGGGAAGCTGAGTCCGAGATATGTTGGGCCATATGAGATCCTACAGCGTGTGGGTGAGGTGGCCTATGAGTTAGCATTGCCCGCAGAGTTAGCTTCTGTCCATCCAGTCTTTCATGTATCTATGTTGAAGAAGTGCCTAGGTGATCCAGCATCAATCTTACCTGTTGAAGGTTTGGGGGTTGATGAAGACTTGTCTTATGAGGAGGTACCGGTTGAGATCTTAGACAGACAGGTCAAGCGGCTGAGGAACAAGGAGATTGCCACAGTGAAAGTATTGTGGAGAAATCATCTTGTTGAGGGTGCTACGTGGGAAGATGAGGCCGACATGAGGGCCCGCTACCCTCACCTGTTCAGCTCTTGAGGTTAGACTTTATACTCTTAAACCTATGCTTCCTTACCTCCCCGTACTTTGTTGCTATTGATTGACTGTGTATAGTGCTTTTATTATGATCTGACTGGCATTACAACATGAAGTAGTAGTGTCATTCGGGGACGAATGTTCCTAAGGGGGGATAATGTAACAACCCTAAAAATGAATAGGATCAAGACTTATGTTTTTCAAGAATGCTTGTGATTAGACCAAGGTCCACACGTATTGATACGCGTAGAACCAGACCTCAGAACCCTTACTACGACCAAGCCAACTAACTTGGGGAGTTAATTGAGCTTGGAAAGGTTGGAACCAACCATGTGAGGCACGCGAAAACGAAGATTTAATCGAAAGAGTTTTTACCGGACTCAAAAGAAGAAATCTTAAGTTTTGAGGGTCCAAGGGTAAAATGGTCTTTTCCAAGCCAAGGGTAATATTGTAATTACCCTGAGGAACAAATTAATTAATAAATTAATTTATTTATTTAAGGCAATTCGGGTGGGGCAACCCGAATTGACCCATTTTTCGCAAATGGGGTCACTCGGGTTCGAGCCCCACTAGAAGCAAGATTTGACTTGCTTTTATTTTAATTTGTTAACTTAATTTTTAATAAATAATTAATATTAACTGATTTAGGAAAAAGAAATCAGATTTTTATTAATTTTAATTAATTATTTAAGTTGACTAAGTCCTACCAACTAGTCCTACTTCTACTAGACCACTATCTCCCATCCCCACTCTCTTTTCACGTTAATCTCTCTCTCTTTCACTCTCTTTTTCTGGCTGCAAAACGTGATAAAACAATCAGAAAAGAAGAACCAAGTAAATGCAAAAGTTCATCAAGAACTTGAAAGCTAGAAACACAAAAGAGAAAGCAATTCGGTAACGTTAAGCAAAACGTACTACACTAGTCGGGTAAGGTGTGACTTTGGGTGTGTGGACTGATTTGTGGAGAAGTTCTTGGGCAGCATTCTGGACATTTAACAAGAAAACAAAGGTATGGGTCTTCTTACTCTTGGTCCCTTTCCCAAGAGACCCCTAGGACTCAGAGTATTCGGCTCAAAACTAAGGTTGTTTTCCCCGTTGCATGTCCCTGTCATTAGCTCCCAACGAATTTGTAGGTTGGTATGAATGCTGGTAGACTTAGGATTATGTGATGTTTGTGATGAATGTTAATGTGTTAGATGTACATTAATTTATGAAAAGACAAACCATGTGTGTGTTCGAAATTAAGAAAAATGTATGTCATGTCTTGAGTCTCGGCCTAGAGGCTTGAATTTGTTAATGTTATGATTGTTGTTTTATGTACACCAATTGAAGTAAATTGTGATATTCATGTGACATGAAGTGTGGCTGAATTGAGGAGTAAACATCTTGGTTAAGAATTCGTGAAAAAAAATGTATTAAAGAACGTACCAAATGAACTATGTATTGCTCTATAAATTCACGAACAAATAGAGATAAAAATGAGTAAAGAAGTTACCTTAAATTTCCAGCATTATGTTTACATATCTCTGCCAAATTAAGTTGTTTAGAATGTTAAGAAAAATAAAGAAAAATAGGTGAGGTCATTGAGGGTCGAACCCGAGACCTCACCCCTTTAAAATCCCCAAAAAAATTAAAGAAGAAAAAAATTATATGGTGAGGGGGATTCGAACCGTGTCATGGCTGGGAAAATAAGTGTGAAAAAAGTAAGAAATGAGAGGGGTGGGATTCGAACCCACACCCTCTCGGTTAGAACCCAAAGAAAAGGAAAAATAAAAATATGAGAGGCGTGGGAATCAAACCCACGACCTCTATGCGGATGGGGGGAGATAAAAATAAAAATGAAATGAGGCTGTGGGGATTCGACCCCACAACCTCACAGTCAACTCTTAAAAGGAGAATAAAATAAAGAGGTTGTGGGGGTTCGAACCCACAACCTCTCGGCCTTAAGCGAATGGAAGGGAAAGGAAATAAAGGAGAATTTAGTGTGGCTGAGGGGACTCGACCTCGGGTCCCAATGTCTCACATGAACCGAAACAAATAAAAAAAAACGAAAATGGGGTTGTGGGGGCTTGAACCCACAACCCATCGGCCAATGCAAGAAAATTTTAAATAGAAAAGTAATCCTTCAATGTAATATTGTGATTTGACTTAGAGTTAAAATGTTATGAATATTAGAATAAAATCAATTAAAATGTAAATGATATCCAATTGATTCAAGACTTGGGATTCCTTGCCCAAACTTCCGTATTGATACATAAGTCATACGTGAACAAAACGTCCAAGAATAATGCCACATACTTAGATCAAATTCAAGATCTTGGCATAAACACAAGATACATAAGTCATGTACTACATAATCTTAGGAATGTAAGAGTTACTTAACGAACTACGAATGAAGCCTCATGGCTTGTGTGTATAGACTCATAAGTCTAACATACGTTCAAAAGTAAGTGAACCTAAGATGTATGAAATGAAATGATGAACCCTAGAGGGGTTAAGTAAGGGTGTGAGACACACCAAATGGCCAAGTGCATTGGCATATGACGAAATGAACATTCACGTAATAAGAGGTGAACAACTAAGAAAAATAAAGATGCAAGTGATGATGAATGTGGTGACAATATGATATGAGGCTAATGTAAATGAGGAGAGTAATCTCAAATGAGCCTAAGTAAATGTTACCAACATGTATTCACCTATGAGAGTGTAAGATAATGAAGAGACCAGTCTCTATGAACACTCTAATGAGAGTATTGAGCTTAACACACTTAATACGAATGATGAGATGAGAAATCATCTAATGATCTATGATGTCCTCATACTAGAAGTTAGCTTCCATGACGTATGAGATGAATGAAATGGAACTTTATACTGAGCACCGATAGACTAGCTATGAGCGGTGATGCCTTCTTTCGGGAAGGGCGGAGGTTCACGTAACTCTCATGAGATGAGACTGTCCGGCTTGCCGGGTATGGGTCTCCTTATATCTCCTAGTCTTCGAACCTATACTGCCAATATAGGGATCTGGCGGGGTTAAATTCCCATGTACGCTAGCATGTTATTGGATCACTTTGGCCGGTGATTCCACCTCTTTTCGGTGTGGGGGAGACACTGGATTTCATGATGCTCACATGATCTATGTCGGTTAAAGTTAAAGTTCCCAATGAATGAATGAGGCCAGCCTCAAATGATGCACATAATGAAATGAATGATACCAAAGGTGTTAGGATAGGATAATCAAAAGGTGAGTTAGATTCAAGTAATGACATTAGGTCATTCTTTGTCATTGCACAACGAACCTAATGAAAGTCTTAAACTACATCCTAGGTATAACTGGTGGTTACACTGGACTATGAACGAAATGAAATGAAGTACGTATGAATGAATGAAGCAGACTCTGTGTTTGCTAATGAAGACTCCCTAGTTGAGGTCCCATATGTTGAGCCCTAATTTCTGGGATGTCTTAATGTCAAGTCCATGATTCCAAGGTCTCATGGCATATGAATGAATGATATGAACGAAGTTATGTGCTACATGTAAAATGTACTGTATGTTATATGATATGTGATATGTGCTATGTGTAAATGTTATGTGCTGTGAGTATATGTGATAAGTATGACGATGCATGTTACTTTCATGGCATGACTTTCCTAATCCATATTTGGAAAGCTCACTGACTTTCCTAATCCAAATTTGGAAAGTTCACTGACTTTCCAAATCCAATTTGGAAAGTCCACTAACTTTCCTAATCTCAGTTTGGCAAGTCCACTGACTTGACTTCCAAAAATAATGTTGTTAGGAAAGAGCTATTCTTTCTCATGCATGTTCTTGGTGTGTGCTTGCATCTACCCATACTTAGTACAAGTGTGTACTAATCCAATACAAACTCTACTATTTTAGGTGCAGGCACAGGTGGACGGTAGAGCTACAGGATCATCGATGCAGTTATCCGGACGTCCAGCATTCATCCGTCTTTGTTAGGTCCTCAGTCTTTTGAGGATGCTACTATTTTATGTTCTAGCTTAGTTTAGGAGTTGAGCTAGTGGAGTATGTTCCACTAGCGTTTCTTTTTTATTTTATTCAGACTATGTATTGGGCCATTTTGGCAATTATACAATTATGTTTAACGAACTATTCCTTTCATTTGATTATCTCTTAATATTTAGATGGTTGATGTTTTACAAATTATGACTGTATTAGAAATGTTTAGTAAGCAATGATTAGAAACAAAAAGTTTCAAATTTTCCGCTAAAAATTAACCTATGTAAAGTAAGAATGACGTAAGTAGGCTTGTCTGCGACCTCTGAGAGGTCAACGACGCCGGTCTCGTCTGGGGTCTAGATTCCAGTCGTGACAACGTTTCAAGGCAAACCTTTTGAACGTCATGGACGTTTGACATCCAAACTTAATGAAACTTTAACCACAACTTCCTAACATCTTATAACCCATTTTAGGACTTCAAAACATCAAGACACAAGTGTTAATCTGTAGTTTCACCTAAGTCATTTTAGAGGTGTTACAATCTCCCCCACTTGGACAACATTCGTCCTCGAATGACACTTTATTCTTTTGACACATTCAAGCGATAAAAAAACTCAAGACTAGCAGCACATAACCATACCACACCATGCACAATACACAATTTGTAAGAACACCAATTTCACATGCTTTAAGAGACTTAAAACACAACAAGAAGATAGAAACTAATCTACAACTTATTATGCAAATAAGACTCACATTCCTCATTCCAAATACCAAGAACTCCTTCTACATTCAGTATCATGCTCATATACATCAATTATATACACATTACAACAATTTTCAACACAAACACAAATTAGTCAAAATTTGAAATTCTTTGAAGTGACTACAAATTCCTTAAAGTGAACATGTCTAAATTTTTCAAAAATGCAACATTTAAGCAATTAATTATGAAAGAATGACAATATGAAAGACAAAACAATATAAACTCATTATACAACACAATCCTAACTTCATAAAATACACAATGCAAGGAATCAATGAAATTCAATTCCCACAAGACTACTTAACACCATGCAACAATGCAACATGCTACTATGACATTCTAACTCTCAAGCTTGAATTGAATAGAAGAGATGAGACAATCTATCAAAACTCTACTATTCACCATACTCCGCCACTTAGATGGAACTCATAACAACTAAATAAAGAAGCTATAACTTACCAACATCATCTTCATCATCCGGCTTGTATCCCCTATACAGGAGTGCATAAAAGCGGTTCATCCTGGGAACATCATCACCCAGAACACTTGGAGGAACTTTCTTGCCTTCCTTTCCTCTAACATCAATAGTAGGAAAATCCCTCACATTATTGTCACACCCTCGTCCTAGACCCCAGATGAGACCGGCGTCATTAACCTCTCAAAGGTTAACGACGCCGATCTCATCTGGCTAGGATCCAGGTGTGATAAACTTGGTATCAGAGCATGAGGTTAAATTACCTAGGAACTAAGGCTCAAAACAACCACGTTGCGTAGTTTCTAGCTTATGATTGTGAAGTGCACCACAACCATGACTTAGAGACTTAGTGATGTTAAGAATCTTCCCTTTTTCAACTCTTTATCGTGCTGTGTAGAGTTTTGACATTTTGTGTCATTCTAGAATCTTACTTCCTTCTTGTGTGTGCGTATATAAAAAATAAACACAAGAAGAAAGTCAGTCAGGATAGTTGGAGAAGCAGCTGCTGGGGGAAACCAAGCTCCTCCTCAAGCCCCAGCTGCTGGAGTGCAAGTGCCTGCCAACCCAGCTGCGTTGACGGATGGAGAGGTTAGAGCAGCACTGGTTCAGATGGCCTAAGCCATCACTGCTCAGGCACAAGCTATCACAGCCCATGCCACTAGAGAGGGTGCTCAAGGGAGAACTAACATGCTTGCACCATGGCTAGCAGATTGAGAGATTTCACCAGGATGAATCCTACAGTCTACTTCGAGTCCAGAACCAATGAGTATCCCCAGGTGTTTGTGGACGAGGTCCACAAGATTCTCTATGTTATGGGTGTTAATGAAGAGGAGAAGGCTGAGTTGGTTTCATACCAGCTCAAGGATGTGGCTCAGGTATGGTACAAGATGTGGGCAGATGGACGAGCTCCAAGAGAAGTCCCTATCACTTGGACATTCTCAAGACTGCATTCCTGGAGAGGTTCTTTCCCAGATATAAGAGAGAGGATAAGTTTGAGGAGTTCATCAACCTACATCATGGAGGTATGTAAGTAAAGGAATACTACTTGAATTTTGTTAAACTTTCCAAATATGCTCTTCCCTAGTGTCCAGTAGCAGAGATGAGATGAGTAGGTTTTTAACTGGTGTATCGGAGGATCTGGAGGAGGAATGTCAGGCATCCATGTTTCATGATAACATGGACCTTGATAGGTTTATGGTACATGCACAGTAGGTAGAGGAGAGTCGTCGAAGGAAGAGAGGCCGAGAAGGCAAGAAGCCTAGGCCCTCGGATCAGGCTGGTTCTGGCACTGGTAGGAGTTCATTTGGTGTCTAGGACAAGGCCAAGTTCAAGAAGGGGCACCAGCACTCAGGTAATCCTACTCCTTCCAGGAACACTAATGCCAAAGGGGGCAAGTCTGGCCCCAAGAAGGGCAATGATAAAAATGCCCAGCGTGACAGAAAGTCGTGTGGTAAGTGTGGCCGTTCGGATGGAGGTGAGTGCATGGTAGGTTCTAATGCCTGATATGGGTGCGGCAAGAGTGGGCATATGATCTGTGACTGCCCACATGTGAAGAACCAAGCCAAGGCAGATACTGAGCCTCGGCCTAATCCTACTTCTACACCCAAACCTCCAAAGAGGAAAATGTTCTATGCTTTGAAAGGTAGAGAGGAGCAGGAGAAGTCATCTGATGTGGTCACAGGTACCTTGCATGTATTTTCTTTTCCAGTGTATGCATTGTTAGATCCAGGATCCACCTTGTCTTTTGTTACTCCTTTAGTATCTAGTAAATATGACTTGCTTCCAGAGATCTTGCATGACCCTTTTCTAGTTAGTACTCCCATAGGAGACATCATTAGAGCTGAAATACTATATAGAGATTTCCTAATAACTGTTCTTGATAGAGTTACCTATGCTGACCTAATAGAATTAACCATGCTTGACTTTGATATAATTTTGGGTATGGATTGGCTCCATAAATGCTATGCTACCATAGACTGTCGAAACATGGTAGTAAGGTTCCAGTTTACTAATATGTTAGTGCTGGAATGGGAAGGGCGTAGTTCAAATCCCGTAGGCCAAATAGTTTCCCATCTTAAAGCCAATAAGATATAATCTAAGGGGTATTTATACCACTTAGTCAGAGTCAATGACTTAAAACATGAAGTTCCTTCCATAGACTCTGTGTCCATAGTGAATGAGTTTCAAGATGTCTTTTAGGAGGATTTACCAGGAATCCCTCCTAAACGCGAAATTGACTTTGGTTTTGACTTAGATCCTAACACCAAACCAATTTCCTTTCCTCCTTATAGAATTTCTCCAGCTGAACTCAAAGAGTTGAGATGCAGTTAAAAGATCTACTTGCTAAGGGCTTCATCCAGCCGAGCATATCCCCATGGGGTGTTTCAGTGTTGTTCATTAAGAAAAAGGATGGAACCCTCAGTATGTTTATCATTTATCGGCAACTCAACAAAGTCACTATAAAGAACAAATACCCTCTTCCCAGAGTTAATGATCTATTTGATCAGCTCCAAGGTTGAATTTTCTTTTCTAAAATAGATCTCCGGTCAGGGTATCACCAGCTTAGAGTGAGACAAGAGGACGTTCCTAAGACTGACTTCCGTACTAGGTATGGTCATTACGAGTTTGTTGTCATGTCATTTGGTCTCACTAACGCACCAACCGCGTCTGGACCTTATGAATAGGTTCTTACATGAATACCTTGATTCTTTTGTCATAGTATTCATAGATGACATCCTCATATACTCTAAGACTATAGAAGAGCATGAACAACATTTGTGAATGACATTGCAAGTACTCAGGGAACATCTGTTGTATGCAAAATTCAGCAAATCTGAGTTTTGGCTGAGATTAGTGACCTTCCTTGGTCATGTTGTGTCCGACCAGGGTGTAGAGGTTGATACGAAAAAGATTGAGTCAGTAAAGAACTGGACGAGACCCCTCACTCCTACAGACATCCAGAGTTTCTTGGGTTTGGCTGATTACTATCGTAGGTTTGTTGAGGGCTTATCCGCTATTGGACCTCCATTGACAGCTTTAACAAAGAATAAGGCAATGTTGGAGTGGTCTGAAACTTGTGAAAAGATCTTCCAAGAGCTCAAAGACCGACTCACTTAAGCCCCAGTTCTCACATTGTTGAAGAGTGGTGAAGGGTATGTGGTGTAATGTGATGCTTCTCGAGTAGGTTTGGGATGTGGTCTTATGCAGGATGGCAATGTGATTGCATATGCATCAAGACAGTTGAAAATCCACGAGAAGAATTACCCTACCCATGATCTTAAGTTAGATGTTGTGGTATTTGCGTTAAAACTTTGGAGACATTACTTATATGGTGTACATGTTGATGTATTTACTGGACATAAAAGTCTTAAGTATGTTTTTACATACAGAGAATTGAATCTTCGTCAAAGAAGATGCCTAGAGTTGCTCAAGGATTATGACATGAGTGTCCACTTTCACCCAGGTAAGGCCAATGTAGTGGCCGATGCTTTGAGCCAATTGAGCATGGTTAGTGTGTCTTATATTGATGATGAGAAGAAGGAGTTGGTTAAAGAGGTACACCAATTGGCTAGGTTTGGTGTACGGCAGGTAGATACACCAAGTGAGGGTGTTTCAGTTCATACCAGTTATGAATCATCATTTGTTGTAGATGTTAAAGCTAAGAAGCATCTCGACCCAGTACTTATGGAGTTGAAAGACTCAGTGTTGAGTAAGCTGAATGAATCATTCTTCCTAGGGGGGATGGTGTGCTTAGATAACAGGGCAGATTGTGTGTGCCCAATATTGATAATCTAAGACCTAATATTATGGCAGAGGCTCATGGCTCCATGTATTCCATTCATTAAGGTTCCACCAAGATGTATCATGATCTCAAGGAGATCTATTGGTGGGAAGATATGAAGTGAGATATTTCTAAGTTTGTGGAGGAGTTCCCCAATTGCCAACAGTTTAAGGCCAAACACCTTAAGTCTGGAGGTCTTACCCAGTCGATTGAGATCCCAACATGGAAGGGGGAGGCTATTAATATGGACTTTGTGGTTGGTCTCCCCAGGACCAGGAAACTGCATGATTCCATTTGGGTCATTGTTGACAGGCTAACTATGTCTGCTCACTTAATTCCTGTGAAGTCTACTTACAGGGCCGAAGATTATGACAAGCTGTATATTGATGAGATAGTGAGGTGGCATGGGATCCCTTTATCTATCATTTTGCATAGGGTAGCCCAGTTCACTTCTCAGTTTTGGAGATCTTTCCAAAAGAGGTTGGGTACACAGGTGAAGCTCAGTACTTCTTTTCATCCACAGACGGATGGACAAGCAGAGTGTACCATTCAGACCCTTAAAGACATGCTAAGAGCATGTTTTATTGACTTCAAAGGGAGTTGGGATGATCACTTGCCACCGATTGAGTTATCTTATAATAATAGCTACCATTCCAGTATTGCGATGGCACCTTTTGAAGCACTGTATGGAAGGAGATGTAGGTCCCCAATTGGGTGGTTTGAGGTAGGAGAGTCTTCCATCCTTTGACCTAAGATCATACATGAGGCTATGGAAAAGGTGATAATGATCGGGGATAGATTGCCTACTGCTTACGGTCATCAAAACTCTTATGCTGATAACAGGAAGAGGGCTCTTAAAATCGAGGTAGGTGACCAAGTCTACCTGAAGATATCATCCATAAAATTGGTGATGAGGTTTTGTAAGAAAGGGAAGTTGAGTCCGAGGTATATAGGTCCTTATGAGGTCTTACTGCGAGTAGGTAATGTTGCCTATGAATTGAAGTTACCAAATGACTTGGCTTTTGTTCATCCAGTGTTTCATGTTTCGATGCTTAAAAAGTGTCTAGGTGATCCAACATCCATCCTGCCTATTGAGCGGTTAGGAGTCGATGAGAACCTTTCTTATGAAGAGGTTCTAGTTGAAATTTTAGATCGCCAAGTGAAGCAATTGAGGAACAAGGAGGTTTCCACCGTAAAGGTGTTATGGAGGAACAACCTTGTTGAGGGAGCAACATGGGAGGCCGAGGCCGACATGAGATCCCGTTACCCTCACTTGTTCAGTTCTTGAGGTTAGATATACTCTTCCTAAGTATGATTTTGTTTATGAAACTCTAAATTTTAGTGCATTAGAAGGTTTTGGTGTTTTAAGTCCATAACTGTGTGTTTTATACTTGCACTATATGAGTTAATATGAGTTCATGCTTGCATTCATGTTGTTGTTTTAGTATAGCGTTGACATGATTTTTGTGTCGCATGAGTTGTGATATGCATTGAGTTAAAGTGAGATTGAGACGGAAGTTCCTCAATCTCATATATGAAGCTTCAGATAAGCTTTGAGTGATGTGCATCATCCAGAGTAAGTTGTGAATCAGATATTCACAAAGAGTAAAGTTTCAAGTATGTTGATATGTTTTTCGAAAAATACGCTCTTTGATTCAAAATGATGTGCAGTGTCATTCGGCGACGAATGTTCCTAAGGGAGGGATAATGTAACATTCTAGAAAATGTACTTGTCTATTGAAGAGTCCATTAGGTTTTAAGAATATGTATTGGGTACTTAGGCATCCCAATTCCCAATATTGAGTAATATTGGGCATGTTAGAGAATATTGGCTTAAGGGTGTTAGCCAATTTCTATGTATTAACAAGTAACTTAAAATACACTTTGATGTTCAAATGCTCCAATCCAAGCTTGTTTAGGAATTTTACCTGCAATGAAAACTCTAAGATAAAATTTTATTTTCATCGCTTACACACATTAGGTACGAGGCATCCAAGTGTCAAGCCTAGGTACCATAGCACATCATCGTTTAAAATGATCATGTAGATTAAGCAGTGCCCAAGGACATAGTGAGGATCCTTGGGACAAGAAGTGAATTTTCCAAGTGCAACTACAGAGTGCAAGGTTAGGAAAGTGCACGGAAACACGTGTGCAAGCACATGTGCTACCAGCCGAGAGACCAAGACCAACCTATTCGGTTAGGGCGGTTAGGGGGCCGCGCGCGTCGGGTCAATCCACGTGGGGCCGAGCTTCCTAACCAGTCCTAGGATCTAACTAAGTTGCCTAAATAGCTAACTAACCTAGAACTAACTAAGATGAACTAACTAGTGTGCCCGACATCCTAAGACCTAACCGGGTGACACTAGCCGAGTAGCTAACTAAAGAAAAATCCTAGTACCTATCCTAAGATGGTCCAAAGGGTTTGGTTATGGTCCTAGTTACTTTTGGGTACTTTAGTAATTACCCTAGGTCACTTAATTAATTAAATTAGCAACTTAATTAATTTATTTAAATTCATGGTCAAATTGAGACCCTTAGCAAATTTTCAGATTTTGGCTAAGTCAAATGCTCTCCTATTTTTATTCAATTTAGGAGGGGCGCTTTGGTAATTAACTAATTGATTTATTTAATTAAGTTACCTAGCCAAAGTTGAATTATTCAATATTCATTTCCTAAGACTTAGACTCACGTTTATCCAGTAGAAACCTACGACTGAAAAACAGTGAGCAAACTAAGAAAAACCTTAGGCGATTTCAAGGCAATTCTTCAAGATTTTCGTGCAAAGAACAGGGGGAGAGATGTCAATCAAGCTTCCCCAGATCCTAATGCTCCCAAGAAGAACCCTTCCTATGGGATGGGGGCTAGAAAGGATAATTATTCCAGATTGATGGTTTTGGTAAGTCTCAACTCTTGGTTATTGTTTCTTTTGTGTTATGAAATGAGTATATATGGTTTTATAGTTCCTATGATCATGTCGTCTTGATGAATTGCTTAGAGAATGAATTTTTCAAAAATATTTGGTAAGATGGCAGTCAACTTCACTGTAATAAAAAAATTGGCATTTTGAAGAAAATTGTTGTCTTGAATTTTAGTTTCAATGTGTGTAAAGGCATTGTTTATGAGCATTTTTAACGTTGGAGAAGGTAGTTCCTCCATAAAAGAAGATTGAGGTTGAATTTTTGACTTTGTGAAAATTGGTGAAAGTTGCCTATGTTGCTAAGTGTTGAAAGTGTAAAATGATGTTCCTTGCTAGTGGATGCTTTGATTGTTAGTGTTTTGATCATGATCTAAGTGTATTATAGGATGCTAAGTGAGTCCATGTTGTTCTTAAAATTTAAGTGTCATTCGAGGACGAATGTTATTCCAAGTGGGGGAGAATATAACGCCCCAAAATGAACTAAGGTGAACTAGAGCCTCATGGTTGTTTCTTGAGTTAATTTTAAGTTAAACGGAGTTAGTTTGGTGTCCTTAGGCAGTGTGCAAAGTTTGGTTAAGTTTGGAGTTCAATCGACCAAAAACGTCCATGACGTTCGGATGGTATGCCTTAGAATGTACTTGTATGTCTTGGCGAGTTTGGATGAGTTTTATGTGTTCGTTTTACTTGAAACATGCGTCAGATGTTCCTTAGACCTAGACGACTTAGTTTAGGGGTTTGACGTCCGGGCACGACCCCACCTAGGACCCACAAGGGGCCCTAGATGAAGGGCCCAAGACTTGGGCAAGTCTGCCCATCAGTAGCTCACGACGGCCATGGCGACGGTCCGTCGTACTCAGGACGGTCCATCGAGCCAAGGCGTCGTGGGTGACAGAGAGTGAAATTGGGACAGGCTCCATTTAGAAGCCAAGTGTTCCTCGACGGAACCCCGTGACGGTCCGTGGTGGACGTGACGGTCCGTCGAGGAGGTCTCATCGACGAAGCCTGCCAGCTTAGGGTGTTTTATGTAAATACACCCCAAGTCTTATAAGACCCTAGGTGTATAATTTTGGTGTTTTTAGGTTATATTAAATTAGTTTTAAACCCTAGACCTAGACAAGACCCTCTCACTTCAAGATCCAACTCTCTCTTTCTCTCAAGAAAAACTCTCTCAACTCTCTTGGAAGATAGAAGTCAAGGAAGGATAGGAGGACGGATTGAGACTTGTTTCTTCATCAAATTCGTGGGTTTCTTTCTCATAAAGGTATGGTATCCATTCTTGAATACCTTTCCATTCAAGAAGCCAACTTACAAAATGGTTTTCAAAAAGGGGTTTTAAACTCAACTTCTTCTAAACTTTGATTTCTATTATGGGTCTTCTTGTAACTAAGTTCTAATGGTTTAAATGTATTTATCTTGGTTTGAATAGATGATTTTGATGTTAAAACTCCATGAAACTCTTGTTTATGCATACTTCAATTTTTGACTTGAAAATGGGTTATGTGAGCATGATTTGAGTAGGGTATGAACTTGGGTCTTCTTGTATTTGTCGTGTTGGTGTAGCTACTGCCCTAAGGGCCTTAATATGGTGAAATATTGATAAATTGCTTATGGGTAATGATGGTTTGATTTGTTGATGAGTTGCTCTCATTGTATAATTCTTATTATGAATTGCTATTTGAGTGGTATGGTCCACCTTATGTGTGGCGGTGCTAATTGATGAACTTGATGTTACTTAGTATGGTTGGATTATGTAATCTTGAAGGTCTAATATGTGAAATGAAGATATATTGGAAATGGGTCTTGTGTTGTGTTTGATGTAGCTTGAATTTCATGTTTGACCTAGCTTATGTCTAAATGAAGTATATGATTATGAGAAGTATGTAGAGTGTGTAGCTTGATGAATCAATGTTAAAGTATGAGTAGAACTTGATGATAATGAAATGATGCTTATATGCAAGGTGTGCACATGTACACACACACTCTTTTAAGATTTGTATTATGTCAAGTTGAGCAAAAAGGGAAGTCTTGAGGTGGACACACTTCGTGAGTTGAGATGTAGTGTCTAGTAACAACCTCTCCATTTCCTAGTGAGCTTTCTAAGATAGGCTATTATGTTGAGAAATCCGTGTGGAGTTATGCCTAGCACCGAGAGGATATGAAGGGGAGGTGGATTGCACTTCGTTAGTTTAGATGTTGTAATCCAAAGTACCTCTTGAGATGAGTACTCCTCCTTTGTAGAGAGTGAGTTACTTAGTAACAATCTCCTTATCCCTTAACTATGTGCCCGCATAGGTGTAGCTATTGGAAAAGCCATGTAAACGCTAAGAAGCATGACCTTATACTAGGCAAGTAAGGATCCCTCATCCGATAGGGGTTAATATCGGGATTCCATGTCTAGCACTCATGGTATTTGTCGGTTAAGCTAACTCCCACAAAAGAATTGATTTGAAACTAATTATCTTGTGTATTGTTGAAATTGTGTATGTATGTCGTGAAGTTCTCAATCCACATTAGTTACCGAGTAGGAGCATTGAGTGGGAGTAGTAGTATGGGATGCTATTCTCACATTGCACTTGGTGTGACCTATACCTACTATGGGAGAAGAGTACCTTCATGAAATCCGTGTGAATGAGTACTATGGTGTAGTGTTATGGAGGATTATTGTGGAGTACTTGAGTAAATGGAATCCATTAGGAGTACTAAGTGGGAGTGGTAGTATGGGATGCTACTCTTACATTGCACTTGGTATTACCTATATTTCAATGAGTGTTTTGCATATGTTAGCCAAGGGCGTGGATTTGATTTCTAACGAAGTAAGCCTAAGATTTGGTAGTTTTAAGGGTCGCTTTGGTGTGCTTTGAAGGGAGGTGTAATGAGAGTCCCTTCTTGGCTCACCTTAGGGAGTCTTAGGATAACCTTGGGTTAGGGCAACTTCAAAGGAAAAGAGTTCATATGACTTGGACCGTGCCATTCACTGTAAGGTCTTCATTGTAAGAATTCAAAATGTTCACTATGATGCTTTATTCAATTTTATTGCAAGTTTAGCAAAGTTAATTGAAATGTTCCTTTTGTTTACTTTAAGTTTGGTAAGATAGCCATAAAGTGTTAATTGTTGATTCTTATGTGGGTTTGCTTCTAGATTCATGAAGGTTATATTTGAATTGCATAAAAAGCTATCTTTACTAAAATGTCCCTTTATGCATGTTTTTGCATATGCCATACTTAGTACATTGTTGTACTAACCCCATACTTTTTATACCTTATGAGTATAGGTTCGAAGCCCTTTTTGGAGGATTGGAGTTGAAGCTTGGGAATTCTATCTCTCAAGGATTGGGTATGTCCTCATATATTCGAGGACATAGTTTTATGTTTCTTAGTTTCTTAATTAAGACAAAGAAAAAATGTATTTTCTTTTATTGTAAAGGGCCGTGTCCCTAAGATTCCAAGTTGTATCTTTAAGTGGGCTTGTGACGATAAGATTTCTTAGTATTTATGAAAAGACTCCTTTTATTATTATTATCGTGCAAAGTTTTAATTCCGCACTACTTTTCATGCTTTATGTTATGAATGCTAGTTAGAGGGCTTGTACGAGACCCCAAAGGGGTCAAGTACGCCCGGTCACGATTCGAAGGTTTTCCCCAACTTCTAGGGGGTGCTTTCGGGTCGTGACAAGACTTGGTATAAGAGCATAAGGTTTTGGGAAATAGTTTAAGGTCTGAAAGTCTCACAAGCCACATCTAGTTGTATCTTGGTCATTGGTGTGAGTCGCGACACATCCATGGACAAGAGGCTATAGGATGCTAGAAGTTTCACTTTCTTCTCTATTCTAGTATCGTGCCTTAGAGTTGAGTATATAAGGTGTTTATTCTCAACCTCTTCTTTTGTGTTTTTAGGACATGAATACGAGGAGATCGACCGCTAGAAGGGAGGAGGGAGGTGTACCAAATTAGAGAGTCCTTCCCCATGTTGACCAAGTTCCTATTGTTGGCTTAGGGGAGGAAAATGAGGAGGTTCCTCTTCAAGAACCTCAAGTGCCTCCGGAACCTCAAGGACCTCAAGTGCCTCCTATGCCTCAAGCTCCTTTTGTTGAGGGTGATATGACTAATGCAGAGTTGAGG